>CM077158.1:173911109-174511109 GCA_039583875.1 Platanthera guangdongensis | reverse complement strand
GATCTAGGACATGAGCTTCGAGGCTCTTGCTTTTAATCATCAAGTCATCCACGTACACTTTGAGGTTCCTCCCTCTCTATTCTTGGAAGATCTGATCCATCATTCTTTGATAGGTTGCTCCCGCATTTTTCAAACCGAAAGGCATCATTTTAAAACAGAAGCATCCATCCTTCATGATGAAGGTGACGTCCTTAACGTCCGGAGGATGCATGCGTATTTGATGATATCCAGAAAATGCATCCAAGAAACTCATAAAAGGGAAACCGACGGCTGAGTCAACCAGTGTGTCGATTCGGGGCAACAGGTAACAATCCTTGGGGCATGCTTTATTTAAAGGAGAAAAATCCACACATTCCCCACCTACCCTCCCCCTTTTTGACCATTACAACATTACTCACCCACCCCGGATACTTACAGGCGAACACGAACCCTGCCTTAAGTAATTTTTCCACTTCCTCTCTAATAGGTCCAGCCATCTTGGAGGCGATGACCCTCTTCTTCTGTTGTATGGGGCGAGTGTTGGGGTCGAGATTGAGGCGTTGACAAGCGACGTCTACATCGACCCCTGGCATGTCCGCGGCGCTCCACGCGAAGACGTCAATATTTTTCTGCACGCAGACCTTGATCCTCTCACGGTCTTCAGGGCTGAGCTCGTCGATGATCTTTATCTTCTCCTTTCTGCCTTCCTTGGTACGGATCTCTACCTCGAGGACCTCTACGGCCGCTTTCAGTCTCGATGGCTCTTCCTCCCCTTCCTGCTCTGCCTGCGTGTCCTGCTCCTTGGCTTCATCTTCCACGATGGCCATCATCATCTCTTCCCCCAGCTTTTCCATCTCCCACTTGCTTGCGTCGTCCTCTTCCTGTCGTGAGGCCCTTCTTTTTTCTGGCCGGGCCCCCTCCCCGGGCGACCCTCCCGCTTCTTCCATCTTCCTCTTCTCTTTCCTCCCTTCCTCTTCTCTTAGCTCCTTTTCCTCTGCCGCTTCCGTCTCTTCTCCCTCCTTTCCAGCCATTTCTAGCTTCTCCGCCATGTCCCTGTTCCTCACCATTTCTCCCTCTCCTTCAGCTCCTTCCTCCTCCCTTTCTTCTACCATCCCCGTCTCCCCGAACTCCTCTCCCGCCATTTCTGGCTCCCCCGCAATGCCTCCAACCACTACTACTTCTCCCTCTCCTCCAGCACCTTCCTCTCCTCGCTCTTATTCGCCTCCCCATTCTTGTTATAATTGCTCCATCCTCTTTCCCAACTCCTCCGCATCTCCCTGCCAAGAGATGGTGTTCACTGCCGTCACGTAGCATTCCCTTGCGGCCTTTGGATTCCCTTGTACCCTGATTTGGGTACCTCCTGAATTCAGCTTCAAGCACTGGTGAAACGATGATGGAACGCATCTGAAAGCGCTGATCAAGGGGCGCCCAAAGATAGCATTGTAACTACTGGGGGCATCCACAATGACAAAGCAGCATTTTCGGGATAGCCCTACTAGGTTCACCTGAAGTCCCACTCCCCCCTCGACTTCTTTCCTCTCCCATGAGAACCCAAACAGTCGTCCATCCGCCACCAGCACCCTCCGGGCCTCCACCCTCATCGCATTGAATGCTTTTTTGAAAATCACGTTCACCGAACTCCCATTGTCTAACAGGATCCGTGACACCGTGAAGTTCTCGATGGCGGTCTGTATCACCAGCGCGTCACAAAAGGGGTCTTCATGGTCCGGCATGTCTTTCCTTGAAAAGGTAATCTTTTCAGCTGGGGGAGGGGATTGTGACGTCGAGGCGACGCTTCGGCGGTACATAGTGTGAAGGCTCGCCTTTTGGGCCGCCTCTATCCCCACCCCCCATGGATCACTCCAATTCCTCAGCGATCTCCTTCATCCGTTCGATCAACACATTGATCCTCTTCTCTTGTAGCTGTTACTTCCTCTATCCGTACTGGTCTTTGTTGTTCTCCCGCTCCTCGGGTTCTCCTCATTTCCAAGAAATCTGGGCAGGTAGCCGTTGCGTGGCCTTCCTCGTCGTGGAAGTCGCAATATAGCAAAGACACCTCCCCCCCTTGCCTTCCATCCTGAGGGTTTCTTCTTCTCCCTGCTCCTGCTCCTCTTCCTCTCTCCCGGCCTCTACCTCTACCCCGGTCGATGGCCATAGCCTGCTGCGGAGGGGGCAGAGGTGGTCTATGACCATACCCCCACCCCTGCTGGTGAAACCTTCCCGGTCCTCCTTGTTGGTTCCTCCCCCCTTGGGGAAATCCTCTACCTTGTCCTAGGGCAGGGCCTCCCTGTTGCCTCCATCCCAACTCCTGATATGCCAGTGCCCTTGGCTCCTCTCTTCTCCTTGCCTCCTGTTGTCTCCCACCTGACTCCCTCGACTCCACCTCAGTGAACCTTGCCAATTTCTTTGCAAAAGCTGGGTTCGTCGCCTCCATCGCTATTTCCTTCGCAGCCTTCTCCATCAAGCCCTCAAAAGATAGCGGCGCCTTCTGGGTGAGGCTCATCTTGAAGAACCCTTCCCGTAGTCCCACAGTAAAGACCATCTGGAGGGCAAACCCTGGCACCTCCTGTATATCCAAAATCTCTTCTTGGAACCTATCCACGTACTGAGCCAGCGACTCATCCGCCTTCTGCTTAATCAAAGAGATCGACTCTGGGTTCCTCTTCCTCTTCTTAGATGTGGAGAACCGCAGCTGGAAACTCCTACTTAGGTCCTCGAAGCAGTATATCGAGCCTGTCGGGAGCTGATGGAACCAGTCCCTAGCTTTGTCCTTTAGAGTGATTGCAAAAAGGTGGCACTTAAACAAGACATGGAGGTCTGGGAAGAGCTTTGGGATTGTTCCTCCCATATTCTCTGTCATAAATCCTTCTCTTGGTAAGGGACTTTTCATATAATTCCCATTCTTGAGGGTTGTAATGTAGGTTCCTGTCTCCATTGATGTCAACTACCAGCTTCAGGGTTTCTAGAATAAGAGATTTGGAAGTTGGACTCCAAACTTCAGTAAACTCTTGAGGTCTCTTCCTTTTGTAAGCATTAGGATATGGAGTTGTTCTACTGGCTGAGGCTCCATCCCCATATTTTCTTCTTTTTGCTTTTTGAATTTCAAAAGGTTGAGTAGGCATACCTGTATGTTCTCATTCCCACACTTGTTCATATACATCAGGAGGTGGTCCTTCAAAGTAATCTGGAGGTGGTCCTTCAAAATACTCTGGAGGTGGAGAGAAGGTTGGCTTGTTTACATTCAGTGAGCAGGAGGAGATGCAGAAGGATCCATAGCTAGTTCAGGAAATAGCTGATTATGCATCCATATAGAAGTATCATAAGTATATAACTTAGTACTTTTGATTTCTTTAAGAACAGATGTCTGAATATCTTTCAACTGATCTTCCCATTGATTTTTCATGGACTGAGCTTGTTTTTCAAATTGCTCTTTCACTTTATCCTCCCCCTTTTTGACTTCTAGTAAGAGGGTGCTGATGACATCTTCTTTAAACTTTCCAACTTCTTCACAAGTTTTGAAATTCCTTTCATCAGCTCTCTTGTCTCATAGAATCTGATTATTAGCAAGGGTGACTGATTGTTCCATAACAGTACCAATGCTTGTGGTTGTATGATATATTTCTTTTCCACCGATTTGCAAGAGTCTCTTAAATTCATCTATGTTGTTTTGGATTTCAGCAAATCCTCGACTCATTTCTTTCTCCAATGCATTCATTTTCTCAGATACAACTTTAAGAGAAGTATCAAAATAATATCTTTGGGCAGCTAACATAGCTTCAATTTGGCTTAGTATAGAATTTTCACGAAATGTTGTAGGCTGAGTGGAGGGAGGAGGCACAACAGGGGCTGTCCATGGAGAAATTTCTTCAATTACAACTGTGGAGGTAAAGGCTTTCTTTTTGTTGACAGTGCAGTCCTCATCTTCAGCATCTATTGGTAGAAAAGATGGAATCTTAAAATGTAGACTTGGAAGGGGTGGTTTAGCAGCTTCTACAGGAATGTCATCTACTGAATCATGAATTGAAACAACTTCATCATCATGTAAATCTTCAGGAGATCTCTCAGGTTCATGTACAGGTGATTTTTCAGCTTCTGGAGATTTTTCTGCTTGAGGAGGAGACTTTGCTGGAGACTTAGCAGGTTGTTCAGGAGATTTAGGAGATGTTGCTGGAGATGAAGGATGATATTCAGTAGCAGACAAGAGGGTTCTTTGTAAAATAATTCCTCTATCATCCTGGTAATGTCATCATCAATGGACAAAATTTGATCTTGAGCTTAGGCATCTGTTAGGTTTTCAGCATCTAGAAGATCTTCAGTAGCAGGAAATACTGTGTCTTCTGTATGCAGTAGAGGGGAAGTGGTAGCAGTAGCAGATGGAATTGATGGTGCACCAACAGAGGCAGATGGAATTTCTTCTGAAACTATAATGGCAGCAGCAACAGTAACCTGGGTTGGAATTTTTATATCAGCTAGTGGATTGACTAAAGATGGAATTTCTAAAGAGATTGGTGCTGGAGGTGGAGTTGGCTGGGGTGAGACAGCTGGGGCACGCTCCCCCTTAATAACTGAATCAGTTATCTGATGTGAAGGAGTTGGGGTCCTATCCACATCTTCAATTTCCTTAGCAGCTTTATCAGTTTTTTATAATTTAACCTCCCATCTCTGGATGGAGGTAATGGAAACCTTCTTCCTGTGGCGGAGGGCTATGCCCTTTTTCATGGAAAAAGCTTCTGGATTCATCTGATTGAGATAAAGAGAAATTATTTTGCCATAGTTAGGACTCTTAATACATGCTTTAATTTTGTCAAATTACATCATAACCCACTAGAACTTCTTTCTACAAATCACTGCAGTCATCAAGTCAAAGAATTATAGGGTTATATAGCAGATAGAACTCGTTTTGCATAGAAGCACTTTGCCCAGTATGTCTGCTAGTAATTTGCTTTCAGCATTCATGAATTGTCTTCTAATTGTCTGAGAGGATTAAGGAATCACACAGAAACTATAAGCTATCTCATAATCAATGCCTACAAGATCATCTTCTTGATCTATTACTGGAAGATGCAGAAATTGTGAAACAGAGAGTGCAGTAATTTTTACCTTGATATCTTGAACCTTAGACTTGAGTACCTTACCATTCCTTTTAACTTTGGCATGCTAGAAGAACTCCTCAACATCAGAGGTTAGAATACGACATGGATGTTCCAAAACAAATGACAACCCGACGGTTTCGAGCAAGAGGAGAACATTCTTGAAATCATCTGAAATCTCTGCAATCCCTATTGAAATGAGTTCACTGCCGATCCCAAGCTTTGAAGACGAAGCCATTGATATGGAGAAATCAATCTTGGCTGGACGGTAAGTGGAGAAACTTGCTTGCAGTAGATGGCAGAGACGGAGGAAGATGAAGCGACTTTTCTTGAGGGGAAGGGTTTTGAAATCGAGAATAAAATTTCTTTGACTGATTTCTATTTATATTTACCTCTAATTTTTGATGCTAAAATAAATAAATAATATTAGAAATTCCTGGAAAATGGCGGAAATTGATCGATGAAAGTCGAACTCCGATCGACAAATTTGAACCTCTGCTTGAGAAATTATACATCCGAACTCGAGTAGAACTTTTGTTCTCGAGAAGTAACACTGTTGTTCTCGTGAAGTAATTCTACTGTTCTCGAGAAGTAACTCTGTTGTTCTCGAGAAGTAACACATATTTGTTCTCGAGAGTGATTATTTCGTTCTCGAGTACAAGAGTAGTACTCGAGAAATGAAGTCCATATAAATCTGTTGTTCTCAAGAACAAGTGTTGTACTCGAGAAATCAAGTCCATACTTTGAAAATTCTTAGATTTTGAAGTGTAGCCAGAACTTGAACTTACTGTCACCTTTTTCTTCATTCTTCAGCATCCTTGTTAAGCATCCCAAGTTTTGTTTTGAAGAACGAGAACTTGGCCTCGTCTAGCGGCTTCGTGAATATATCTGCAATCTGCCTGTCAGTTGGGATATATTGGGGATTTATGTCACCATGCTCCACATGCTCCCTGATGAAGTGGTATCGCAACTCTATATGCTTTGTCCGGCTGTGAGAGACGGGATTGTTCGCTATGACAATTACACTGGAGGAGTCTCAAAATATTGGGATATCCTTGACCTTCAAGTTGTACTCTTCAAGTTGGTTCTTTATCCAAAGCAATTGTGCACAACAACTGCCGGCAGAAATGTATTCTGACTCGGCCGTTGAGATAGCGACATAATTTTGCTTTTTTCTTCTCCATGAAATGAGCCTCCTTCCAAGGAATTGGCAAGTCCCGAAAGTGCTATTTCTATCGTCTTTACTTCCTACAAAATCTATGTCTGAAAAATCAATTAGTTCGTTGTTATTACTTCTTGGGACCATAAGCCAAGATTTGGTGTACGTTGAAGGTATCTCAAAATCCACTTTGCAGCAGCATAGTGAGATTCCTTAGAGTTCACATGAAATCTAGCACACATGCATGTTGAAAACATTATATCCGGTCTACTAGCAGTAAGATAGAGCAAGGATCCAATTATGCTTCTATACTTGGTTTCATCAAAAGATCTCCCTTTCTCATCCTTGTCCAGAGACATAGTTGAACCCATTGGAATCCTCATAGAGGTTGCGTTTTTCATTCCGAATTTCTTAATTAATTCCTTGGTGAACTTCATCTGAGAGATGAAAACTCCATCTTCAGATTGTTTCACCTAAAGTACTAAGAAATACTTCAACTTTCCCATACTGCTCATTTCAAACTTCCCTTGCATAAGTTTGTAAAACTTCTTGCAGAGGTTGTCGTCAGTAGAGCCAAATATGATGTCATAGACATAAATTTGCACTAGCAAAATCTTGCCTTTTTCCCTAAGAAATATTGTCTTATCTATTTTTCCTCTTGTGAACTTGTTCTCAAGAAGAAAGTTAGACAGCATCTCGTACCAAGCTCGAGGAGCTTGTTTCAAACCATATAAAGCTTTAAACAACAGATAGACATGATCAGAAAAGTTAGAATCAACGAAACATGGAGGTTGTTCCACATACATCTCTTCCTTTATGTCACCATTAAGGAATGTCGACTTCACGTCCATCTGATAGACAATGAATCCCTTAAGTGCAGTATATGCTATGAATAACCTGATTGCCTCGAGCCTTGCCATGGGTGCATAAGTCTAATCAAATTCGATTCCTTCTTCTTGTTTGTATCCTTTGGCGACGAGTCTGGCCTTGTTCTTTATGATTGTACCATCCTCGTCCATCTTGTTCCTATAGACCCACTTTATTCTGATGATGTTCTTGCCTTTGGGTCTTGGAACAAGCTTCCAAACTTGGCAATGCTTGAATTGATTCAACTCTTCTTCCATTGCCATTATACATGATGCGTCTGAGTTTGCTTCCTCAAAATTCTTCGGTTCAACCTGTGAGAGAAAACTCAAATATAAATTTTCATTAGATGTACCTCTACTAGTTCTGGCACCATCCTGGGGATCTCCTATGATTTGGTCCATTGGGTGATCCTTCAAATGTCTGAGCTCTAGAGTCCTTGCATCTAGAACTTCTTCAACCACAGGAGTGACTTCATCAACTTGAATGATTTCTTCATCATGGTCATCAACCTCTCCAATAGGGGTTGTAGTGGTGGTCTTGATGAACTTTTCATCTTTTTCTTCAGTTGGCTCATCCAAGTTCAATTCTTGTATCTTTGAACATGCAACTTCAATAAACACACTAGAAGAGCTGTCTCGCAGCAAGCTCGTCTCATCAAATACAACATGAATAGATTCTTCTACAACTAGAGTTTTCTTATTAAAAATCTTATATGCCTTACTATGGCTACTATACCCTATAAAAATACCTTCAAAGCTCTTTTCACTAAATTTAGTAGTGTGATACTTTCCATTGTTAAGGACGAAGCATTTACAACCAAAGATTCTAAAATATGAAATAGTCAATTTCCTGCCCTTTAGTAGTTCGTAAGGGGTCTTATTATGGTTTTTGTTTATGAGTGCTCGATTTAGCACGTGGCATATAGTGTTGACGGCTTTAGCCCGGAAGTATTCCGGTAGTGAGGCATCACTCAACATGGTCCTGCAGACCTCTATGAGTGTTTTATTCCTTCTCTCAGCTACTCTGTTTTGCTGAGGAGTACGAGGAGAGGAAAACTCATGAAAGATACCTATGCTTTCACAGAATTCTCTCATGGCCCCAGACTTGAACTCTGTTCCATTGTCACTTCTAATTTTGACTACAGAACATTTGTATTCATTCTGGACCTACATGACAAAATTAGTAAAGATATCAAAAGTATCTGACTTTTGTTTTAGAAAGAACACCCATGCAAAGCACGAGTAATCATCAACAATAACCAATGTATAATCCTTACCTCCCAAATTTCTAACTTGTAGTGGACCAAACAAGTCCATATGAAGTAGATGTAAACATCTATTAGAGTCTTTGCCAATAATGCTTTTAAAGGTAGCCTTTTTTTGCTTGCCTTATACACATGTGTGACAAGGTCTATCTTTAGTGCACATGACATTTGGGTCATCATGTACTAAATTAAGAGAAAATAATTTATTTATAGTTTTGAATTTAATATGTGCTAGTCTCTTGTGCCATTGGTCACCAATAGACGCACTATCTTTAGCCAAAAAGCGCACTGGTGTAAAAGAGTCTATGCAAATAAAATTCAAAAAAAATATGTTTGTACTACGAGTGCCTGATAGAATCGTTTCCATATTGTCTATCGATTTTATCAAGCACTTATCTGCTTGAAATTCTACTATGTATCTTTTATCGCAGAGCTAGCTTATTCTTACAAGATTATGTTCCAATCCTTCAACATAAGCCACATCTGAGAAGGATACACTACCATTCGTAATCATACCCTAGCCTTTAGTAATTCCTCAGTTAGAACCTCCAAAGATGACTTTTGGCCCGTTCATGACTGGAGAATAATTCTGGAGAAGGCTTCTTGTCCCGGTCATATGCCGAGAGCATCCACCGTCCAAATACCAGATAGGAGTTTTGGTGGCTTTTGGACATACCTGCAATCACAAATCAATTTGCCTTAGGAACCCAAACTTGTTTGGGTCCTTGGTCTCTAGTTAAAACACTCCCCCTACGTGTATTAACATTATGAGTGGTCTTTCTCACATTGTTAACTTGAGGAGTTGCATAATTTCTAGAATTAAACCTGCAATCAATATCAAAGTGACCAACTTTGTCGCAGCACCAACAGTTAAATCTGTTGTATCTTTGCCTAAATTTCTCCTGCTTGACCTTTTGGGAGTATGGTCTAGCAGGGGCAGCAGTCTTGGAGGAAGAAGTTAAATGGTGATGGCAATCACATGTCTTCTTCTCCTTGAAGGCTTTTCCACAACGGATTTTTCTTTTGGTGCTTTCTTGATGTTATGACCATGATTATAAAGGCCATAGCTCTGAAGAGTGGTCTACTGATAAGGTGCCTAGAAGACGCTTTTGCCAAAGTTTTGGGGATGGTTTCATCCTTGGTAACGAGACTTGGGCTCTACATAAGTAGGCCTACCAAAGTGATCGTAGGATGAGTCATGATCAAACAAATTTGTTGGAAATATAACCTTCTTGAATGAAGTCTGATCTTGAGGAACTTACCCCTTCTCCTTGGCCAAAGCCTTCTTGGTTGCCATATTCTTCCTTTGAGCCTTATTTCTCCCAGAGGATTTACTAGGAGCATCAACATGGCCTAAGCCAGCACCTTTGGCCAGAGCTGAGAATTCAGCAACAAAATGAAGGACAGTCTTGGGCTTGGAGAAGATTTCAACATGTTTCTTCTCCGCAGCAAGTTATTCTTCCAATTGTTTGATGATCTTCTCCTTCAAATCTAGGTGCTCAAAAGCATTGTTATACTCTTCAATAGCAGTATTGAAGTTCTCTCTGAGTCAGTCTGTCATGGCGACTTCCTCTCACATAGTGCTCTCTTCAGCCTTGAGAGACTTTATCTCCTTGGCTTGAGTTTCCACGACTCTTCGACATTTGTCGTAAGCTTTGATTAACTCTTTATACTGGGCCATGAGTTCAGACTCATCGTTAGAAGAGCTGTCCTCATGATCATAATCATAAGCATCTAATTCAAAAATAGAGGTGTGAGAATTTACCTTCCCAATGAACTGGGGTTCTTCTTCTTCATCAGTTTGTGTCATTATCCTAAAGTAGGCTTCCTCTTCTTCACTTGAATCAGATGAGTCAGAGTCGCTGAGAGTCTTCCCCTTCTTGGCTATTAGGCTTCTTTCAGTTCTCTTCTTATTATATGAAGATTTCTTCTCTTCTATCTTTCCACCCTCCTTCTTCTTGTGAGGGCAATCAGCGATGATGTGACCTAGCTTATTACAATAATAGCAAACGACGTCAGAATTAATATGTTTGTTCTATTTAGTATGATACTTGTGGTGGCTACTTGAACACTTCTTGTGTCGATCACCATCATGACGTGATCTTCTGTGTGAGGTATCTTTGCCTCTCCATTGTTTCTTCTTGTTCCAGAATTTCTTGAACTGCCTAGAAAGAAGAGAAAACTCTCCTTTAGATAACTCTGAGCCTAAAGTACTTAGCTCTGAAGTTTCTACTTCACTATCTTCCTATGCAGGAGCAGGAGATGCAGCTTTGACTTTCCTTGAGCTGTCTGCCTTCAGTACAACAGGCTTATCCTTGAATGACCACTGACTCTTCTCTTCTTTAGCTTTTCTTGAGTTGATTTGCAGTTCATAGGATATTAGCTTTCTGAAGAGATTATGAGGGCCAGTCTCTGCTAGCTTACCAAACTCCTGGATAGCACAGAATTTGTTGTCCCATTCCTTAGTCAGGGACCTCAGAAACTTGTCATTCAACTCTCCATTTGTGAAGACCACGCCATATACTCTTAGGCCGTTAACAATTTTGAAGAGACTTTCAAAGGTGTCTACAATTAAACCCTTTGGTCCTTGTCGGAATGCTTCATATTTCTGATTTAGGAGGGATCTTCTGTCATCCTTAACTTCTTCAATGCCTTCCATTAAGATGATAAGAGACTGTCACATTTCCTTAGCAGATTGGTAGTGAATTAGATTTTGCAGCATAGAATCATCGACAGCACTTGCAATAATATTTTTAGCTTTCTTTTCTAATGAGAGAAGTGCAATTTCATCTTTATCAAGATCCACGAACTTCTTAGGAACTTTCTTGGTTGGGTCAATAGTGGAGACGGTCATGGTAACATAAGGACCTTCTTCAACAATAATGAAGATTCTTCGATCCACAACTTTCATGAAAAACTTAATCTTTTCTTTTCACATGGGAAAGTTGTTCTTTGTGCATAGAGAAAGCTTTCCAAAATCCTTGGCTTTGTCCATGCATGGATTACTCAAAAGACAACTTGGGTAGATCTATTCAAGGTGTTAACCTTTTTATGAACAACCTCGCTCTGATACCAATTGAAAATGTTCAAGTTGTCTCACCTAAATCACCTAAAGGGGGGTGAATAGGTGTGTTGTGTGTCTTTTTGCGGAATAAAAATTTAACGAGCTATGCACAGAAAATTAACCAAGCATTCAGAGACGACACCAAGAGTTATAGTGGTTCCCCAATGTTGGGTACATCCACTTTCCACTCACCGATCTAGCAAAGCACTAGACTCATCTACTCCACTAATCTCGGATTGAAACCAATCCTACAACTCGTAACAACGTTCCTACAACTCGATCCCGAAAATTGGATTTACACACAAAAGATAAAACTTCCTACAAAATAACTCGGAGAACAAAGCTCCTACACTCGGAGAAGGATCTTCTACAAGAATAAATTGAAATATAAATACAAACAATATTATCTCTTAGATCTGAAAACTGTTTCCTTTCTTCTTCCTTGAACTTTGCGGATTTGTCAGAGATATGTTGAAGAAGACTCAGCAAGATCTCTGATCTAAAACTTTGGACTCAACGAGATCAAGTATTGGATCTGTAGATTATAGAATGTCTTGATCTCTGAATCACTTGCTCTGAATCGATCTAGATCGAAAGCGATTTTGGTGATGAAGGCGATAAGCGGCGGCACTTCCGATTATGGAAAGAAATATTAGGGATTCAGAATTCTTAGAATATCTTATTTTCTTTTTAGGGTTGGTCAAAAATGACAAGATCTTTTATACGATTAGCCTAACGGTCATAATCATAATAAATGATAGCCACGTGGACCAATCAATTGCTAATGACATTTGAAATTATGTCTATCTGGACTTAAAAAAATTTTTGAAAAACAGTACAGCAGTTCTCGAGAGAAATTATAGTACTCGAGAAAAAGCTTACTGGTTCTCGAGAACAACAATGAAGATCTCGAGAAAAGGACTTAGAAAAAATGTCGAGGTGGAATTCAGTATTCTCGGGAATGAAGGAAGTACTCAAGGAAAAAGAACTTTAGTTCTCGAGAAGGAACAATCTGGTACTCGAGAACAAATAAGTGTTCTTGAGAACAGATGTCTGCTTCTTGAGAAAAGAAATCTAGGCCTCGAGAAAAGTATTCTGCATCTCAAGAATTAAGCATAGTCTTCTCGAGAATGAATTTAGTCTTCTCGAGAAAAAGACTTAGAAGGAAATCTGTAAAGGAAAGATGTAACTCGAGAAGAAGTGCTTTGTCGTACTCGAGTACAGAAGGCCTTCTCGAGAACAACAATAAGCCTTCTCGAGAACTATTTCTGTAAATCGAAAGCAAGACAAGTCTTACTCGAGAACAATCTTTAGTTCTTCTCGAGTACAAAAGATAGTACTCAAGAAAAACACTTAGAGAATCTTTCTAAAATCTAAAAACATGATTTCTTCAAAATAAACAGCATCCAACTTTTCTCTCATGTCCTTATTGCTTGAAAAGGAAGTGTGTCTCAATAGAGAGGCTACACATAAGTCAACACCATGGATCATACAATGAGGGATTACATTGTATGGTCTTGTGTTTGGTGACTCATTGTAGACTTCTATTGGTCTACACTTGGCAATTAAGTCCTACAAACACTCAACTAAACAGAGCATCAAATACAAACTTAATTCATCTTAGTTCAAGGGTGACTTCATACAAATCTGGGATATTATGGATGCAATACCCAACAAAAACTTAGGAGAAGGAGAGACAGTAAACTGACATGACAAAAGGGTATAGTGTTATCACAGCCTATGTCTCAGACCAAAGGAAAAGAAATCCAGAAGTCTGGACTAGGATCACCTAGCACATCTGTGAATAGGAAAGCAATTCCTAATGTGTTTCCTCCAAGGAGGACTGCTGTGACAGTGAGGCAAAACAAACAGCTTGCTCACAGTCAATATGCAATTGTAAAAATAGCTGATTCCTATCCTAAGGAATATTAGCATAAAGTTCATATTGTGCCTCCAAATAGGAGATGCAATAGATATGAGTACTGGTATTGTGGAAAGATTGGACACTTTGACCTGGACTATTAGTTTAATCACACAGTGTCTCATGGATAGAAAATGTACCCAGCTATGAAATTCTCATGTGGTCGAAATGGAGCCCCAACTAACAAGCACCTAGGGCCTAAGACAATTTGGGTTCCTAAGGATAAATAAATCTTAATTTTGCAGGTATGTCCCAGCACCATAGATAGACTCATCTGGTACTTGGATAGTGGATGTTCCAGACACATGACTGCAATAAAGAGCAACTTGAGGGAGTTTATTCTAGTGAAGGATGGACTAAAGGTGATCTTTGATGGAACTGACAAAGGGATTACTAGAGGTTATGGTAAGATTCAAATGGCTTAGTCACTTTCACTAAAGTAGCTTATGTGGAAGGGTTGCAACATAACCTTATAAGCATAAGCCAACTTTATGATCTTGGATATGATATTTCATTCCATAAGGATGAGTGCCACATAAAGAAGTCAAGTGACCAAGAGGTCATCTAAACAGGCACTAGGAGTGGGAATGTGTACTGTTTAAATTTTCTTTGTCTAAATTTAGACTCTCTAATATGCCTAGTTACAAATGAGAAAGCCTCACACTGTGTCAAATGGCATAAGAGGCTAGCTCATTTGAACTAAAAGACCATAGGCAAGCTATTCAGTAAATAACTAGTTAGGAATGGTATTAATATTAAAAAGCACTAACGAGAGCATTTGCTCTGCATGCCAAAAAGGCAAGCAGACCAAAGCTTCCTTCAAAAGCATAGAAACCAAAGACTATGTAAGATGTTTATACCTCTTGCATATAGAATTGTTTGGTCCTATGCCAGTTCATAGTCTAGGTAGGAAAGTATACACCTTTATGGTTGTTGATGACTATTCCAGATTTACTTGGGTTTTCTTTTTAAGAAAAGGTCTGAAACTCCTGATGTCTTCAAGATATTTATCAAATAAATACAGAGTGAATTGAATAGTTCTGTGGTCAGAATCAGAAGTGATCATGGAATTGAGTTTCAATCTGAATGCATGACAAAGTTTTGTGAAAAACTTGGGATTCAGCAAGAGTTTTCCTCCCCAAGAACACCCCAGCAAAATGGAATTGCTGAGAGAAAGAACAGGACTCTCATTGAAGCTGGAAGAACCATGCTGAGTGATTCATCTCTCCTAGAATATTTATGGGCTAAAGCTATTAACACAGCATGTCATGTTCTTAATAGAGCTTCAATCAACAAAAGCCTAAATAAGACTCCTTATAAGCTAATGAAGGGCAGAAAACTAGACTTGGCCTACTTCAGAATCTTTGGATGTAGGTGTTTTGTCCTTAATAATGGGAAAACATACTTAACCAAGTTTGCTGAGAAGTTCTATGAAGGCATATTTGTTGGTTATAGTAACCACAGTAAGGCCTATAGGGTCTACAACTTGAGGTATCAAGTTGTAGAGGAATCTGTTCATGTTTTATTTGACGAAAGTTCTATGTATTATAATGATAAGTTAGGTACAGTAAGCACAACAGTAGAAGACTTGAAGCTAAAGGAGCTATCAATAGAAGACTCAGTTCTAGTAAGCCAAAGTATACAAGATGGATTCAACATTGTTGAGGAAGAACTTGCACAGGAACAACCTGAAGAAGAGACTTAGCAACAAGATGAAGTTGTTCAAATAGAAGAGGTCACATTACCAGTTGGTGTTAGACATCTAAGGGATCATCCAAGGGAACTAATCATTGGAGATGCAGCTCATGGTGTGACCACAAGAAGTAGACAGCACAACACTGTATTGTACTCAAGTTTTCAGTCTCAAACAAAACCAAAGAAGTTTGAAGAATCCAATATAGACCCATTTTGGATAGGGTCTATACAGGAAGAATTAGACTAGTTCAAGATATGTAATATCTGGAAGCTGGTTCCCAAACCAGATGACTGTAACATCATAGGAACCAAGTGGATCTATAGGAACAAACTGCATGAGAATGGTGTTATAGTTAGAAACAAGGCTAGACTGGTTGCAACGGGATATAGAGAAGAAGATGGTATAGATTTTGATAAAACCTTTGCACCAGTGGCTAGAATGGAATCTATTAAACTCTTCCTAGCATATGCACCCTATAAAGCATTCAAGGTTGATCAAATGTATGTGAAGTTAGCCTTCCTTAATGGTAATCTCAAAGAAAGGGTCTATGTTGAGCAACCCTCAAGTTTTATTGACTCTACTCATCATAATTATGTTTATCTTTTATTAGGATCTCTCTATGGGTTAAAACAAGCCCCAAGGGCATGGTATGAGACTCTGTCTAAATTCTTTCTAGAGAACATATTATCAAGAGGGAAAATAGACAAAACACTATTCCTAAGGGAAGTCAAAAGCCAGACCATCTCAGTACAAATATATGTAGATGAGACACTTTGCACTAAGTTTGACAAACTTATGCAAGGAAAGTTTGAGATGAATAGTATGGGTGAACTCAAGTTTTTCATGGGCCTCTAAGTTAAGAAAACTATTGATGGACTTTTCATTAGTCAGTCTAAGTTCACCAAGGAGTTAATCAAGAAGTATGGAATGGAAACAGCCACTTCCATGAGAACTCCCATAGGGTCCAATATGTCTTTAGACAAGGATGGTGTTGGCAAGTTAGTTGATATCACCTTATATAGGTGCATAGTTGGATCACTACTCTATCTAACTGATAGTAGACCAGACATAATGTATGTTACTTGTATATGTGCTAGGTATCAAGCTTTCCCTAAGGAGTCTCACTATACATCAGTCAAAAGAATATTGAGATATCTAAAGGGCACACCTAATCTTGGCCTATGGTATCCCAAGAATAGTGATTTTGAACTAACAGGCTTTTCAGATGCAGATGATGTAGGTTGTAAAGAAGACAGGAAAAGCACTTCAGGTTCATGTCAGTTCTTTGGAAGAAGGCTAGTGTCATGGAGCAGCAAAAAGCAAATGAGTGTAGAATTATCCACTGCTGAATCTGAGTACATTTCAGCTGGAAGTTGCTTTGCACAATTGCTTTAGATTCAGCGTCAATTACAAGACTACAACATTCAGCTAAGTAAAACTCAATTATATTGTGATTCTATGAGTGCCATTTCAATTTCAAATAATCCTGTGTTGCATAGTAGAATTTAACATATTGAGATTATATATCACTTTATTAGGGTGCATGTAGAAAAGGGAGACATTAATCTGGAATTTGTTCCTATAAATAAACAGATTGCTGATATTTTCACTAAGCCCCTAGATGAAGAGAAATTTAATTTCTTTATGTTTGAACTTGGCATATTAAATCTAGAATAATTAATGCATACATAAAAACTGGTGAAAATAAGAATAAAATATTAATCATTATTTAAGTTTACTTAATTAAATATCAAGTAAAGACCTCAAAGTGTCAAGTATCTATAGTTCTGAAAACACAATTTTCGGCTAAGCCAAAAGATGTCTCGAGACATTAAAGAATGTGTCGAGACACCGAAGTAAGTGTCAAGACATCAAAGGGTGTCGAGACCCTAAGGTATATGTCGAGAGACATTATCCTTGTGTCGACACATCTCGACAGACAATGTTTCTAGTGTGAACACTAGGTCTTTTCCTAAAAATTTCGAACAGTCTAAATGGAGCGTGCCTTTTTGACTTTAGGAGAGCCTAGACTATAAATAGGGTATGAGAATAGAGGTCGACTACGCCTTCTTGAGATCTTGAGAGTTTGATTCTTGAGTGTCGAGACCTAGAACACCATTTAGTCGACACACCTCGTTTGATTCCTTCACTCTCATGGCAACCAAAAGTGACGATAACATCTTTGAAGGTTATGAACTTGTCCGAAATGGATTCAACTCAGTATCTGAAGAAATTAAGAATGTAATAACCCTAATCACTGAAGCGGGATTGGAATATCTGCTTTCGGAAACTTCAAATATCTGGAAATGAGAGGTTCATGAATTCTTTTCCAATGCTCATCTCGACTCAAACACAGAAAAGATTAAGTCCAAAGTGAATGGAATAATGGTCAAAAATCACAACCAGAAGAATGACCAAGATATTTCACTTGCCAATGATTGATCAAGAAGATGATGTAGATTCTGCCAAGACAGCAGAAGCTTTGAAGTGGTGTGGATTCATCCCAACCACAAAGCCTGGAAGCACCTTGGTTAGGAAGGGAATGAATACGCAAGGAAAATTTTTGTCATAGATTATAGGAAAAGGGCTGCTATGCAAAACAGAAGCACATGACAGAATCTCTGCTCAAATGTTGGAGCTGATATCAAGGATAATATTCAAAGTGAAGACCAACTGGAGCAAAATTATCTTTGACAAAATAGCATAGAGCGTCAAGAAGTCCAATATGGGAAGGATTATAAGCCTCTATTTGGTTCAAGCACTCCCTGACAGTCTCAATCTCAAGATTGGATCTAAGATCAATCACACGAGAAGAATGGACATGAGAATTCCAGCAAGATGGGATAGAGCATTAACAAAAGAGACACTAGTACTAGAGAAGAATAAATAGAAGAAGAAGAAAGTAGTGGTTTTGGAAGAAGAATCTTCCAATGATTTTGAAGAATAAGGAAGCTACAGCATAGAAAAACATGATGATGCAGTACCACAAAATTCTCCAAGAACCTCTCCTGGTACTGGAGATCAAGTGCAGGGGGGGACAATACCAGAGAAGGATTGCATTGAGGCGGAGAACCCCAATGATCTTCCATACATAGAAAATAGTCCTGCATAAGATATGCATATGTCTGATAAAGAGAACAAGTATGCATTCTCTAAGGAGACTGGGGAAGGACTTCCTGTGGATAAAGAAGCTGATATCCAGAGGAAGTTACAGGATACACTCCTGGATGATGATTATTCTGATGCTTCAGGACAACTACATGATGAAACCATGGAGAAACTCAACCTTGGTGAAGTAGGTGTAAGGGTTGAGGGGGAGATAGCAGATATGACCCCAAACACTGAAGGAGCTAAAGAGCCTACTTCAGTTGAAGTTGCAAGTTCTTCAGATTCTGATGAGGAGCAAGCCTCTTAGCTCAAGAAAAAGAAAATTGAGGAACTTAGGAAAAGGAGTGTGAGCTATAAAAAGACCACTCAATCTGGAACAAAATTAGCTCCTCCTCTAGATTTCAGCTCTCTATTGATTCAAATACAAATAATGTTAGGTCAACAAAGAAGACAACTGAAAAAATATATAGATGAGAGCACTAAGCAAGTATAGTCCCAGCTAGCACGAGATATTAAATCCATTAGATTTGAGGTCAACTTGTTAAAGAAGGATATGACTGACTTCTTCCAAAGAGGAGAAAATGTTGTAGTCTACCTTGCTCAATAGCCGAAGGAGTCAATGGAGACTCAAAAAGATATAGTTGTTAAATAAGGATATGTCCTTGAATTCCAGACAAGAATGAATAACAACATGATAACACTACATGATATTTTACTAGTAAAGCTCGCTGAGCAAACTACAGCTCTGGAGACAAAGATAGGATCTACTTCTACAGCTGTGAATCTAACCTCTCCACTCACATACATCTATAGTTCAAGAAGTCAAGGCTTCTTGCAAAGACATCGTTGATCACTTGCTCAAAGTGAAGAATCATTTGTTCTTAGGGATTACTCATCTAAAAGGCCAAATCAGATTTCATAAAAATGCCTTAAGGGATCATGTGGAGAGAGAAGTCATAAAGGGGGAGAGAATAATAATAAAATCAAGCTTTGAACAAGCTATTTGGACTTCCAATAGCATCAGAGGCACTCTAGGCAAGCCTCCTCTTGATTATGATGATCAAACTGTCGCGTCTAGCTACCAACCAGCTCAGTTTGAGGCTATTCACACTACATGACAGACTATGTACAGTCCTCCACCACAGGTTCAGAATGTAGTATGTGAGGAGGTGGATATGGCTATCTTGCTCAAAGAAAAAGATGCTCAATTATCTAAGAAGAGATTCAGGGAGCAGGCTGAAGCAACTACAGATTTTGAGGAGTGGAGTCCAACTTTTACATCTATTATACTCACTCTATGGAAAGCAGTTAACAACAATATAGCTGACAGGGGCAATTGGTACTCAGAACAAGAATGGGTGAAGCATATAAAGATGTAGTAGATCATCTATAAATTCAGAAAAGATTTGAAGGCATGGAAGATCCCATCTAATTCTATTGAACCTAGCAATTATTTCCTTAAGCCCTGTCATTATTTTGAGAGGCAAAAGCTTAAGGAAGAAGTGATCTTGAAGGACAAGGATACCAAGGGAAAGAAGTAGGTTGTTGATGACAAGCTGCCTGAAGTCAAAGCCAAGATACAATCAGGAAAAGGCATTATCATCAAAGATCCAGAACAATTTTAGATTATTTACCTTTTCTAGAAACTATGTAATTTTGTAATAGTACATTGTAAATTCAGAATTGTTTAAACACTGGCAAAAATAAAATGAAAAAGTTTGTTGGCTCTTTACTATTTTTGCCTTGTTGTTTCCATTTTTTTGTATTTCTGTTATAATACTTAACATGTACATCATAATTATCTTATTTTGGTATTGTGGTGTATATCATTGAATTGGGGTTATGACTTCTCCAAATAGGGGAAAATTGTTGTGTACATTGGAGATAATGTACTTGATTTTAAGAAGCTCTTTCAACTCAATGATATAAACATAGTTGTATTTGATGTATGTTTCAGTTCATGTAAGCATGTTAGTCTATATCATATTGATTGGACAGTTGGTTCAAGTGACATTGACAGGTGGACTCAAAGAAGCCAAATATGTAGGAAGTTGCTGAAGAAAATTGACTAAGTCCATAGACATCGAGTGAATCCAGTTCACTCAACGCCATATAGTTAATAGTGTTGAGTGAAGTCAGGACAGTCAAAGTCCAACTAGTTGCAGCACAGAAGAAATGACTAAGTACAAAAGTTTCGACACACTTCGAAACTATGTTGACAACTTTGTAGTAGAAGTGTCAAGATCAGAAAGATACAAGACAGCGGTGTCGAGGCAAGTCAGATATCTCGACACCTTAAAGCTTAGACAGTAGTGTGGAGATAATACAACTATCTCGACACAATGAAGAACTGAAGTGCAGACTTAAAAATATTGACACCCAGCAGACAGTAGTGTCGGGACAATTCAACTATCTCGACACAGTGAAGATTTCAAGCAGATGTCAATACCCTATAGACAATTGTGTCGAGACTGCTAAGATGTCTCGACACAATATAGTTTATAGTCTAAGAACACTAAGTATTATTGTGTCGAGACACTTGGGACTTCTCGACACTTATGATTCTGAAGTTGTACAGAGTTAACACAGCTGAGTGTCAAGCCAAGTCAGAAGTGTCATGTCAGCTACATTGACTTGGTATCACATCAATATCTATTTTGAAGGAAAACTTGAAGTATGACGGCATATGATGATTCCATCAATCAGAAGCCAAGAAATACTAAAGGCTATAAATAGAGGGGTCGTCTACACAGAATCAATCTAATAATTAATCAATCAATTCACTCATTCTGATTTCTCCTAAGTCAGAGAAGTGCGACAGCTCAAAGAAGAAGGAAGACGCAAGTCTTCATGAAAGACTTTTGATTCTTTCAAAATGTTGATCAGAGGATTAAGGTGGAACTGTTCTACAAGTTCTTCAAGGAAATCAAGCCGATCATCATCAATAACACATCAGATCCAGTGAAGAATCATTTCAGCTAGTCTGCTCATCAAGAACCATTCTTGTGCTGCTGAATTGATGAGTCTGAATTCTTAGATAAGTTAGATCTCAGAGTTGTTATTTTTTGAGATTACTTTCTTTCTCATTTTCTTATTAAACCTATAAGATCTCATTGATATCTTAGTGTGTAGGAGATTAATTCTCTGAGTTGTAATCTTGTGTTATAGAGGCTAAGGTAGGATTCTTGAGGGACCTAAGGTAGGTGATTTGTGTGGGATCACTGAGGTGTAAGCCTGTGTTATAAAAGCTGAGGTAGGGTTCTTGAGGGACCTGAGGTAGGTGATTTGTGTGGGATCACTGAGTTGTAAGACTTGTATATTCTAAGGTAGGGTTTTTTAGGGACCTAAGGTAGGAGATTGAGCGGATCTCTGAGGTAGCACCAGTGGGTTTGAGTTGTAGGTTTCTTAATTGAGACTGAGCATGTAAGATCATTGATCTGAGTTGATCTGGAGGAGATATAACATTATCTAGCACATTGCTAGTAAGGAAGAAGGGAGAAAGTGGATCTACCCTAGATAGGGGAACCACTATCAAATCTCTGTGTTCTGTCGATTGCTTGTGTTGTGTTCTTGTGAATGTTTATTTTCAAGTATCAGCTGAACCCTAGTATAAGTGACAAAGAAATTTAAAAGATACTTATTCACCACCACCCCCCCTCTAGGTGATTAACTAACCATAGATTTATCTTTCAGATCTATTCTTTTGTGTGCTTATAGTGTGTGGGTGATAAAAATTTAAGCATAGAATAAAAAAAAAGA
Organism: Platanthera guangdongensis; assembly: GCA_039583875.1. Lineage (NCBI taxonomy): Eukaryota > Viridiplantae > Streptophyta > Magnoliopsida > Asparagales > Orchidaceae > Platanthera > Platanthera guangdongensis. Next base: position 174,489,202 of record CM077158.1, on the reverse strand, counting down.
GACAAGCACTTCATCATGGGCGTTAGCCAAGGTCGTGCTCACTTTAGATGTAGTAAAAAGACTAGTGTTGATTGTTGAACTTCAAACGACCACAACTTTCAGTCCAGGAAGAATAACGGAATGTGCCACCCCATTCTGGATTGGGGATGTCATCTTCTACAAGCTAGAAACATTTTTGCTAACGCCCACATCAATAAAATTGACAATATCACCGAGAAAGGAAAGTGTTCTAAAATTGGAAGGATAGTGATAAAAAGGAAATGTTGCCTGAAATGCTACTTTCTAAAGATGGAAGGCCTATTTTTTGGAAGGTTCATTTTTGGAATGTCCATTTTTTGAAGTAAATGTTCCCCAAAATATTGTTTTCCAAAGATTGAAAAATTTCAAAAAATTGTTATCGCCAGACCTCCTTAAAAAATGGCTTCCTCCTTCTTTGACATCAATTCCTGTACCTCCAAAGATAAAACTCTGAACCATCTAAGAGTGGCTCATCTTCAGACATTAAAAAAACTCTCTTGGGAGAACATGAAAATTTAAAGGAGATTTTTGAAAGAGAAGGGAAACAACGCATATCCAACATGAATGGCAAAAGCATCAAGAATGCCAACATCTACATCGTATTTTTCCTCCCCTTAGAAACTCTTGGGGAGTTTCTTTTACCTTTTTATTATCTTATAATCATTTTTAATGTTTTTGTAATTGGAGTGGAGAAATCGTTCGAGGAAAACATCAGATTCCGAGAAAGATTCTGGGGGAAATTTATCGTTGTTTGTGGCGACTAATTCTTGCAATACTTGGGGAAAATTGTCCGGATTTGACGTTGGATTCCGGGGAGGATTCCGTAATTCCCCGCGTGTTGTGACGATTAGGTTTAGGATAGATTAAGGGAGAAGTTTGAGGCCTTATCTGTGAGAGAGAGACTAGAACCAACTTGTTGGGTACATTGGAAAATGTGTACCAGATTTGAAGAAGCCTCACCTTACTCAATGATATGCATCAAGGTGTATTTGATGTTGTTTTGAGTTTATATGTGCAGGTTATGAAAATGCAGGAATGCAGGAAAAGTTTCTAAGTCCATGAGTCGACACCAGAAGAAGCTGTGTCGACACTTGGAAAGGCTGTTTCGACACTAGAAGAAACTGTGTCGACACACAGAGGCAGTGTCGACACACAGAAAAGCTTAGTCGACATCAACTGTGTCTACACACAGAGGCAGTGTCGACACACAGAGGCAGTGTCGACACACAGAAGACTTTGTCGACATCAACTGTGTCGACACACAGGACTTGTGTCGACACATAGCAGAGTTTCAACAAAGTTGATTTTTTTGTGAAGAGAAGAAGTGACTGTGTCGACACACGGAACTAGTGTCGACATATTCTACAGAAGTTATGTCGAGAAGCAGTGTCAACACCAAGGGAGCTGTGTCGACACCACCAAAGCTTGTGTCGACACTTAGTCTACTTGTGTCGACACATGATGAAGTTCAGTCTCGACACTTTGCTAACAGAGACAGAGTTTCAAGAAATGACTGAAGACTTGACAGCTGTGATATTCAACAAGTTTACTGAAGCTTTCAGAGCTGTCAGAAGTTCGTTAGAAACCGGATCTGCCGGTTACCATGGAGGAAGTCTATATAAAGACATTCTCTATTAACAGAAAATATATACAGATGAGATAAAAAAAAGAGTAAACACGAAAAACAGAAGAAGATTTTTAACAGAAGATCTAAGAAGACATTCTTAAGTGGTGATCTACTTAGAGTTTGTGAAGAGAATTCAAAGAAGAATTCAGAAGAATCTTCAGAAGAATTTGGAGAGAGAGAGCTCCATCTATTCAAGTGAAGAAAGGGACTTACATCAATAAGTCTGTTAAGTGCAGATTCTGAACCAGTCTGCCAAGAAGAATTCAGATTGATTTCTGAATTTCAAGAAAGAAGCTGATTGAAGATCAACTTCAAAGGAGATCAATCGTACTGTGTTCAGATTCAAGAAGCTTTGAAGAAAGCTAAGACAGGTTAATCTCTAACATCAGATTCTTTCAAAAACTGATCAAGAAACCTTCCTCCCTTTCTCTCTCAACCAGGGTGGTGGTAAATTTCAAATTTACATCTATTTTCAGTAGGATCTTTTTAAGATCTGAGTTGTAAGCCTGATTTATAAAGGCTGAGTTGTAGGAGATTAGGTTCTCTGAGTGGTAGGCCTTGTTGAAGGCTGAGATAGGGCTGAGAGTCTGAGTTGTAGGAGATTTTCATCTCTGAGTTATAGGCCTTGTTGAAGGCTAAGGTAGGGCAGATTGCCTAAGCTGTAGGAGTGTGGACTCACTCTGAGTTATAGGAGCCTTGTTTGGATTCTGAGCTGTAAGATCTGTGGATCTGAGGAGAAGGAAAGAAGTTAGGCCGAATCTAGCACATTACTAGATAGGCGAAGGGGGAAAGTGGATGTACCCAGACCTTGGGAAACCACTATAAATCAGTGTGCCATCTGTGATTGTGTGTTTTATTGTTATTTCTGTGCTGCGATAGTTGTAGAACTATATGTTTCTATTAATTAACTGAATTAATATTCTACCTTAGAAGGAAAAAAGAATTGAACCTATTCACCCCCCCCCCTCTAGGTGTTTAGGAACCAATTCTTTCAAGTGATATCAGAGGGAGGTTCCTCAAAGAAAGACTTGACATTCTAAGTAAGATCTGTAAGGCAGAAGTAAGTTAAAGAAGATGGGTTCAGGAGAAAACCATAACGAACTTGGTTCAATGAAGTTGCCTATCTGGAGGAAGGAAATCTTTGGAATATGGAAGGAAAGGGTCACACTATTTATGGAGGCATCTGATCCTAGAATTTATATAACAGTTAAGGAAGGACCATATATTCCAATGAAGGTTTCTGTTCTTGATGCTAATCAAAAGATTCCTAAGGATTTTTCAGAAATGACTAAGGATGAGATCATCTTGGCTACAATGGATAAAAGAGCACAGAATATTATAGTGAGTGCCATAAATGACTCAACATTCCAGAATCTGATTCACTATAAAACCTCCAAGGAGATGTGGGACACATTAGTTGTCTACATGGAGGGTTCTGAAGGGGTTAGGCAAGATAGAAAGTCTATGCTTAATCAAGAATATGAGAGTTTCAGACATGCCAAGTCTGATAGCATAACTAAATGTTATAAGAAGTTCTACAGAATTGTAAATGAACTAATGTCCTATGGAATAATCTTCAGTACATATGAGATGAATGACAAATTCCTTAGGTCTTTAACTAAGGATATGGATACAAAGATCTGTGTCATAAGGGAAGTGGCCAGACTGGCAGAAATTTCACCTCCAACACTGTTTGGCAAATTGATGTCTTATGAGATGCAGCTGTTAGCCAGAAAGGAGGAAGAGAAAAATATAAAGGTTGACTATAGGGAAAAGTCAGTGGCCTTCAAGGTAGAAGCCACAAGGAAGAATAGGAGGATGTCTCCATCTTCTCCTAAGAAAGCTGCAGAAGTGATCTCAGAAAATTCTGATAATCACAGTTCAGACAGCAGTAATTCAGATGAAGACTTTGCTGCTTTCACAAGGCATTTTCAAAGATTCTTAAAGAAGAAGCAGTGGAAATCTAAGCCTTCCTCATCTCAGTCCAAGGATGACTATTATCAGAAGTGGAAATCTTCCAGGAAGGACAGGAGTCGGACAAAGCCTAGCAAGTCAACTACATCAAAGATTATTTGTTATTGCTGCAATAGACCTGGACATGTTGTGGCTGACTGTCCATACAAAAGGAAGGAGTCTGCTGATAAAAAGAAGTCTCAGCATAAGAGCAAGAAGGAGAAATCCTTGGTAGCTAAGAAAGAGAAAAGTTGGATAGATCAATCAACTTCAGAGTCTGAATCTGAGGCTGAGGCCTATATTGGTTTGTTTGCAACAGAAGAAGAGGATGAGTTCTTGAAATTACTGGACTCTATCAATGAGCAAGAAGACCATCAATGCAACGGACTGATGGCTGTGTCATAAGAAGACCAATGTCAGGATCAACCTGGTCCCAGTAAGGTAAATAGTTTATGTGTAGATTATGATCACTACACTTGGTCAGATTCAGATGCATCTGCATCAAGAGATGTGGATGAGTCTGAATCTGAAAGAGATATTCATCAGCTTATAGATGAATATGGGAATTTGTTACAGGCACTCAAGAGAAGCAAAAACCTGGCCAAAAATCAGGCTAGGGAAATTGCAGCTCTTAAGTTGGCCGCATCTGATTCAGAAAAGCTGCTGGATCAGAAGATGAATGAGATTTCCAAGCTGAAAAACATAATTGTTATTCAGTTGGGTACAATCACATTCAAAAATGATCAGACCAAAAGTCTGGAAGACAGACTTCAGAAAGAGAAGGAAATAGTGGCTTGTTTCTCTAAGCCAAAATCTGTCCTACCCTTAATTGATGACTTTGTGTCTCAAAAGGGTAAGGCAGGATTAGGCTTTAAGGGAACTGCATGGGATTCCCAGTCCAATAATAAAGGTAAAGCCCCAACACAAACAAAAGATCTGCTGCCAACAATATAGCTAAGATAGTACCTAAAAAGAGGTATAATAAGTATGAGTGCTGGTGTTGTGGCAAGATAGGCCATTATGCCTTAGACTATTGGCACAACACTAGTGTCAGGAAGAATAGCAGTCTATGTAACGCCCCCGATTTTCCAGTGATTTATTTAATTTCTTATTTGACGTATTATGACGTCAGAGCATTTTGTTAGCGCGTGTTGGTCGTGTGACGTTGTTAGAGCGTGCTTTTAGCTCTTTAGGTTCCCTGCGTGGCTTGGTGATGCCTGGTAGCAAGATTCCCTAGCGAGCCGGAGTCTGTTTGGTGACTCGGTGGAGCCTCTTGGGGAATGCTTGTGTTTTGGCTTCGGGAGAATTTTGCCCGAGTTCTGTTCGTCGGATTTTGTTACCGACTTTGTCGTAGCGCGTTTGCGTTCGTTAGGTTTGACCGGCCAAATTTTGGGATTTGCGTCGGGAGTGGAAACTTTTATATTAGGAAATTAGATCGGCTAATTTTAGACTTGCTCGTCAAGTTTCGTCGCGTTCCGAGCATTTTTGGAACCTCGGCGCGCGATTGTAGTTTGTATGTTTTCGCGTACGCCGTTAACTTTAGAAATTATTATCTTGAAACGGTGCGTCGAAATTCGATTTCGAATTCGCCGTTGGATTCGTAGCGTCGTCATTCGCCTACGGTGCGAATTTCGTTCGATTCGGTGCGAGTTTGGCCCTCTGTAAACATATAAGGTTATCATGTTATAATAATTATATATATTATTATATATATTTTTTTTTATATAAAGAATTTATATATAAAAAAAAATAATATTAATAGTAGAGAATCGGTGAGAATGATTCTCACCGATTCTCACCGAATGGGTGAGAATCATTCTCACCGATCGGCCTCCCCCCCCCCCTCTTTTAATAAGTTTTATTATAATAATTATATTATTATTATTATTATTAATTATATATATATATAAGTTAAAGAAGAAATTCCCTTCTTCTTCTTCCCCGAGCCTGCAGCCCCCGTGCGAAATTTTGGCGTGTGCGGAACCCTTCCGTTCGCGAATCTTCCGGCGGCCGCCACCGCCGATCCGGTGGACGGATTTTCGATCCGATCGCGGCATTGGAAAGCTCTCGGCGAGAGCTTCGAGATCGCGGTAAGTTTTTCCCGTTTCGGTGACCGTTTCGCCATAGTTTTTTTCGGCCCTAACCCCGGTTGTCCGTTTTTTTCGTAGATCTCGTCTCCGCGTGTCCCCTCTTGGACGGATCTACGTGTTGGAGTATTTTGGGAGGACGTTTTCAAGATCGATTTGAGGCAAGTGGGTTTCTCCCCTCTTGCGCGCCTCCATGAGTTGTATTTTTTCTTCATTTTCTTTTCTCCTTGTCGTAGAATAGGTGAGATAGGAATATTCCTAGTTTAGGGCTTGTAGTCGGCCTAAAATAGGAAGTTATCGGCATTTATTTTAGTTGAATTCGGCGGGTAGAGGGAAATAATTCGGCGGGTAGGGGGAAATAATTCGGCGGGTAGGGGGAAATAAATCGGCGGGTTTTGGTTGTAGAACTTGGTAGTTTTAAGTGGTGTTGTCGGCTAGTTTTGGTGCCGAATCGTGGATCCTTAGCATGTGGTAGCTGGGTTTCTGAAGGAGTATGGTACCAGGGGAGTTTGAGCCGTGGCCACCACCATTCCCTCCTTTGGACATTTTGGGTTCCTGTAAGAGGTTGGAACTCTATGTGTGTGGACCCTGTGGCGGCCCCTTTAGTACTCTTGAGACACCTGGACCTGTTTGTTCGGTTGTGACTGTTCTTAGTCTCCGACACAGGTTTGGGATTTGTGCCAGTGCTAACGATTTACAAGTTTAGGACTGTTAGTTCCTTTCATACTGTTCATTTGATGCATATTGGTTTCTTTTTTTTGCCTCTGCAGGCTTGAGCGAGTTTGGTACGTTTTAGTACTTGTTGCATTTCTCTCACTTTACTGATTGTTTTACTTACATTTTGTCCCTTTTTGGATCCTTTAGCTGAGATTTTCAGCATTTCTCTTGCAGGGTTGGTAACCCTTTTTCTTTCTGCTCTTTTCATTCGATTATTATCTGATGTTTCTTTGCCTCCTGTTTCATTATTTCTTGCTGAGGTGTTCTTCTTTTGAATGCCTCAGGTTCAGGTCTGTAGCCGGCTGTGCGGCTAGTTTCAGGAGTTTCCCTGTGGACTGCGTTGTGGCAGTGTTTTCCTCACTTGTTGAGGTAGTTCTTTTGCCTTGTAGTAGTACAGACATACATGCTCGCCAGCGGGTTCGTGTCAGGTTGTTGACGCCCGTTGGTGATTTTCCTTTGTGAAATTAAGACTTTGCTTAGCTGCTAGTTTACCTGTTTTGTGGTAGTTTCACTTGCTCTTTGGGAATGTTTTACGCTAGGTTGCTAGTTACCTTGAAACCTATAGAAAGATTACTATATGTATTGCATGATCAGCATGTTTTTATGAAAGCTCAATCATTATTTTCCAAATGCATAAAAAGATTGTTTTCTTTATAAATATTATAAATTGAAAACTAGGGTCTTGCATAGTGTAAGTTGTCCTCTTAGGACGCTTATGCGTTCTTTTAGGATGTTTAGCATAAATGAAGTATTTTTCCGCTACGTATAAAAATAGTTTTCAAACTGTGGACTATCTGATCCACTGAGCCGAGGGATACGGCCAATTAATTAAAAAAAATCAGTTTTCTATTCATTTTAACTTATGATTTGAAGAATTAGAGTGTCGCCTGAGCGTCAGCAGTTATCCCCTGCTTGACGTGGCATCACAGCTCGTAGTTTTCTTGTGCTCTGATTTATTTATTTATTAATGAGAAAATACGGGTTGTAATAGTTGGTATCAGAGGGAGGTTGCTTGACAAATTGTCGGGCAACCTGTCCCTGTAAGTGTTAGGTGTTTAGAGTCATATCATACACACACCGATATGTCATCAGCACGTCTTGGCTGAAGCACGAACACTACACCCATAGCATGACATGAAGTATACGAGGCATATTATATAGTATGAGATGCATACTATGTGATTGTATATGGATCCACTATAGGAGGCAACATGTGAGGGTTATGTAGTATGGGATGCATAACCTCACCACATGAATGCGGCTAGCACGTTTTCTTTTTCGTTGCATGGAAATGTTATGTAGTATGGGATGCATAACATTTTCATGTGTACGCCGCTCATAACATGTATTAGGGCCTTTTTAGAATGCATAGCACAATCATGCATAGCATAACATTGCATAAGCACAACGTGTCAAGCTAAAGATTTGCAGGATGACATGTGTACACACATAATTTTTGAGTCAAAAAGAATATAAATTCATGCATTCCCGATCTAGGCACAAGAGTTAGTGTGATGATAGTGAATCATCGTAGGATAAGCATATCATCATTATTGAAAATCCCAGAGCAAGTTAGCAGCATGAGCAAGTACTTAAGTATGTATTATTTGTACTATGTTGTTTGGTTCTAGTGGGTGGGCTAGGTGTCTAATTAGTGTTTTGTTGTTCCATTAGAATGTCGAGGCGTCCTTCGACAAGGTTGACTCCCCAATCGGAGGGAGAATCTTCTGGTGCGCAGAGCAGCGCAGTGATAGAAGGTCTGCGACAAAGCAATGAAGCCTTGTCTAAGCAAGTAGTGGATTTGCAGTCTCAGGTCCAGTCCTTGTTAGCAGTTGTAGCAGGGCAAGTTCCGAGAGTTCAGGACCCTGTTGTGGGTCAAGCTGTCCCTGTTCCCCCCGCTCCTCTGGTGCCTCCGGTCGTGGTGCCACCAGAGATGACCTTTATTTCTCAGTTTCAGCGACTTAGGCCTCCGACGTATGATGGCAAGGCAGATTACATGGTCTTAGACGATTGGATGATATCAATCGAGGAGATGTTCTCATACTCCGGGATCACTGATCATCAGAAAGTGATGTTAGCCGCATATCAGCTCAAAGGATTGGCAAAGGGCTGGTGGCTGAGGGAGAAAGAAGGTCTGAAGGACGGGTGTTCCTGGGAGTCCTTTAAGGAGCTACTTCTGAGCAAGTTTCTGCCATCGGTCGAGAGGGACCGTCTGATGAATGATTTCCTGCACTTAAAGCAGAGGCAGCTCACGGTTAGTGAGTACGAAATCGAGTTTAGTAAGCTAAGCCGATTTGCCCCAGACTTGGTGAGTTCCGATGAAAATAGAAGCAAGCGATTTCTGGCTGGGCTAAGGAGTGACGTCCAGCAATTAGCAAGTGCCTATGCGACCTCAAGTTATGCTGGTATGGTGGAAGCTGCCTTAAAGGTAGAGGCAATTGATAACGCCAAGAATCGAGGTCAACAACTGAGAAAGGATAAAAGAAAGTCTGATGAGGGTAAGAGTACTTAGGTCCCTGACGCTGCTCCGAGGAAGAGAAACAAAGAGGTATGCAGTTTCTGTGGCCGACCGGGCCATCCATTTGAAAGGTGCTATCAAAGATTAGGAGCTCAGAAGAAAGAGCAGATTCATGCGATCCAAGGTATCCCAAAGAAAGACTTGTTTTGTTCTGTATGCAAGAAGCCGGGGCACGATGCTGCCCATTGCTGGAAGAAGGCGAGGAGTTGTTTCTTGTGCGGTCAAGAGGGTCATCTCAAGTATCAGTGCCCGCAAGCTCAGCTTACTCTGCAGCCAGTTCCTCTTCAGGCCTTGCCGCCGCCGCAGCGTGTGGACAAGGGAAAAGGAAAGTTGAACGTGGTCTCTATGGAGGAAGCTCAGGCGTCCACGCAAGTGATATCAGGTTAGATTCTCCCCTAGTTTTAATGTTTAGCTCATAGTTATAGTTTTGAGCGTTCGCTTCCTTAGTCGCGTGTGCAATTTTATAGGACGATTTAAGGTAAAGAACCGCTGGGCGCGTATTCTGTTCGATTCCGGCGCTACCCACTCGTTTGTGGCTAGGGCCTTCGTAGAGCGTTACCGTTTGGATCTCGATCGTGTTGGTGATGCGTTCTGTGTTAAGTTTCCTTCGGGTGAATCTGTAGTTTCGGATCAGGGTATTCGGAGTTGTCCGATTTTACTAGGCAATTTTCTCGCGATTGCTGATTTGAAGCTGTTGGATCTGGAAGACTTCGATGTGATCCTAGGCATGGACTGGTTGTCCAGATATGATGCTGTGATCCAATGCAAGGGTAAACGCTTGGACTTCAGGATGGACAACGGTCAGCCCGGGCGTGTTTACGGTTATCCGCGCCAGGATTCTCCGACTATATCGGCGGTATGTGCTCGGAAGCTTGTAGATTCCGGTTGTTTTGCTTGTTTGGTTTCAGTTTTAGAAACCAAGGTTAGTTTGCCGCGTTTGGAGGAGATCCCGGTGGTTCGTGATTTTTTTCTGATATCTTTCCAGCTAACCTTCCTGGTCTCCCGCCTGATCGAGACGTGGAGTTTGTTATAGATTTGGAGCCGGGTACGCGTCCTATTGCCAAGGTGCCTTACCGGATGGCCCCACGCGAACTAGAGGAGTTGCGTATCCAGTTAGACGAGTTGCTTGAGAACGGATTTATAAGGCCGAGTTCTTCGCCTTGGGGTGCCCCCGTTTTGTTCGTCAAGAAAAAGGATGGATCGATGAGGTTGTGCATCGATTATAGAGAGCTAAATAAGGTAACGATCAAGAATAGGTATCCGTTGCCGAGGATAGATGATTTGTTTGATCAACTGCGAGGCAGCGCCGTGTTCTCTAAGATTGACCTTCGTTCGGGCTACCACCAGTTAAGGATCCGTGAATCAGATATCCCGCGGACTGCCTTCCGTTCCAGACATGGACATTTTGAATTTTTGGTGATGTCGTTTGGTTTGACCAACGCACCTTCTGCTTTTATGGACATGATGAACAGGGTTTTCAAGGACTTTCTGGACAAGTTTGTAGTCGTATTTATAGACGATGTGTTGGTGTATTCACGCAATGTTGAGGAGCATGACCAACATTTGCGTCTAGTTTTATCTGCCTTGAGGGACCATAGGTTGTTTGCCAAGCTAAGTAAATGCGAGTTCTGGTTGCCTCAGGTTTCTTTCCTGGGTCATGTGGTTAACAAGGACGGAATCTCTGTCGACCCAGAAAAGATAGCCGCAGTTATGGAATGGACGAGGCCTGCCACACCCAAAGAAATAAGAAGCTTCCTAGGGTTGGCTGGATACTACAGGAGATTTGTAGAGGGTTTCTCTACGTTATCTGCGCCATTGACCAAATTGACGCAAAAGAATGCAGCATTTGTATGGAGCGATAAGTGCGAAGAAGCGTTCCAAGAGCTAAAGAATAGACTGTGCACTGCTCCGATATTGACATTGCCTACGGAAGGATTAGACTATGCCGTTTACGTGGACGCATCCCACGTGGGTCTTGGTTGTGTGCTGATGCAAGAAGGAAAAGTGATTGCGTATGGGTCAAGACAGCTTAAGATTCATGAAAGGAACTACCCTACGCATGACTTGGAATTCGCAGTAGTTATTTATGCATTGAAATTATGGAGACACTTGTTGTATGGCGCGCAGTGCAAGATTTTTACAGATCATAAGAGTTTGAAGTACGTCTTCACTCAAAAGGAGTTGAACTTGTGCCAGCGCAGATGGTTAGAGTATGTGGATGATTATGAAGTGGAGATCATATACCATCCGGGTAAGGCTAACGTGGTAGCCGACGCCTTAAGCAGGAAGACAGGGAAAATTTTCAATCTCTCCACTGAGTTGTTGGTAGAAGAGTTCCTTTTAATGGATATTTCAGTTGGTAGATGTGACTCGCCAAGCAGTTTGGAAGTGTCTGAGCCATCATGGATTTCTCTTACGAGGCTTCATCAAAAGGACGATCCTGATCTACTGCACCTTCATAATAGAACTGAGAAGGGGGAGCTGCCTGACTTTTCGATCGATGATGCGGGTACTCTAAAGTACCGCGGTAGATTTTGCGTCCCCAATTTTCGAGATATTCGAGTTAAGTTGTGCAGTGAGGCGCACAGTTCAAGTGTGGCCTACCATCCAGGGTTACAAAAATGTATAAGGACTTGAAACAGATTGCCTGGTGGATTGGGATGAAGGGCGACATTGCAAGATTTGTGTCAGAATGTTTTACGTGCAAAAGAGTTAAGGCTGATCATGGAAGGCCTGGTGGAAAGTTAGCGCCTTTAGAGATTCCAACTTGGAAGTGGGAGAGTATCTCAATGGATTTCATTACTGGTTTGCCGAGATCTCCCCGAGGGCATGACTCTGTTTGGGTGATTGTTGATAGATTAACAAAGTGTGCACACTTCGTACCATTTCAGATTGGTTACTCGATGAAAAAGATAGCGGAGCTATATTTGAATGAAGTTATCAGGTTACATGGAGTACCCGTAAGTATAGTATCAGATCGAGACTCCAGGTTTACGTCTCGTTTCTGGAAGAGCCTTCAAGAAGGATTGGGAACTGACTTGAGATATTCTACCGCATATCATCCACAGACCAATGGTCAAACGGAGCGTGTTAATCAGATTGTGGAAGATATGATCCGTTGTTATATATTAGACCACGGAGGAGTGTGGTATGAACGCTTGAGATTGATGGAGTTTGCATACAATAACAGTTATCAAGAGAGTCTGCAAATGGCTCCTTTCGAAGCGCTATATGGAAGACGATGTAGAACTCCTCTATTTTGGGCTGAGGTTGGTGAGAGGCCGATGTTAGGTCCAGATGCCTTAGAAGAAATGGAAGTCTCTGTAAAGCTTATTCGAGAGAAGCTTCGGATAGCTCAAGAGCGATACGAGAAGAACGCCAATCGGCGTAGGTCCGTTTTGGAATTTTCTGTGGGGGACATGGTATTCCTTAAGGTTTCCCCGATGGTTGGAGTGAAGAGGTTCGGTAAGAACCATAAGTTGGACCCAAGGTATGTGGGGCCATTTGAAATTGTGGAGCGGATTGGTGTGTCAGCCTACAAGTTGAAATTGCCCGAAAATTTTCCTGGCGTGCACAATGTTTTTCACGTGAGCCAACTGCGGAGGTGCGTGCTAAGTGACAGACAAGTTCTGGATGCAGTTCCCCAGTTGGAGCCTAACCTTTCCAACGTGGAAGTTCCTATTCGTGTTCTGGATGTGCAAGATCGAGTGTTGCGGAGAAAGACAATACCGATGGTAAAGATTCTGTGGAGAAACCAAGACGTGGAGAGCGCGACTTGGGAGCTGGAGTCAGCTATGAGGGAGGCGCATCCTCATTTGTTCTCCTAGCTGTGCTCGGTAAGCATTCGATAACCCTTGATTATTTTCTTTTCCTTCTATGGTAGAAGTGTTTTGTGCGTAAAGTTTCGGGACGAAACTTTCTTTTAGGGGGAGTGACTGTAACGCCCCCGATTTTCCAGTGATTTATTTAATTTCTTATTTGACGTATTATGACGTCAGAGCGTTTTGTTAGCGCGTGTTGGTCGTGTGACGTTGTTAGAGCGTGTTTTTAGCTCTTTAGGTTCCCTGCGTGGCTTGGTGATGCCTGGTAGCAAGATTCTCTAGCGAGCCGGAGTCTGTTTGCTGACTCGGTGGAGCCTCTTGGGGAATGCTTGTGTTTTGGCTTCGGGAGAATTTTGCCCGAGTTCTGTTCGTCGGATTTTGTTACCGACTTTGTCGTAGCGCGTTTGCGTTCGTTAGGTTTGACCGGCCAAATTTTGGGATTTGCGTCGGGAGTGGAAAATTTTATATTAGGAAATTAGATCGGCTAATTTTAGACTTGCTCGTCAAGTTTCGTCGCGTTCCGAGCATTTTTGGAGCCTCGGCGCGCGATTGTAGTTTGTATGTTTTCGCGTACGCCGTTAACTTTAGAAATTATTATCTCGAAAACGGTGCGTCGGAATTCGATTTCGACTTCGCCGTTGGATTCGTAGCGTCGTCATTCGCCTACGGTGCGAATTTCGTTCGATTCGGCGCGCGTTTGGCCCTCCGTAACCATATAAGGTTATCATGTTATAATAATTATATATATTATTATATATATATATTTTTATATAAAGAATTTATATATAAAAAAAAATAATAATATTAATAGTAGAGAATCGGTGAGAATGATTCTCACCCATTCTCACCGAATCGGTGAGAATCATTCTCACCGATCGGCCTCCCCCCCCCCCCCCTTTTAATAAGTTTTATTATAATAATTATATTATTATTATTATTATATATATATATATATATATATATATATATATATAAGTTAAAGAAGAAATTCCCTTCTTCTTCTTCCCCGAGCCTGCAGCCCCCGTGCGAAATTTTGGCGTGTGCGGAACCCTTCCGTTCGCGAATCTTCCGGCGGCCGCCACCGCCGATCCGGTGGACGGATTTTCGATCCGATCGCGGCGTTGGAAAGCTCTCGGCGAGAGCTTCGAGATCGCGGTAAGTTTTTCCCGTTTCGGTGACCGTTTCGCCATAGTTTTTTTCGGCCCTAACCCCGGTTGTCCGTTTTTTTCGTAGATCTCGTCTCTGCGTGTCCCCTCTTGGACGGATCTACGTGTTGGAGTATTTTGGGAGGACGTTTTCAAGATCGATTTGAGGCAAGTGGGTTTCTCCCCTCTTGCGCGCCTCCATGAGTTGTATTTTTGCTTCATTTTCTTTTCTCCTTGTCGTAGAATAGGTGAGATAGGAATATTCCTAGTTTAGGGCTTGTAGTCGGCCTAAAATAGGAAGTTATCGGCATTTATTTTAGTTGAATTCGGCGGGTAGAGGGAAATAATTCGGCGGGTAGGGGGAAATAATTCGGCGGGTAGGGGGAAATAATTCGGCGGGTTTTGGTTGTAGAACTTGGTAGTTTTAAGTGGTGTTGTCGGCTAGTTTTGGTGCCGAATCGTGGATCCTTAGCATGTGGTAGCTGGGTTTCTGAAGGAATATGGTACCATGGGAGTTTGAGCCGTGGCCACCACCATTCCCTCCTTTGGACATTTTGGGTTCCTGTAAGAGGTTGGAACTCTATGTGTGTGGACCCTGTGGCGGCCCCTTTAGTACTCTTGAGACACCTGGACCTGTTTGTTCGGTTGTGACTGTTCTTAGTCTCCGACACAGGTTTAGGATTTGTGCCAGTGCTAACGATTTACAAGTTTAGGACTGTTAGTTTCTTTCATACTGTTCATTTGATGCATATTGGTTTCTTTTTTTTGTCTCTGCAGGCTTGAGCGGAGTTTGGTACATTTTAGTACTTGTTGCATTTCTCTCACTTTACTGATTGTTTTACTTACATTTTGTCCCTTTTTGGATCCTTTAGCTGAGATTTTCAGCATTTCTCTTGCAGGGTTGGTAACCCTTTTTCTTTCTGCTCTTTTCATTCGATTATTATCTAATGTTTCTTTGCCTCCTGTTTCATTATTTCTTGCTGAGGTGTTCTTCTTTTGAATGCCTCAGGTTCAGGTCTGTAGCCGGCTGTGCGGCTAGTTTCAGGAGTTTCCCTGTGGACTGCGTTGTGGCAGTGTTTTCCTCACTTGTTGAGGTAGTTCTTTTGCCTTGTAGTAGTACAGACATACATGCTCGCCAGCGGGTTCGTGTCAGGTTGTTGACGCCCGTTGGTGATTTTCCTTTGTGAAATTAAGACTTTGCTTAGCTGCTAGTTTACCTGTTTTGTGGTAGTTTCACTTGCTCTCTGGGAATGTTTTATGCTAGGTTGCTAGTTACCTTGAAACCTATAGAAAGATTACGATATGTATTGCATGATCAGCATGTTTTTATGAAAGCTCAATCATTATTTTCCAAATGCGTAAAAAGATTGTTTTCTTTATAAATATTATAAATTGAAAACTAGGGTCTTGCATAGTGTAAGTTGTCCTCTTAGGACGCTTATGCGCTCTTTTAGGATGTTTAGCATAAATGAAGTATTTTTCCGCTACGTATAAAAATAGTTTTCAAACCGTGGACTATCTGATCCACTAAGCCGAGGGATACGGCCAATTAATTAAAAAAAATCAGTTTTCTATTCATTTTAACTTATGATTTGAAGAATTAGAGTGTCGCCTGAGCGTCAGCAGTTATCCCCTGCTTGACGTGGCATCACAGCTCGTAGTTTTCTTGTGCTCTGATTTATTTATTTATTAATGAGAAAATGCGGGTTGTGACAGTCTACCTGTTAGAAGAGCTGCTGGCAGATTTGTCAAGTTTCAGGCTAACTTGAACCAAGGACCCAAAAGTTATTTGGGTTCTAAGGTTAAGTAATCTTTGTTGCAGGTAAGTCCAAGTTGTCATGCCCCTATATGATAGTTGGACAGTGGATGTTCCAGGAACATGACTGGAACAAGAGGATTGTTGAAGGACTACTCACTAATATTGAATGGTCCTAAAGTAATCTTTGGTGATTCTGAAAAAGGATTCATCAAAGGGTTTGGTAACATTTCTAACAACTTAATCACTATCACTCAAGTGGCTTATGTGAAGGGTTTGAAACACAACCTAATATGCATAAGCTAGCTGAGTGATATTGGATATGACATTTCATTTATCAAGAATGGGTGTCATATCAAGAGGTCAAGTGATCAAAAATTCATATTGAATGGCTATAAAAAAATGTGTATTGCCTAAACTTTGAGAGTGAGAATAAAAATTCTCCTATCTGTCTTGTGGTTGATGAGAAAGCCTCTCATTGTGACGAATGGCAAAGTGGCTAGCTCATCTTAACTACAAGACTATTGGCCAACTCTTTAGTAAAGAGTTAGTGAGGAATGGTCCTCAAGTTAAGTGCTTTAAGGATAGAATATGCTCAGCTTGTCAAAAAGGCAAGCAGACTAGATCCTCCTTTCATAGCCTAGAAACCAAAGACTCAGTGAGGTACTTATAACTCTTACATATGGATTTATTTGGTCCTATGCCAGTTCATAGTCTAGGTAGGAAGGTCTACACTTTTGTGTTTGTAGATGACTATTCTAGTTTTTCATGGGTATTCTTTCTGAGGCAGAAATCTGAAACCCCAAATGTCTTCTGCAATTTTGTCAAACAAATTAAGAATGAATTAGATAGTTCAGTGGTCAAAATCAGAAGTGACCATGTAACTGAATTCCAATCTAAAAGTATGACAAGGTTGTGTGAAGAATTTGGGATTCATCAGGAATTCTCCTCACCTAGAATACCTCAGCAAAATGGCATTGCTGGAAGAAAGAATAGGACATTGATTGAGGCTAGAAGAACACTATTGAGTGACACTACTCTCCCAGAATATTTCAGGGCTGAGGCAGTAAACACTGCATGTCATGTGCTCAATAGGGCTTCCATCATCAAAAGCCACAAAAAGACACCCTATGAGGTTATGAAAGGCAGAAAACCAAACTAATCCTATTTTAAGATCTTTAGTTGCAAGTGCTATGTGCTTAACAATTTCAAGTCTCACCTAACTAAGTTTGCTGCCAAATCCCAAGATAGGATATTTGTTGGGTACAACAACAATAGTAAGGCTTATAGGGTCTACAATTTGGCTACTCAAGTTATAGAAGAGTCTGTTCCTGTCATATTTGATGAATCTAGACTTATTAACAGTGAGTTGCCCGGTAGTTCTTGTAGCTCTACATGTATATAGCAGAAGATGGACTAGCTTACTATTAGAGAAGATCCAACGACAAAGCAGGATGAGGAAAATGGTAGTTGCTGTCTAGGGGGAGTACAAGACACTCAAGAGGCTAATGAATACCATGAGGTGAAGCATAATGAAGAGATTGAAGAAGGTCAAATTGTTGATAGATTACCTCCAGTAGTTAGACATTTAAAGGATCATCCTGCACACCAGATCATTGGTGATCCAAGACATGGAGTATAAACAAGAAGCAGGAACTTAAATACAGTTCTTTGCTCCAGCTTCTTATCTTAACTGGAACCCAAGAGATTTGAAGAAGCTATTCAAGACTCACACTAGATTGATGCTATGCTGGAGGAGTTAAATCAATTCAGAAGGTGCAAGGTCTGGGAGTTGGTTCCAAAACCAAAGGTCCACAATGTCATATGGACAAAGTGGATTTATAGAAACAAGCTTGATGAGAGTGGGATCATAGTGAAGAATAAGACAAGACTAGTTGCCAAAGGATACAGGCAGGAATAGGGCATAGACTTTGATCAGACTTTTACTTCAGTGGCAAAGTTGGAAGCAATAAGGCTATTCCTTGGTTATGCAACATATCAAGGCTTCAAAGTGTTCCAAATGGATGTTAAGTCAGCATTTTTAAATGGAGACTTAAAAGAGGAGGTCTATGTAGAATAGCCCTCAGGTTTTGTTGATCCACTCAATCCTAATTATGTTTATAAACTTAGGAAAGCTTTATATGGGTTGAAACAAGCCCCAAGGGCTTGGTATGAAACCCTGTCTACTTTCCTCATTGAGAACAAATTCTCAAGGGGGAAAATAGACAAGACTCTATTCCTTAGAGAATCCAAAGGAAAGATCATCATAATCCAAATATATGTTGATGACATAATATTTGGTTCTACTGAAAACGACCTTTGTAGAAAGTTTGTAAAACTTATGCAAGGGAAGTTTGAGATGAGCAGTATGGGAGAACTTAAGTTCTTCTTGGGACTCCAAGTAAGACAGACTGATGATGGCTTGTCCATATCCCAGTCTAAGTTCACCCAGGAGTTAATTAAGAAGTATGGTATGGAATCATCCACTACCATGAGAACTCTAATGGGGACAAGTATGCCTTTAAGAAAAGATAATGCAGGAAAGCCTGTAGATGAATCTTTATATAGAGGGATAATTGGTTCCCTCCTTTATCTGACTGCTAGTAGACCTGACATCATATATGCTACATGTGTTTGTGCTAGGTACCAATCCTGCCATAAAGAATCTCATTATACTGCTGTCAAAAGGATTTTGAGATATCTTAAGGGCACACCTAATCTAGGCCTTTGGTATCCTAGGAATAGATATTTTCTGCTAATATGCTATTCATATGCAGACTTTGCAGGATGCAAAGTAGATAGGAAAAGCACAACAGACACCTGTCAATTTCTAGGAGAAAGACTGGTGTCATGGAGCTGTAAGAAGCAGACTAGTGTGGTAATTTCCACAGCTGAGTCTGAGTATGTTGCTGCGGGAAGTTGTTGTGCACAGCTGTTGTGGATACAGCATCAGTTAGAAGATTATGGTATTCAGGTAAGTAGAACTGCATTATTATGTGATTCTACTAGTGCTATTTCTATTGCTCATAATCCTGTTTCTCATAGTAGAACAAAGCATATAGAAATAAGATACCATTTTCTTAGAGATCATGTAGAAAAAGAAGATATTTCTTTAGAATTTGTTAATATAGATTTACAAATTGCTGACATGTTCACTAAGCCATTAGATGAAACTAAATTCAATAATTTCAAAATTGAATTAGGCATGTTGAACATAAATTAGTTTAACAAATTAGGCTAAGTAAAATTGTGTCGACATAAAAAGTTGTTTGTGTCGACACATAGTAGTTGGTGTCGACACTCAAGGAAAGTGGTGTCGACACATCTATAAAATTGGTGTCGACACTTCAGAAGTCAACACTTCTGTCAAGACATTAGAAGTCTGTGTCGACACATTTCAACTATGTCGACACATTAAGAGAATTTTGACGTGCCTTTTGATCTTGATTATTTAGAAGGGTATAAATAGGTCAACAACATACTCTGTCGACACACTCTCCATATTTTCGAGAACAAAACCTTGTGTCGACAAATTCTCTGTTCTCAATCCAAGATTTCTCTCAACCCCAATGGTGTCAAAGCTTGAAGATAACGTCAACAAAGGCTATGAGCTAGTTCGCAACGCTTTTGATAATGCGAAAACCGAGATTAAAACAGTAATTACCCTAATTACTACGAATGGTTTGGAATTTCTTGTATCCGAACCTACTAAGATATGGAAGAAGGAAATCCTTCAGTTCTATGGAGCTGCAACTCAGGATTCTAATGGATTAAAGATTAGGTCTTCAATCCATGTTAATAAAATCAAACTCACCATGAAGAGCATACGAAAAACTCTTCATCTGCCCAAAACTCAAGAAGATGAAGAAGTTACCTCTACCAAGACCAGGGAAGCACTCCAGTGGTGTGGATTGGATCCCACCATGAAGATTGGATATGCAATGAACAGGAAAGGGATGAATATGCAAGGAAAATTCATTTCTGAAGTGGTTTGAAAGGTCATTCTCTGCAAGCCAGGGGGACATGATAGGGTTTCAACCTATATGTTCAGCCTGATGACCAGGATTATCTTCAGAATGAACACAGATTAGTCTGCAGTAATCTTTGAAAAGATTAAGGAATGTATCAAGAAGCCAAATCTGGGAAGAATCATGAGTCTATACTTGGCTAGAACAATTCCAGAAGTAATGGAACAGACTACTGGTTCTATTATCAACCACATGAGAAGAATGGATATAAGGATGATCTCCAGATGGGATAGAGTCCTAACAAATGACATGTCTGATGAAGAGAGGCCAGAGATTGCTAAAAAATCTCCTGCACAAGACATTACAGATGGTGCTCAGGTGCAGGGGGAGCCTCATCTTGAGGAAGAGCCAACACACTTAGAAAGTGAAATGGCTACTCAAACTATTCTTGAGGTAATCCAAGAAGTTAATCAATCAATTTTCAATAATGAGGATGAAACACTAACTGTGCCCTTGGCTGATGTTGACCAGACCACTCAACTCAACAATCAAGCACATGATGTTATCATGGAGGATACATCTACAGCTGCTAATGCTCCAGAGTTAAGAGTGCCTCCAGTCCAACCTCAACAAGAGTTTACCCTTGAAGAGTTGTTCCCTGATATAGAACAAGTAAGAACTGAGGGGGAGCAAGTCAGTACTGAGGGGGAGCAAGCAAGAACTGAGGGGGAGCAAGCTGGAATTGAGGGGGAGCAACCTAGGAATGAAAACGAACTGCCTCCTAATCCTCATAAAAGAGTTGATATAGCAATTACCTCAGCTTCTGAAGATGAAGCAGAAATTCAAGCAAAGAAGAGAAAGCTGATGGTTTTCAAAAGAAGAAGCCAAAGCTATAAAAGGGCATTGCAAACTGCTCCACAACTAGTTCCTGCACAAGATTATAGCTCTTTGTTGGTATCTTTGCAAGTAAAGTTAGATGAACAAAGGATAGTCATGGAGTAATATATGGATGAAACTCATAAAGATCTGCAATTCTCCTTGGCTCAAGATATCAAATCAATTAGATTTGAGGTCAATCAGAATAAGAGGGAGATGACAATTTGCTTCTATAAAGGAGGTAATGCTGTAGTTTTTCTGGCCAAACAACAAGAAGGAATAAAGACTCAAGTTGATGATATAGTTGTCAAGCAAGGCAATGTCCTAGAAAATCAACTCATGATGAATGACAATCTGACAGAATCTCATAATATAATTGTCACAGAAGTTCACAAACAAGCTCTCATTGGGACTGAACATTTTGTTCAATTGAAGTCAGATTTTGATAAATAATTACAGAAAGAACTAGCTGTTGTACAAACAGCTATTAAAAATTCTCAAAAGATAATTTCTGATCAGCTACTGAGACTAAGGTCATTTTATAAAGGTGGTGTTAATTATCTAGATGACCAAGTAAGATTTCAGAAAGATGACCTTAGAGCTTATATTGAGAGAGAAGTCATAAAGGGGGAGAGAGTGTTAGTCAAAGCAGGCTCAGATCATGCTAAATGGATATCTAATAGCATCAGAGCCACCCTTGGATATCCACCCCTATGTGATGATGATAATGTAGCTGAGTTAGGTGTGCAACCTGCTTATTTTGAAGGTGATCAACCTGAAGTTGCTCAGGTCATTTACCCTCCAGCAGATTTTGATATGATTCAGCAAGAAGTACAGTCAATGTACAACCCTCCAGAGGATACTAAAAATGTTATTATTGAGAAAGTGGAAATGTCAGAGGCTGCCAAGGAAGCTCAGAAGGAAGCTCTATTGTCTGATAAAAGGTTCAGAGAACAGGCTGAGTTGAAGCCTAATTTTGAGCAATAGATCCCAACTTCCAGGAATATTATATTGACTTCCTAGAAGGCTGTGAAGGACAAGACCCATGAGAGGGGTAAATTTTATGCTGAGCAAGAATGGAACAAGCATGAAGCTAGGCAGGAAGCCATTCTACAATATAGAAGAAAGACAAAAGCTGGGAAGCTACCTCCTAATGCCTAGGAGCCTAGTAAGTACTTCCCAAAGCCTTTTCATTATTTTGAAAGGCGAAGGATAAGGGCTGAAGAACAAAAGAAGAAAGATCTGAAGGGCAAGAAGCCAGCTGAAGATACTGAAGCTCCAGTATAAGCCAAGATCAAGCCAGGCAAAGGCATAGTCATCAAGGAGCCTGATCAGCCTTAGAATAGATTAACTAGATTTTACAACATTGTAATCTTTAGTTTTAAAAATCTATGTAAACTATTGTTAGGAAACTTTTGAAAGTTTAAACAAAACAATGATTAATGCTCATTATGTTTGCATTATTATTTTGTGATGACATTTTATACATGTTTTATTTATAAGTTACCCTGTCATGTAATATTTTTATACATCATAATGTGTGTTTATTATGAATGGTGTATATCATTGACTAAGGGTTATAACTTCTCCAAATAGGGGGAGATTGTTGGGTACATTGGAAAATGTGTACAAGATTTGAAGAAGCCTCACCTTACTCAATGATATGCATCAAGGTGTATTTGATGTTGTTTTGAGTTTATATGTGCAGGTTAAGAAAATGCAGGAATGTGGGAAAAGTTTCTAAGTCCATGAGTCGACACCAGAAGAAGCTGTGTCAACACTAGAGAAAAGTTGTGTCGACACCTGGAGTCAATTGTGTCGACACTTGGAAAGGCTCTGTCGACACCAGAAGAAACTGTGTCGACACACAGAGATAATGTCGACACACAGAAAAGATTAGTCGACATCAACTGTGTCTATACACAGAGGCAGTTTCGATACACAGAAGACTTTGTCAACATCAACTATGTCGACACACAGGACTTATGTCGACAAATAGCAGAGTTTCAACAAAGTTGATTTTTTTGTGAAGAGAAGAAGTGACTGTGTCGACACACAGAACTAGTGTCGACACATTCTACAGAAGCTGTGTCGAGAAGCAGTGTCAACACCAAGGGAGCTGTGTTGACACCACCAAGGCTTGTGTCGACACTTAGTCTACTTGTGTCGACACATGATGAAGTTCAGTCTCGTCACTTTGCTGATAGAGACAGAGTTTCAAGAAGTGACTGAAGACGTGACATCTATGATATTCAACAAGTCTACTGAAGCTGTCAGAGCTGTCAGAAGTTCGTTAGAAACCGGATCAACCGGTTACCATGGAGGAAGTCTATATAAAGACATTCTCTATCAACAGAAGATATATAGAGATGAGATAAAAAAAGAGTAAACATGAAAAATAGAAGAAGATTTTCAACAGAAGATCTAAGAAGACATTCTTAAGTGATGATCTACTCAGAGTTTGTCAAGAGAATTCAAAGAAGAATTCAGAAGAATCTTCAGAAGAATTTGGAGAGAGAGAGCTTCATCTATTCAAGTGAAGAAAGGGACTTACATTAACAAGTCTCTTAATTGCAGATTCTGAACCGGTTTGCCAAGAAGAATTCAGAATGATTTCTGAATTTCAAGAAAGAAGCTGATTGAAGATCAACTTCAAAGGAGATCAACCCTACTGTGTTCAGATTCAAGAAGCTTTGAAGAAAGCTAAGACAGGTTGATCTCTAACATCAGATTCTTTCAAGAACAGATCAAGAAACCTTCCATCCTTTCTCTCTCAACCAGGGTGGTGGTAAATTTCAAATTTACATCTATTTTCAGTAGGATCTTTTTAAGATCTGAGTTGTAAGCCTGATTTATAAAGGCTAAGTTGTAGGAGATTAAGTTCTCTGAGTGGTAGGCCTTGTTGATGGCTGAGGTAGGGCTGAGAGCCTGAGCTGTAGGAGATTTTCATCTCTGAGTTGTAGGCATTGTTGAAGGCTGAGGTAGGGCAGATTGCCTGAGCTGTAGGAGTGTGGATTCACTCTGAGTTGTAGGAGCCTTGTTTGGGTTCTGAGCTGTAAGATCTGCGGATCTGAGAAGAAGGAAAGAAGTTAGGCTGAATCTAGCGCACTGCTAGATAGGTGAAGGGGGAAAGTGGATGTACCCAGACCTTGGGGAACCACTATAAATCAATGTGTCATCTGTGATTGTGTGTGGTATTGTTATTTTTGTGATGTGATAGCTGTAGAACTATATGTTTCTATTAATTAACTAAATTAATATTCAGCCTTGGAAGGAAAAAGAATTGAACCTATTCACCCCCCCCCTAGGTGTTTAGGAACCAATTCTTTCACAACTTATCCTTGGGAGAAAGGTCGGCATATAAACGGAAAAAAATAGTTTTTTCTTTCGCATTGATTTCTGACATTATAGAAATCAAATATTTTGTAATCAATTTCTTATGAAATAAAATCTTGTCTTTCATTATTTTCTTAAATTGATTTTATTTTGTGCTCTAACATGTTTTAAATAATACTTCTCCTTTAAAGCATTAAAGCAAACATATCACAAATTACTTTTTAAAATACACGCACGGATGTCACTTTCCAATACTAGCGTGAGAGGTTAGTGCTAACGCTGGCGATAGTGAAGAAATATTGAAATCTGTCCTCCTTCAAAAGTAATCATCAATATAATATTTTTTGAGATATAAATATATTTTTCCACTGTAAAATATTCTGAAATTTTTTAAGAAATTATGATATTTTTATTAAAGATTTAAATTCCAAAAAACTCTTATTCACACTCCCCCCCCCCCCCCCCCCCCCCCCCCCCCCCCCCCCCCCCCCCCAACCCCTCTCCAGGATCCGGATCGTCTCCATTTCTCACGAAATGGAAGAGATCCCTTTGACCATCTAATGGATAAGATTTCCCTCAAAAGATCTGAGGGTGCATGTTTTTTTATCAAAAAATATATAAAAGGATGGGAATTAGTGAGCCCATCGGATCAGCCCCAGGAAAATTTGGACCGCGAAATGGATCCCCTCCATTTCATGAAAAATGGAGAGGATCCCCATCTCCCCCCAAGGGAGCCTAAAGATCCAACACTCGATGCACTCGGGTGGCCTTCAGCCGCATCTAGGTTGGCTTTGCTCACCTCAACATTGGCTTCGTCTGTAATTGATTCTTCGTGCGGCCTTCAACCTCATAAATGCGGTCTTTGCCCGCTTCCACGCAATTCACCAGCTCAGCGACGCACTCGCCACTCGCGACCCTCGGCTCGTGTATACAATATCAAACAACATTCATACTGCTTCGATGGGTCGTGAGTGGCGTGTGCGACGCCGAGTTGGTGGATTGCGTGAAAGCACGCTTCGCCCGCTTCTATGTGGCCGAAAGCCACCTGGAAAATCAAGCGCGTGCGAAGGCGGTGAGGAGGCGGGTGAAGCCCGTCTGGATGTGTCGAATGCCGCCTGAGAGCATCAAGCACGGGCGTAGCCCGTAAATAGCATCACCCGTGCTCACTTACTCTTAGTGGGCTGCACCCACATTCGAGCGAGTTGCGTCTGCATTCGAGCAGGATGTGCCCGCATATGAGCAATTACTTTTATTCAAAACACATATATATGAGTACTTAAAATGATCGTAAAAATATGAATCAATATTACTATTTTTATTTGCCAAAAATGTAAATTTTTCCAAAAAAAATTAATTTTTCTCACCCTCTCATTACTCTCCCACTCTCTCTCCTATCACTAAATATAGAGATAAGAGGGCATTAAAGATTCTCTCTTTCTCTCTCTCTCCCTCTCCCTTCTCTCTTTCTCTCCCCTTTTATTGGATAGTTGAGATCAAAAACTTAACACATGTTGTATGACTAAAATTAATTCTATAAATTCAAACTATTTTTTTAATATAATTAAAGATTTATAAATAATTTTAACCTTAACCAAATATTGTTTTATTATAATAATATAGAAAATATACTAATAAATATGTGGAATGCTAATTATCACATTTTTAGAGCGGAGCTCAACTCAATTTTCTTTTATTTCTATTTTTGTGTGAAACCAAACTTGCTCAAACACCACTTCATGATGTAAGCCTTTCATTTGTACTCACACTCCCCTAGTCCCCTAGATGCCAATGGCTTTTTCTTCCTAAATCTTACATGAAATTCACTTCCAATATTTACAAATAAATTCAACAAACTTATAGTGTGTTAACATCAACGTATCAAGTATATATATACATATACATATAACTGAAATTTATGTACATTTGGATCATGGCGATGCTCCATTTCACCAATATATAACTGAGTAGGATGCCGTGCTGGTATTCTTACATGGACTTGTTCATGTGGTTTGAAGCAGGTAGCGCAAAAGGAAACAATGGTTGTTAACAATGAAATGAGGCGTGTTATTTTTTTATGAGATCCGTCAAAGGAGGGTGTTTCCGGGCTTCGGAAGATGACTGCAGCCAGCAACACGAGCCCATCCAATCCGCTGCCTCTCATTGTCGTAAACCACCATCACATCCTGCATTGATATGTCTGCAGAAGGGAAAAATATATCAATTAGAAGTAATACCATGATGAATACCATTCACGAGGCTATAACCCCCCAAAAAAGCATTTGAGGTTGGAAAACTTTACCTAAGTTAGCCCAAAATCTATTAATCAGAAATAAATGTAGTTCTATTTTTATGAACACTGTAACTCCTGTTAGAAATTTGTTGAGGGGGATGTTTCATTTACAGTCCAGTTGGCGGGACAGAGTTGAATAGGACGAAAAAGTTAAATCAACATTAATTAGTAATTTTTCAATCAGAATTGATCGACATTTCAATTTAGCTGGTTGGTCATAATATAAACTTGTAGGGTGATTTACAGGGACCTGCCCTCTAAGTTTGCAAAATTATAGTTTCATTTTTTTGAAATTACAAAAACGGCTCGTGTAAGTTTACATTTAACCTTGGAGGAAGGCGTCAGCAGGGATTTTGTGCATGTTATGAAATTAGAAGTTAGAAGGGAGCTTTTTGGAATTTCAAAATATGAGGGGTACAACCTGTAAGGCTGTAATTATACTAAATCCTAGGGGAGGCTTAGGTAATAAATAGTAAACTTGTATATGTATAATTATAATGTTAATTTCATTGTTCCAAAGAATTTAATCACATAAAAGAACTAGTTTTGTTAAAATCGATGCATAAAGTAATATCAAATACCACCTATATTATATATTATAAGATCTTGGCTTCTTGCTCGGTATTTTTTAGAATTTTTTTCAATATAACAATTTTTTAAGTATAAAAGTATCATTATGATTATATCTTACAAATCTATCACTTAAAAATTTTATTTCACTAGAATTCCCCTATTGCACAATTTTTTTTCTCTGGAAATCTCATTGTGATTATATCTCCAAAAATAGCTCTCTCAATGGTTCTCAAGGGGTTCCCCTTGAATTTTCTAGGTCAAAACATGAAGATTTCGAAAAAAGACACGAAGGGAGGATAGCTCGATTGAATGAGTCCCGCGCGCCTTGCCGCCCTCACCCAACGACCCAAAGTTCCACCGAAAGAAGGGGTGGAACGAAGCGCGGGCACCCAAACAACGCCCTTGCGCATGCACAGTGCACAAGCACGTGCGCTGCGCAAGCCCGCGCGCGAAGGCGCGAACACGCAGACGTGCTCTCTGCGCGCGTACGCGCGCCGGCGGCCACCGCCGCCATCGGGCAGCTTGCCCGGGCAGCCCGGACCGCCCGGTGAGCACTCTCGTCATTTCACTAAAATTGGTGATCCAGTTGACCGAAACAGAGCGATGTCATTCGCCATCACAAATTCCTCCCTGGTACAATTACCAGCATATCCCTCCATAAAATTATAAAAAACAACTCAAGCCTTCATTTGAGGACAAGCAACTCCAGATGCTAGAGAGAGCTGTGAGGTATTTCGGCGAGAACGTGAGACTTAAATTATTCATATACTCGGATTGAGTTCGCATATAACAATAGCTACCAAACGAGTATTAAGATGACACCCTTCGAGGCCTTATACGGTAGGAAGTGTCGTACTCCATTGGCTTGGGTAGAATCAGGTGAATCAAAGTTGTATGAACGTAAAGACATTGAACATGCAACTTCAACGATACGGTCGATTCGAGAGCGTTTGTTGATGGTTCAGGATAGGCAAACAAAGTACTACAATGCCAAACATCAAAATATGGAGTTTGCGGTGGGTGATTGAGTGTATCTCAAGATAGAGTCGTTCAATGGCGAATCTAGGATTCGACGCATGAAAAAGTAGAGTTCGAGATATCTTGGGCCGTTTGAAATTATTGGGCGGATTGGTGAAATTGCCTATTGTCTGAATCTTTCAGCTAAACTCAGTACTTTGCACGATGTGTTTCACATATCGGTGTTGTTGAAGGCTATGCAAGAGCCTACGCAAGATGTTGATGTGGATCAAGTGTCGGTCGATAATGGGTTGACGACCAAAATCAATTCATTCGAATCGAGGACACGAAGGTCAAGCAGTTGTGGAACAAAGAGATCAGAATAGTCAAAGTCCGTTGGGACAACTGTGGTCGTGAGGAGCTGTCATGGGAGCGCGAGCAGACAATGCAATAAAAGTTCCCTGAGTTGTTCTATTGAGGTACATTATAGATGTTTTTTTACTTTTGTGTTGTTCTCTGTTAAGTGTAATTTCAGGACGAAATTTTTTAAAGGAGGGAGATTTGTAATGACCCAAATTTCCTGAAAACAGCAGGAAGTTGGTCGCTGGAGGTTACCGCTAGGAGGTAGTTCTAGCGTTGGCGGTATCCATCTGATTTAAAATAACATTGTCTCCGGATGGTACAGCCCGACGGTAGCGGCACCGCTGGCTGTAGTGCGCCACGTGTCATGACGTGTTGAGGCGGTCGTTGAGCAGCAAAGCGGCGCTGGGTGAGACCACCTCCTAATCTACCGCACGGCGGTAGCAAGTTATCGCGATGTGGTAGCTATTTAAAATGTGATCTCAATGAATCATGGCCATCCACTCCTTATGAAGTGGACATCCTGTGGCTGAGTGTGCAACCTAGACTATTAAGAGGCTATGAAAGGGCTTAGACTTCTCATTCTCTCCCTCACGTTCTATCGCATTCATTTTGAGAAAGGACTCTCTATTGCTTTTTGAGAAAAGAAGAAAGAAGGGAGAAGAAAATGTTGAAGAAGAGGAAGGAGAAGCTTGATCAGCCTTAGAGAAGAGTTTGGAGGCATTCTTTTGATCAGAGTAGCAAGCCGAAGCTAGATCCATGGAGAGGAAATCGCTGTGAACATTTCCATCTAGATCAGTTGCAAGCTCATGGCTCCTAAACGATCGACAAGAGTAAAGATCTTCCTTCTTGGATATGTGAAGTCCTTAATTTAGCATAGTTGCATGAAGTACCCCACTAATTGGTAGAGAGCGAAGGAATTTCCGACGGGTCGATACAAAGTATCCCTAGAAGAAATTGCATATGGAATCCAAAATCGAATTACGAAATAGGCATGTTGTAAGAAGCTCATCCGTTGGTATAGATTGGTGATGGTTATCCTTTTGTTTGAATGCTGGAGAAGACTCCGTGGGTAAACATATAGTTTAAAGAGTTTTGGGGTATGCAGCTTGCTGCAGGTAGTACTGCAGTCGTGCTTCAGGAAAATACCCAGAATTGGGAAAGAAATGGTGTTTTGTCCCCTACCGTGCGGCGGCAGAGATACCGTTTACAGTAGCTCCCAGAGAGTTTTTGATTGTGGTTGTGAAGTCTGTGTCCATGATATAAGATGGGTAACATTTTGAACTGAGAGCCTGGAGTGCCCAGCTATAGTGGCCATGAGAGCAAACATTGAAACATAACAAGGTTATGTATTTTGTAAATAGGAAAGGGGAGGCCGACCCATGTCATGCCGACCGCCTGATGGCATGGCTATGTCTCTCGAATAGACGACCCAAGTTAATTGGTGCGGTCAGGGGCATAGGATAGAGTCATTAGCATTAGTTTATGCATGACTATAATGCTCAAGTGTTACCATCTAAGTGGTTGAGGCTTAGGATGGTGGTGGGGCTGGGGAATTCCAGTACACCAATAATGTGTCCTGAGTGCACGGGATGTGTGTAGGATCTCTAGTTTGGATTTGGGCTAAGGTTCACTATTAGGATGTCTTGACCCACCTTGTATAGCCAAGGTGAAGTTTGTCAGTCCTAGAGTTTAGGCTATTCTTTAGAATCAAGCTTCATGGACCAGCCTGCAGTGGACTTCTGGAGACTCAGACATAGAAGAATTCAGAGTTCAGATTATTAGTTTGAAGTTCTTCGAACTCAGCTCAACGATCGTCGATCTCGGATCGACAAACTCAGAGTTCTTTCTCTGAGTTGAGCTCGACGATATTCGAGCTCAGGTCGACGATTTCTTCTCTCAAGACAGATTCTCTGATCGACGAACTTGGAGCTCAGGATTAGCAAGATATTTCCAGATTGATGTTTGATGAGTGCGATTATGATAGGCTTTTTACTATCATAATTGTACTCATGTCTACTATTTCTAGCCCCTTTTGTAGTAATTTTGCGAGAAAAGTCAAAGAATTGTCTTATCATGATTAGGAGAGCACAGTTAGGATTTTTGTTATTCGTTATATTGAGCTATCTAATTTATTCCTTCTCTTTTATATGCAGGTAGCGCTAACCAGTGGAAATAAAAGTCTTGGAGCAAACAGAGGAGTTCACGGAGTCAACATGGTTGATGATAGGACCAAAATTTGGCGCACACGGGTGGGCACACGGCCGTGTGCCTACCCATATCTTATGTACCTTGGAACTGAGGAAATTGGACGCAGGAGATAGAGACTCACACGGGTAGGAACACGCCCGTGTGCCTACCCGTGTCATATTTGAACACGAATGCCGACCAACCTGTATCTGAAGAACGTGAAGAACAATACGGCCGTGTGCATACCCGTGTCATCTGACATGGCCCACTACCAGACACGCCTGTTCGTGGGGAACCTCCTAGGAACCGTCAACACGGCCTGACACACGGCCGTGTTGCAACCCGTATCCGACCTGTTTGCAAAGGGACTATATATTTCCTGTAGAAAAATTAGAGAAGAACTTTTGGATCATTCTGGAATTGGAGAACTTCTGAAGCCCGAAGTGGAGCATCCAAGAGAAGGAGGATTGAAGGGTATTTTGTATGCATTTTATATATTCATTAATCTCTTTTAATCTTTCCTTTCTCTTGGTGATTCAACTTTGTTTATTTTTTAATTTGCATGAACTTATATTTGAACAATTTAGTAATCATGTATCGCTTTGTTTACATCAAACTCGTGGTATTTTATTTGCATTTAGGCTTACAAACAATTGGTTTCATTTTCATTATGGATTGCTTCTTTCCCTTACAAAATTTGCAAATTTAGAGATTGAGAAATTTGTTGTTTGTGATGCTATTTGTATGTCCATATTGTGGTGTTAACTCTATTTGTGAATCAAACTCCATGATCGAGAGATATGTTGTTTGACAATTGAAATACGAGTAAATGGATTCATGGTATTTTAGAGATAAGGAAATCTCTGTTTTGTAGTCTGTTAGTCTATGACCAGGGGGAGAAATTCTTGGCTAGCACCATTTCATCCTGAACCTGAGCGACTTATCCATAACACTAACCTAAGGGACGTGGGAATTAATACCACAGACATTACAAATGGACTATCAGAAGAGGAGACAGTTAACCAAGGAGAGAATCAACCGGAAAACTTAGACACCATGGCCAACCAAAATGAGCAAACCATGTCTGACTTTGCTAGACCTAATCTCCAAGGAACCGGGTCAAGCATCGTTAGACCACCGATAGCTACCAATAACTTCGAATTGAAGCCTAGTGTGATACAAATGGTTCAACAGTATGTCCAGTATGATGGCTTGCAAGATGAGGATCCTAACACCCACTTGGCCGGATTCCTGGAGATATGTGACACATTCAAGATCAATGGTGTTTCCAACGATGCTATTCGATTGAGATTGTTTCCATTTTCTTTAAGGCATAAGGCGAAGCAGTGGTTGAACTCACTACCTAGAGGGTCGATTACTACTTGGGACATGATGGTTGAAAAGTTTCTGATGAAGTATTTTCCGCCGGCAAAGAATGCGAAGTTAAGGAATGACATCTCTACGTTTATTCAAATGGAATCTGAATCATTGTACGACACATGGGAACGATTCAAAGACCTTTTGAGGAGATGTCCCCACCATGCTCTACCTTCATGGCTTCAAATTCAGACCTTCTGCAATGGTCTCAATCTGGCCACTAAATAGAGGATTGATGCGGCTAGTGGAGGCACTTTGAACAACAAGACACCTGAAGCGGCTCAGCAGTTGATAGAAGATATGGCTATGAATAATTACCAATGGACTACCGTAAGACAAAAGCCTAGCAAGCCCGCAGGAATTTATGAAGTGGATGTCGTCAACGCCTTAGCTATTCAAGTGGAGAAGCTTCACCAAAAGATGGACAACCTTGCCTTAGCATCACCCTCCATGGCACCTCAACAATGGGACCCTTCATGCAGTGGAATGCCTAGTTGTGAACCTCAAGTTCAAGAGCATGTTGACTATATGGGAAACAATATTAGATCTCCTTTCAACCAAGCCAACAACCCATATAGTTCTACATATAATCCTGGATGGAGAAACCACCCCAATTTCTCTTGGGGAGGACAAGGAAATCAAGGGAAGCAACCCATGTTTTGACAACAACCACAGCCAGAACCAAGGAAGCCTACATTGGAAGATGTTCTTACCAAGTTCATGCAAACAACCAATGTAGCCTTCCGGAATCAAGAGGGTTCAATTCGGAATTTGGACAATCAGATTGGTCAGCTTGCAAGGATAGTTTCTGAAAGGCAGCAAGGAACACTTCCAGGGAACACTGAGATAAATCCAAGGGAGCATGCAAAAGCCGTTCAATTGAGGAGCGGAAAGGAGTTACAAGACCCAAGGCCTGCGAAGGAAGCACCCCAAATGGAGTCTAGCGGCGAAGGATCAAGCGAGATGAACGTGCAACCGATGGAGTACCAACCAGCAATACCATACCCAGCAAAGCTTAACAAGGAGCGCATGGATGCGCAGTATGGTAAATTTTTATCTATGTTTAAGCAATTACATGTCAATTTACCTTTTTCTGATATTATTCAAATGTCGAAGTATGCTAAATTTCTTAAGGATTTAATTTCTAATAAAAAGAAAATAGAGGAATTATCATTAGTAACACTTAGTGAAGAATGTTCCGCTATTTTGTAAAATAAATTACCACAAAAACTTAAGGATCCCGGTTCATTTTCAATTCCATGTTTAATCGGAGATTTACAAGTCAATAAAGCTTTAGCCGATTTAGGAGCAAGTATAAATTTAATGCCTTATAAATTATATCTGAAACTAGGCCTAGGAGAACTTAGCCCGACTAGAATCAGTATTCAATTAGCGGATCGATCGGTTAAGTATCCTAGAGGAATAGTAGAGGATGTATTGGCTAAGGTAGATAAGTTTATATTTCCTGCTAATTTTGTTATTCTAGATGTAACATCCCGAATCGCACTAGGCCCCTCGTGCGTGTTTTGAGTCAGGAGAGGTGACTAGGGTTCATGGGGAGTGCTGACAACAGGGAAGCACATGTGAAAAGGAGGAGAAATTAGACAAGCATGAGACATGGGTAGAGACACGGGCGTGTCCCTACCCGTGTGCGTCTGCGTCGAGTCGAACTCGACGAGGGGTGTCAAGACTGACGAGCTGTGTCGACATCATGTGATACGGGTAGTGACACGGGCGTGTCCCTACCCGTATGCGTCGAGTTACACTCGATAGAGCGTGTCGAGATCGACGAACTACGTGTCGAGATCAACGAATTGTATGACACGGGTAGCGACACGGGCTTGTCCCTACCCGTGTGCCAATGTGTCGAGTTGAATTCGTCGAAATGCATCCCGAGAAGGACATGGTCAGGGAACACGGCCGTGTCATGTGGACACGGGTCGGGACATGGGTCGGGACACGGGCGTGTCCCTACCCGTGTCAAGTATTGAACCGACACGTAAACTGTCGTTGCCGTTTCGCCCAAGCAGGACATGGGTAAGGACACGGGGGTATCCCTACCCGTGTCACTTTTCATATATAAGGGAAGAGAAAACCCTAGCCGTTTTCATGCTCATTTCATTCCCTATTTCCTGTGAGAACTCCCGGTGAGAGAGAAAACTGCTGGAACGAGTTCTGCAGGAGAAAATCCGCCATCACCGTGAAGGAGAAGATGCCGCCAAGGAGAATTACGAGATCCATGGCCGGAAATGGAGGAACCGCTGGAATCGATGTGAGTTTCCTACCCTCTCCCTTGGTTCTAGGTCTATAGATATTTAGGCGAGACGTCGACTCAAAATATTCTTGACATGTGAGAAGATGCTTTCTCTAGGGTGAGGCCAATCCGGGGCGTGTGCTCTTGGTTAGTGGTGTCTTCAATCTCTCTGATCTTCTATGTGGAGATGGGGGATGGTTTCGTGAAGAGCAAAGGTCTCTTGAGGTTGAATAAGGGAGGAGATTTTCTGGAATGATTTGGGAAGATCACCTTGAGGAAGAAGATGAACCGATGCCGTTCATTCCGCCTTAAGGTGCGTGCAGAATCTGTATTCTGCGCGCAGCGAACTTCGTGGCCATTTTATTAAGCATGATATGGCCAGATCTGGGCTTTTGGATAAACACGAAAGTCGAAGCCCTTGAAAATACCTTTCCAACGAATGGTTGCACGACTTCAGGCGAAGTCTGTAGCCACGGGAAAGTCTAAAAGAAAATGGTGTTCAACAAATCCTGCATGCAGAAATTGTGTTTTATACGCAGTGGACTTCAAGTCCGATTTCAAATAGGATAATATCAAAACTAGGTTGAGGTCTGAATACGAACGTTGTGGACCACGGAAAGACCTTTCCATCGTGGGGTTACACGTCTTCACCGGATT
The DNA here is from genome assembly GCA_039583875.1 of Platanthera guangdongensis. Lineage (NCBI taxonomy): Eukaryota > Viridiplantae > Streptophyta > Magnoliopsida > Asparagales > Orchidaceae > Platanthera > Platanthera guangdongensis. The sequence goes on along the minus strand of CM077158.1, from coordinate 174,454,722 downwards.
CCTGTATTTTCGGGAATCTCCAGTTGAAGTTGCTGTCCAGATTCAATCTGCACCTAAATTCTGGGCTTTTTATAAGATGGGTTTGGATTCGGTGGAAGTTTTATTGCAAGTTACTTGACTTGGATGAACTCTTATGATTAATCATTTGTTGCATGATTGACGAAGCTTATTAATTAGATTTCATATAATCAAATTGTGAAGCAATCTTATTTAAATGAATTGACTTGATAAGAATTGAAAGATTGTTATTTGTGCGCATCATATATAATATGTCGTTAACATATGGAAAGTGTGATGGATCTTTACACGCGCATCATGCTCATAATAGGTTAGTACTTTTGGAAAGATTTGTAAATATTTATATGCGTAACACGTTATATTATGTTGCCATCATTTGGGAGTCATATAGAAGAATAAATCATGGCCATGAGTATGTTTGATTAATGAATTGAGTTTAGTAGTCCAATACTTAGAGCGTCGTCTCCCTACGGATAGTATTGTGAAGGGATGTAGGTGCAGTGTTGACCGTCACTTGTTTGGTTGAGTTGTGATAAGGTATGGATGGACGGTTGGGCTGTGTCCTCGTGCTTACTTCCGAGGCCCCTTCCTTGTTATGTTGAAGTGGCATTTGCATGCGGTGTGAGTCGACACGCGGTGTCGTAATCCAGGGTTAAGGATAGTGTGGCAGGTCTACGGGCTCGCCAGTCGTCACACCGACGGGAGTTGACAGTTAGACTTTGGGCGGTTGGGCTGTGTCCTCGGTGTTCACGTCCCGGGGCCCCTTCCGTGCCAAGTGAACGGTTGGGTTGTGTCCTCGTGCTTACTTTCGAGGCCCCTTCCGGGTCAAGAAAGGCCAGTTCGGGCTGTGTTCTTGGTGCACATCTACCCAAGACCCCGCTGGGCCATAGTATGCATGGGCTCCGTTGTTGTGTTCTTAGCGTTGAGGCGTACGGAGGCCTAGGTGAAGTAGTTTGGATACTCGCCTAGTAGTAGAAGTGCCCGTTCCACTGTCACTGTCTGGCAACGGCGGCTGATGCCTGAGAGGTTAGCTACTTGCTCGAAAAGTGGGAACTATAGTATGTGTCGACATAGCAATTGCATGGGTGTGATCATGAGTGAGTCATTGCATAGCATTCATAGCATTTCATAACATTGCACAACAAGATCCTCATCGTATAAGTTTGTATGGGCACTCTTATACAATGAGTTACCTTATGTAACTCGATCCTTAACTTATAACTTTGTATGGGCATTCTTATAAGTTAAGTTACTTTCCTGCTGTTACTTATACATGTTAGTTTGCTGTAGCTCTTAAATATTTGCTAGATCATGTTTTTGATACTCTTACACTACTGCCACCTGCTTGTACTTCTTTTACTTGAATACTTATTATATATTGTACTCTTGTTCCTTTACCCGCCCAGTGCTGAGGAGTCGCCGGGGGAGCGGATGTGGAACCACTTAGTCGTTTCGACTAACGGTTGCTACGTCTTCCTTTTTAGGAGGTCACGCCGCGGGTAGAGTAGCCGCAGTATACGCAGTAGGACAGCCAGGTCAGGACGATAGGGCCAGAAGTGACGGTGTCGTCGATACCGTCGGTTACGGATGTTAGTATTTTGATACTCTGTTGTAGCCCGTTTGGGCAATGTTTAGTTGTACTCTGATATATTACAGAAGCATGTTTTAGCTTCTCCTTTATTGATGTATTTGGACATTATTACTTAGTGTGGATTTTGACTTCTCTTGCTTATTATATTTGGTTGGGTTAGCATGTTCTATTGATATTGTTATAGCCGGCGGAATAGGCGTCTTGTGGTACAGGTTAGCCCGTGTGCTAATGCTACCGCAAGGCAGCTGTTCCGGGCATAAGACTCCCCCTTCGTGTCGTATTTTGGGATCCGAGAGGGGGGGTCTTACACTAGATATGGATGAGAATATCGAAGTACCACTCATACTAGGTCGTCCATTTCTAGCTACATCTAGAGCGCTTATTGATGTTTTTGATGGTAAATTAGTCTTGCAAGTAGGGGAAGATGAAGTCACTTTTCAAATTGGCAATACTATGAAACAATCTTTAGATAATGATGATTATTGCTATTTTTCTCATGATAATGTTATGTCTTCTATAAATTCTACTTTTTATTGTAAAGATCCTTTAGAAATTTGTATTACAAACTGCTATCTAGAAGAAGAACAAAATGATGACATAGTTGAACATTTATTTTTTCTAGATAATAGTGTTGCAATGAATAGAATGACTGAATTTAGTTTGATTACTCAAGGAGATTATGAAGCTCTTAAGAATAATACTAAGAATCCACCAATAGTAGAACTAAAAAAACTATCGGATCATCTTGAGTATGCTTTCTTAGGAACTAATTCTTCTTACCCAGTTATTATATCCTCTAATATTTCAAACATTGAAAAAACTAAATTAATAACTGTGTTGAAGAAATGTAAAGGTGCAATAGCATGACAAATTTCTGATATAAAAAGTATTAATCCTAGTTTTTGCACTCACAAAATCCTTTTGGAAGAAAACTATAAGTCTTCTATTCAACCGCAATGTAGGCTAAATCCTAATATGAAAGAGGTAGTTAAGGCTGAGATTGTTAAGTTATTAGATGCTGCTATTATATACCCTATTTCAGATAGTTCATGGGTTAGTCATGTCCAAGTAGTTCCTAAGAAGGGTGGTCTGACAGTGGTAGCAAATGATAGGAATGAATTAATTCCAACGCGAACGATAACAGGTTGGCGTGTCTGTATAGACCATAGGAAATTAAATGATGTCACTAGGAAAGACCATTTTCCTCTTCCTTTCATTGACCAGATATTAGAACGCTTATCAGGATATTCTTATTATTGTTTTCTAGATGGACTTTCTGGATACTTCCAAATTCCTATAGCATCAGAAGACCAAAAGAAAACAACATTTACTTGCCCATTCTGTACTTTTGCCAATAGACGTATGCCTTTCGGGTTATATAATGCACCCGCCACGTTTCAAACGTGCATGCTAGCCATCTTTAATGAGTATGTTGAAGATATCATGCAAGTGTTCATGGATGATTTTTTTGTTTTTGGCGACTCGTTTGATCTATGTTTGGAGAATTTAGAGAAAGTTCTTAAGAGGTGTGAGGAGACGAACATAGCGCTTATTTGGGAGAAGTGTCATTTCATGGTACAAGAAGGGTTAGTACTTGGCCATAAAATCTCAAGCCAAGGAATCCAAGTTGATAGAGCAAAAATAGAGACCATAGAGAAATAACCACCACCAACCTCCATTAAGGCAGTGAGAAGTTTCTTTGGACACGCGGGATTTTACCGTCGGTTTATCAAAGACTTCTCTAAAATAGCTAAACCACTTACAAGGCTTTTAGAAAAAGACACACGTTTTATTTTTGAACAAGAGTGTCTACATGCCTTTGAGTTCTTAAAAGGGAAATTAATTAATTCTCCTATTATGATCGCGCCCGATTTTAGTCAACCATTTGAGATCATGTGTGACGCTAGCAGTTTTGCAGTAGGAGCTGTTTTAGGACAACGCCGAAACAAACATTTTCACCATATATATTATTCTAGCAAAACACTTAATAATGCACAAGAGAATTACACAACTACTGAAAAACAACTCTTAGCTGTGGTATTCGCCTTCGATAAATTTAGATCATATTTAACATTGTCCAAAGTGGTAGTATACACGGATCACTCTGCCCTTAGATATTTGCTAGCCAAGGCAAAAGCAAAGCCTCGTTTAATCCGTTGGGTCCTTCTGTTGCAAGAATTTGATTTAGAAATTAGGGATAAACGAGGAGCGGAAAACTTAGCGGCAGATCATCTTTCACGTTTAGAAAATCCACTACGATCAATGTTAGATGAATCTGAAATTTCTGATACATTTCCTGAGGAAACGCTATTTGCCTTATCTATAAATATACATCTTGATTATCCATGGTTTGCAGACTATGCAAACTATCTTGTGGCTAAGGTTCTTCCAAAAGGATTTTCATATCGGCAGAAAAAGAAAATTTTCTCTGACTTGAAATATTACTTTTGGGAGGACCCCTTTCTTTTTCGGATATGTGCAGATACTGTTATACGAAGGTGTATATCAGCAGAGGAGGGTTGGAAAATTTTGGAGCAGTGTCATTCAGGCCCTGCTGGTGGTCACTATGGAGCGAATCGCTCTGCGAAAAAGGTTCTTGATTCCGACTTTTATTGGCCCCTTCTATTCAGGGATGCCCAAAGGTATGTACTTTCATGTGATTATTGTCAAAAAGCAGGTAATATTTCTAAATTACATGAAATGCTACAAAAATTTATTCTTGAATGTGAAGTATTTGATGTGTGGGGTATTGATTTTATGGGTCCATTTCGAGTCTACGTTGGGAATAAATATATTTTAGTAGCTGTAGATTATGTATCGAAGTGGGTTGAAGCACAAGATTTGCCTACTAATGATAGTAGGGTAGTAATCCGATTTTTAAAATCCTTATTTGCACGATTTGGCACACCACGTGCACTTATTAGCGATAGGGGTTCACATTTCTGTAATTTACAACTAAATAAAGTATTGGAAAAATATGGAGTTACATATAGGATAGTCACTCCTTATCATCCACAAACTAGTGGTCAAGTTGAAGTTTCCAATAGAGAGCTTAAGAGGATCCTAGAAAAATCTATAGAAGGGAATAGGAAATAATGGTCTAGGAAACTTAACGACTGTTTGTGGGCTTATAGGACCGCCTTCAAAACACCTATAGGGACCACCCCCTTTAGATTAGTCTATGGTAAATCTTATCACCTACCTATAGAATTAGAGCACAAGTCGTATTGGGCAATATGTTCTTTTAATTTTGACACTAATTCTATAGGAGAGAAACAAAAGCTTCAACTTAACGAATTAGATGAGTGAAGAACTATGGCCAATGAGAACTCCAGGATTTATAAGGAGAAGACCAAGCTATTTCATGACCGTCACCTTCGCAAACCCAAGACATTCCAAAAAGGTGACCAAGTCCTCCTTTTTAATTCCAGACTGCATTTATTCCCTGGGAAATTAAGGTCTAAGTGGTCAGGACACTTTAAGGTTAAAGAAGTCTTTCCTTACGGCACAGTCGAGCTAACTCACCCTGAAAAGGGAGATTTCAAGGTTAATGGACACCGACTTAAGCCTTATTATGGTGAGCTTCCTAGAGACTTCACTCGTATAGAGACCTGCCTCCGTCTAGATTAGGTTTATGTTAAAATAATAACTATAGTAAGTATTTCTAATTTATAAAGATTTTTTAGTGTAAGTCTAGTAAAATTTAATGAAAAAATTATGTAAACAAAATTTTTTTTTAGGAGGAATGCAATTTTGGAGGAGCACACGGGTCACCACACGCCCGTGTGGGTGGCCGTGTACTCGAGATAGCCTCAGGCCCAGCCGTGAAAATTAATTCCGAAAAAGGGCGATTTCATCCCGAGCACAACACGGGTTCACACCCACCCGTGTGTCTAGCCGTGTCTCTTCGCTCGACGATCGTCGCGACCGCTGTGTCGACACATCCGACACGCCCGTGTCGGATCACACACGGCCGTGTCGCGTGTCACCTACCAACCCGTGTACTTTTAATGCGTCGTGCCAGATCAGACACGGGACCACACACGGCCGTGTCGTGGCTTGTGTCCGCCTGCCGTGCTGTCTCCTGTTAGTTTGACCGCACGGCCCCCCACAGCCCGTGTTTCACGAGGCCAAGATTCCACAACACGGGTGCGCACACGCCCGTGTGCGCACCCGTATTGGAAATCTTTAAATTGGGGGCCGTGTCATCTTCTTCCTGCTCATTCCCTGATTTTAGATCTACCTCCCAGCACCATTTCTCTCCACGTCCTGAGCTCAAGTTGGAGTTTTTGTCTCCAAATCTCGCACCGTTTACTCGCATTCCCTCCTCCTTGACCATGTCGTCTGGACGAAGCAAAGGCGGTCGCCGTCGCTGACCGGAGTTGCAAGTGTCTACGGAGAGGCGTGATGACGTTGCCCCTTTAGTATTCACCGACCCAACACACATTAACCGCTATAATCTCCTCTAGTCTAAAAAATATCAAGATATCTGCACGATCGACTGGAGTGTTCTCGAGTAAATAAACTTAGTAGGGGATGTAAGGGAATTAATCTCTATAACGAGTTGGGAGCGGTTTTTCACCATAGAGGAGATAGGTTTTAAGGAACTCACGTTAGAGTTCCTGTCCTCGTTCTATTTCAATTTTCGACCTAACTTCATTGATACACCGCACGCGCCCGAGGGGGTAATTTCGTTTCGAGAAGGCGGCACCTTTTATACACTCAACATGCTCCAGTTCACCCAGTATCTAGGGGTGTATGAGGATTCATTCCTCTTTAGTGCTGTCTACCCCGAGCTCCATTTCGACCTCCCCTCTCGCGATATTGCCGGCGGTATCTGGCGCCAGCTTTCTTTTGACACTAGCACCTATGCGGCCAAACGATCTAAGGCCTCTAAGTTGGATTCACCCGCCCTCCATTACATTCACCATCTCCTGAGCCATACTTTGAGCGGCCGGGGTAAAAGCTCCGACGTTGTCAGTCGATAGGACCTACTGTACCTTTATAGCATGACGCCACGTTATCCTCTGCACCTCGGCTTCCTACTGGCCCAGTTCATTCTCCACCAGGCCGACACCCCCCGTATAGGGTCTATCTGTGTAGCACCCTACATCACTCATTTGGTGAAAAACATAGGCATATTATCAGCCCTCCCCCCGATGACAGTGGTCGCGAAGACCTTGCCCATCACGATGGCCATCCTTCGCTCCCTCCGCCTCGTCACTGCCCATCAGGGCCGGGGAGGCGTCACATATTCTATTGCCAGATGTGGGCCGCAAGGGCGGGACGAAAGTGATGATGAGGTGGATCCTGACCTCGATGTGCCTTTGGTACCTCCGCCCCATTCCACTTATGATCATGGCGAGTCTTCTACTGCTCCCCCTCCACCTCGTTCACCGTATTCGCGGGAGTTCCGGCAGTTCTTCGACACCTAGCCCTCGTCGCTCCTACAGTATATTGACGAGTCATAGCAGCGGACCGAGGCCCTCCTCATCCAGATCAGAGAACACTTGGGGATCGCTCCTCGACAGCCGGCAGCTCTTGCCCCACCTTCCTTCCCTGATGATGAGACCATCCATCCCGCATACTTCTGACGTATCCCTATGTCGTGTTGTCTTTATGTATATGTGTTTTGTACTATTTCTTTATATCAGTGTATTTTAGTTGTTTCAACTATTGTATATCAGTGTATTTCATTACAGCTCCTATTTCATTACTGTGATCTTCTACTTTTCATGATAGCAGTTTTTCTTTTTTTCTTATGTCTTTGTGAAATTACTCTATGTCCACTCTTTACATTGCACTGAGGACATTGCAAATTTTAAGTCTGGCGGTGGAATGGTTGTTCACGCGGTTACAATTGATTCTAATTTGGCTATCATAATACTCAAGTTTATTATACCCCCCCCCCCCCCTTAAAAAAAATTTTTGATCCTTTAAGATCTCATTAATTCATTCATTTGGGATTATAACTATCTAATTTAACTTCGCACGCTGATTAAAATGAATTGATGTAGACTCATAGAGTGTTTAACTTTGTTGATTCGTAATTACGTATAGAAATTCATTAGCTTAATTTTCTCTATTTAATTTACTTTTAAGATTAATCCTCTATATTATTAACTATCAATCACTCTATTTTAGAAAATATACTTATCTATAATAATGTGAGTCGATGAGTGTAACATTTTTTTTATAATTTGGTATTAGGGAATCAAAATAAAAAATACTCTCTATTGATGTCCAGAACTTATCCTCTAGCGATCCTCAAAACATTACATAGGTTAATTAGTAAGGGCAGAAATGACTTAGGCCCCCTATTGGATAGCTTGAGCCTTGTAAACCCAAAACCTTTAACATGATACCCTTGCACACCCAATTTGAACCTAATCCCCATCCTTTTGATGCTCTACCATCAAAAATCACCAAGGCCAAATCTTTACCAATTAGCACACCTATCATTGAGACCTTCTTGGACTGAGTTTGTTCATAGTGATATGTGGCCTGAGTGCGTGTATATTTGCACCCATTTGGAATGATCCCTACTATGAACCCAAAGCCTAAAAAAAGAGAAGACATAGTGATATGTGGCATGAGTGTGTGTATACTTACACCCACTCGGAATGATCCATACTATGGCCCCATGGTTAAGAAAAATAAAAGTTTGGAGTATGTTTCAAAAAAATATGGGAAGTATGCTAATTGCAAAGTCTGGGGGTGCTTTTATAACACCGATGTATGTTTAGGTACATACCAACAAAAGGCTCAATCGTGATTTAGGTGTGGAAAACTCATCGCATTTATCTTTGATTACCTCGCCTATAATCTTCTATCCTAAGCCAAAAAGGCTACACCACCATACAAGTCCTAAGGATCCGACCGTACTGAGTCTAACTAGTGTTGTGGAGAGGATGTAAAAAGGGTAAGCTTGTGACCGTCAATACGGGTACTTATAAGTTTTGAAATACTAATATGTATCTTATTGAGATTGTTATTTTCTCCTCATATTTATTATAGATGACTATACTCTTATTTCTAAAAACGAGTGAGAGATAGTTAACAAAAATATTGGAAGAATTTTAAGATTACGTTATATTTAGAAAATTCTGCTAAACTATTTCCTATGCGATTACGTCATCAAAGTTCTCTTAAATTCATAGCAACCAGTGTGCGGAGGCAAAATTATTTATTGGTAACCCAAGTGTTTCAATTAGTTTGCTTAGGGACAAGCAAACATCTAAGTCTGGAGGTATTTGATGAGTGCGATTATGATAGGCTTTTTATTATCATAACTGTAAACATGTCTACTATTTCTACCCCCTTTTGTAGTAATTTCGCGAGAAAAGTCAAAGAATTGTCTTATCATGATTAGGAGAGCACGGTTAGGATTTTTGTTATTCCTTATATTGAGCTATCTAATTTATTCCTTCACTTTTATATGCAGGTATCGCTAACCAGTGGAACTAAAAGTCTTGGAGCAAACAGAGGAGTTCACGGAGTCAACATGGCTGATGACATGACAAAAATTTAGCGCACACGGGTGGACACACGGCCGTGTGCCTACTCGTGTCCTATGTACCCTGGAGCTGAAGAAATTGGACGCAGGAGACAGAGAATCACACGGGTAGGAACACGCCCGTGTGCCTACCCGTGTCATATTTGAACACGACTGCCGACCAACCCGTGTCTAAAGAACGTGAAGAACAACACGGTCGTGTGCATACCCGTGTCATCTGACACGGCCCACCACCAGACACGCCTGTTCGTGGGGAACCGCCTAGGAACCGTCAACACGGCCTGACACATGGATGTGTTGCAACCCGTGTCCGACCTGTTTGCAAAGGGACTATATATTTCCTGTAGAAAAATTAGAGAAGAACTTTTGGATCATTCTGGAATTGGAGAACTTCTGAAGCCCGAAGTAGAGCATCCAAGAGAAGGAGGATTGAAGGGTATTTTGTATGCATTTTATCTATTCATTAATCCCTTTTAATCTTTCCTTTCTCTTGGTGATTCAACTTTGTTTATTTTTTAATTTGCATGAACTTATATTTGAACAATTTAGTAATCATGTATCACTTTGTTAACATCAAACTCGTGGTATTTTATTCGTATTTAGGCTTACAAACAATTGGTTACATTTTCATTATGGATTGCTTCTTTCCCTTACAAAATTTGCAAATTTATAGATTGAGAAATTTGTTGTTTGTGATGATATTTGTATGTCCATATTGTGGTGTTAACTCTATTTGTGAATCAAACTCCATGATCGGCAGATATGTTGTTTGAAAAATTGAAATACGAGTAAATGGATTCATGGTATTTTAGAGATAAGGTTTCATGAATTTATGTAATAATTAGGGTGCTTTACTTAATGCGAACTTGAGTGTTGTAAATTGTTCGAGAGAAAATTTACTAACTTAGGTTTAGGATTGGAATTACTCGAGAGAGAATTTGATGAACGTTAAACTTTACATTACAACGAATTTGATAGTTTTACTTTCTTCATGATTACTTAGAATTGAGTTAATAAATGAGTTTGTTCATGTAAAAGCTCATAAGCTTCTCGCTTTTTACCATCTTTACTTCTTCAATATTGAATTATCCAAATAGTTATAGGTAGATTAATTTAGTTTAGATATCAATTTTACTTATAGGTACAATAATAGAATGAGGGTGAGTACAAATACTTGAAATGGCCCTGTGGAATACGACACAAGATGTAGATTTCTCCTGTACTATGATTGATAGGTGCACTTGCCTGAATGTTAATTCAATCTAGCTTATGCCCATCTACATAGTTATACTAGAATGTAAAATGAAATCGCATTGAGTTATTACTTATTAGCAAAGCAATCATCAATGTTAGCTGAGCTCAAGTCGACGAAGATGATTTCTCAGCTCGACGAACTTTGAGTTCAGGTCGACGAAATCTGTTCTGAGGTCGACGAAATCTGCCGGTTCAGTATTTTCCTTCTCTGCAGTTCATTTCCAGATTGACAAAGGCTGATTTAATATATTATTGTCTATATTGCTCTAAGTAATTAAATGCATATATTCTTATGAATATAGCAGTTCATTGGCAGCATTAATTACTAGATTTCACAAATTAAAAATTTGGCTTAATAACTGGAACAGTTGAGGAATCAAATTAATGCCCTTCTAGCCGTTTGTCCAAGTTCCAAGAATTCAACAGTCAATCAAGGAGTAAAATTCAAATTCAGAAGAGATACAGAGAAGAATGATCTGTTATCAACGACACAAGAGAAACAACGAGAAGTTAGAGAATCTACTAAGTCATACGGGCAGACACAGAAAGATTTTGGAGTCTAAAAATTCATTATGTATTCATCATCATCAAATCTTCTCCAAGCTTTCAAGAGACATCGAATACAATTAGTCTAAAAAGCATGCTCGAGATCAACATCAATTTGAAGACCTACACCCTGAAGCAAAGATTCCTTCTTTCCTGAACTGCTCTACATCTCAGGGGGAGCTTTGACAACAAAGATCCACTTTTGTCTTCTCTGTTGTTTAGAGATAAAGATAAGACATCAACTTTTCTTTCACTGTATAAAGGGTTTATTAACTCCCTTCAAAAGTTTATTGTTGGTTTTTGGGCACCTGATCAAAATCCTAAAGGGTTGTCAGATCTCCCTACAAATAGATCTTGTGGTGATAGGGCTCCTGAGCAAAAACCTGTGGTGGCAGTCACCTGATCAAAACCTGCTAGTGGATTCCTACCAGGGTGGTAGAAGAGTGGATGTACCCAGTTTTGGGAACCACTATAAAATTTCTTGAGTTGTCTGTTTGCCCCTTTTCTTTTTGTACTGTTCTGTGATAGTTTGGCTTTAATCTCTTTACATAATATTAGTTATCACCTATTTTATAGCTAAATAATATAAATCTGTAAAAAGTTTTTAAAGCTCTATTCACCCCCTCCCCTCTAGAGCTAATTAGATCTATCCTCTTGAATTTCAATTGGTATCAAAGGATTATCAATTGCCTAAGTCACTTTCAATTGGTATTAGAGGTTTACCATTTCTTTCAATTGGTATCAAAGCTTAATTTATTTGGTTGTACAAGATAACACTTGAACCAACAGATCCTTCTAAGATCTAAATTTCTCTAGCACATTACTTATATCATGGCACAGAATAAGGACTATGCAAGCACCAGACCTCCAGTTTGCAACTTGAACAAGTTTGTTTTCTGGAAGACAAGAATTAAATTATATATGAACTCCATTGATTAAGATATTTTTAATTCTATCTTGACAGGTCCACCAGCTCCAGTGGATACATCTACTGCAACTTCCAGCACTCATGTTATTCCACCACCTGAGTGGACAGATGCACAGAAGAAGGCCAAGATAGCTGAGGTCAAGGCCATGAATATTCTGGCTAAGACAATGTCAGATGACATTTTTCAAAAAGTGGTAGAGTGCACCTCAGCTAAATCCATCTGGGATTCCCTAAACCAGATGGTTGCTAGATCTGTAGATGAGAGAAAAGACAGAAGATCAAATCTCATCTCCCAATATGAGAATTTCAAGAAAGAAGAGTCAGAGTCAGTGAGTGATATGTATAATAGACTCAGCTCAATCATCAATAATCTGAAAACTCTAGATAAGGACATAAACCTCATTGAGGTCAATGATAAGATTCTCATGTGCTTCCCCAGCTCATGGGATTCCAGAATCTGGCCAATCAAAGAGGCCAGAAGTCTGAATGAGATTTCCACTGAATCTCTACTAGGAAAGCTCAAATCTTATGAGCAGATAATAAATACTACAGAAGCTGCTGAGTAGAAGACTCCCTCATCAGCTCGAAAGGAGCAAAACATAGCATTCAAAGCATCTGAAGAATCAGAAGCTCCATCAGCTAGTGAAGAATTTCTGAGTCTCCTAGCCAAGAGATTCTACAAAATGGGCAAGAAGGATTTCAGAAGGAAGTCATCCAGACAATATGACAAGCCAAGGTATGATAAAACCCCAACTAAAGAAATTGTCTGCTTTGGTTGCAGGAAACCTGGACACTTCATATCAGAGTGTCCATCGAATCAAAAGAAGGAGAGAAGAAGATAAAAGGAGTCTAGGAAGAAGCACTACAGCAAGCCCTCCTCCAGTAAGCATAAGAAGAAGGAGAAAGGCTTTGTTGCTTAAACCTGGAGTGAAACTGAAGATGAATCTTCATCTTCCAGCTCCAGTCAAGATGAAAAAGAGACTAAAGCAAAGGAGGTTTTCTTGATAGCTATTGATGCATCAGGCAGGCTCTCAGTAGATGAGCAGTCAGACTGAAGAACCTCAATCTGAAGAAGATCAGGTACTGTCCTCTTTTGATTTAAATTCAGATGGTTTTAGAACTTAATTTAAATCACTATGTATTGATTTAATAAACTCTGAGAAGAAAATCAAACTCCTTAGAGAAAAACTAACTGAACAAGATAATTTCATTTCTGAAAACATCAAATTGAAAGATGAATTAACTTTATCTAATGAACTAATAATCTCTCTAAAAACTGAATTAGCTGAGGCAAGGCAACTTGAAGATTCCCGAAATGGAAGAAGCATCAAGTTGATGAACATCACAAGCACAGTAAATGCCAGACTTAATGGTTAGCTTGGCTTAGGTGTTTCATCAAGCCAACCCCCATTAATTCAGAAAAACATACTGTCAACTCCAATCAAATTTGTTTCTGAAAAAGGCAAAGAAAAGGTAGATGATCATAGTACTAAGCAAATAGAATTAAAACAGAAAAATAAGAAAAAGAAAAAAAACAAGAAAAATTCTAACTATAACAATGTTCAGCAGATTTCGTCAAACTCAGATCGACGAAATGTGTACAGTTCGTCGAACTCAGATCGACGAACTCCGAACGCAGGTTTTTATTATAATTATTCTTTGAACTGCGATCGATGAAACCATTATGATTCTTCAAGCCGAGATCGACGATATTGGGGCACAGAGAATGAATATTTTCATTCTCTGAGCGGAGTTCGACGAACTCATCCCCATTTGTCGACCTCAGATCGACGAACTCACCAGAATTCGTCGAACCCAGTTCAAGATAATAGAAATCTTAATCCTTTCAGAACCTTTAATCAACCCAGGGAATATCTCAATCCATTCACCCAGTGGATAATACCACCAAGAAGATATCACCCCCTAGAGTATAAAAACCAACATGAATATTCTTATATTTCCATTTTTAACTATGAAAAGAATCAAGGACCCAAGGTAACCTGGGTCAAAAACATCTAATCTATTTAAATGCAGGTGAAAGACTATCCTACCATAGAGGAACAGTGGTACTTGGATAGTAGCTGCTCAAGGTACATGACTGGCAGCAAGGAAAAGCTAACCAACTATAAGTCCAAGCTAGGTCCAAAAGTGATCTTTGGTGACTCCAACTGTGGCCAGACTAAAGGCTATGGGAAAGTAAATATTGGAGCTGTCACTTTTAAAAAGGTGGCTTATGTAAGTGGACTGAAGCACAACCTAATCTCCATAAGTCAATTATGTGATGAAGGGTTTCAGGTATCATTTAATAACTCTTCCTGCTTTATCACTTCTGTAGAAAATAAAGTAGATTTAACTGGAACTAGAATAGGAAATATTTACATAGTAAATTTTAAGACTGCTTGGTCTGAGATATGTCTATTCAACCAGGTTAGTAATAATAATGAACTGTGGCATAAGAGATTAGGACATGTTAACTTAAAGAACATTGCTAAATTATCTAGGGACAACCTTGTAAGAGGATTGCCTTCATACCCCTACAATAAGAAAAGCCTGTACAGGGCTTGTCAATTAGGCAAGCAAACTAAAAATAGTTTTAAAGCCATTAATAAGAGTGATTCACCTAGGATTCTGTATTTGCTCCACATGGATCTTTTTGGACCCATTGTTGTACAAATCCTAGGAGGGAAATCTTACACCTTAGTGATTGTAGATGACTTATCAAGTTTCACTTGGGTGTTCTTCTTAAGGAACAAGTCCGATAACTTTAAAGTTCTTACAGACTTTCTTAAGAACATAAGGATTGAGTATTCTACTCCAGTTGCATTGATCAGAAGTGATCATGGTACTGAGTTTGAGTCTCTTCCCATGTAAGAATTCTGTGATATGGAAGGTATCATGCAGTGTTTCTCTGCTCATAGAACTCCTCAACAAAATGGGGTATCTAAAAGGAAAAACAGGACCCTGATTGAAGCTGCAGGCACATTACTTGCAGATGCTGACTTGCCACTATCCTTTTGGGCAGAGGCTGTAAGCACAGCAAATTATGTACTGAATAGGAGTCTGATACATAAGCTTAAGGGCAAGACTCCCTATGAATTACTTAAAGGGAAGCAACCTAAAGTAGATTACTTTTAAATTTTTGGTTGTTTATGCTACATTCATAACAATGACAAGAAATAACTTAGAAAGTTTGAAGTCAAGACTGCAATAGGAATTTTTCTAGGATGTTCCCAAGTCAGTAAGGCATATATGGTATATAATAAATCTACTATGAAAATGGAAGAGACTGTACATATATCATTTGATGAAACTAACATGTCTTACAAGGAGAAGAATCCTTCTACAAGTGAAACATTGCAAGTACCACACTTGTGTGAGAAGTTGGATGAGTTGACCCTCACAAATGAGACTGTTGCACATCCCTCTCCACATATAAATGAAGACAGTGAAGATAAATCCACTGAAGTGGATGTTGAACCAACAACAGCTCTCATAATTCTACAAGAGGAATTAATTCCTCAAGCTGTTGCTGAACTAACTCAGCTACTGAGTTTGTCACACTTAGAGATGATCATGTATCTCAGGTGATTGTAGACATGTCAGTAGGTGTGCAGACCAGGCAACAACTCAACCAAGGCTTGATGCATTCCTACTTCATATCTCAAACTAAGCCCCAATCCATAAAAGATGTTGAGCAAGATCCACACTGGATTATTGTAATGCAAGAGGAGCTCAACCAGTTTGAGAGATGTAGAGTTTGGGATTTACTTCCAAGACCCAAAGACTATCCAGTCATTGGAACTAAATGGGTATTCAGAAATAAACTAGATGCCCAAGGTATTATCATCAGGAACAAGGTAAGGCTAGTTGCTCAAGGCTATATATAAGAGGAAGGCATTGACTATGACCAGATATTTGTACCTATTGCAAGGCTGGAAGCAATCAGAATCTTCCTTGTTTATGCTGCCTATAAGAAGTTCAAAGTATATCAAATGGATGTCAAGAGTGCATTCTTAAATGGTGAACTTAAAGAAGAGGTTTATGTGGAGCAACAACCAGGTTTTATCTCTCCTACTCATCCCTCTTATATTTTTAAATTGCATAAGACTCTCTATGGTCTAAAGCAAGCTCCAAGAGCTTGGTATGAAATCTTAGCCGGCTTTCTTCTAAAGCATAAATTCTCTAGGGTCATAGTAGATAGGACATTATTCACTAGACATCATAAGGATCAAATCTTATTAGTACAAATTTATGTAGATAACATTGTTTTTGGCTCTATAGATTCCAAACTATGCAAGAGGTTCTCTGACCTAATGCATTCCAAGTTTGAAATGAGTAGCATGGGTGATCTCTCTTACTTCCTTGGCCTCCAAGTGAAGCAACTACCTGATGTCATCTTCATATCCCAGTCCAAGTATGCTAAGGAGTTAATCAAAAAGTTTGGGATGTCATATGTCTCAGCAAAGAAATCACTCATGGCCTCTAATGCTGTGATTGACTCTGATGAACATGGCAAACTTATTGATCAGAAACTATATAGGGGCATTATTGGGCCCATGTTATATCTCACAGCAAGTAGACCAGACATAATGTTTGCGACATGCCTTTGTGCTAGATTCCAGGTGAACCCTAAAGAATCCCACCTTACTTTTCTAAAAAGGATTTTAAGATATATAAAGGATTGTCCTATTCTAGGACTCTGGTATCCAACTGAGTCAGAGTTTGAGTTGACTAGATACTCAGATGCTGACTTTGTTGGATGTAAAGTGGACAGAAAAAGCACCTCATGGACATGCCAGTTCCTTGGTACTAAACTAGTGTCTTGGTTTTGCAAAAAGCAGACATCTGTGTCTACTTCAAATGCAGAAGCAGAATATATAATAGCTGACAGTTGTTGTTCCGAGATACTGTCTATTCAGAACCAACTCCTAGATTATGGTTTCAACTTAAATAATTCAACCTTACTATGTGATAATACAAGTGCAATTTCCATTGCACAAAATCCAGTGCATCATAGTAGAACTAAGCATATAGAAATAAGGCATCATTTCATTAGAGATTGTGTGGACAAAAAAAATTAAGCTTGTCTCAATCTACACCGATTTGCAAAGAGAAGACATCTTTACCAAACACTTGGATGAGAGGAACTATCTGTTCTTTATGAGTCAGCTATGTATGATAAATGGAGAGTCTTTAATTTAATTTCTGTCTGTGGTCGAAGAATTTATCAAAGTTCGTCGAACGGAGATCGATGAGCTGAGAAATCTTCTTGAGATTTTTTGTCGACCTGAGATCGACGATATTTCAGTGTGAAGTCATTTTCGTCTTCCTGAGAACGACGAACTTGCTTCCGAAAATATTTCGTCAACCTAAGATCGACGAACTATTTTCCCTCCTCTTCAAACTGAGATCGACGAACTTTCAGCATTCGTCGACCTGAGATTGAAGAATTTTTATTTTCGCAGGACGGAGCTCGCCGCTAAATCTCGCGCCTTCAGAACTCTCTTGCACTTGATCTTTCTTATTTTTGCAGGAAATAATGGCGATTACAGCAAACTCTCACAAGCACGAAATTCGACACTGGGTTTGACATTTATTTTGACTCCTTCCAACACTCTAATCAAATAATCATGGATATACTGCAGTTATTCGAAGAATAGCAATTAAAGAAGTTCATGACCACAAGGATGATGTTGTCGGCGGCTGAAATAAAGGAATGGGTATATACTTCAACCACACCTGATGCTGAGACAATGACAGGAATAATAGCAGGACAACAGGTTATTCTTACTACTATCATTCTATGTGAAATTTTTGGTTTTAATAATGGAGAAGAAGATATAGAAATAGACAGTTCTGAGTATGATGATATGCTGCTAAAAATGGGTCACTCCGAGGGAAATCCTAACAGATTATTAAAGAAAAATTTATTTGTTGAGTATAAGTTTTTGGCTGATGTTGTGGGAAAAGTCTTGCTGGGCAAGCATACTGCCCATGATTACATTACCAGGCACCGGTTTTTGGTGATGTGTGTTGTGGTGGACAAGAAGGCAGTACACTGGGGAAAGATATTGTTTGATTTAATCAAAAAGAAGAATACTAAGAAGGAACTCTGTTTTGGGAGGATTCTAGGGTTTTTCCTCCAGGACAAGGCATCTGAATCACTGGTCTCTCAGACGATATTCATCAATGCATCCAAAAGGTTGACTTGTGCCTTATTTGGCAGATGGGAGAGGACCATCACTAAGACATCCAGGGCTTCATCCTCTTCTAGAATTTCTGAGGACACAAGGGCAGTAATAGCCACTCCTCCCCCTCCAGAAGAAATTCCCTCCATCAGGATTCCATCACCTCCCTCTCAACAACAATCTCCACCTCACCTTGATGACACACAGGTTTCACTTCTTTCATCAACTCCGCTCCAACAACCATCCACTGCCTCAACATCACAACTTCAACCTCCAACACCACCTGCATCTCCAGTGCATCAACCAACACCCCCTTCATCTCCAGAACACATCACACCACCTTCATCTCCATTACCATCTCACCTTGATGACATACCACTTCACAACCTTTGGTCACTTCCATCATTGGACTTACTAACATCATCTCCTCGCCATATTCCATCATCTCTAGATGAAATTATGATTGATACTCCACCCTTCATTTCATCATCCATCCAACTATATCTACTCAGACACCTCCTGAGTTTATGAAATTGGATTCTCTCCATCTCCAATATACTGGAGCTCATCACTCCAATCCTCAGGAATCTCATAGCAGAGACAATTGCACCTCTTACTGATTCCATCTCCTCCCTCTCTGCTCTCTTTGAGCTGCCCCCTCTGTCCCTTCTTTTGGGGTCCTGGCTTCAGGACCCTCTGAAACCAGGCAGTGGGTGATGTCCTATGAAGAAGTTCCAGTTCTTTCTCCTCCAGCAGCAGTAGCAGCAACAGCAACAACAGATGTACATATGGATATAGTAGTTACAAAAAGTGTAAATACAGATACAGAGCTATTAGATTTTCTTGAGGCAGATCCTTCAGAATTTGATATTGAACTCACTGATGTTGAGATTGCAGAACCATTGGCAGCTGCACCATTCTTTTACCTAGTCCCTTCTGTGGACTTAGCTGATTTATTAAGAGATTTTGATACTCTTTATCATTCTCTTCCTCTTCCTGAGCAAGTTTTCTCCAAAGCCATTGTATGTTATTTTGCTCCAGTAAGTACAGAAGTTATGGACCAAATAAGGGCAAGTTTGGCAGCCCCTGTGATCTCAAAAATACTAGTTGTTGAAGAGGTGTGCAGTCCTCCTCCTCACATGTGGGCTGAGTCCCCAATGCCAAACTTTGGTGACATCATGTTTGCAGATATGGAAAAAGAAGATGAAAATCAAATTGTTGCTGCAAGTGCTGCTGAGCCAGAAGTTGCAGAATTTTAAGTGCTACCTAAGGCTGAGAGGCAAATCTCTAAGGAAGCATTGAAAGAGATTGATGACTTATATGATAATCCTTCTGGTTCTTCTGATGACAATAATGATGATGATGATGACTTTAAAGACTCTGATTAATCAAAATCTAAGAAAAAGATACCTAAGAAGAGAAAAGCTATTCCTAAGGTTGTTCCTAAGCCTAATCCAACTGCAGACACACCATATTATATATTGAACAAGTTACTCCTTATCCTGGTATGCCTCAGTGGATGTGGCTATCTAAGAATGAACAAAAGGAAAGGAAGAAGAGCATAAGATTAAGGTCCCCTCCTAAGCAATTCAGAAAGGATCCTCCTCCTCCTCCTCCTCCTCCATCTGCAGGGGCCTCTAGAAGTGTCTCTCATAGATTAACTCCAATCACTAAAATATATCAAAGACATTCAAAGCCAAATTCTCAGAGCAGCAGGCATCAGCACCAGCAGCAGTCTCCAAGAGGCAATCCACCTTTAACTACAGAGCTAAAGAGTCCTTCAAAATCTCATGGTGAATCAAAGAAGGACAACAGTCCTAAAAGGCCTGAATCTCCACCAATTCCCTTTGTTGATCCTGAACAGGAGAACACTGCTAAAATTGCCAAATTTCAAGAGCTAATTGGACTATCTTTGATTAACAAAGCTAAAGCAGAAGGCAAAGATCCCTCTCAATATTCAACTATGTCTTCCTACAGGAAAGAAGAGCTAAAAAGGTATGACAAAGCAAATCTGTTTTTCAATGTAGATGCTTACATGAGTCTTCACCCAGAAGCAGTTGTTCTAAGAGCAACTTCTTGCAACATTATTGGAGCAGCTGATATGATAATGTCTAAAAACGAAGCTGCCAATCCCAACAGAGAAATCATCATCAGACAACCTTCTGAGAAACTTGAGGAAGGCAATTCCAAGAAACCTAAATAACTTTTTGATTAGTTTATTTTCTGAACTATTTATGTTAATTTGTCATAAAGCACTTGTTGTATATATCTATTAGATTTTTTATTTTCTGTCAGATATTTGTTGTCTTGCTTTGTGATTATTTCTTATATTTTGTTAATAAGTGACCTCACCCAAATAGGGGGAGATTGTTGAATCCCAAGTTTGGATTTGGGCTAAGGTTCACTATTAGGATGTCTTGACCCATCTTGTATAGCTAGGGTCAAGTTTGTCAGTCCTAGAGTTTAGGCTAGTCTTTAGAATCAAGTTTCATGGACCAGCCTGCAGTGGACTTCAGGAGACTCAGACTTAGAAGAATTCAGAGTTTAGATTATTAGTTCGAAGTTCTTTGAACTCTTCTCGACGATCGTAGATCTCGGATCGATGAACTCAGAGTTCTTTCTCTGAGTTGAGCTCGACGATATTCGAGCTCAGGTCGATGATTTCTTCCATCAAGACAGATTCTCTGATCGACGAACTTGGAGCTCAGAATTAGCAAGATATTTCCATATTGATGTTCGCTGAGCTCAGGTCGACGAAGACGATTTCTCAGCTTGACAAACTTTGAGTTCAGGTCGACGAAATCTGTTCTGAGGTCGACGAAATCTATCAGTTCAGTATTTTCCTTCTCTACAGTTCATTTCCAGATTAACCAAGGCATATTTAATATATTGTTGTCTATATTGCTCTAAGTAATTAAATGCATATATTCTTATGAATATAGCCTTTCATTGGCAACATTAATTACTCAATTTCACAGAGTAAAAATTCGGCTTAATAACTGGGACAGTTGAGGAATCAAATTAATGCTCTTCTAGCCGTTTGTCTAAGATCCAAGAATTCAACAGTCAATCAAGGAGTAAAATTCAAATTCAGAAGAGATACAGAGAAGAATGATCTGCTATCAACAACACAAGAGAAAAAACGAGAAGTTAGAGAATCTACTAAGTCATACGGGCAGACACATAAGGTTTTTGGAGTCTGAAAATTCATTCTGTCTTCATCATCAGCAAATCTTCTCCAAGCTTTCAAGAGACATCGAATACAATTAGTCTAAAAAGCTTGTTGGAGATCAACATCAATCTGAAGACCTACACCCTGAAGCAAAGCTTCCTTCTTTCCTGAACTACTCTACATCTCAGGGGGAGCTTTGACAACAAAGATCCACTTTTGTCTTCTCTATTGTTTAGAGAAAAATAGAAGACATCATCAACTTTTCTTTCACTATATAAAGGGTTTATTTTCTCCCTTCAAAAGTTTATTATTTGTTTTTGGGCACCTGATCAAAAGCCTAAAGGGTTGTGAGATCTCCCTGCAAATAGATCTTGTGGTAACAGAGCACCTGAGAAAAAACCTGTGGTGGCAGTCACCTGATCAAAATCTGCTAGTGGATTCCTACCAGGTGGTAGAAGAGTGGACTCCTACTAGGTGGTAGAAGAGTGGATGTACCCAGTTTGGGGAACCACTATAAAATTTTTTATGTTGTATGGTTGCCCCTTTTCTTTTTGTACTGTGTTGTGATAGTTTAGCTTTAATCTCTTTACATAATATTTGTTATCACCTATTTTACAGCTAAATCATATAAATCTATAAAAAGTTTTTAAAGCTCTATTCACCCCTCCCCCCCCCCCCTCTAGAGCTAATTAGATCTATCCCCTTGACTTTCAATTGGTATCAAAGGATTATCAATTGCCTAAGTCACTTTCAATTGGTATTAGAGGTTTACCATTTCTTTCAACGTGCGCTCGTGCGCTCCAACGTCTGTGATGAATGGTGCTTAAATTGCACATATATACATATAAATGTCATTCTATTGCTTGTAGGGAAGGAGCATCGCCGCTCAGAGTAAGGGGTGGGGTCGTTATAAATTGGTCAGCTAAAGCTGACCGTTGGCTTGTTTGTCACATCTTGGTGGATTGTCTTTGTGCATGTGCAGGAGAGCTGAGCGAAAAGTAGCAGGCTGAAGCCCCTTTGTGTTATGTCGGGCCTCGAAAGACAAGTGAAGTGTTTACTTATTGTCATGTATGGCCGACATGTATGTCGACGTATGTAAAACACTTTTGTGAAGGAAATGTTGCAAGGCATTAAGGCCAAAACAATTTGTGTATTTTATATATCATTCAAATGGTGTTGTTAGTGAATATTCCTGGTGTTGGGTTCTTATTAACTTAAAAACGTCTGCTAGAATGTAACTCTGAGTGAAAATGCTTGAATGGTTGTGGAATCAATGAGTAACTTCGCTGACTATCCGTGGAATATGGCGTGGGGCCCCTGCTGAAGCTTCTGTTATATCCTACACGACGGATTGGGGTGTTACACCCTAAGCCATTGCCCCCAAACTGAAGAGACCAGGCGCAGTACTGTGAGTTCAACAACGATAATGGGCACAACACGGAGGAATGCACCTGTCTAAAGGAGGAAATAAAGTGCATGATCAGGTAGAGGCATTTGGGGAGATACTTGCAGAATCAAATGCCCAATCGGCCCCCGCCACACCAGCCTGGGCGGGATCAACCCCCAACATATAAGGATGCGCAAGGGGGCGGGCAAATGGTCGGGGAGGTCGGGACCATCGCCAGCTCACCCTTCCAAGTTCTCTCTGTCACCCAACATAAATAGTACCTGAAAGACCCGAAGCCATTAACAGATCGTGCCATCAGCTTCAGTAAATAAAAGACTTGTGCACACTGCAACAAGATCCCCTTGTCATCAGTTCAGGAATCGGCAATCCATGCTTTAGGGTCAGGCAGATACTGATCGAAAGTGGAAGCTCGGTAGATGTATTGTTCGCATCGGCGCTGCTCAACATGAAGATCCCCAAGGGCGTCTCGAGCCAGCAACTGAACCAATATATGGTTTTGACAATGCACTAATCCCTGTATGGGGACGATCACTCTCCCTGTAACCCCGGGGGAGTTCCCGAAGCAAGCTACTCGGGACATTCAATTCGTGGTAGTCGACTCCAGCTCAGTGTACAACACAGTCTTCGGTCGGCCACTCCAAACGCACTTTGAGGCAATCCCCTCCATTTCACACCTAGCTATGACGTTTGTCACCCCGAGAGGGATAGGTGTCGTGTGGGGCGATCAAGAGATGGCACGACTCTGTTACCTTCAGCAGGCACACCCAGGCCAGGACACGGGCCGTAAAGGATTAGGCGGAGCTTGAGCCAGCATGTCCCATACTATTTGTTGCTTTCACAATTTTCTCCAGAATAAGTCACAAGAAGAAATTCGCGAGCACTTGTATTTTCTTTTTCGGCAATAAATTATTTGTTTTCCTTTTCACGGCGGATGGACCACCCAGAATACGAGATCGGGGAAAGTCTTTCTGCACCACCCAGGTGAGATAGATGAAAGTCTCTCTGACTCTCCCAAGCGAGATAGATGAAAGTCTTTTTGTACCTCTCAATCGAGATGGAAGAAAGTCTTTCTACACCTCCCAAACGAGATGGACAAAGGCTTGTATGCAACTCTTAGGAGAGATGGGTAAAGCTCCGTCTCCACCTTCACCTGGACGAACCCCGGTTCTCCTGAGGCGGGAATGAACAAAGGTTCTTCACTACCTACACCCGGACGGTCCACAGTCCTCCTGAGGCGTGAACGAACAAAGGTTATTTGCCACCTCCACCCGGACGAACCCCGATTCTCCAGAGGCGCAAATGAACAAAGGTTCTTTGCCCCTTCCAGCCGGACGAACCCCGGTCCTCCAGAGGCGCGAACGAATAATGGTTCTTCACCACCTCCATCTGGACGGTCCATAGTCCTCCTGAGGCATGAACGAACAAAGGTTCTTCGTCATCTCTACACGAACGAACAAAGATTTTTCGTCATCTCTACACGAACGAACAAAGATTTTTCTCCACCTTCATCCAAATGAACTTTGGGTCCATCCGCACCGACAAGATAAGGGGGCAAGTACCCTCCCTCATCGTGCTTAAGCAACGAACCCCCGCAATTAATGCTCGATGATCATTGCCAATGATAATGCATGGTGAGCAAGGAACGTGAAGCACAAAATAATTCCGCACCGCGACAACGCACAAAGACATGTTACGACGCTAAGTCGCGCCTACCACTGCAAGGACAAAAGCAAGGCACAGTTTGACAACTGACAAGAACCCCCGCCTAACGTCAACTGCAGGATCTTCACTACGCAAGGCTGACACCCGAGGAAAGTCACAAGCTCAACATGTCACGCCAAATCTTGCGTGCCCCAGCAAAAGGGAGAAACAAGGGCAGCGCACAAACCAAAGATACAGAGAGCACGCAAGAACAGATGCAATTGAGTACTCCTCCGACGTCACACCTATCCAATGTATGGAACACCTATGCATCTTTCGCATGGAACCTCTCACCAAGCGCCAGGCAGAAAATAATAATGAGCTCATCCTACCATGATAAGCCTACCCTAGTAAGTCGAGCCCACTCAGCCGTCTTGCAACGCTCCGCTCCAAGTCCCCAGAACTCCTTATGTTTAGCAACAACAAAAGCGAACACCACTCCAGCATCTTAAGGCATAGACGCTATCAACGGCCACAGCCTTAAAAGTACTCAGCTTCAACCTATGAATATGAACAGACACCAAGTCCTTCTATTCATCCACGGGAGATCGGGCATGGAGTATTTCCGAATCTTCTAGTAGGAATAGACCCATTTATCCATCCATGACATCGAGGCAAGGGGCAGGACATTACCCCACATCACAATCAAAAATTCGCCACCAGCACTCATGCCCAATGACAACCGCCAAATCAATACAACGTGTAATATTCACGCATCCAAACAAGGGGAATCGCAACCCTAAGACAAAGTGACCAGGCTTAGAAATTGTTGTGCTCGTTTTCTCGCAGATCACATCTCACAAAAATTTGGGGCCATTTAATGGGATTCCCCCTAAAAGTTCTAAGTCAAACCAGGAATATTTTGACAGAAGACATAAAGGGAGGACAGCCCATCTGAACGAGTCGCGCCCGCCTAGCTGCCCTGGCCCAAAGACTTGAAGTCCCCCCCAAAGAAGGGATGGAACGAAGCACGAGCACCCAAGCAACGCACCTGCGGACGCAGAGCGCACAAGCACGCTCACTACGCGCAACTGTGCACGCACACAGGCATGTGTATGCTTCAGTATGCAAGCAGCATGCAGGCGTGCGCGTGCTGGCGGCCTCCGGCCGCCACCTCAATCGGGCACCATGCCCGGGCTGCCCCCGGGGGGGGGGGGGGGGGGGGGGCACTCTACTCATTTCGCTAAGTTGGTGATCTAGGTGACCGAAACAGAGCGACGTCATTTTCCATCACAAATTTCGTCATGACACAATTACCAGCATATCCCTCCAAAAAATAAGAAAAAGGCTCACAGGCCTTCATTTGAGGACAAACAACTCAAGTGGCTAGAGAGAGATCTGAGGTTTTCTGGCGAGGACGTGAGACTTAGTGTTGTATCTGGTGGGCAACCGTAGCGAGGGGGGATAAGGTTTGCAGAGAACTACTGGAGATTAATAATTCTTCTGAAAAGGAGGAGCAATTTATCTGGAGCTATCATCGGGCAATAGATTTTATAAAATTCAAGACTAGATCTCCATGATGTCGGAGATCGGAGGCGGTGAATCGAACAACTCTTGTGGTTTCTATATCAACCCTCCTCTAGGACCGGTTGGCTCTCTCCCTTCTTCCCAAGAACATCGACAAGCCTACTAAATCACCCAGATTTAGACGTCTTCCCAGGACAATTTCCACAGATTTCTCCCAGAAATCTGACGACCTCACAGGTCAATTTCCTATGAACTCCTCCCAGGAATTCTACGTCCGGATGATTTCTTCGCACAAAGTACAGTAAACAATAAAAAGAAGAAAGAAATAGATCAAAAAATATTTTTGGTCCCTCAAAAATATATCTCTGGAGGTGGTGAATGATCGGTTCTGTTGATTGTCGTGGCTTGGGCGAGTGATCATCTTCAGAATCTCATTCTAACATTCCATCCCAAAGATCTCCTTCGTTAGTGCAAGAGGGAAAGAGTTCTTCTTGGATGGTGGCTCTCAGCAACAGGGATGACAAGACACCGCCTCTAGACATTCTAGGTTTCAAGCAATGCTATCAGGGAAAAAAAAATCTTCTGTAACATTTTGAACGTTATCGTCGTCAATAGTCTTTCGCTGGCGATATCATAATTTAGCGTCGTCGCCGCTACAAGCTGTCCCACATTGGAAAGGAAAGAAGGCATCCCCTTCCAAATTTACTACTACTATCGCTGGTGATAGTCGATATCGTCGGGTGATAGTGGGTTTCTAATTATGGCTTCCCATGCATTCCAGCAGTCCACAGATCGTTGACGTCTCCACTTCAGGCTATCACCCAGCAATAGTGACTATCGTCTGCGATAGTGCAAAAATAGTTGATCCTAAAAAACTTCACACATGCAAACCTGCACACTATTCCAAAAAAAGTGTATGATCAAATAAAGCTTGGGATTTGATATTATCAAATCTGAGAGATGCAAAACGCATGTTCCAACACTTAGACCGTTCCTCCGCTCGGAATTCGCTTTGCCCCGACTCTAGTGCGAACGCATCTCAAAGCTTCCCAGGTGTAGCGTTCTTCACCACAAGAGCACTCCCGTAAAGGCTCCAACTCAGAAGGAGTGCTTCTATCGAGGCTCCGTGGTTTTAGCGATTTTCCCTAATGGAGCACTTTCATCGTTATTCTGGGGACTTAGTTTTCTCTGCCTTGTTTTCATACTCTACACTTGTAACGGATAGGTGGTCTGTCACCCTCTGAGGAATTACCTCAACTCTTGTAATATCTAGCAAAATAATGGATTTTGTCGCAGCACAGATCCGATCACGTGGCTTTTCACCCTTTTCGAGTTTTCCACATTTAAAAAATGGCATTTGCTGCTGTTTTTTTTTGACTGTTTGCACGCCCGATCAAATTCCAAGCTAAAGCGGTCTGATTCTCTGAACTTTGGTAAAACTGGGAGACCCGCAACAAGTTCTATCCCACTAAGATATTTTCCATATAATATCATCACATAGAAATGAAGCATCCCACCTCTCTAGGAATCTCAGACAAAGATTTATTTCCTTTGTGAGAGTAAAAGACTTGAAGTAATGCAAAATAAATTGTCATAAATTTTATTTGAACTTATTGAAGGAAATGTGTAATGGCCCGTAATTAAAGGATCATTTAGTTACGTAGCAAGTTAGTTTAGTCCCACGTCTTAGGACGAGAATCCCCTCCTCTTCTCTCTTCTTATATAAGTGCACAAATACATGTATTTACACTTGAGAGAAATTAAGAAATTAATAGAATCTCGTCTTTTTTTCCTTTTCTGTGTTTCTCTGCATGGTATCAGAGCCAGATGGTCCTTCATTTCTCCTGTTTCTGTCCTGCTGTCGTACATCTGGGCAGTCAGAACTTTTATAATTACAGATCCTCTGCATTTCCTTCTCTCGTTACCTTCTTTCTCCGCCCCCCCCCCCCCCCCCCCCCCCTCGTTTTTATAGCTTTTTCCTTTGGGTCCTACTTTCCTGCCTCCTTGGCAATCTGCCTAGGCTTTCCGTTGTTTTCCTTTCTTCCTATGGCATCTCCTTGCCACAATCTCTGTCCATAGCCTTTGCTCTTGCCGCAAGCTCTCAGCCAGCTTTATGCTCTAGACACAACATCTCCTTGTCGCTGTAGCTCCTCCTTGCGACAGCTTCTCCTTTCCACAAGATCTTGCAACTGCAGTTCACCTTAACGTCGTGCGTGCGGACTTGCTGCTCCTGTCGGATCTCCGCGACTATTCTTTGTGGCTTTCCCTAGTTTATAGTTCTCTCGATTCTATTCGTCCTAGTCGAGCTCACATGGTCTTTGTTTTCTGCTTATTGTATCTCTGGCTACTCTTCTTCTTTCACAGTTTGCTCATTGATGTTGTTGACCTGGCTGTAGTTCATCCCCTAGTTGCGTTCTATTCTTATCTTATCACTGTTAATGACCGCCTGGATGTTGTTCTGTCTGGCTGGATATTATTGCTCCATGACCGCCTAGCCGTTGTTGCTCCCTGGCCGCCAATCCTATCTGACAGATTCTTTTGTGTGGTTTCTCTCTTCACAAGGGTCTGCCAATTCACTGGCTATTTTTGCTCGCCTAGCCACACCCTTCTTCTAGTTGTTGTCTCCTTCCAGGCATTCATAGACACCACTGAGGCTAACTCCCTTCCTGCTTGTAGTGCTACTCCCCTTCCTGAAATCCATGATGAGCTTCGGATCACCACGATCTCTCTTAGCGGGAAGAATAAATTCGTTGAGTGGGTGCACTCCATTCATCGTGTTTTGCAGACCAAATTTCCTCATCATCTGACAAGGGAAACACCTACCCCTCCTACCGAGGAATGGCTTCATGATGACGGTCGGGTCCAATCATGGATCCTCAACTCTATGGACACAACCATATCAGATGGTCAAGTACCATGACACAGACAAGACCATGTGGGAGGAAATTCACTCCCGCTACTATGGCAAGGACATCCCTCGGAACTTGTTCAACATCATCACAGATCTTCAGACAATTGACCCCGGACTGGTCGGGGACTTAACATCCTTTATTACAAGATCCAAGGCTCTTGTTGAGGCATGGATATAACATCAGTCTCTCACTATGGACCTTGAGCGCAGGCACAGAAAGAATTCATCGGGATCGTCATGATAATTGCTCGTGTTCCCACCTCACCTTCACAGTGTTCAGGCTCAAATTCTCTCTTCCTCAATAATTCCATCTCTGTAGGATGTGTGTTCTATGCTCTTAAAGGATGTTCTGCCACCTGATGCTCCTAAGACTCTCTCTTCGGCTCTCCTCCAGCAGCCTTTCCGCTCTCCTCCACTCCTTCGGTTCGTGGCGGACACCCAACTTCTATGGCCCTGGGACATAATGGCAGACCCCATCTTAAGTGTTCTTATTGCGATTGAGATGGTCACCTTGAGGTCAACTGGTATCGCAAGCATGGTCTATCCGCACAACATAATGCTTCCATTGTTGTTGATCCTACCTCCACCACCCGTAATGACATTGATGTTTGGTGCACCCAGCTCCAACATCTCCAAGGGATGATCAATCGCTCCTCTGGCACTGTTGCATCGATCTCCAATGAAGGTATCTCTTGTCTCTCCCATAGTTCCAACTGGATTGTGGACTCGGGTGCAATGCATCATAATACTCCGCAGAAATCGTCTCAGTACTTACAATCTACACATCACAAATTCATCATTGTGGTCAATGGTGATACCACCCCAGTGTCGGGCGTTGTTGATCTACCTCTCACTCCATGCTAGATTCTTCATGTCATGGGCTCTCTTTTGACCTTCTTTATGTTAGCCTTTGTGAGAAAATCTAAATAACAGAATTTTATTCCCAAAAACTTAATATTACAAGGGTGTGACCCCTTACTTATAGGAGAGAGGAGATAGAGACAATACAATAAACTATGTGGGACTAAATTACAACAGGTGAAGCAGGAGAACTGATATTTACAGACCGCAGCGAGCTGTGCGGTTAGACAACCCAAACTGCCCAATAATAGCGACTAAAGAGGTAACCACCGGTATCTAATCCACTGCATATGACCACCAGGAACAGATGCAGTTAGACAACTCTAATCGTCTCTAACCGCAAGACCGCAATAATCTTCAATCTCCTATCCTCCAGACTGCAACAATGGTCAACCTTCACCAAGCCTCCCTTGCTCGATCAAAGACGTGTTCTCAGTGGTCCTCAAGACAGCTAGACTGCTAAACCAGTCCGCCAGAGATGTCTACCAAACCGCCAGAGTCAGACCGCTGGAATCAGACCGCCAAGGCATTCTGCCAAACCTCTAGAACTAGTCTGCTATAGCAGTCTGTCAAACTGCCAAGCCAGACCACCAGGGCAGACCACCAAACCGCCAAAACCAGATGTTCTGACAGCCTTCTTACTGGGATCTTAATTGTTGTGTAACATTCTATCCCTGATCTTTTGTGGTGCAAGATCGACGGACGCAAAATATCATTGGCAATGGACAGCTGAAGTCTCTATATCTTGGATTTTCCTCCTACGACTCTCTCCTCTATCACTTCCGCTGATTGACATTGACGTCTTGGGCATGCTCCCCTCCAGATTATCAAGAAAGCTCTTCTCGATCTCTCTTAAGAACTTTACTTGACAATCATGTATCTTTAGCAAACAACATTGTTCCTCCTTTCTCTCAACTTGTACTCGGAGTGATACTCCCTTTACATTAGTACATTCTGATATTTGGTGGCCTTGTAAAACATCAAGTAATTATGGTTCTCGTTACTTTGTTATATTTATTTATGACTACTCACACATGACTTAGTTGTATTTAATTCGTGATTGTGCTGAAATCACCTCTATTTTTTGTGTGTTTATTACTGATGCTCGCACTCAGTTTATCAGTATTATAAAAATAATTCTCATTGACAATGTGCTTGAATATACAAGTCATGTTTTTTCAAATCTGTGTACAGGGTTTGGGATTATCCATCAAACTTCTTGTGCTTGCACACCCCAACAAAATGGTGTGGTTGAGCGGAAAAAACAACACCTTGACATCGCATGAGCAATAATGTTTCAAATGCAGGTTCCCAAAATTATTGGAACTTTGTGGTCTCTACTGCATGTCATCTTATCAATCGCATGTCCTCCTCTATTCACAACTTTGCGACTCCTTTTAGTCTTTTTTCCTTCTTTACCCCCTTTTTTGTCACACCTCACATTTTTTAATGTACCTATTATATCCATATTTTTGGTCCTTCTATTGACAAGCTTGTTCCTCGCACTACAAAATATATGTTTCTGGGCTACTCTCGTACACAAAAAGGGTATGTGCGCTACTCTCCCAACGAGCACAAAGTTATTGATTTTGCAGATATCACCTTTCTCGAGGACCTACCATTTCACCCCTCTCCACCCACTCCTCCTACACCTCCACTTCTACTACATTCTACAGTTTCTGTTATGTCTCAACTTCCGCCACTTATGCCAACTTTATGTCCAATCCAACCAAAACCACATCTTTGTGTGTGCACCCGTGTCCTTCCAAATCAACTACCCTACAAAGTTGCCCTCTACCAGAGATACCTCGTGGTCGGCAGATCTGGTATCAACCTATACGGCTCAACCATTGGTGAATTATGTATCCTTACATCATCTCTCCCTGCCTCTTATCAAATTTGTGCGTTCTCTATCCTCTATTCTACACCTAACTTTTTGTAGGAGGCTCTCCAACACCCAGAGTGTCGTGCGGCCATGGATGAGGAAATGGATACCCTATGGGCTAACCAGACTTCGGATCTTGTCTCCCTTCCTTCTAGACAAACATGTGTGGGATGCAAGTGGATTTTTGTGATCAAACATGCTACAAACGGGAAAGTTGAATGCCTAAAAGCTCGGCTTGTGGCTCGCGGCTTCACTCAGTAACATAGCCTTGATTATGATGAGACCTTCTGACCAGTCACCAAGTTAAATATTGTCTGTGTCATGATCTCCTTAGTTGTTCACCGACAATGTCCCTTACATCAGTTAGATGTCAAGAATATCTTTATCAATGGTGATCCATTAGAGACAATCTACATGCACCAACCTCCCGGGTTTGAGACCACATGATAGTCTCAGGTTTGTCACCTAAAAATTTTAATTTATGATCTCAAACAGTTTCCTTGTATCTGGTTTGACTTGTTTAGCAAGGTTGTCTGTGATATTGGATTCACTTAAAGCTCAACAAACTTTTCTGCCTTTATCCGTCATCAACCAACCAACACAGTAATTCTCTTAGTTTACGTTGATGATATTCTAATTACTGGTGATTACTCCAAAGGGATACAAATAACTAAGCAGCACTTAAACTCGGTTTTTCAAACTAAAGATCTGGGAAATCTTCCGTACTTTTTTTGGTCTTGAGCTAGCAAGACGTCCTGATGATCTTGTCCTATCTTAACGGAAGTACTGTCTTGACCTTCTTCATAATGCTAGATATTCGGGTTGTGAGTCTGATGACACTCCTATGGATGTCAACCACAAACTTTGTGCTCATGAATCTGAATATGATCTTCTACTTTTGAACCCAGAGTATTACTGTTGTTTTGTAGGAAAGTTGATTTATCTTACTATTATAAGACATGATACCACTTTTGTTGTTGTAGTTGTCAGTCGATTTATGCATGCTCTACTGACCTCTCATCTCCATAGAGTGCATTTTCATATAATTGAGGAGTGCTCCTGGACAAGGGCTTGTATACAAACCATCTTTCTCTTTATCTTTAATTACCTACTCTGATACTGACTATGCTGGCTCGGGGGATGATCGAAGCACCACAAGTGATTTTTGTACTTTGGAGGACATTTTATTACTTGGCATAGCAAGAAGCAATCTATTGTTGCTCGCTCAACTGCTTAGGCCAAGTATCGTGCAATTGCTGCGGTTGCGTCTGAGCTTACCTAGCTAGAAAGTCTCCTTGGTGATTTGGGAGTCAAACTCTCGTCACCAGCAACTCTATTTTGTGATAGTCAAATTGTTATACATATTGTCTAGAATCTTGTATCCCATGAGCGAATTAAACACATTGAAGTTGATTGTCACTTAATTCAAAAGAAGGATCAATTGAAGAAGATGGAATTAAAACATTTTTTGCTACCGAGCAAGTAGCTGACATCCTCACCAAGGCTTTATCACGACCGTTGTACTATCAGTTTTTGTTCAAGCTTGGTGCCTACGATTTGTATTTTCAGCTTGCGGGGGAGCGTTGAAGGAAATGTGTAAATGCCCATAATTAAAGGACCATTTAGTTACTTAGCTAGTTAGTTTAGTCTCACATCCTAGATGGAAATCCCATCTTTTATCTTCTTATATAAATGGACAAATACAAGTATTTACACATGAGAGAAATTAAGAAATTAATAGAATTTCATCTTTTTCTCTTTTTGGTGTTTCTCTACAAACTCTAATTCAAAATGTGAAATTAACGGTGTAATGTAAAGACTATTGCATTGACGACTGACCACAATTAGACAAAAGGTATCATTGCATGTTTATCTAAAGTGACTCAAGATCAAACATGGACATTGTCAGAACCAACACATCTAATAAAAAACTAATTGGTAAGTGTGCAACCCCGTATTCGCCGAGTGGAGCCCTCAGAGCAAGATTAAAGATGAAGGTACGAGTTTTGGTGTTCAGACGAGTGTGGTTGGACTCCCCATCGACTCACTCACGCCGATGCGGCCAGGGGCGAAAGCAGGTGAATTGGTCACGTCGACCCGCATTCGCCCCGAGATAGGGTTGAGGGAGTAGCGAGTGCTACCACCAAGCGCGCACTCGCACATACCCTCCGGTCGGAAGCGAGTGTCAGACTCATCAAAGGCATGCGCAGTCCTGGGCGATGGAAGTAGTGAGTGCAATTCGCCTAGCATCATTTTACTAGAATACTGTTGGAACCTTAGGTTCAGATTTGGGTTAGGATCACTATTAGGATGATTAGTTTGACCCAAAATGTATAGTCTAATGGTCATATGGCTTTCCAAGTATTCCTCAGAAATAATCCCAGAAGAAGTGCAGAAGAATTCCAGAGAAAATCAGTTTTGAAGTTCAGAAATTTTAGCTCACAGAAATAGTCGAACGGAGTTCAACTACTGCAGTCCAGAAATAGTCGAACAGAGTTCAACTATTGCAGTCCATAAATAGTCGAACGGAGTTCAACTATTGCAGTCCATAAATAGTCGAACGGAGTTCAACTACTGCAGTCCAGAAATAGTCGAACGGAGTTCAACTACTGCAGTCCAGAAATAGTCGAACGGAGTTCAACTACTGCAGTCCAGAAATAGTCGAACGGAGTTCAACTATTGCAGTCCAGAAATAGTCGAACGGAGTTCAACTATTGCAGTACAGAAATAGTCGAACGGAGTTCAACTACTGCAGTCCAGAAATAGTCGAACGGAGTTCAACTACTGCAGTCCAGAAATAGTCAAACGGAGTTCAACTACTACAGTCCAGAAATAGTCGAACGGAGTTCAACTACTGCAGTCCAGAAATAGTCGAACGGAGTTCAACTACTACAGTCCAGAAATAGTCGAACGGAGTTCAACTATTGCAGTCCAGAAATAGTCGAACGGAGTTCAACTATTGCAGTCCAAAAATAGTCGAACGGAGTTCAACTACTGCAGTCCAGAAATAGTCGAACGGAGTTCAACTATTGCAGTCCAGAAATAGTCGAACGGAGTTCAACTATTGCAGTCCAGAAATAGTCGAACGGAGTTCAACTATAGTCGAACGGAGTTCAACTATTTCAGTGTTCAGCTCCAAGAGAACAGATAACTCAGATGCAGGTCAACTATAGTCGAACGGAGTTCAACGATAGTCGAACGGAGTTCAACTATAGTCGAACGCAGATTGGAGAAGCTTTTTAGATTAAATTTTGGTGATTTCCTGTGCAGTTATTGGATACAGCTGGCTAGAGTTATTCAAGGCTTAAGTAAAGGAATTTACAGCTAATATATTTAATGCTAAATATTCTTATGAATATAGCCGTTGGGAGGCTGCATTAAATATGAATCAATTCAGAGGTTTATGGTCAGTTACCTTTCCAAGATAGCTTTCAAATAGAGGAAATCAACTTCATCTTCTTCTTTCTGATCCAGGCTTTCAAGAGACAACATATTCAGATTTGTCTACAGAGCTTGCTGGAGATTTTCATCTAGTTGAAGGCCTACACCCTGAAGCAAAGCTTCCCAGCATTCATGAACTAATACATATTTTCAGGGGGAGCTTTGACACCATCAATCCACATAATCTTCTCAGCTGATCTAAGAAAGAGAAGACTTCCATCACTCTCTCACCCCCTCTCTGTAAAGGGTTTCTCAAACTCCCTTCAAAAGTTTGAGCTTGGTTTTTGAGCACCTTGTCAAAAGCTCATTGGTGGCAAGACACCTGATCAAAAAATCTGATTGGGTTTTTGAGCACCTTATCAAAAGCTCATTGGTGCCCAGGACACCTGATCAACTCATCCTGCAGTGGATTCCTACCAGGGTGGTAGAAGAGTGGATGTACCCAAGTTTAGGGGAACCACTATAAATTCTTGTGTCGTCTGTTTGCTTGCTCTGTTTTCTTCCTTATGTGCTGTGAATTTTATCTTGCATTTTATTTTCTAAAAACTCTTAAGCATATCAGATCTATCACCTCACTTTCAATTGGTATCAGAGGCAGGTTGGTTAAACATACCATACCTGATTGGTTGTATAGGCTAACACCTGAATCAAAAGATCCTTGATAGATCTTATTGTTCTTAAGAGTTTTTCATGGCACAAAATGAAGAATGGTTAAGCACTGGACCTCCTAAGTGCAATCTGGACAAGCTTGCACTATGGAAGGCAAGGATTAGGCTTTTTATGAACTCTATAGATGAAGCCATTTATAATTCTATTTTGTCAGGTCCCTTTACACCATCTGCAGCTACAGAAGCTCAAAAACAGCTTAAGATGGCTGATGCACAAGCAATGAACATTCTTGCAGAATCAATGTCTGATGACATTTTTCAAGAGATTGCTGAATGTTCATCTGCAAAGGAAATTTGGGACTCTCTCACAGTAATGGCTACTGGATCAGCAAAAGAAAGAACATCAAATGCTGATTCTTGGAGTAACTCTGAAGCTTCATCTTGCACAACTGAGGATGAAGAAGAAGCAAGAGCAAGAGAATTTTGTCTAATGGCAATAGATGCATCTTGCAAAAGGTATGATGAAGATAAAGAATCTGAATCAGATGATGATGAAGATCAGGTTATCTCTACCCTTGAATTTTCATCAGAAGAACTTAAAACAGATTTTAAATTATTATGTAAAGATCTGATTCAATCTAAGAAGGAAATAAAACTTCTTAGAGAGAAAGTAAATAAACTTTCTTCTAAAAAAATAAAATTCAATGAGGATTTAGAAATTACTTTAAATCATATAGCCTCATTAAAATCAGTTAAAGATTTTCAGAAAATCTGTGTTCAACATAATTCGTCGAACTTAGGTCGACGAACTCTGAATAGAGGTCAACGAAATTGG
This sequence comes from Platanthera guangdongensis, assembly GCA_039583875.1. Lineage (NCBI taxonomy): Eukaryota > Viridiplantae > Streptophyta > Magnoliopsida > Asparagales > Orchidaceae > Platanthera > Platanthera guangdongensis. The sequence goes on along the minus strand of CM077158.1, from coordinate 174,418,392 downwards.
AACAGAGAAAACAACCTATATTATTCTCTAAACCGAGATCGACGATCTCACTATAAATCGTCGAGCTCAGGTCGACGAAAATATTTTTCGTTGAGCTCAGATTTTCATAGCAAAGATTTTAAATCATTTCATAATCAAAAATTTAAAAATCCTTATACCCATTGGTTCATCCCTTCTAGGAAACTTCATCCACTTGGCTATAAAGATTTCCCTGGATATTACTTTACTTCAAATTATTATTGTGAAAGAAAAATAAGACTCAAGACAAATCTGGGTCCAGAATTCCTAACATCTCCTTTCAGGAAAATTGTTCAGAAGGCTACAACTATAGGGGTAGATTATCAGAATCTCAGAATGAAAATGAACAAAAGTGCAGCTGTCACTTTATTAGATTCTATGCAGCTGCCCCTTAGTTTCTGTTTGTATTTCCTTTATTTTGAATCCCTTTTTACAAAGCACCCATGTACATCTGCTATTACATTATAATTCAGGCAGATCGTTTTGCTTTGTATTTTGTTTTTATGTAAATGGTATCCTCACCCAAATAGGGGGAGATTGTTGGAACCTTAGGTTCTGATTTGGGTTAGGATCACTATTAGGATGATTAGTTTGACCCAAAATGTATAGTCTAAGGGTCATATGGCTTTGCAAGTATTCCTCAAAAAGAATCCCAAAAGAAGTGCAGAAGAATTCCAGAGAAAATCAGTTTTGAAGTTCAGAAATTTTAGCTCACAGAAATAGTCGAACGGAGTTCAACTACTGCAGTCCAGAAATAGTCGAACGGAGTTCAACTATTGCAGTCCAGAAATAGTCGAACGGAGTTCAACTATTGCAGTCCAGAAATAGTCGAACGGAGTTCAACTACTGCAGTCCAGAAATAGTCGAACGGAGTTCAACTACTGCAGTCCAGAAATAGTCGAACGGAGTTCAACAACTGCAGTCCAGAAATAGTCGAACGGAGTTCAACTATTGCAGTCCAGAAATAGTCGAACGGAGTTCAACTATTGCAGTCCAGAAATAGTCGAACGGAGTTCAACTACTGCAGTCCAGAAGTAGTCGAACGGAGTTCAACTACTGCAGTCCAGAAATAGTCAAACGGAGTTCAACTACTGCAGTCCAGAAATAGTCGAACGGAGTTCAACTACTACAGTCCAGAAATAGTCGAACGGAGTTCAACTATTGCAGTCCAGAAATAGTCGAACGGAGTTCAACTATTGCAGTCCAGAAATAGTCGAACGGAGTTCAACTACTGCAGTCCAGAAATAGTCGAACGGAGTTCAACTATTGCAGTCCAGAAATAGTCGAACGGAGTTCAACTATTGCAGTCCAGAAATAGTCGAACGGAGTTCAACTACAGTCGAACGGAGTTCAACTATTTCTGTGTTCAGCTCCAAGAGAACAGATAACTCAGATGCAGGTCAACTATAGTCGAACGGAGTTCAACGATAGTCGAACGGAGTTCAACGATAGTCGAACGGAGTTCAACTATAGTCGAACGCAGATTGGAGAAGCTTTTTAGATTAAATTTTGGTGATTTCCTGTACAGTTATTGGAGACAGCTGGCTAGAGTTATTCAAGGCTTAAGTAAAGGAATTTACAGTTAATATATTTAATGCTAAATATTCTTATGAATATAGCCGTTGGGAGGCTGCATTAAATATGAATCAATTCAGAGGTTTATGGTCAGTTACCTTTCCAAGATAGTTTTCAAACAGAGGAAATCAACTTCATCTTCTTCTTTCTGATCCAGGCTTTCAAGAGACAGCATATTCAGATTTGTCTACAGAGCTTGCTGGAGATTTTCATCTAGTTGAAGGCCTACACCCTGAAGCAAAGCTTCCCAGCATTCATGAACTAATACATATTTTCAGGGGGAGCTTTGACACCATCAATCCACATAGTCTTCTCAGCTGATCTGAGAAAGAGAAGACTTCCATCACTCTCTCACCCCCTCTCTGTAAAGGGTTTCTTAAACTCCCTTCAAAAGTTTGAGCTTGGTTTTTGAGCACCTTGTCAAAATCTCATTGGTGGCAAGACACCTGATCAAAAAATCTGATTGGGTTTTTGAGCACCTTATCAAAAGCTCATTGGTGCCCAGGACACCTGATCAACTCATCCTGCAGTGGATTCCTACCAGGGTGGTAGAAGAGTGGACGTACCCAAGTTTAGGGGAACCACTATAAATTCTTGTGTCGTCTGTTTGCTTGCTCTGTTTTCTTCCTTATGTGCTGTGAATTTTATCTTGCATTTTATTTTCTAAAAACTCTTAAGCATATCAGATCTATCACCTCACTTCAAATACCCCTACTGGTCTGTTAATAGTCCCTCCAAACAGCGGAGTTCGGCTGTTGGCAGACCAATTTGGGTTGCATATAGCTTTTCCAAAAGGCGGGATTGCTCTGTTTGCAGGCCAAGTTAGAAAAACTATAAATAGACCCTTCAGGCCACCTTTGGAGGGATCCATTTTTCTTGGCGTCTTCTTCCTCTAGTTTAATTTGGTCGGTATACTGTGTCCTCCAAGGTGCCCAGCTCAGCATTGTCTTGGGAGGGAATGTTCTTCTAGATCTTCCGGGTGTACGGTGGGACCTCTCCGCTATAGCTAAAAGTCTCTTCCTTAGTTCAAAGTCTTTGGCCGAGAGTTCAAGCTCGAGATTAGTAATAGCAGGCTACCTTATTCGGGTCCAAACTCTCCTTGGTACCGTGTTCCGGTTCCAATTTTTTTTGTGCGGTGAGCGTGGAACGTAGCTTGTTCAATAAAGTTCAGGGCAAAGACTCATGGATGGAGGAGGAGAAGGAGCTGGCTCGGGCATTGCGCCACCACCGGCGAGTGGAGTCATGGTTGGAATGTTGGAAGAATTCAAGAGGGAGGTTCTGCAGACCATACATCTGACATTCGCCGAGAGAAGCGAATGGGCGATACCTTCGGTCCAGGTGGTCGCGGTCCCGTCTCTAGGCGAGAACGCCCTAGGTCAGCGACCCGGGAAAGAAGTGCCGGCTGAGAGCGGCGAAAGGGATCTGGTCAGGCGAGAGTTGTTCCCCGGTCAGGCGAGTACTAACAGAATTAGTGAGTAAGTGGTGAGAGATGGGTCGACTCGACCGGTGGGAGGAGGAAGCCCTTTTAGCAAATTGATCGTCTCGGCCCCAGTTCCAGAGAGATTCAGGAAGCCAAAGATGTCTTACTACACGGGCAAATATGATCCGGTGCAGCATGTCCAGTTGTTTGAGGATGTCATTTCAATTCGGCAGATGTCGGACGCTTTCAACTGCTGACTTTTCGGCCATCACCCTAAAGGCGAAGGTTGGGGACTGGTTCCACCAGCTTTCCACAAGCTCAATCTATTGCTTTGAGAACCTGCATTGTTTGTTCATCTTGAGGTTCTCGACATCGAAGAAGAGTAGGAAGAGAGTAGAGTTCTTGTTTGCGATCAAGCAGGGTCCAAAGAAGACGTTGGGGAGCTATATATATAGGTTCCAAGAGGAGATCCTTTTGGTCCAAGAGGTACCAGGGTACACCTTGATGCTCGCCTTTACGTTGGGTTTGCGGCAAGGATTCTTTAGTATGGAGCTAAATAGGGAGCTTCCTCTATCCTTCGAAGAGCTGATGGAGAGGGCGACAAAGGATATAGAGGGAGTATCGGCGAATTTGGCATGTGCTAAAAAGTTGGCCAAGTTGGTGGAGGATGAGATGAAGGAGCAGGGAACAATCAGGAAGCAAGAAGCCAGGAGGAGAGAAGAGCCCAGGGGTCAGGGGTTTCAGAGGCAGTAGCAAGGTTAGGGGTATCAGGAGCCAAACAATCGGCTGGCCTGAAGACCCCGGGAGGGACCCGCTCAGGGGCAAGGGAGAGGATTTCATGGCGGGGAGAATTTTTGCGGGGGTTAGGGGCGGTTCAACCCTTTGGGTGGAGACAGGGCCAGAGACTGCTCCTCCCACCGCAACAGCAAGTGATGGCGATCTCCTGAGGAAGGGAAAGAAGAAGGGAGAATGGATGGGGAGGGGGTAGGGTACAGTTGTCATATTGTGACTTCCACTAGGAGGAAGGTCACGCAGCGGCCACCTGCCCGGAGTTTCCAAAAATGAGAAGTCCAAGAGGTCCGGCACCACAGCAAACGTTGATGTGGATCAAGGAAGTCCCGCCTGGAGAAGGGAAAGAGGATATATGTGATGACCGAACAAATGTAGGGGCCCGAGGAGGCATCAGGATGATCCATGGAGGAGTGGGGATCGAGGCCACCCACATGGGGAGCTTCCAAACCATGTTAAGAAGGATCGTCACTTCGATCTCCGAGAACCCACCCATAGAAGAAAAGATAACTTTGTCATCGAATGACATGCTGGATTATGAGGATCCGTTCTGCGAAGCCTTGGTCATCCAGACGGTGATCGAGAATTTCACGGTCCCCCGGATTCTAGTCGATAATAAGAGCTCCGTGAATATGATCTTCAAGAATGCCTTTGATGCAATGAAGGTGGAGGCAAAAAGGGTCTTGGCCTCAGATGAGCCGTTGTTCGGATTTTTTGGAAAGAGGAAGTCGAAGTATGAGTTGGGCTTTATGTAACGCTAGGGGGGTGTCGAGGAACTGTTGGTTCGTCATCGTTGACGCTCCGAGCAGCTACAACGCCAATTTTGGGCGTCCCCACATCAGCGCTTTCTGATGCGTCCCATCATCATTCCATCAGTGTCTCAAGTTCAACAGCGGGGGAGTTCAGATCCGGATCAGAGGGGATCCTAAGGTGGCGAGGCAGTGCTATGTGACAGTCGTTAACACTATTTCTTTGATGACGGAAGCTGAGGAGATAAGAAGGGAGATAGAAGTGCAAGCGGGGCCAGGAGGAAATACTGAAGGAGTTGGGAAAGAGTCGATGGGGAAGTTGGCGATGCTTAGAGAGGAGAGAGAAGGTGGGAGAAGTGGAGAGCTGTGCCCAGAAGGGAGGGGCAGAAGAGCTGATGGAGAGTCAGACCAGGGAACTGGAAGTTAAAGAGGTGGAGGAACATGAGACATTTGTCCAGGGAGAGAGGGCGTGGAGCGAGTGGTAGGAGCAGTCCGGGCTGGATGCAGTAGAAGAGGTGTTGGAGATGGAGGTCCTCACCAGGGAAGGAAGGACAAAGAAGGTGTGAATCAGCATAGAGCTGAGCCAGGGAGACCAGAAGCAGATACTAGGGTGCATCCAGGGGAACGTCGACATCTTCGTGTGGACCGCGGCTGACATGTTCAACATCGACACAAACGTGGTGTGCCACCGCCTGAACCTCGACCCAAAAATAAGCCCCATCCGCCAGAAGAGGAGGACCATCGCCACCAAGCTGGAGGAGCCCATCTGGTAGGAGGTGAAGAAGCTTCTCAAAGCAGGTTTTTTATCGGAGATCCAGTATCCGGGCTGGGTCTCCAATGTGGTAATGGTTAAAAAAGGTGACGGGCGGTGGAGAATGTGTTAACTTTTCTCTTTTCAATAAATCATGTCCTAAGAATTGTTATCCACAAACCTCCAATCGACATGTTGGTTGACTCAATCGTCAGTTTTTCTATGATGAGCTTTTTGGATACTTTTTCAGGTTATCATCTAATTAGGATGTGCCCACCTGACATCAAGGATGTCTCCTACATCACAAGGGAGGTATGCTACAGTTACAAGATGATGCCATTAGTGCTGAAGAATGCAAGAGCAAAATATCAAAGGATGATTGACCGGGTTTTTCGGGAGCATAAGGGGAGAAACCTGGAGGTGTATGTGAATGACCATATGGTGAAGAGCAAGGATATATTCGCCAGCCTACAAAAGCTTAAGATGCGACTGAACCCCTTAAAGTGTGTATTCGGAGCCAGCAGAGGGAAGTTTCTTGGTCATTTCCTCACCTCAGCAGGGGTGGAACCCAACCTTTTAAAGGTAAAGTCCATAATGGACATGGAGTCACCGCAAAGTACCAAGGAAGTTTAGTACTTGGGAGGAAAGCTCGTCAGGTTGAACAATTTCCTCTCCCGAGCAGGGGAGAAGTGCTCACCATTCTTCAAAGTGCTACGGGGCATCCAAAAATTCGAATGGTCGAAATAATGCGAGGAGGCTTTCCAGGACTTGAAGAGCCAACTCACCAAGGCCCCACTCCTCCAAGGACCCAAGGAGGGGGAGATCTGACTCTGTACCTCAGAGTGGGAGCAGAGACCGTAAGTTTTGTACTAGTCAGGGAGGAGAGTAAGAAGCAGTTGTCCATTTACTATGTAAGCATGGTCCTAAAGAAGGCAAAGCTTTGATACCCGATTCTGGAGAAATTATCATTTGTCTTGGTCATCTCAGCCAAGAAGCTTAGATAGTACTTTCAAGCACGTTCAATCAGAGTGGTGACCGATCATCCCCTTAGAAAGATCTTTAAAGGGGTAGTGCATTCAGGGAGATTGGCAAAGTGGTCCATGGAGCTAAGTGAGTTTGATATCTCCTTCATCCCCCGGATATTGATTAAGGTTCAGGCGGTAGCAGATGTTTTAGCCGACTATGTGGTCAAGGTGGAAGGCAAAGAATCCTCGTGGCAGGTCGCCTGGAAGATGCTGGTAGACAGAGCCTTAGTGAGACATTCCATGAGAGGTGAGTGGTGTTGGAAAGCCACCAGGGTACCACAATAGAGCAGGTCATGGCAATACACTTCCCCATCACAAACAACTAGGCAGAGTATGAGGCTGTGATCGCAGGGCTACGTGTGGCGAAGGAGCTGGGTATACAAGATGTGGAGGTGTTTACGGACTCACTGGTTGTGGCGTCACAGGTCGAGGGAGAATTTGAGGCGAGGGAGTCCACCCTTTGAAGTACTTGGCCAAGGTGAAGGGGCTCATCGGGGGGTTCTGGATTATTTCAATTCAACACACACCACGGGAGGAAAATTCCACAGCAGATCGATTAGCCAAGTTTGGACCCCGGGATGGAGGGACCCTGACAGACTAGTTTCGCCCATCCATCGAGAAGGGTGAGTTGATGGAGATAGACCAGCGCCCCTCGTGGGTGGATCCCTTTGTGACATTTTTTGACCACATGTAAACTTCCAAAGGAAGTTCAGGACAAAAAGCGCTTCAGACATAAGTTTGCATACTATCTGATGCATGAAGGAGGATTGAACCGGAAGACCCTTTCGGGGCTACTGGCCCGGTGCGTGGTGCAGGAAGTTTCGAGGATCTTGGAGGAAATTCATTCGGGCAAGTGCGGCAGTCAATCGTGAAGCAGGTCCTTGGAGTTGAGGGTGGTCCGGCAAGGGTATTTCTAGCTGGCCCTGAGTGTAACACCCCCTATCCGTCGCATAACATATAGCAGTAGGTCCGGCCGGGGCCCGACGCCATATACCACAGACATAACAGGTGGTTACTCAATGGAAACCATCCAACCAATCCAACGTCCTACACAGAGCATTCTAGCGGAAGCAATTAAAATTGATGCATTAACTAAGAACCCAATACTAGCATGAATGTCCACTAATATGCCAAAAGGAATGAAGTACAATACACCAGTACAATGGCCTTAAGGCCTTACAAATGTTTGTTTGAATAAAATGTGTCTTCCATACTACGACACGCAGGCCGGTCACACATGAATAAATAAGAAAACACTCAAAAGTTTGGCCTTCGACGGCCGGCTCAGCAACATGGGCTTTTGCCCTCTATTTACCGCTTGGTCCTGCAGCACCTGCAAGCAACAATCCGCCGCAATGGTGGCAAACAAAGGCAACGGTCAGCTATGCTGACCAAATTATAACGATCCCGCCCCCAAACTCGGGGCGGCGATGCTCCTTCCCTGCACTTTATTAGCATAACCAAGCATTTTATAGTAATAACACTACATCACAGGCGTAGGCACGCACGCCCACACACCCCATGATCTCAGGGCACATTCTCGGTGAACCCGGTCAAAATCGCGGTCCCACCACCGCCACTTGGACGACACTACACGTGAGCATTTGAGTCTTTTAGGCAGAAGTTATGACACTTAAAATCATCAACAGCATATAAGCAAAAGTCATGACACTTAAAATCATCGACAGCCAAAGACCCGACCTCTATGCCCTCGGTAGGCCTCAAAACCCGAACAGCATAGAGCAGGAATGGTTCCACTCAACCCGTTGCTCACTTGCCACGACATTTAAAATCATCGGCACGAGTTAAGTTTCCCCGAAGCCCGTGAATCGAACGCACAATATTACATAACCTAGTTATGTACAAGTTGTCTCCCAGGCCACCAAGACGGCAGAATCACACATCCACCCAGTTTTCTGGGTGCACCCCGAGGTTAGCCCCCAAGGCTCCCTGCTACAATCTACCGCGTAGAAAACCCGAAAAACAAACATTTGCGCGGAGTCTTCTCCGGTCATTTATGCAATGCAACATCACCAATCCAGAACAACTTATCCGGGTAGGCTTCACACATCATGTCTATATCTGTTCTCGATTACGGACTCTACATGTACACAACGGGGACTATACATGTCTACCCGAAGGAACGCCTCAAACCCACCGCAAACTCGCGAGAGCGGGCGGGCTTCCCTATGCAAAAGAAGTAGAGCTTCACATGCTCAAGTAGAGAATCGTTACTCTAGCGTTCTTCCTTGGCGCCATGGAAATGTAAGCGGATGAAAAGCACCGCACACTCTTTGCCTTCGTAGATCCGAAGTCGGTTCGCGATTTGGAGCTCCGAAGCTCCGCCGGTGACCAAATCTAGGCTTCTCCTTCTTCCTTTGCTCTCCCCTCTCTCTAGACTTAGAAAGAGAACCACTCAAGAGAAATGAGGGTTTCAAAGGCCCAAACCCGGGTAAATCCCAGTAGGAACAACCCCCAACCGTCGGATCCCAAAATAAGGAAACGAATGGGTACGATTCGTAGCTGAAATGTAAAACCTAGGCCAAACATGGCCTGCGACACGCCCATGTCCAGGGCCGTGTCCCTCATTCGCTGTCAAAATCGACGCGTCGCGAAAAACACATGGGCATCTGACATGCCCGTGTTCGACCGGACACGCCCGTGTTCCAACTGACACGGCCGTGTGTTTGGCTGTGTGCCCCCATCGACACAGCCCAAAAAATAACCCGAGACTCACACAGGTCTTGGACACGCCTGTGTCCTATTTGACACGCTCGTGTCAAACCCGAACACGCATGGGCTCCAGGCCGTGTTCACTGTCTCGACACTTCGTCGAGCGAAGTTGTTCAACCACCCGACACGGCCTTGGACACGCCCGTGACAACCAGTCATGAACTCCGCTCGACGATCGTCGAACCAAAATCATCGACCGCTGCTGAATCATTGAACGGAGAATCACTCCCAACTCGTCGAACCAGCCAAATCGTCGAACAGAGTTCCCTGGCAAAATCATTGAATGCAGCCAGATCGTCGAACGCAGATCCCTGACAAAATCGTCGAACGCAGCCAGATCGTGGAACACAGATCCCTGGCAAATCGTCGAACGCAAATTGCTGGAAAATCGTCGAACGCAGAGTTTGGCTAAATCGTCGAACGCAGATTGCTGGAAAATCATCGAATGCAGATTTTGGCTAAATTGCCGACTCGAACCTGACACACCCTGGGACACGCCCGTGTCCCAGGCTGTGTGCCCCCTGCCAAATACCAAATTTGGCCCAAAATGCCTCCTGTCGTTCTTTTGAGTTTCGGGGCGTTACAACTCTCCCCCTCTTAAAAGAATTTCATCCTCGAAATTACATAAAGGGAAGAAACATAAAAACTTAAATGGTACCTGAGTGAAACAACTCCGGGTACTCCTCCAGCATAGTCTGCTCTCGCTCCCAAGAGAGCTCCTCTTAACCGTAATTGTCCCAACGGACCTTGACCATCCTGATCTCTTTATTGCGTAGCCGCTTGACTTCCGAGTCTTCAATACACACTGGCTTGACCTTCGTCATCAACCCACTATCAATCGGCACTTGATCGACCGCGATCACTTGTGTAGGCTCCTACACCGCCTTCCGTAGCATCGATATATGGAATACATCATGTAGACCACTAAGCTCCACTGATAGCTTCAAACGATAGGCTTCTTCGCCAACCCGCTCCAGAACCTCAAACGGCCCAAGGTACCTCGGGCTTAGCTTTTTCAATCTCCGCACCCGCGAGACACCCTTGAACAGCTTGATCTTTAAGTACACCCAGTCCCCCACAGCGAACTCCACGTTCCTGTGCTTAGCATTATAGTACTTCGCCTGACGGTCCTGAGCGATTAGCAACCTCTCCCGAATGGTTCGCACCAATGAAGTAGCATCTTCCACCGCTTGACGCTTGTATAACTTTGACTCACCCATTTCCAACATGGACAACGACGTGCGACATTTTCTACCACATAGGGCCTCGAAGGCCGCCATTTGAATACTCGCCTGGTAGCTATAGTTGTACGCAAATTCCACCAAGTATAGGTGGTCTTCCCATTGCTTTCAAAAGTCCAGGACACATGCGAAGCATGTCTTCCATTGTTCTATTGACCCTCTCAGTCTGCCCATCCGTTTGCGGATGAAAGGCTGTGCTAAAACTCAGCTTTGTTCCCAACATTTGCTGCACTAGCCTCAAATCATTGGACGTGAACCGCCCATCTCGGTCACTCACGATGCTGCGGGGCACACCATGAAGCCGCACAATATTGTCTACATACAATTTTGCCAATTTCTCAACCGAATCATCCTTCCTATGCGGAATGAAATGTGACACCTTCGTTAGCCGATCTACGACCACCCAGATGGTGTCGTTCCCCTTTTGCGACCTTGGCAACCTGTGCACAAAGTCTATAGTAATGTCGTCAAATTTTCACTCCGGAATAGGCAAGGACTTCAAAAATCATCCCGGCTTTTGGCATTCCGCCTTCACCAAGGCGCAAGTTTGGCACTTCGCCACATACAGCGCCACATCCTTTTTCAGTCCTGGCTAGCAGAACAGTTTCTTAACGTCACGGTACATCTTCGTGCTCCCCGGATGAATTGAGTACTTGGTATGATGCGCCTCGTACAACAATTTCACCCGCAAATTGCCCACGCTTAGGACGCACAAACGACCGTCTTTCCAAAGTAAACCGTCCTCTACAACGAATTGAGAATTTGACCCATCCAGAGCCTCTATCATGAGTTGCTTCATGTGGACATCTAATGAGTCCACTTTATAAACCTATTTTTGGACTCATCGGGGCTAGTTTTCACGCGATTGCACTTCACTTTTAGTTCTTTATCGTTCCTATTTCATCTAATCTTTATTTCCATAGGAAGTGCACATTTATGCCCGTGGTTGTGTATTTTGTTATTTTTATAGTTTGTACTCTCTTTTATGATTGTCTGGAATGTCTGCACATATTAGTGATTGTTTTTCCTATCGGTACAGGGGTCGTGTGCGTGTTCCGGGATGGTTGTGAAATAGGAATACTGCACACGATCATGGGATCTAATGTGCACGACCACTGGTCGTGCGCCCCTGATCGTGCGCACTACTCTACATTTTCCAGAATCAGCCTGGGGTAAGCGCACGACCACCGGTCGTGCGCCACTGATCGTTTGCATTGATTCCTCTTTTCTGGAGTCCTGTCTGGGGTAATCGCACGACCATTGGACTTAGTGCGCACGACCACTGGTCGTGCACCACTGCTCGTGCGCGTTATCCCAGTTCTTCTTCTTGATCTTCCATGCCAGTGCACACGAGCACAGGACATAGTGCGCACGACCACTGGTCGTGCGCCTGTGATCGTGCGCATTGTTCATTTCTGCTTTGTATAAATAGTGCAGGTCTCGCCCTAATTCGGGAGAGGATCCGGAGCTCGACATTTCTCCGCCGTTTTCCGCCTTCTCCGCCGTTCCCCTTCATCTTCCACCCTAGGGAGGTGCTCCGGGCAAGCTTTCACCACCAAATCCAAGCCGGAGCTTCCTCTCGGCCTTCTCCTTCATCCGTGAGCTTCAAGTAGGGTTTGACGCCATAGCCATCAAGCAAAGGAAAGCTAGAAAACTTCGTCCGCTATCGTGAGATGAAGAAGACGGGCCATTGGAAGGTGGTGACAGCCCTTCTCTATCCCGGACGCAGTTGACGACCGAGCTTGGACGCGGAATGACAACCCGACGATTCCAACCGTGAATCCTCAGCAAGACTTCGGATTCGGTCGATCTTTTGACTTGTTCTTGCTTTATTGTTGAATATTGGTGTTTAAATCTATTTATATTGATGAAGTGCACTTTGGTTGTATATGTTATGTGTATCATGTCTATGTGATTCCTATTTCATTTTACTACCTAAGTTGCTTGAGTTGCGCCATACTCCATCCACCACCATCCACCCTTGCCGCACTAGCAATTGCTAGTGGCGTGCATTGCGAAGAGGTGCTCACGACCCTCATTCTGCCGTTCTAACCACCTCATCCGCTAGCCTACTCGCCCATCCTCCTAGTGATTCGGTGCATAGCGGCCCGACTAGTCTTCCATCCTGCCTGGCGAAGCATCGCATAGCGGAGTTGCATAGGAGTAGTTGTTAGTATTTTATTTTCTTTGTCCGCAAATACAAAAACCCCCATCGTTACGTCCGACCTAAGGACTTCAATCTCAAGTCCTCCTCAAAAATTAACTCCACCTTACTGTGTTCCTTGAGAGATCGATACTTGGGTAAGCCCCCATTTTATATTACTTGTGTGACCGGTTCACTGCCGTGATCTTTAGCATCAAGTTTTTCGCGCCGTTGCCGGGGAACACAGTCGTGTGAGTTTGTGGAGAGGGAGATAATAGATTGAAGCCCTTTTCCATTTGTGCATATCATTTTTTTATTTGCTTTGGTTATTAGAATTTTTATTTTACTTATTTCTTTTTACCCCTTTTCTGATTTTTGATTTAGATAGTAGATCCGTGCTATTTTCATTTTAGCTGTGTAGCACTTTTTCAGCAATTATTTTTGTTCGTGATGGATCCTGATGCTGAGTGCCGTATCCTTGACACTTTGCGCTGATCCATCGATGTCATTGTTGTTATGAATGTCGAGCATTGCATTCGGTGTTTGTTATGTCAAGATGTGGGGCACATGTTGAAGGATGGCCCTCGTTTGTGCAAGCCTTCTCCCTCTGAGTGCATGTGCACAACAACCTCCCGTTCGCGGAAGACTATTGTGGACAGGCCTACCAGGGTGTTGCATGGCCCATACACTGACATAACGCACTTTGCTCATTCTTTACCCATTGAGATTACTGAAGAATCTCTGGCCGCATACAGCTCTTTCATGGGTCCCTCGATCCCTTTTTATGAGCTTTCCTTGAGTGATGATGATCACTCTGGTGTTAGCCAACAAAAAGAGGAACAGGAACTCATGGACGCTCATGTATGGGACGATGAGATTGTTCCGGTCGTCGACGGGGTGGCGTGTGCGAATGACTGTGCGAGGTGGCCTGCTCATTCAGTGCTTGATTTTGAGAGCAGCCATGCCCCTCCGCAATTTTTGCCGGATTGTGCTACTCCATTTTTGTGTGAGTCGGTTGATGATGTCGTATTTGTGGATGATTCGGCGCCCGAGGATGCGCCGAAGTGGGATGATGATTCCTCTATCTCCGACGGAGAAGGTGGATCTTCAGAACACTTTTATGCACCCCGGTGGGATGAGGAATATCCCCTTTCCGATGCGGAGGTTTGCACCTCCTTATTGGATGAGGTCGTTCCTCTTACCACCGCGGACCTCGAGTTCTCGGATTCCCCTCGGTACGACTCATATGACACCGACAGTGATCTCTGCTTGGATCCTGCTGAGAGTGATACCGGGATCACTCTCCCATTTTCTGATTATTTTAGTTCTTAGTCTCCTTTAATTCTTGATCCCCCTTCTCTATCTGAGCCTGTGCAGGCTGAGTCTCCACGGGTATGCTGGGATGATGATGAGCCTGGTGTTCTTGCCATTGCCATCACACCCTGCACACTTGTGGTTGACAATGCCTTGCTAGGCGAGGATATTTTTTTGTGATAAGATGAGTGAGGATCAGGCCTCCTCCTCATCATATTTCCTATTTCCTCTACCTGTGTTGGGAAGGTATTACTATTTAGGTAGAGGGGTAACTGTTCTATCACCGTATCGGTACCCGTTACCGAAACGGATATTGGAACAGTTACCTGTGCATTTTTTCTTTTCATAGGCCCATTAGCTAGAACCTTTTTGTAGCCGAATAAGTCGTGCTGGGATGACAATAACCCCAGTACTTATCTTTCATTTCCTGTATTTTTATTTTCATGTCAATTTTTTTTAGCATTTCTTTTTGTATATTTTCTTTTGTTTTTTTGCGGAGCTCACCCCTATAGGTATTCATGGCAAATCGCATTGGCGGGGTTGTGATTCTTCGTATGGCGGACCTGCTTCAGGTTTACACGCGTCTTCTGGTATGCTCACTGGCTGAGCATTTGGTAACCTCTTCCCTTAGCTCTGTATGATTTTAATTTCTCTATCATATGCTATGTAGTTTAGTTTAAGTCTGGGGGAGAGCCAGTTTTGTTACCTTTTGCACGTGCACATCTCATGTGCATACTAGAAGCTTTTTTTAGTTTTATTTTGATTAGTTCATTGCACTGCACCCACATGAGCTCGTGCTTAGCTTTTTGCGTTCTGCGAGTTAAACTCATTTCTTCGTTAGATTTGGGAAAATTATGGTGCTGACATAGGATTGTGAGACAGAGTAAAATGTTGGCCTTGTTGTGTTTCTAGTCAACTGCTCTCGTCTCGTGTAGAAATTCGAGTAGATTTAATTTTTCTGTATGCTTTTAGTTTTATATTTTTCTAATTACGTAAATACTTTTTATTCTACTCAAAAGTTGGTGAATCCGGTGTGAATCCGACGGTAGCTTAAGGATGTGTGTAGACGGCCGTTAGGTTCGTATTGCTCGAGTCGGGAGGATGGATAGTCTTTCTCGTTGGCTAAGAACTTGCCTCAAGCTATTCTTGAAGCTTGGGTATAGGTTAGTCATGCATGAGCGTGATGTAGGCCATCATTTTTGGTTCGGTTGAGCTTTGTACCATTCCTAATGTCTTATCCTCGCTAGCCCTGTCGTGCCTACCCCTGCTTTTGATTCAACTCCACCATGATTTCACCAAAGCCTCATATCCAATCCTAGTGGCACACCCAAGTTGAGCTTCAGAGTTTTACATTTTAATGTTGGGATGTGATGTGGTGATTTTATTTGTGAAAATGTGGAAGTGCTCCAAAGCTTATATTTGCTGAATTTGTTAAAAGAAAAGTACTTTGAAAAAGAAAAAGAAAAGTTTAAAAAAAAATGATGTTAAAGTGAAAAATTGAAAAGTAAAAGTAAAATTGAAAATCCTATTTGAGATGCGAGTATTTTTGGAGTAGGCGGTGCACACACCCATATGTTAAAAGTTAAGTCTGGGGGTGTGGTGTACCCGCATATATTTTGGTTAGCGATGGATTACTTTTATACTAGCTCATTTGGGTTAGGTGCATAGTCTTCCTGTTTATCTTTGTTTACCTCACCGAAACTCAAGCCCCATCTCTTCACCTAAAGTCATACTGATTCGTGTGTGAACAAAACCAGTGCCGTGGAGAGAATGCGAAAGGGCAAGCATATGGTCACCGACATTGGTGGATTCCTTTGGAGGTTATCCTGAGCCCTGATCTTTGGCAATGCTCGCCTAGCGATTAGTCTACTTCTCCCTACGCATGACCGGATGATTCACCGTGATTCTATTTTTGAGTAATAATAAAATGTTGATACGCATTGTGAAAAGTATAAACTATTTTGTATACTTAGAAATTTCTTCTATTATCTTTTTACGCGCGCGAGCATGCGACTTCGCATGGTACTTCGTATCGCAATTTCTTTGTTAACTATTATATTTCACTATCTGCTTAGATTTTGTTTGCTCGGGATACGCAAATAGTTAAGTCTGGAGGTGTGATGAGTCCACTTTATATACCTATTTTCGGACTCATCTGGGCTATTTTTCACGCGGTTGCACTTCACTTTTAGTTCTTTATCGTTCCTATTTCATTTAATCTTTATTTCCATAGGAAGTGCACATTTATGCCCGTGGTTGTGTATTTTGTTATTTTTATAGTTTGTACTCCCTTTTGTGATTGTCTGAAATGTCTGCACAGATTAGTGATTTATTTTTAATATCGGTACAGGGGTCGTGTGCGTGTTTCGGGATGGTTGTGAAACAGGAATACTGCGCACGATCATGGGATGTAATGCGCACGACCACTGGTCGTGCGCCCCTGATCGTGCGCACTACTCTACATTTTCCATAATCAGCCTGGGGTAAGCGCACGACCACTGGACATTATGCGCACGACCACCGGTCCTGCGCCACTGATCGTGTGCATTGATTCCTGTTTTCTAGAGTCCTGTCTGGGGTAATCGCACGACCATTGGACTTAGTGCGCAGGACCACTGGTCGTGCGCCACTGCTCGTGCGCGTTATCCCAGTTCTTCTTCCTGATCTTCCATGCCAGTGCGCACGAGCACAGGACATAGTGCGCACGACAACTGGTTGTGCGCCTGTGATCGTGCGCATTGTTCATTTCTGCTTTGTATAAATAGTGCAGGTCTCACCCTAATTCGGGAGAGGATCCGGAGCTCGACATTTCTCCGCCGTTTTCCGCCTTCTCCGCCGTTCCCCTTCATCTTCCACCCTAGGGAGGTGCTCCGGGCAAGCTTTCACCGCCAAATCCAAGCCGGAGCTTCCTCTCGGCCTTCTCCTTCATCCGTGAGCTTCAAGTAGGGTTTGACGCCATAGCCATCAAGCAAAGGAAAGCTAGCAAACTTCGTCCGCTATCGTGAGACGAAGAAGACGGGTCATTGGAAGGTGGTGATAGCCCTTCTCTATCACGGACGCAGTTGAGGACCGATCTTGGATGCGGAATGACAACCCGACGATTCCAACCGTGAATCCTCAGCAAGACTTCGGATTCGGTCGATCTCTTGACTTGTTCTTGCTTTATTGTTGAATATTGGTGTTTAAATCTATTTATATTGATGAAGTGCACTTTGATTGTATATGTTATGTGTATCATGTCTATGTGATTCCTATTTCATTTTACTGCCTAAGTTGCTTGAGTTGCGCCATACTCCATCCACCACCATCCACCCTTGCCGCACTAGCAATTGCTAGTGGCGTGCCTTGCGAAGAGGTTCTCACGACCCTCATTCCGCCGTTCTAACCACCTCATCCGCTAGCCTACTCTCCCATCCGCCTAGTGATTTGGTGCATAGCGGCCTGACTAGTCTTCCATCCCGCCTGGCGAAGCATCGCATAGCAGCGTTGCATAGGAGTAGTTGTTAGTATTTTATTTTCTTTGTCCGCAAAGACAAAAACCCCCATCGTTACCTCCGACCTAAGGACTTCAATCTCAAGTCCTCCTCAAAAATTAACTCCACCTTACTGTGTTCCTTGAGAGATCGATACTTGGGAAAGCCCCCATTTTATATTACTTGTGCGACCGGTTCACTGTCGTGATCTTTAGCATCAACATCCATATCCAACGCCTGTCGAATCCGATCAGCCAGGTCATATTGGACTTCAGTCCAATTCAATACTGCTTCAGCACTTGATTGCTTATCAACACAAAAGATCTCCAACGCCTCCAACTCCCGAACCAACCGCTCGTCATGGACCGACAGCCAATTGGCTTGAGCTGGGGTCCGGCGACTCAACGCGTCCGCCACTGCATTGCCCTTACCAGACACGTAATGGATCTTGAATGTATAGTCCCCCAGGAACTCCATCCATCTACGCTGCCGCATGTTCTGATCTTTCTGATCAATCAAATAGTTCAGGTTGTTGTGTTCGGTGTAGATATCAATCTTCACACCGTACAAATAATGTCTCCACGTCTTCAAGGCAAAAATCACGGCCGCTAACTCCAAGTCATGGACCAGATAGTTCCTCTCGTGCACCTTCAGCTGTCTCGAGCCATATGCTATAATGCTTCCATGCTATAACAGCACACAACCCAAACCACTGCCCAAAGCATCGCTATAAATCCCATAACCCTCGGTCCCACTCGGCGAACTCAACACAGGCGTCGTGGTCAACTGACATTTCAACTCCTCAAAAGCTCGCGCGCATTCTGGTGTCCAAACGAACTTCTACTCCTTCCTCGTCAAAGTAGTGAGAGGTAACGCTATCCGCGAGAAGTTCTATACGAAGCGCCTATAATAGCCGGCAAGCCCCAGAAAGCTCCGGACTTCCGCTACCGTAGAAATCTCAGGCCACTCTCGTATCGCAACAATCTTCGCCGGATCCACTGCAATACCTTCCCCACTCACTATTTTACCGAGGAACGCCACTGAGGACAACCAAAAGTCGCACTTCGAGAACTTGGCGTACAATTGATTCCTCCTTAGCATCTCCAAAACCAAATGAAGATGCCTGAAGTGATCTTCCTCACTCTGCGAGTACAGCAAAATATCGTCGATGAAGACGATCACAAAATGGTCCAAGTACTCCCTGAAGGTCCTGTTCATCAAATCAATGAATACTAACGGCGCATTCGTCAGCCTAAACACCATGACCGTAAACTCGTAATGTCCGTATCTTGTACTAAACGTTGTCTTAGGGATATTACTCTCCCTTATCCTCAGCTGATAGTAACCAGACTTGAGATCCAACTTAGAGTACACCGTCGACCCGACCAACTGATCAAAAAGATCATCGATCCTTGGGATTGGGTACTTGTTCTTTTCTGTTAGCTTGTTTAACTCCCGATAATCAATACAGAGTCTCAAGCTCCCGTCCTTCTTCTTTACAAAGAGGACCGGTGCGCTCCAAGGCGAAGAACTTGGACGCACATACCCTTGCTCCAACAACTCTTGGAGTTGCACCTTCAGCTCCGTCATTTCCTTAGGCGCTAGCCGATACGAAGATCGTGACACAGGCTTTGCACTTGGCACTAGCTGAATCGTGAAATCTATCTCCCGTTGAGGCGGGGCTCCAGAAAGATCTGCGGGGAACAGATCAGGGTACTCAGCTACCACTGATATACTTTCCAACGTAAGCTTTGGCTTTGCAACATCCACTAGTGTAAAGAACAGCTCTGCACCAGCACGAACCTCTTTCACCACCTGAAGAGCAGACATCAAAGTCTTACTCGACCCTTTCAAGCCCATAAAAGTCGTCTCACGACTTGCTCCCAACTTGACTTCCTTGCGACCGCAATCAATATAGGCTTGCTGCTCCGAGAGCCAGTCCATGCCAAATATAACGTCGAACTCCACCAACGGTAGTAATGACGCTTGCAGATCGAACTCTTGATTCCCAATGCGAATCTTAACACCACAGACTTTATCTGCGCGCATCGAACACCCATTCGGTAACAAAACATCCAACTTGTCCTTCGCCATCGAAGAAGGTACTCCGATGCGTGATATGAATCCTTCGGACAAGAAGGAGTGTGAAGCTCCCGTGTCAAAGAGTGCTCTTGCCGGAAACACACAAATCAAAACAAATCCTAAACAAGCAGTGGTAAGGTAACATGCATATAACAAGTATTTAAAAGATTAACTTGCTATAAATTTAAATTTTACTTGTCACCACATCCGCCTATTTTATGGCCTCCTGTTGGCCAAGATTGTACACCGTCGGTTGGGCCGGAGCATAATGGGACGCGGTCGACTCCACCACCTTGCCCTTTCCTTCATACGTTGCTCCCGGATTCAACTCAGACTTTGGACGTACACCCCGGCACTCACGGGCATAATGCCCCGGCTTCCCATAGTTGTAACATGCGCCCGGGGTCCGACCCGTAGTCGCCCCAGAAGCACCAGCAGAGGGGGCTGGACCCGAAGTCCTAGCTTTCTTGTTCCACTTTCGGAACACAGACTTTGAGGAGTTCGGCACTTTGAACTCCGACCTCTTATCACGAGAGTTTTTCTTTGCTTGGACGATCTTCATATCCTTCTCCAAGGACCGGGCCGTGTTGACCAGGGTCAAGAATCCCTGCGTCATAGGCCCCGAGAGTAGTGTCCTCAAATCATCTCTCAAACCTTCGTAGAATCGATTCGTCTTGCGCTCCTCATCCGCGATGGTGGAGCTAGCATACCGACTCAATCGAGTAAACTCGTGGAGATAATCATCCACGCTACTGTCTCCTTGAACAAACTTTAGGAACTCATTCTCCAAAGCTATCCTCTGCGTCGAAGGGAGGTACCTAGCCAAGAACAGTCTCGAGAACTCCTCCATCGAGACGTCTGTAAGTTTCCTACCTCTCAATAGATGCAGCTCCAATCCTTCCCACCACAATCTCGCTTCACCATCCAGAAGGAACGTAGCAATAGTGGTCATTTGCCATTCTTCCGTCTCCATTGCTGTCAAGACTCTCTTCACCCTGGAGAGCCAGTCTTCAGCTTGAGATGGGGTTCCCAACCCCGAGAATACCGGAGGATTGAATCTCATGACATGTTTGAGCTGTATCTCGGTTGCCCTCCTCGCCACCACTGGTTCCTCTACTACCTTTTACACCCTTCCCTGCTCAGCCGCTTGCAGTGGTACCTGCTCCATCACAGGAGCGGGCTGTTGCACCTGCCTTGTAGGCTGTGCATTGATCATTGCAAACACTGCTTCAGCCACCAGTTGAATGGTTTCGGCCGAAGGAGGTGTTGCAGGAGCATCATTTGGTGCACTGCTAGACTCAGAAACTCGACGTTCCGACGACCCAGCACCGCTTCTGGTCACCTATAGTGGTACAAAACACCGTTAAGCGACCAAACAATATTGCAAACACATGTGATCACCACCCATTAAAAGAATTCGCCCACGAATTCATTTTAAGCCCGATCGAAACCAGTAGTCTGATACCAAATTGTAATACCCCCTATCCGTCGCATAGCATATAACAGTAGGTCCGGCCGGGGCCCGACGTCATATACCACATACAGACCGGGTGGTTACTCAATGGAAACCATCCAACCAATCCAACGTCCTACACAGAGCATTCTAGCGGAAGCAATTAAAATTGATGTATTAACTAAGAAGCCAACACTGGCATGAATGTCCACTAATACGCCAAAAGGAATGAAGTACAATACACCAGTACAATGGCCTTAAGGCCTTACAAATGTTTGCTTGAATAAAATGTGTCTTCCATACTACGGCATGCAGGCCGGTCACACATGAATAAACAAGAAAACACTCAAAAGTTTAGCCTTCGAGGGCCGGCTCAGCAACATGGGCTTTTGCCCGCTATTTATCGCTTGGTCCTGCAGCACCTGCAAGCAACAATCCACCGCAATGGTGGCAAACAAAGGCAACGGTCAGCTATGCTGACCAAATTATAACAATCCCGCCCCCAAACTCGAGGCGGCGATGCTCCTTCCCTGCACTTTATTAGCATAACCAAGCATTTTATAGTAATAACACTACATCACAGGCGTAGGCACGCACGGCCACACGCCCCGTTCTCTCAGGGCACATTCTCGGTGAACCCGATCAAAACTGCGGTCCCACCACCGCCACTTGGACGGCACCACACGTGAGCATTTGAGTCTTTTAGGCAAAAGTTATGACACTTAAAATCATCAACAGCCTATAAGCAGAAGTCATGACACTTAAAATCATCGACAGCCAAATACCCGACCTCTATGCCCTTGGTAGGCCTCAAAAACCGAACAGCATAGAGCAGGAACGGTTCCACTCAACCCGTTGCTCACTTGCCAAGACATTTAAAATCATCGGCACGAGTTAAGTTTCCCCGAAGCCCGTGAATCGAACGCACAATATTACATAACCCAGTTATGTACAAGTTGGCTCCCAGGCCACCAAGACGGCAGAATAACGCATCCGCCCAGTTTTCCGAGTGTACCCCGAGGTTAGCCCCCAAGACTCCCTGCTACAAACTACCACGTAGAAAACCCAAAAAACAAACATTTGCGCGGAGTCTTCTCCGGTCATTTATGTAATGCAACATCACCGATTCAGACCAACTTGTCCGGGTAGGCTTCAAACATCATGTCTATATCCTTTCTCGATTACGGACTCTACATGTACACAACGGGGACTATTCATGTCTACCCGAAGGAACGCCTCAAACTCACTGCAAACTCCCGAGAGCGGGCTTCCCTATGCAAAAGAAGTAGAGCTTCACATGCTCAAGTAGAGAATCGTTACCCTAGCGTTCTTCCTTGGCGCCATGGAAATGTAAGCGGATGAAAAGCACCGCACCCTCTTTGCCTCCATAGATCCGAAGTCGGTTCGCGATTTGGAGCTCCGAAGCTCCGCCGGTAACCAGATCTAGGCTTCTTCTTCTTCCTTTGCTCTCCCCTCTCTCTAGACTTAGAAAGAGAACCACTCAAGAGAAATGAGGGTTTCAAAGGCCCAAACCCGGGTATATCCCAGTAGGAATAGCCCCCAACCGTCGGATCCCAAAATAAGGAAACAAATGGCTACGATTCGTAGCTGAAAAGTAAAACCTGGGACGAACACGGCCTGCGACACGCACGTGACCAGGGCCGTCTCCCTCATTCGCCATCAAAATCGACGCGTCTCGAAAAACAAACAGGCATCTGACACGCCCGTTTTCGATCGGACACGCCCGTGTTCCAACTAACACGGCTGTGTGGTTGGCTGTGTGCCCCCATCGACACAGCCCCGAAAACAACCCGAGACTCACACGTGTCTTGGACATGCCCGTGTCATATTTGACATGCCCGTGTCAAACCCGAACACGCCTGGGCTCCGGGCCGTGTTCACTGTCTCGACACTTCGTCGAGCAAAGTTCGTCGACCACCCGACACGGCCTTGGACACGCCCGTGACAACCAGTCATGAACTCCACTCGACGATCGTCGAACTAAAATCGTCGACCGCTGCCGAATCGTCGAACAGAGAATCACTGGCAATTCGTCGAACCAGCCAAATCATCGAACAGTGTTCCCTGACAAAATCATCGAACGCAGCCAGATCGTCGAACGCAGATCCCTAGCAAAATCATCGAACGCAGCCAGATCGTCGAACGCAGATCCCTGGCAAATCGTCGAACGCAGATTGCTGGAAAATCGTCGAACGCAGACTTTGGCTAAATTGTCGAACGCAGATTGCTGGAAAATCGTCGAACGCAAACTTTGGCTAAATCGTCAACTTGAACCTGACACACCCTGGGACACTCCCGTGTCCGAGGCCGTGTGCCCCCTGCCAAATACCATATTTGGCCCAAAATGCCTCCCGTCGCTCTTTTGAGTTTCGGGGCGTTACACTGAGCAAGGACGCGACAGATTTCGCGAGGAGATATTAGAAGTGCCAGTTGTTTCCTCCACTCCAAGTCTTATAGGCCCAAAGACTTAGGAGTATCATGGCGTCGCGGACCTTCACCATTTGGGAATGTAGTTGGTAGGACCTTTCCCCTAGGCTAGTGAGAAAAGGAGGTTCCTCATGGTCATGATCGACTATTTCTCGAAGTAGTTATAAGTGAAGGCACTGACCAAGGTGACCTACCAAGTGATCTGCAATTTCGTGTGGGGGAAGATCATCTATCGGCATGGTCTTCCACAAGTCATTATCACAGACAACGGACCGCAGTTTGTCAGCGAGGAGTTTGTCAGCTTTTGCACCCAGCTGGAGATAGACCACATGTTTACGTCTGTCCACACCCCCCTAGGTGCAATGGGCAAGTCTAGGTGGCAAATAAGATCATAGGGGAGACCCCTTTCAATCTTTCCAATAGTTGTGAGGTCATTCTTCCAGTAGAGTTTGAGGTCAAGTCACAGCGGGTGGTAGCTGCTAGAGAAGGAGATGAAGTATAGAGAATGAAGGTGAGCTAAAGCTCTCACTGGACCTAGTGGAGGAGCTCCGCGACTTGGCCGTCGTTACACAGAAGGAAGTCAAGCGGCTGATGTATTTGTACTTCGACAAGCATATCAGAGTCAAGCAGTTCGTGGAAGGGGATCTAATCCTAAAGAAAGTAGACGCGAGAGGAAGGTCAGCAGCTATGGGGAAACTCAATCCTAACTGAAAGGGCCCATACATAGTCGAAAAGGCATTAAAGATGGGAGGGTACCGCCTCCAAAATGTTGAAGGTGTGTCCCAAGATCACACATAGAGCGGGGATGATCTAAAACGCCTTGTCCCTTATGACTCTTGTAATGAAAGTAGAATATCTTTTTCTTATTAATGTCTCTTATTCAAAGTGTCTCGTTATTATTATTGTTGTTTTAAAAAGTAAGATCGAAATGTTAGCCCGGAGAAGATCAGCTGACCAGGCTCCCACTAGCTGGTAGGGCCGGAAATCACTCGGTGGTAAATTGAAATGTTAACCCCGAGAAGATCACGCTGACCAGACTCCCACTAGCTAGTAGAGTCGGAAGTCACTCGGTGGTAGATTGTAATGTTAGCCGCGAGAAGATCATTCTGACCAGGCTCTCATTAGCTGGCAGGGCCAGAAGACACTCGGTGGTGGATTGAACTGTTAGCCCAGAGAAGAACTCATTGACTAGGCTCCCACTAGCTAGCAGACCCGGAAGTCACTCGGTGGTAGATTGAAATATTAGCCTTGAGAAGATCCCGTTGACCAAGCTCTCACTAGCTGGCAGGGTCGGAAGTCACTCGGTGGTGGATTGGAATGTTAGCCCCGAGAAGTTCCTGCTGACCAGACTTTCACTAGCTGGTAGGGTCGAAAGTCACTCGGTGATGGATTGGAATGTTAGCCCCAAGAAGATCCTGCTGAACAGGCTCCCTCTAGCTGGTAGAGCCGGAAGTCACTCGGTGGTAGATTGAAATGTTTGCCCCGAGGAATTCCACTAACAAGGCTACCACTAGATGGCAGGGCCGAAAGTCACTCGGTGGTAGATTTAAATGTTAGACCTGAGAAGATCCCGCTGACCAGGCTCCCACCAGCTGGCAGGGCCGGAAGTCACTCGGTGGTAGATTTAAATGTTAGCCCCGAGTAGATCTTGCTAACCAGGCTCCCACCAGCTGGTAGTACTAGAAGGCACTCGGAGGCAAGTTTGGGAAAAAAATATAGTAACCGGATAAGACCCACCGACCAGAGTATACAGTTGGCTAAAAAAAGAAACAGAAATGATAATAGTAAAGCTGGGTGGGACCATGCAAACCCACTCGTCAGCTAAGCTCTCTCCCCAACCACTTAGGGTGACTATCGCCTGAAGGGAAGAGGGGAGAGTAGGGGAGAGTCGGAGCCCAGGTTCTACTCGCGTGTATTAAGTATAAAGAGAAATAAGGTGAAATAAGCTAGTCGCGCGAGATCTCAGACAACTCCCTGTAAAGAAGAATTGCAAGAAGGAGAACAGACCGGGTGGTTCTGGGAAGGGGGAAGGAGTATGGTCCACGGGAAGGTCAATGAATTGTCTCCCCCTCACCCTCCCACGGCAAAGGGGCACTCGCGTACTGATAATTGCGCACGTTGCTTGACGCCTCGGGATCATGTGAGTGCTCAGGGGAATGTACCAATTGGGAACAGCTTAACCCCAATGTGTGTGGACGCGCGAAAACACAAAGTAAGCGAGACGAGGAAACAAGCAGATTAACAAGTGAAAATAACATGTAAGAGCATAAATTGCACTATAATAACCAAGGGTAAAATGTTTACAAATGGGGCGGTCTCTCCTCGACGGAAAGGCTGTATCAAAGAGAACATTACAATCTCCTTGGCGGTGATTGAATCGCAGTCCTGCTTCACCATGCCAAGCAGCTTCATCATCTTCAGCAGCTGCTCGACGGCTTTGATAGCGGTGACCAGGCACGACTCGTCAACCTCCCGCTCGTTGAGCCGCCTCGACCGACCCTCTCCTTTGGATGACTCACCGGGGCACGAAGGGAATGATACTCGAGAGTATGGAGTCCACTTGGGATGTGAGTATCCTTTTATCCTCCTCCAAATTCACGATGCGCAAGCGCATGCAGTCAGCGGTCTCGACATCCTGGAGAGGGTCCGCAGATAAAAGGTCAGGTAAACAGTCTGAGAAACATATGGTTGGAAAACAAACGGAACTTACCACTCCACCGCCACTCTTAGCGCGGAGATTCTCAGCGGTAGATAGCCTCTGCTCCAGGTCCTTGACTTTACTCATCGCGAGATCTTCGGGTTTGGTTGCATCACGCACGAGGGTGAAACACTAACGTGCGCAGATATGTGTGAGCTTGAAAGAGCGCAGACTGACACTTGCACTCTCTTGTGTGATCCTCTGATGAGTCATATCATTGAAAGTCATCGCATCCTCCCAGTCGTAGAGCCCGAATCCGAGATCAAAAGTGTGGTTGCTGGGAGGATCTCGCTCCGACCAAGTGGGAAGGAGTGAGGAGACCGATAATCGATTCGCCTTCTCGTCCCATAGGCCCAAGGGTTCGTCGGCGCTGTCCTTGGCATGGGAGCCTAGACCAAAATGGTCATGCTGTGTGGGAAGCTAGACTTTCTCAGAAGTTTCTGGCCTCGACTCGGCAGGAGAGGCGGAAAGGTCAAGGTTCTCTTCCCCGGTAGAACCTTCTCCTTTCCCTTGTCCTTCTAGGTTGTTGTCTTCTTGAACCTTTTGGGGGCCGAAGGGGAGGAGGGAGAATGGATGAGGAGGGCGTCGGGATGCTTCTTGCCGCTCGGCGCAAGGGGTGTAGGCTCTTTCCTCGCCACCTCAACAACAATCTTCGCGCGAGCGAGCACGCTTCCGACATTGGTGGCACTCGCATATGGTTGGCTCACCGGGATCCATCGCTGCCCTTTAATAAAGCAGTTTGAGAGGTTCTCAAGAAGAAACAAAGTCAAGAGAGAAGTGGGGCATAACTTCCCTAGGCAACATGGGGGGAAGCGAGTCGATGTCCTTCTTTAGAAAGACGACCTCGAAGTCTTTCTGAAGGAAGAATGCGTGGATGTTAACGTCATGACCGGCCATCGCGGGGGCGCAATAAGTGGCCTCAAATTGTTGCTATACGGAGTAGGGAATATTGCCAAGGTTCCCCTAGATGAAGACGAACTTCGTGGCCCAGTGGAGATTCTTGTTAGTCGTCTCGCAAATCTTGAAGTGAGAGCTGGTGAAAAAGGATTCATCGTCATTGGTTGCTCGGTAGATGAATAGCTTGCAGAAGACGGTAAAGGTGAACTCGATTCACTCCTTGTGCATATAGCAGGCGAATGCTATTAGCATGTAGATAGAGTTCGAGTTCAATTTAGCGAGCACTGCACCAAAATACATGAGGAACTGTCGCAACTCCGGCCATAGAGGTAATCGCAGTCCAGCCTCGAAGTGTGCGATGTGGAAGGCTTCCTCGTTCTCATAGAAGGTACTGATGGCCTCGCCTTTCTTGGGGGGGGGGGAGCGCGACTCGAACCCCGGCGGGACGTAATAGGCCACAAAGCTCAGCTTCCCCTCTTCAGTTAGTTTTTTGTCAAAAAAGGGGTGGTGAACTGCATCGCGCACTTGGATCTGTCATCAGCATTGAATCTCTTCTTGCCCATTCTCGCGAGTCTAGGAGACGAGAGCAGATCGGTGAGTGCGGGGTGGGGGGGTGGAGTCTCGAATCGCCGAAGTGATAAATTCGGTTCGTTAAAAGGCAGAGGGGCGTATTTATAGAGTAAGGGGTGCAGCATCGGGGGAGTGGTAGACAGAGGGGTGCAGATAGCCATCTCGCAACATCTCACTTACGTCGTCACTGATCGACCACTAGCAACCCCCCCTCCCCCCGCTTCCCGCACGGGCCTATTAGTCAGTTCTGACATTTCAATCACGAACGGAATAACAGGGGCAGGTCCAAGCCCAGGTGCCCCTTATACACGCGAGTCGAACACATGCATCTAGGGTGCCCAGGGCGGGACATTAAATGAATATACGTCAGAGCCTACGGATAATCCCAATGTGGAGTAACATTTTTTGAAGGACGTTGCGGGAAAGGAAAGACATCAACTGACAACGTGTAACATCCCATGTTACTTATAGACCCCCTCAACTTAGATTAGGTTAGGCATGGTGTGGGTGATAGGGAATTTAGCTAGGTTTGACCCTAGGTAGTGGGTTGTAGCCATGTGAGGCCCACTAAGGGGCCAAAGTCAAACTAGGTCAAACTAGCCTAAATAGGAACCCTAGCCACACCATAACCCCACCACATTTCCCTAACCCTAAAATAATCTAAGTGGACCCTAGGGCATGTCATTTGGTCAACCCTTTGACCCTAGTTGACCAAAGTCAACCATGGCCCTAATTTGGTCAAACCTATACTTATAGGCCCAATTAGCCCAAGTAGGGCACCACATTGACCCAACCCAAGTTGGGTGGTGCTATTAGACCCATGACCACCAAGTGGGGTCAGCCCACTCATCATGGTTGACCAAGTCAACCTAAGTCAACCCAAGTCAACCTAATTAACCTAAAGGAGAAAATGAGGGCTAAGCCCACTCCCCTTGGGCCAAGCCCACCAAACCTGATCCATGGCCAGCCCAAATGGACAAAGACAACCCCTACCCCTCTGGTTTTGGAGAGAGGACACATGTAAGGGGGCATTTTGGAGAAATTACCCAAAAGAGGAGAGAGAAAGTGAATTTAAAGAGGTGGAGGCCACTTGGCCTTGGCTCCATCAGCCCAAAAGCTTGCTGGTCGGCCACCCAGGGATTTCCAGAGAATTTGGCAGCATGGGGGGGCCACTTGGCACCAAGGGTGAAGCCTCCAAAGCACTAAACCGAGCTCACCTTGGTTGTATCTCCTTATACAGCCACTTCCAGCTCAAACCGACCACACCATCATCTTCAGAGGGTAGAATCGCGTGGAGAACGAGTCCTGGAGAAAAGCTTTTGGTGGAGAATCAGGATTTTGAGCAGGAGATCGCCGGAGCAGCTCAACCATGGCCAACCGCCGCCAACCTCGCCGTCGTGCCGCCATTCGGGTCCGTTTCGCCTCCCCTCTAATCGTACTAGCTTTCTAGATCTTTAGGGAGAGACATCGGCCCTCAATTGAGCCCGATACCATAAGAGGAAAATTAGAATTTTCCGAGTTTTACTTCTTGCTCGGGTTCGCCGGAGGAGCCAATTCCGGCGGCCTCATCGCCGGAAACCGCTAGCCGCCACCTCAGTGAAGGTGGGGGCGACATCCGCCGGCGGTGGTGGTGGCTCAACTGGCCGTAAATAGCCGGGCAAGATGGCCCACCCAGAATCAATCTGGATCGTTGGTTGTTTAGGGACGATGACTGGATACCGTTTATCTTGCTTTAAGATTCGTGCTCAGCAATTAAATTAAATCAAATATAAAATTATAGTAATATTTATAATCTGTCACACTATTTCAGTCACATTGCATGGCTATTTTAGGCCTGTTAGATGCATTTCTAGGACCTGAGCCTTAAATGAAAGTTGTAGCTTAGCCTCTTAACTTTAATTGGCAACCATAATCTTATAATTTGGAGCAGTATACTTCCCTGTAGGTCAGTTTTTCTAGGACTGGTCCTAGGCAATGGAAGAATTTCAAATTGATGCCCAAGCCAAACCAGTAATCAAAATGACCCCAAATTTTGGGTGCATGCATGTTTAGGGAATATTTAGCCCCTGCCAAAAATTGGGAATTTTTGGGAAAACGTTTTCAATAGTGTTATTCATAATATGCAAAATTAAATAAATGAAATATTTGGAGTGTTATGGCTCCAAATGGCACCATATTTTGGTGTCATGTCCTTGGGGACTATATATGTGCATGGTAAAAACTTTCAGCACATTTGTGCCACTGTATGTTGGATAAACTCACTTGCATGTGTTGGTTATATATAGGCTTGGGGTGCAAATAGCCAATTTTGATATATTGTGTATTAAGCCTATTTGGAACTTCCAAAAATCATGGTATTGATTTCAGAGGCTCATTAGGGTGAATTATACCCCACATTGTAATAATGGGATTTTTGGAAGCAAAAATCACATTATTTGGAATTTTTGGAATAATAGAACTTTTGAAAAATAAATGTAAAAATAGGTTCATCATTGAGATAAAATCCCCAATTTTTGTCATGGTCAATATTATGTTAGATTTAACTCCTGAAAATTGTTATGTCTCTGTTTGAAGAATTTTGATATGAGTTATGTGAAAATTACCTTTTACCCTCATTTTACTTAATTAGCAAATTGGTGAAAATACTCAATAGAAAATTTTGGAAATTTCTTTATGATATATCTGAGTATAAATAACCTTATATAATTTTCTCAGCATTTTTGGAATAATCTGTAATTTATAAAACCTTAAAATGGCATTTTGGTAAATTATTAAGAATTGAAATTTGTAGGTCATTACATT
Source organism: Platanthera guangdongensis (assembly GCA_039583875.1). NCBI lineage: Eukaryota > Viridiplantae > Streptophyta > Magnoliopsida > Asparagales > Orchidaceae > Platanthera > Platanthera guangdongensis. The sequence goes on along the minus strand of CM077158.1, from coordinate 174,388,211 downwards.
GTGGAGGTTGATGAAACTCTGCTATTAGTCTTAAATTCATGATATTTATGCTCTGTAATTTTCCTAGAATTTTAGTAATGTATTCCTTATACTTCATTTGGAAAATGACAATTGTGTGAATTTTGTATAAATTAAGGAATAAATAGAAATAATTAAAGGAAAATTATAAATTTTGGTAGACAACAATAGTTTACCAAGATATAACTCAGGAAAAATTTCTTAGGTCAGTGGATTCTAAATTGTCATACTTCATGTATTAAATGACCTAGGGGATTAATTAAATGATTTAATTAGAGGCCTTAATGACTTAGGAAAATTATGAAAATCAATAGGCTCACTTCATTAGTCCATACCATCCTAGGATAAATAATTAGGGTAAGGTGACCCAAGGAATTGGAAGTTCCATTTCGGGGTGGTATTAGGTCATTGGTTGCGCATAGTGTAAGTAGGTCATGTTATAAGGACCACCGGGGGATAGATCAATAAATGAGTTAGAGACTTCAATTGGAATATGACCCTGGTGGGTAGAGTTCTCTTAGAGACGAGAGTAAAGTGCAAGCCCTTGGATAGCAACTGGAGTGGAGGCCGGCGGAAGACCGTCGCCCTTCTGAGAACACCTTAAGTCATTAGGATGACTCAAGAGTAATAACGAGAGCTGGGGGTGAATTTTGGGTAGCCATCAACTAAAGTAAATATCCTTGAGAAAGGGAGCTTTGGGCGTAATCCCATCATAGTTCCTAGTGCCCCCGAGAGCCCTTCACCGGGTATACCCTGGGCAGTCCTGGGATTAACCTTAAATCACTAAGTATAATAATCCGTAGACAAGAGTAGTCTAATAGGTTAGGACATTGTGGTTCATTTTCGCCCGTGTAGGGTTTGAGGGATTTGGAATAAAGGCACTATTGTTCGTTCTCACCCGTGTAGGGTTGGAGGGATTGTGATAAATGCTCACCCGAGTAGGGTTTGAGGGATTCAGGACAGGTTGGTCCTGCGAGCTGAAGGCTCGGGATGAAATACTTGCATGTGCATAAATTTAGTGGCGGGGCATGCAGTACTAGCCGTTTGTCACATTGATGGCAGTACGGTGCACCAGGCGGGTGTGAGGGTTTGAGGGGCCAGTGAGTTGTTTTACACTGCGGTCTGGAGGACGATCCCCGATAACGCACACCCGACCCAACAAGACTGACGGGTTGTCAGCAAAGTACGTATGCATAGACTCTAGAGTGCACCTTAGACGTGTACAGAGACATATGAGAGGGGTCTAAGGTTTGGTAGTGTGCATACCGGCCTAGAAGTGGAGATGCCCGCTCCGCTGCTGTCGTAGCCACAACGGTGGTACCCAAGAGTGAAGCTAGCTCTCAAAAAGTGGGAACTAAAGGTCTATGATCACAGAGTCGTTTTGTGTGAGTTGAACTTGCCTATGCATAAACTGCATCATAAACATTCATTCATATTAGGTCATACGCTTCAGAGATCCTTATCATATAAATTATTATGGGCTCTTTTATATGATAAGTTAAATTTCCTGGAAACTTTAACTTATAAATTTGTATGGGCATTTTTATAAGTTAAGGTACGATTTGAGATGATAGAGTAGCGGTAGCATAGTTTTACCTTCCTGCTCTTACTTTCAGTTCTTTACTTACTTTACCAAACTGCACTTTTCTTACTTACTTCAGTTTTATACTTCATTACTGCACTTGTACTTCTTACATAAAAATGCTAGAGTAGAACTACTATTACTCCTCATATATTGTTAGTATAGTGCCACTGCCACTTGTTTAGTCTTGATACCCCATGTTGTCCTCCGCTTCGTCCTCCCGCACGGTGCCTCGGAGTTGCGGGGCGAGGTGTGGAGGAAACGACTTAGTCTTTTTGACTAATGGTCGGTGACCAAACTATTTTTAGGAGCTCGAGGAGATGGAGCACCAGCACGACTAGCAGGTTTATGATCGTATTAGCCGGCAAAATCGGCGTGTTGCGGTGTCGACTAACCCGTGTATTAGTGTCATGATAAGACGGCGGTAAGATCTGGTAGCCTCCTTCGTAAGGGGGAGGGGGGTCTTACACAGCGAGTGTCAGAGGGCTCAAATTTGTGCCACTTCCACACCCCCCCCCCCCCGCCCCGCAACCCCGCCATCTGTGGTTGGCGGGGGTTATTTAATTCACGGATGCTCCTAGATCAATGCGCAATAGGCGTAGGTGCTCTTCAATTCACTGAATGAGCATGCCCGGGGAAGTCGCCCACTGCCCGGACCTCGCCTCACCTCATCGGCAAGTCTCTTACACTCACACTCAAGCGCAACTAATCATTATTCTGTGATCATTCTCTCCTCTTACATCTCGCGGAACATAAGCCCATATTTTCGGAGGACACCAACAATTCGTTCCTTCATTCTTGCAGGATCGCTTGGGTCGCCTAGTAAATCCTCAATCTCATCAGGAGAGGGGGTGGCAAGTACCCCCCCCCCCCCCCCGATCAGAAGGTTCATCAGTCGTCGTGACCACCTGAGTGTCTGAAACATCAGGGAAACGGTAAAATTCAACATTTTTGGAAAGAACTATAGTAGAATATTGAGAGTTCTGACGAACCTGAGTCGGAGGGTCGGTGAGATGGACTAGGTCTTCCCTGAAAAGGAAGCCCTAAGGGCAACGTGAGAGACTTCCCGCGGCCGCGGGGGGAAGGTTCAACGCCCGTCACCAGGGAATAAGAGGGAGTGCGAATATAGACAACACTGACTCCCAAACACTGGATCAAGATTGGGCTCGCGCAATGATTCGCGAGCCGACGATCGCTGTGACAGCGAGCCTGGGCAGGTGGTCCCAAAAGGTGCGGCTACACCAATCGACAGAGCCAAGTCAGGTCGAAAATCAGGGTATGAGCTCTAGAGCGAGAGGGGAAAGTGGCTTACAAGTCGCCACCAGGGCACACAGGGGTGGTGCGACTGCTCACACCCCCAACTAGAGTGCTGTTTGGCCCTCCTATAGGTCGCACCATCATAATGGGGCGCCAGTATCCATTGGGGTCATGTCGGCAACCGGCGTGTCGATGGGCATTTCCTGCGAGTGATGAAAATGGTCAGGGGCGAGAAATCTTATGAAGAATGAGCGAGATAGAGGCTAGGTAACCAGGACGCCGTCGGGAAGTATGAGCCCGGGTTAGGGGCTAGAGGTGTCGGGTTCGGAAGAACGAACTCGTCAAGTGCCTTTACGGTCTTCGCTCTCTTGACCTCTTTCTGCTTGGAGGGGGAGTGTACTAACATGCGCGAGAGTCATGGCATTATCTTGGCAAGTTTATATTTATTTTGTTCCTGCACAGCCGTCATGCGATCACGAACGTATTGAGGAAGAGACATCTCAAATTCAGGAAGATGGAGAAAAAAGAGAGGAAAGGCAGGTTGGAAAGATTTTCTCCCGACGCCCTCCGGGGGGAGCAGTATTTATAGCTACAAGAAGGGTCCGACCAAAAGATTCCCTTAGAAGCAGCCCCCTCTCACTGAATACCCGGGGATGAACTTTTTCTTTCTGATCTTAGGACAATCTCGCAAAGTGTGGAGACTTTGTACAACCCCGTATTCACCGAGTGGAGCCCTCTGAGCAAGATCAAAGATGAAGGTGTGGGTTTTGGGGTTGAGGCGAGTTGGTCAAGCGAGTGTGGTTGGACTCCACATTGACTAGCTTAGGCCAATGCGGTCAGGGGCGCGACCGGGCGAATGGTTCACTCGGCCCACATTTGCACCGGGATAAGGTTGAGGGAGTAGTGAGTGCTACCACCAGGCGCGGACTCGCACATACTATCAGGTCGGAAGCGAGTGCCAGTCTCATTAGAGGCACTCCCAGGCCTGGGCGAGTGGAAGTAGTGACTGCAATTCACCTAGTGGTGTTTTTACCAGAATACCCTCGTTGGCCTGCTAATAGCCCCTCCAAACCGGGGAGTTCGGCTGTTGGCAGACCCATTTGGGATGTGTATAGCTTTTCCAAGTGTCGGGATTGCGCTGTTTGCAGGCCAAGTCAGAAAAACTATAAATAGACCCTTCAGGGCGCCTTTGGAGGGATTCTTTTTTTTGTCATCTTCTTCCTCTGGTTTACTTTTGTTGGTATCCAGTGCCCTCCAAGGTGCTCAACTCAGCATTGCCTTGGGAGGGGAAGTTATTCTAGATCTTTCGGGTATGCGGCAGGACCTCTCCGTTGCAGTTAAGGGTCTGTTCCTTAGTTCAAAGTCTTTGGCCATGAGTTCAAGCTTAGGATTAGTAAGAGCACGCTACCACCTTTGGGTCTGAACTCTTCTTGGTACTGGGTTCCGGTTCCAACAGTTAGGTCATTAGGTAAGTCTAGACATCATAGGTTCTTAGGTAAGTCTACTCATATCATTTTTTCCCATATCAGCAAATATCTCAAACATTTTCTCATTAACGGTAGAATAGAGAGATATTTTGATAGAGAAAATGCAAGTCGGAAATTTCAAATATCGCAAAAATACTTTTGCCCATAATTTTGTGTATTCAAGTCTTCCGTCCTCTTGTCGAGGCATTTAATAAGGCAAAATAGCTCCTATAATGTGTCCCTAGCCTTATCTTACTAACCATTTATCAACTAAGATTATTCTCTTAAATTCTATTTGAAACCCAAGTGATGTCTGTACTGGCATCATGATAACCATGACTTAATAAAGATCCACATAAACTTGTATATTAACTAAAATCAAAAGATTATAGGTGAGCCCATAGCCTATAGTAAGTGCACAAATCTATATGAGTTTCTCAATCTGAGTCTAATAAGAGTTTTGATAATTTATTCTACTAAATTTTGTGTTGATGAACTGAGTTATGACCAACAAACACTAAGCCAGCCTCTAGGGGCAAGTGAGAGGAGGTGACACAGAGATGACTCTCACAATAGCTACATTGGCGGCCATTCTTTCAAGTTGAAGATTATTACGATATGAAAAATATTTTAATAAAGATGAGAGGTGCCTAAGTTTTAAATTTATTTAAATTATAATGTCATTCTTTCAAGTAGGATTAAGTGAAGTTATTAAAGTGTAATTTTAGGAAGACTTCAATGATTTAGTTAGAGAAATCTCATAAAGAGAGAAGATTTTCATAGAAAGAGATTTAAATAGACATATAGGGAAGAAAAATATTGATTATACAGTCGTTCATGGAGGATTTAGGTATAGAGAAAGAAATGAAAGAAAAACTATTTTAGAGTTGGTCATAGCACATGAGCTAATTGTGACAAATACATTTGTTATGAAGAGAAAATATTTAATTACATTTAAAAGCGAAACAAATAAGTCACAAATTGATTATTTATAACTCGTAAAATGGATAAAATGATTTGTAAGAATTTCAAAGTCATACCAGAAGAAAGTTTGACAACATAGATTAGTAGTATTGGGCGTGCAAATTAAACATTATAAATTTAAGACAATGACAAAAGTGTTGCCAAAAAATCGTCGGTGGAACTTTAAGATGGAAAAACAAGTTATTTTTAAGACATCGGTTATAGAACAACTAGTTGATAACTTTTATGTTAATCATGGTGTCTAATGGAAAGTTATATCTTCACATTTAAGCATAAGTGAAAAAAATGTACTTGGAGAATCAAAAGTTTATGCGCCCCTAAATAAAAAAATCTTAGTAGTGGAAAGATGAAGTGAAAGACAAAATGAGGGCAAAGATGATCAACGATAAAATACTTTACGCTTGCAGGAATGATGAAAATTTGGTAAAGTATGAAGTCGTTAATAAAGAAAAGAAACATGCAGTAAGTAAAACAAGAATTAAGCTTATGAAAAAATTTATAAGCTGCTATATATAAAAGATAAAAAATGTGGCATATATAAATTTACTTATCTAGAGAGAGTAAGACAAAAGGTTAGAGTTAAGTTAAATGCGTAAATAATGAAACAGATACAGTTTTGACGGATGATGTGACTATTAAAGAGCAATGAAAAGATATTTTTATCAACTCAATAATGAAACAAAAGACATTGAAGTGAATTTAAAAGAGTAAAGGAAATCAGAGTAGTATAGGAATATAACGTTTTATCGTAAAACTCAAATATCGGAGGTAAATGATGTTTTAAAGAAAATGAATATTGAAAAGGCGGTTGGGCGAGACGATATACCCATAAAAATATGGATATGTATAGGGAAATAAAGAATTTTGTGGGTTGCACGTTTCTTCAATAAGATACTGAAGTCAAAAAGGATGTTGGACTAATGGAGAGAATATTTTGATACTTTTGTAGAAGAACAAATGAGACATACAAAGTTGTGTTAATTATATAGGAATTAATGAGTCACATTATGAAATTATAAAATTGAGTAATAGAATGAATAGTAAGACAAGATACTATCATCTCGAAGAATTAAGTTAGACTCATGTCACGGTGGTCGGCCATGGAAGTTATCATCTCTTGGGCAGACTCATTGACAACTATCGAGAAAGAAAATAAGATCTGTATATGTTGTTTATCATTCTTGAGAAGGCTTGTGATAGGGTTCCAAGAGAGATTTTATGGAGTCTTAGAAAAAAAATGTAAATGTATCATACATTAACATTGTTAGAAAAGCCCATGTAAAGGGGCGCATATAGCTCATGTATTTGTTTATTTTCACTGTCTTCTTTAGTCCCACATCATGTAAAGGACTCTCTTCTCTCTTTTTTCCTCCTATAAATATGTATTCATACTTTGTATTTGAATATAGAGAAAGTATTTACAAGTTTGAGTTTTCTCCACATGGTATCAGAGGGACTCGGTCACTCCCTGAGACTAGTTTTCTGCTAACCGCCTGACCTTCCTCTGCTTGAGCTTGGCGCAGTCTAAGTTTTTCTAATCGGGAGGCTTCCTTTCTCTTATCCGTGCGCCTACGTTTTCTCTACCCACCTCTCTGTTCCCCTCTTATCCCATGGCATCCACCTTCTTTCTCTCTACTCTCTATCCTTTATAGGAGTTCTCTCTCTAGTGGGGCCCTCTCCCACTTCTTCTTTACCCGTAAGGTTTCCTCTCTACCCGCGTGGCTTGTTTCTCTTCTCGCAGCAAGCTCCCCTCTTTGCTCGCAGCCTTTCCATGTTGTTTTTCTTCTTCTTCTTTTCCCGCGCGGCTTCCTCTACCCGTGGCAACTTCTTTACCCGCTGCGGCCACCTCTTCTCTTCACGAATTTCTCTACCCGCGGCGACCTCTTCTACTCGTGGTTCCTTTCCCTCGCAGTGACTTCTTCTAACCTCGTGGCTTCCTCTCTTCTCGCGGCTTCTCTATCTGCGACGATTTCCACACTTGATCGTGGCATCATCCCCTGCCACTGGTGTACTCACCTTGACCGTGCGGACTTCTTGTGTCCGGCTAAGCATCGTGGTCGGTTAATCACAGCGGTCTCCCTAACTGCTTCGAGCTTAGCATTGTGGTCGCGGCTTCTTGCCGCTGGTGGCTTATCACCCAGACCGTGCGGCATGTCTGCTGTCTGATTCTGATCTTCCCATGCAGTCTCCCTATTTATTCGTTGCTTGGCCTCTCGGCGGCCTAGTCCTCTACCCGCCTGGTCATGGGGTTCTCTATTAATTATGCTGAACCGGTGGCTTCATCTGCTGACCGCCCAGTTCATGCCCCCGAAATCCGTGATGAATTACAGATTACTACTATCTCTTTGACCGGGAAGAAGAACTTTACGGAGTGGGTGCACTCGGTTCTCCATGTGCTTCAATCAAAAGACTTTATTCACCATCGGACCCAGGCCGCTCCAGTTCCACCCACTAATGATTGGCTACGCAATGACGGTCGGGTCCAGACGTGGCTCCTCAACTCTCTAGATAGTGAACCATATCGCATGGTCATGTATCATGAAACCGCCAAGGCCATGTAGGATAAGCTCCAGGCCCTCTATTCTGGCAAAGATATTCTCCAACACCTCTACGACATCATCCCTGATCTTCAGAATCTCGATGTTGGTGGGGCCTCCGACCTCACGTCCTTTGTTTTTCGTGCCAAGACTCTGGTAGAAGCGTTGATTCAGCATCAACCTCCAATGCGGGATCTCGCTGCACAACGTGCACAGAAAGAAGCTATCGGTGTGGCCATGATGATGGCTCGTGTACTGCATCATCTTCAGAGCATTCGGGAACAGATTCTCTCCTCTGCGGCAAACCCTTCCCCATCTGATGTGTGTGTCATGTTGCTCAAGGTTTCGCCTCTTCCTGACTGTTCTGCTCCCCCATCACCGGCACTCCTACAACAGGCTTCGGCGCCCTTACTACCTCTTCCCCCTCCTGCTCGTGGGGGACGTTTTGGCTCCCGGGGCCAAGGTCGGGGAGCTCGGCCTCGACCAAAGTGTTCCTTCTGCGGGAAACAGTGTACTGTTGCTTCCACGGACTCCTCCGCCCGTACTGAACTTGAAGAGGTCCACCTTCAACTGCAACAACTTCATGGTCTGCTCACTCGCCAACCTACCTCGGTTGCTTCTGCTTCCTCCATCTCACATGAAGATCGCTTATCTCTCCACTAGTTCATGTTGGATAGTGGATTCTGGTGCTACTCATCACATCACCTCTCTGCGACCACAACAATACCTCACTTTTCCTCATCCCAAGTGTATTGCAGTGGATAATGGGGGCATTGTTCCTGTCTCCGGCTCGATCGATATCCCTCTTACTTCATCTCTCTCTCTCTCTCTCTCTCTCTCTCCTTGCTTGGCTTTTCACGTTCCGGGCTCCCCATTTAATTTGCTTTTTGTTGGTCACCTTACTGCTAATTCAAACTGCTCAATAACTTTACTTCTTCTTTTCTGATACATGATCAACAGACACAGACTATCATTGGTAAAGGGCGGCTGCAAAACAAGCTCGACCTCCTTGATGACCCTCCAGCTATCCAGTCTTCTGTCTCCTCCGTCGATTGGCATTGCCGTCTTGGGCATGCCCCTTTGCCTGTCCTCCAGAAGGCTCTTCCTGATGTATCTTTACCCTATTTTCAATGTGAAGCATGTATTTACGGCAAGCAGCCGCATTCATCTTTTCCATCTCATTATACCCGGAGCACTGCTCTTTTTATTTTAGTACACTCTGATATTTGGGGACCGTACAGAGTTACTAGCATTTTTGATTATCGTTATTGTCTAACTTTTATTGATGATTACTCCCGCATGACATGACTTTGCTTACTCCGTGATCGCTCTGAGCTTCCCCGGGTCATTCGGGCTTTCCTCCTTGAGACCCGCATGCAATTCTCCACAACTATCAAAACTATTGGCACGGACAATGCCCGCGAATACACTGGCCACGAATTTACAAATCTCTGCTCTAAATTCGAGATTATTCACCAAACATCATGTGTGTATACCCCGCAACAAAACGGAACCACTGAACGTAAGAATCAACATCTCCTCGATATGGCTCGCTCTATCATGCTTCAAATGCAAGTTCCCCAATCTTTTTGGAACTTCGCCCTCTCCACGGCCTGTTACTTGATCAACCATCTTCCTTATCCTGTACTCCACAATGTCACTCCATTCAGCCTCATGTTCCCTTCTACTCCACCATTCTCCCTCACCCCCCCCCCCCCCCCCGCATCTTTGGATGCATCTGCTATGTAAACACTCTTGGTCCATCCATAAACAAATTGGATCCCCGGGCGGCCAAACATATCTTTGTTGGCTATTCTCGAACTCAAAAAGGCTATGTATGCTACTCTCCGGCTACCCAAAAAGTGACTGTATCTTCTGATGTGACCTTTCGAGAGGATCTCCCTTTCTTCACTACCTCGATCTTACACCTCTACCACCAACGGTCGTACGTTCTGCCATTCTCGTTACCACTCCTTCACCTACACAAATTCCTGACAAGGCCCCCCTGTTTCCAAGCCACCTGTTATACGTGTTTACAATCGTCGCCATCCTACCTTCGTTTCCCCATAGTACTCGGCTTCGACCTCTGACGCTCCGCGTTCTGCTGATCTGGCACCAGACTCTAACGCTTATCCCATGGCAAACTATGTATCCTTACATCGCCTATCTCCACCACTCCACAATTTTGCCACTTCATTATCCTCTATTTCTGTACCTAACACTGTGCAGGAGGCTCTCCAAAACCCGGGCTGGCGGGCGGCAATGGAAGAAGAAATGACAGCTCTCTGGGCGAACCAGACCTGACACATGGTATCTCTTCCCCCCGGTCAGAGACCCGTTAGGTGTAAGTGGGTCTTTGTAATCAAACATGCTCATAATGGGATGATTGACCGTCTAAAGGCCCGCCTGGTGGCTCGTGGCTTCACCAAGCAACACAGTCATGATTACGAGGAAACCTTCTCTCTAGTAGCAAAGCTTAACACCGTTCGTGTCCTTCTCTCAGTGACGGTTCATCAACAATGGTCGTTACACCAACTGGACATCAAAAATGCTTTTCTGAATGGCGACCTCTAGGAAACAGTGTACATGTAGCAACCTCCCAGGTTTGAGACCATGGGTGAGTCCCGAGTTTTTCATCTGAAGAAGTCCATCTATGGTCTCAAACAATCTCCTCGGGCATGGTGTGATAAATTCTATAAGACTGTTCGGGAAGTCAGTTTTACTCGAAGTTCAGCGGATTTCTCCCTTTACACGACAACGGGAAACAGGAACGGTTCTTCTCCTTGTATATGTTAATGACATCCTGATCACTGGAGATGATTCAAAGGGCATCAATGCAGTTAAATAGCACCTTAGCTCGGTCTTCCAAACGAAAGATTTAGGTCACCTTCGGTACTTCCTTGGCCTCGAGTTTGCAAGGCGACCAGATGGTCTTGTCCTATCCCAGAGAAAGTACTTCCTAGATCTCCTTCAAGATGCTGGTTACTCTGGATGCAAGCCTACTACTACTCCAATTGACGCAAATCATAAACTATGTGCTCACGCTTCCGACATAGATCTATCTCTTCAAAATCTGGAATACTATCGACGACTTGTTGGGAAATTGATCTACCAAACAGTTACAAGACCGGATTTATCCTTCGTTGTTGGAGTGGTCAGCAGGTTTATGCATGCCCCGCGAACTTCGCACCTTCAAGCCATTGAGCGCATCCTCAGATACCTTAAAACAGCTATGGGTCAAGAATTGGTCTACAAGACCTCATCCTCTACTCCAAGATTAGTTGCATATTCTGATGCTGATTATGTTGGTTCCTTGGATGATCGTCGATCAACCAGTGGGTTTTGTACCTACTTTGGAGATCATCTCATTACCTGGCGAAGTAAGAAGCAAGCAGTTGTGGCTCGATTCTCAGCAGAAGCAGAATACAGATCAATGGTGTCGGTTGTCTCTGAGCTAACTTGGCTTGAAAATCTTCTTGTCGACCTCTGGGTAAAACTTCCCTGACCTGCCCTCCTGCTATGTGACAACCAAGCAGCTATACACATTGCAAAGAATCAAGTCTTCCATGAGAGAATGAAGCATAAAGAAATAGACTATCATTTCATTCGGGAAAAGGTTGAAGTGGAGAAGATAGAATTAAAGCATATTCTGGGCACTGAACAAGTTGCTGATATCCTCACAAAGGCTCTACCAAATACCCTATTCTATCAGTTCTTGTTCAAGCTTAGTGCATACGACTTCTACGCTCTAGCTTGTGGGGGAGTGTTAGAAAAGCCCATGTAAAGGGGGCCATAGAGCTCATGTATTTGTTTATTTTTCTCTTTCACTTCTTTAGTCCCACATCATGTATAGGACTCTCTTCTCTCTTTTTTCCTCCTATAAATATGTATTCATACTTTGTATTTGAATATAGAGAAAGTATTTACAAGTTTGAGTTTTCTCCACAAAAATAATCAAAGATATGGATACAAATTCAGTGACGAGGGAGAGGACATTTAGAGGAGCACACCGGACATATCCAACAAGCAATACCTTGGCATTTATTGTTTGTAGATGACATTATTTTGGCCGATGAGACGAGCGAGGATGTAAACGAGAAATTTGAATCTAGGCGAAACACTTTAGAAAAGAAGGGTTTTAATTTGAGCAGGGAAATGAGTATATGGAGCTTAAATTTAGCAGTGCAAGGGGCAGATAACTTCATTATTAAGTTGGGTGGAAAAGATATTTCCCGCAGTGAGTACTTTGAATATCTTGGATCGATAGTTCAAAAATATAAAGGTGATGATAAAGATGTGATACATATAATCCAAACAGGTTGGTTGAAGTGGAGAGGCGTGTCAAGGATCTTATGTGATCGTAAATTACCATTAAAACTTAAAGGCGAGTTTTACGGTAGTGAAATTAGACCAATGATGCTCTATGGTCAGTGAATTGTGTACATGAGCAAAAAATGGGAGTTGCGGAGATGAGAATGCTTAGGTGGATGTGTTGAAAAACGAGATTAGATAAAAATAGGAATGAATATATCAGGGATAAGACATGATTGGCACCAATTACAGAGAAGATACAATGAGCTTGATTAAGGTGGTTTGGACATGTACAAAAGAGACCATTAGAGGCACCTATTAGGCATTGTGAGAGTTTAATCACTAAGCATGTTAAACAACGGACGGGTAGGCTAATAAAGACTTGGAATGAAACTAAAAGGAAAGACATGATGTACTTAGGCATTAGTGAGATTATGACTAAAGAAAGGGCACAATGGCAACAAAGGATCTGTATAGCCAACCACACAATAGTGGGATAAAGGTTTGAGTGTTATTGTTGTATAGTAGCATTTTATTAATTAAATTCATGTTCTTAAATTAAATAGTGTCAAAAATTCACAACAAAGTTTGTACTTATTAGTCTACATAAATCATACTATTGCCCAATACACTAACAAAATGGTCGAAATTTGGCAAGTAAAAATTGGTGTAATGCATGAAAAAATTTTATAAACATTTTTTACTTTAAGGAAAAATTATAATTATGTCACTTACAAAACAGTTTGCACCGAAATTGCACAGTGATCTACGTGAGCATGCGGCACAACATGTTTGTGCACAGGAATGCATGATGGTATAATCTGCATTGCAGTGCAAACAATTGATTGTGTTCGAGAGAGGGGAGACATGAACAAGCATAGTAGGGTCATGTGCATGAAAACTAACATGCAATGACATTGGGTGTAGCATTGGGAAAATAATATATAGTATTCGGAAGAGACCTATTGTGTGCATGCCTACAAGAAGGCTATATACAAAAGTAACATGTAATAACCATATGTATGCTGCTAGAAGTATAACCATTATTTATCCGGAGTACAGCGACTGCAGTCACCCTCAATAATTGTGTTTCTCAACACAAAATCTCTATACATCAGCAGCTCAAGCGGACACATCTGATGAAACCAAGCAGCATCGGCTTTCCAATACAACATGTGCGAACTCAGATCGAGTTCGCCAAGTCTCACTAATTTTTAGAATCACTCATCTACATCTCTCCCCCCTGCCCATCTCCTGTACCCGGGTAGCCTTTTTTTCTTTTTGAATCTGGTCGCTTAAGCAACCCCCACTAGTATAAATAGGGATGAACAGTACCTGAAGAGGCATTCCTGGATCTCAAATGAAATAATCAAGATACTCAAGAATCTTGGTGAGCTCGAATCTCAAACCCTCCAAGTATTGGCGAACTCCACGAGTGGAGAAGTAACTCTTGTAACCGCACATTCAATCACTACTATGGTAAACAACTAACGTTTGTGTTATGTTAAACCTGGTCTCGCCATCTGCAGAATCCATTCTACTATAACAATACAAAGTAATAGGTCATCTAAAGTAATTAACACGCCCCACCTCTCCTCGAGTGTGGAGTTAAAGCATTTTTAGTCCCAACAGGATGAACACGCCGCCTTCACATCTGATGGCACTAAAAATGCTTTGCGAAGAGTAGAATGGGTTCATCCGGACAAGCGCCTGATTGTTCGCGCGATGACGCAGGGACAGTTACTAAGTGCCAATTCAATCTAATTATGTCTGCAGCCACAAGACTTTTTGAAGAAATGAAAGTCATTTATCTGAGGATTAATGACTCTGGATATTCTCCCAACTAAGTTACCGACATCATGCACCCTCTGCCAAAATAATGAGGAACTCTAGCAGACAAGGCAAGATTTCTACAGGGTAGCAACTATAAATTGCCATCACGGGCATTTAACTTTGAAGAAGACATTGACCCAGAAGAAGAGGAAAATTCCCCCCTTTTTAAGATTTCATCTATTGGGAACCTGTCCCAATCGGATCCTGGGAACCACATCTCTCTTGGTTCACCGGGCGGGAAGATCATATATATCACCTACTGGCCTTCAAATATGTCATTTCGATGTGGAACTTCTGATAGGATCCACTGTAAATTGTCGTCCATGACCTTCGACGAGAAGGTCAGGTGCGGGTTTTCTACAAACTATTTTTGGCTCTATCACCTCTTTTAAAGAGCTCCGGAAGGAACTCAAGTTGAGGTTCGCCACCATAAAAGTATGGAAATGTATAGGGAAATAAAGTATTTTGTGACTTACATGTTTGTTCAATAAGATACTGAAGTCAAAGAGGATGTCGGACTAATGGAGAGAAAATGCTTTGATACTTTTGTATAAGAACGAATGAGACATACAAAATTGTGGTAATTATAGAGGAATTAATGAGTCACATTATGAAATTATAAGAATGAGTAATAGAATGAACGGTAAGACAAGAGACTATCATCTCCGAGAATTAATTTAGATTCATGTCAGGAGGGTCGACCATGAAAGTTATCATCTTTTGGGGAGACTCATTGACAACTATCGAGAAAGAAAATAAGATCTATATATGTTGTCTATCATTCTTGAGAAGGCTTATGATAGGGATCCAAGATAGATTTTATGGAGTCTTAGAAAAAAAAAGTGTAAATGTATCATACATTAACAAAATCAAAGATATGGATACAAATTTAGTGACGAGAGAGAGAGGACATTTAGAGGATTAACAAAAAAATATTTCGTCACTGTTGGTTAATACCAAGGTTTAGCTTTAAGCCCTTATCTCTTTACCATTATTTTAGATGAGCCCACCGGACATATCCAACAAGCAATACCTTAGTGTTTATGGTTTGCGGATGATATTGTTTTGGTCGATGAGACGAGCGAGGATGTAAACAAGAAATTTGAATCTTGGTGAAACACTTTAGAAAAGAAGGGTTTTAATTTGAACAGGGCAAATTAGTATATGGAGCTTAAATTTAGCAGTGCAAGGGACGAATAACTTCATTATTAAGTTGGGTGGAAAAGATATTTCCTACAGTGAGTGCTTTGAATATCTTGGATCGATAGTTCAAAAATATGAAGGCAATGATAAAGATGTGATACATAGAATCCAAATAGGCTGGTTGAAGTAGACAGGCGTGTCAAGGATCTTATGTGATCGTAAAGTACCATTAAAACCTAAAGGCTAGTTTTACGGTACTGCAATTAGACAAATGATGCTCTATGGTTATGAGTATTGGGGAGTGAATTGTGTACATGAGCAAAAAAATGGGAGTTGCGGAGATGAGAATGCTTAGGTGGATGTGTTGAAATACGAGATTGGATAAAAATAGGAATGAATATATCAGGGATAAGACATGATTGGCACCAATTACAGAGAAGATGTAAGAAGCTTGATTAAGGTGGTTTGGACATGTACAAAAGAGACCATTAGAGGAACCTATTAGGCATTGTGAGAGTTTAATCACTAAGCATGTTAAACAACGAAGGGGTAGGCTAATAAAGACTTGGAATTAAACTAAAAGGAAAGACATGATGTACTTAGGCATTAGTGAGATTATGACTAAAGAAAGGGCACAATGGCAACAAAGGATCCGTATAGCCAACCACACTATAGTGGGATAAAGGTTTGAGTGTTGTTGTTGTATAATATCATTTTATTAATTAAATTCGTGTTCTTAAATTAAATAGTGTCAAAAATTCACAACAAATTTTGTACTTATTAGGCTACATAAATCATATTATTGCCCAATACACTAACAAAATGGTTGAAATTTGGCAAGTAAAAATTGGTGTAATGCATGAAAAAATTTTATAAACATTTTTTACTTTAAGGAAAAATTATAATTATGTCACTTACAAAACAGGTTGCAGCAAAATTACACAGTGATCTACGTGAGCATGCGGCACATGTTTGTGCACGGGAATGCATGATGATATAATCTGCATTGCAGTGCAAACAATTGATTGTGTTCAAGAGAGGGGAGACATGTACAAGCATAGTAGGGTCATGTGCATGAAAACTAACATGCAATGATATTGGCGTAGCATTGGGCAAATAATATATAGTATTTGGAAGAGCCCTATTTTTTTCATGCCTGCAAGAAGGCTATATACAAAAGTAACATGTAATAACCACATGTATGCTGCTAGAAGTATAACCATTATTTATCCGGAGTACAGCGACTACAGTCACCCTCAATAATTGTGTTTCTCAACACAAAATCTCTATACATCAGCAGCTCAAGCGGACACGTCTGATGAAACCACGCAGCATCGGCTTTTTGATTCAACATGTGCGAACTCAAAGATCAAGTTCGCCCAGCCTCTCTAATTTTTAGCATCACTCATCTACATTTCTCCCCGCTGCCCATCTCCTGTACCAGGGTAGCCTTTTTCTTTTTCAGTCTGGTCGCTTAAGCAGCCCCCCACTAGTATAAATAGGGATGAACAGTACCTGAAGAGGCATTCCTGGATCTGAAATGAAATAATCAAGCTAATCAAGAGTCTTGGTGAGCTCGAATCTCAAACCCTCCAAGTATTCGTGAACTACACGAGTGGAGAAGTAACTTTTGTAATCGCACATTCAATCACTAGTATCGTAAACAACTAAGGCTTGTGTTATGTTAAACCTGGTCTCGCCATCTGCAGAATCCATTCTACCATAACAATACAAAGTAATAGGCCATCTAAAGTAATTAACTCGCCCCACCTCTCCTCGAGTGTGGAGTTAAAGCATTTTTAGTCCCAACAGGACAAACACGCCGCCTTCACATCTGATGGCACTAAATAATGCTTTGCGAAGAGTAGAATGGGTTCATCCGGACAAGCGCCTGATTGTTCACGTGATGACGCAGGGACAGTTACTAAGTGTAAATTCAATCTAATTATGTCTGCAGCCACATGACTTTCCGAAGAAGTGGAAGTCATTTATCTAAGGATTAATGACTCCGGATATTCTCCCGGCTAACTTACCGACATCACGCGCCCTCCGCCAAAATAATGAGGAACTCGAGCAGACAAGGCAAGATTTCTATAGGGTAGCAACTATAATTTGACCTTCACGGGCATTTAACTTTGATGAAGCCATTGACCCAGAAGAAGAGTAAAATTCCCACCTTTCTAAGATGTCATCTGTTGGGAACCGGTCCCAATCGGATCCTGGGAACCACATTTCTCTTGGTTCACCGGGAGGGATGATCATATACATCACCTACTGGCCTTCGAATATGTCATTTCAATGTGGAACTTCTGATAGGATCGACTGTAAATTGTTTTCCATGACCTCCGACGGGAAGGTCAGGTGCTGGTTTTCTGCAAACTATTTTTGGCTCTATCACATCTTTTAAAGAGCTCTGGAAGGAACTCAAGTCGAGGTTCGCCCCAATAAAAGTATGGAAATGTATAGGGAAATAAAGAATTTTGTGACTTACATGTTTCTTCAATAAGATACTAAAGTCAAAGAGGATGTCAGACTAATGGAGAGAAAATATTTTGATAATTTTGTATAATAATGAATGAGACATACAAAATTGTGTTAATTATAGAGGAATTAATGAGTCACATTATGAAATTATAAGAATGAGTAATAGAATGAACAGTAAGACGAGACTATCATCGCGAAGAATTAATTTAGATTCATGTCAGGGAGGTCGACCATGGAAGTTATCATCTCTTGGGGAGACTTATTGACAACTATTGAGAAAGAAAATAAGAGCTGTTTATGTTGTTTATCATTCTTGAGAAGGCTTATGATAGGGTTCCAAGAGAGATTTTATGGAGAGTCTTAGAAAAGAAAAGTGTAAATGTATCACACATTAACATAATCAAACATATGGACACATATTCAGTGATGAGGGAGAGGACATTTAGAGGATTAACAAAAAAAAATTCGTTACTATTGGTTTATATCAAGGTTTAGCTTTAAGCCCTTATCTCTTTACCATTATTTTAGATGAGCCCACCGGACATATCCAACAAGCAATACCTTGGCGTTTATGTTTTGCGGATGACATAGTTTTGGTCGATGAGACGAGCGAGGATGTAAACAAGAAATTTGAATCATAGGGGGAAACACTTTAGAAAAGAAGGGTTTTAATTTTAGCAGGGCAAATAAGTATATGGAGCTTAAATTTAGCAGTGCAAGGGACGGATAAATTTGTTATTAAGTTGGGTGGAAACGATATTTCCCCCAGTGAGTGCTTTGAATATCTAGGATCGATAGTTCAAAAATACGAAGGCGATGATAAAGATGTGATACATAGAATCCAAACATGGTGGTTGAAGGGGAGAGGCGTGCCACAGATCATATGTCATCGTAAAGTACCATTAAAACTTAAAGGCGAGTTTTACGGTACTGCAATTAGACAAATGATGCTCTATGGCTATGAGTATTGGGCAGTGAATTATGTACATGAGCAAAAAATGGGAGTTGCGGAGATGAGAATGATTAGGTGGATTGGTGGAAACACGAGTTTGGATAAAAATAGGCATGAATATATCAGGGATAAGACATGATTGGCATAAATTACAGAGAAGATGTGAGAAGCTTGATTAAGATGGTTTGGACATGTACAAAAGAGACCATAAGAGGCACCTATTAGGCATTGTGAGAGTTTAATCACTAAGCATGTTAAACAACGAAGGGGTAGGCTAATAAAGACTTGGAATGAAACTAAAAGGAAAGACATGATGTATTTAGGCATTGGTGAGATTATGACTAAAGAAAGGGCACATTGGCAACAAAGGATCCCTATAGCCAACCACACTATAGTGAGATAAAGGTTTGAATGTTGTTGTTGTATAGTATCATTTTATTAATTAAATTCACGTTCTTAAATAAAAGTGTCAAAAAGTCACAACAAAGTTTGTACTTATTACTCTACAAAAATCATATTATTGCCTAATACACTAACAAAATGGTTGAAATTTGGCAAGTAAAAATTGGCGTAATGCATGAAAAAATTTTATAAAAATTTTTTACTTTAAGGAAAAATTATAATTATGTCTCTAACAAAACAGGTTGCAGCGAAATTGCGCAGTGATCTACGTGTGCATGCGACACAACATGTTTGTGCACGGGAATGCATGATGGTATAATCTGCATTGCAGTGCAAACAATTGATGGTGTTCGAGAGAGGGGAGACATGAACATGCATAGTAGGGTCATGTGCTTGAAAACTAACACATTGGGTGTAGCATTGGGCAAATTATATATAGTATTCAGAAGAGCCCTATTGTGTGAATGCCTGCAAGAAGGCTATATACAAAAGTAACATGTAATAACCATATGTATGCTTCTAGAAGTATAACCATTATTTACCCGGAGTACAACCACTGCAGTCACCCTCAATAATTGTGTTTCTCAACACAAAATCTCTATACATCAGCAGCGCAAGCGGACACGTTTGATGAAACCACGCAGCATCGGCTTTATGATACAACATGTGCGAACTCAAATATCGAGTTCGTCCAGTCTCTCTAATTTTTAGCATCACTCATCTATATCTCTCCTCCTGCCCATCTCCTGTACCCAGGTATCCTTTTTCTTTTTGAGTCTGGTCGCTTAGGCAGCCCCCATTAGTATAAATAAGGATGAACAGTACCTGAAGAGGCATTCCTGGATCTCAAATGAAATAATCAAACTAATCAAGAGTCTTGGTGAGCTCGAATCTCAAACCCTCCAAGTATTGGCGAACTCCACGAGTGGAGAAGTAACTCTTGTAACCGCACATTCAATCACTACTATCGTAAACAACTAAGGTTTGTGTTATGTGAAACCTGGTCTCGCCATCTGCAGAATCCATTCTACCATAACAATACAAAGTAATAGGCCATCTAAAGTAATTTATCTGAGGAATAATGACTCTGGATATTCTCCCAGCTACCTTACAGACATCATGTACCCTCCGCCACAATAATGAAAAACTCGAGAAAACAACGCAAGATTTCTACAGGGTAGAAACTATAATTTGACCTTCACGGGCATTTAACTTTGAAGAATCCATTGACCCGGAAGAAGAGGAAAATTCCCCCCTATCTAAGGTGACATCTATTGGGAACCTGTCCCAATCGGATCCCGGGAACCTCATCTCTCTTGGTTCACCCGGCGGGGAGATCATATACATCACCTACTGGCCTTCAAATATGTCATTTCGATGTGGAACCACTGATAGGATCCACTGTAAATTGTTGTCCATGAACTTCGACGGGAAGGTCAGGTGCTGGTTTTCTACAAACTATTTTTGGCACTTTCACCTCTTTTAAAGAGCTCCGGAAGGAACCCAAGTTGAGGTTCGCCAACATAAACAAGAGGAAGAGTGGCCTAAATGCCCTTTTCCAAATAAAATGGGAAGTGTCTCAAACTCTTTGTCACTACATCAATCGTTTCCAAGGAGAAATCCACGACGTGGATCCGTCGATATACCAAGTGTCACTTATGTGTGGGCTACAGGAAGGGATTTTAAATTTTGTGGTCAGGAAAAATCCCCCAAGTTCCTATGGGAACTTGATTGAATTGGCTAATCGCTTCATCAAGGGCGAGACAACCAATCCAGGAGTTATCTCTTCTCTCACTCAGCTAGAACAACAAGAGGAGAACTCTTCCTTCACTCAACATTCCTCTAAACATCTTCATTGTGCCCAAAGGCTTTGTTCAAATCTCTTCCCCCACCAACCATCATGTGAGAAGAATCCCAACTATCAACGTACACCACCTCCATGACATTTCCACAGATGAAACCACTGTGAATTCATTTTCAACAAAACAGACCAACTACCCATCCATCTGAATCATCATCATGTGGAGTTGATACGATGATTCACAAAAAGAGTATACAGATATCGCCTTCTCGACGGAGGAGGTAGCGAAAATAATTTAGAAGAAACTAGGCTTCAAAAAACAACTTTCGCTCAAAGCAGAGTATTGGAACAGGAACAAGGAACTCTATTGTGAGTTTCATAAATACATCTGATACGACACAAGAGTAATGCAAAAATTTCCATAAGGAAATCAGTTTATTGACTTCAATTTAAATATCTAGAGAGGCGATTGTGGACGTTTTAGATCATCTAGAATATAAACCCTTAATAATACATGAAATACACATAAAATAATAATAATACATAAACATATCTCATTGTCCATGTGATGTTGACTTTAAGGACTTGTCCTAGACTCTAGTACACAAGTATCACCCCGGTTATACATTGTGGGTCACATGATCCTAAGTTAGTGAACCTAGCCTAAATCAAACTAGGGATCCAACAATCTCCCTCTATTTGGGTGAGGTTACTAACTACAGACTCAGACTTAAACTGAAAATATACAAAGCAGAAAAAACATATATCTGGCAGAGATAGATAACACATGCAACAGATAGATATATATACATGAGCTTTGTTCAGAAAATATAAAGTAGTTATAAATAATGCAGAAAGATAAATAGAGTTCAAAATCACTTCTTCTGCTTCTTTTCCTTTGGCATTGCATCCTTGCTCTTGTCTCCTGGCTTTGTAAATATTATTTCTCTATTAGGATCTGAAGCTTGCACACTGGTCATAGTCATGTCAGCAGCCCCTATAATCTTCAAAGATGTAGCCCTAGGGACAACTGCTTCAGGATGAAGAGACATATACCCTGATAGATTAAATACTTTCTTGCTGACCTGCAATCTGTTAAGTTCTTTCTCTCTATATGATGACATAGTAGTGAATTTAGAGGGGTCTTGACCTTCTTTCCTGGCTTTATTCATTTGAGAGAGCCCAACTAATTCATTAAACCTTGTCATTTTGAAGTTGGGGTCAAGCTCAGGATCAAGAGGAGGAGAAGGGGGTCTCTCTGAATTTGCTACCTGGTCTGTCTTTAGAAAAGAGATTCTAAACTGAGTAGATTGGTCTTGGAAATTTGTAGACACTATATGTTGTTGTTTCTGACTGGAGTATAAAGACTTGGGAGGTGGGACTTCACTAAACTTTCCTTTTGAATTTCCTGAAGTAATAAACTTTTGAGAGGATGAATGCTTATCATATGATCCATCTGGAGGAGGATTTGAAGATCTGACTTGCCTTTGATAGGTCTTGGTAATAGAAGGAGATCTTTGAGATACTAATCCAGAGGCTCCTGCTGCTGGAGGAGGAGGATGTGGATCTTTTCTGTATCTTTGAACTGGAGGAGGAGAGTATCTTCTGCTTTCTTCCTCTCCTTCTGCTGATTCTTGGAAAGCCACATCCAAGCTGGCATCCCTTTATATGGTGTTATCTTTTGAATAATGTAATAAGGAGTGTCATTGTTTGGATTAGGCTTAGGAGCAGCAGGAGGAGGAGTTTTTCTTTTCTTGGATACTGGCTTCCTCTTTGGTTCATCATCAGATTCATCATCATCATCCTCATCATCACTATCCACATCATCAGATCTTTGAGGATTATCATATAAAGCATTCAGTGCCTCAACTGAAATGATAGGCTTATCAGGTTGAGATGGAGCTTGAGCAGGAATATCAACAGGAGCTGGAGGAGAAGCTATAGAAGAAGCTTGAGTGTCATCAACTCTGGCAGTGCTTTCAGCAGCTGCCTTTTCTTCTTGTTGAATGTCAGCCAAGATCATATCATCCAGATCTGGCAATGGAGAGTCATCCATGACATAACTAGGAGTAGAAGAAATTGCTGAAGGAGCTGGAATAACTATGGGCTCAGGAACAGCAAAACTATCACTAAGTTGCTTTGCAACTTGTGGACTTACTGGAGATGTATATGGTACAATAGCCAAGAATGGTTTAGTACTATATTCTACTGTAAGACATATAAAAACTATAAATTCAAAATTCTTCAACAAATTTTCTAAATCAACTGTGGGATTAATGATGAAATCACCACCAGTGATTATTTTCTCAGAGACTGACTCTTCCAAGTCCATGTCAGTATCAATAAAATTAATAAAATCAAGATCATCTGTATCAATATACTCTGTACAATCTGCTGCTACTGTGCTGCCTCTACTGCCGGAGCTGCTACTGCTGGAACTACTGCACCTTCATCATCAAACATCTCCCCCTACATGGTTTCAGTAAGACCTGAAGCCAGGCCCCTGACTGAAGATGTGGCAGTAGTGAGGGCAGTGATCTGTGCAGATAGGGTAATAATTGAAGTAGCAAGAGGTGTAATGGCCTCTGCTATTAGGGTTTTAATAAGGGGAGTGAGGAGGGTAATGAGAGAAGTAATTGTGGAAGTGTCCATTGGTGGAGTGGTAGATGGTGTTGTAGAAGGTGTAGAAGTGGGAACTGTGGGAGGGATAGGAAGTGGATCATCTGGTATGTGAACATCTGGAGGGGATGCATGTTGAGGGATGGTAGATGTTGATGAGGAGGGATGGGTGGCATCTTCCATGTGGGTGTTTGGAGGAAAAGGGGAATTGGGAGGTGATGGAGGTATATTGAAAAATGGTATGGAGGATAAATGAGGAGGAAGTGGAGATGATGGTGGAGTTGCTGCTGGGGAAGCATGTGGAGATTTTGGTGGAGTAGGAGGTTGAGTAGGGAATGATGGAGGTGTGGAAGAGGGATGGATTTGTGTTGCTGGAAATTGGGCTTGAAGAGATGGTGGTGTTGGATGAATCTCTTCAGTAGGTTGGGGAGTGGCTTTAACAGCCCTGGTGCCTTCAGAAGCTGGGGTGGAAGAGGTAGAAGCCTTGGATAGCTTAGGTATGATCCTCTCCCATCTGCCAAACAAGGAACATGTAAGCCTTTTGCTGGCATTAATGAATATGGTCTGCGAGACCAGGGATTCAGCAGTCTTCTCCTTGAGGAAGATCCCTAGGATCCTTCCAAAACACACTTCTTTCTTATTATTTTTCTTCTTTATTAGATCAAAGAGGATCTGAGCCCAATCTACTTGCTTCTTATTTATCACTGCACACATGACCAAGAACTGATGCCTTGTGATATAGTCATGGGCAGTATGCTTGCCAAGCAAGACCTTCCCAACAATGTCTGCCAGAAACTTGTATGCTGCAGACAAATGTTTCTTCAATAATTTATTTGGGTTGTCACCAGCATAACCCATCAGATTTAACATCGTATCAAACTCTTCAGAATCAATTTCTAATTTCTCTTTGCCATTTGTCAGACCAAAGATTTCAGTTAAAACTGCGGGAGTTAAGGAAACAATGTTACCCGCGATTGATCCTGTCATAGTATTGTCTTCAAAAGTGGATGAAGTATAGACCCATTCTCGGATTTCTGTTCCTGCCAACTTTATCCTGGTAGTAATCAGGTTCTTTAAGTTATGTTCTTCCAGAAGTTCCAGAATATATAGAAAGATTGGTTCCGAGTGCTGGAAAAATTCGAAGTCGACATCAAAACCGGTGTCAAACTTCATATCGGCTAGAGCTCCTGCTGGAATTCGCCATGGAATCACCTGCAAAAGAGAGAAACAGCGATCAAGTGCAAGAGAACAGAAAGCGCGGTCTGGAGGTCGAAGAAAACCTAGATATAAGGTTTTCCAGAATATGAATCAACAAACTCCGTTCCACGAAAACAAAAACAATTCTTCGAACTGAGTTCGACAAAATGATTTAGAAGTAAATAATTCGTCGACCTCATCCTAAAGAATTGAAGACAATTCGTCGAGCGCCGTTCGACGAATATCTTCTGAAGCAAGTTCGTCGATCTCCGGTCGACGAAAATTGTTTCACGCACAGAGAGTTCGTCGACCTCTGTTCGACGAAGATCTCTCAAACTTTCCCCAGTTCGTCGAATGTCGTTCGACGAACTGTGGAAAATTAGTTGAGTTCAGACAGAACTTAAACTAAATCTTCTTCATTTATCATTCCAAGCTGATTTATAAAGAATACATAATTTCTCATCCAGAGGTTTGGTGAATATATCAGCTCTTTGTAAATCAATGTAGATATAGACAAGATTAATTTTATTTTTGTCTACACACTCTCTAATGAAATGATGCCTAATGTCTATATGTTTTGTCCTACTGTGATGGACTGGATTCTGTGATATGGCTATAGTACTTGTGTTATCACAAAGTAGAGTTGAATTATTTAAGTTGAGACCATAGTCTAGTAGTTGGTTTTGTATCCACAACATTTGTGAGCAACAGCTACCAGCTGCAATGTATTCTGCCTCGGTAGTGGAGGTTGACACAAAGGATTGCTTTTTACAAAACCAGGACACTAATCTCATACCAAGGAACTGGCAAGTTCCTGAGGTACTTTTTTGTCCACCATGCATCCAGCAAAATCAGCATCTGAGTATCCAGTTAACTCAAATTCTGATTATGTGGGATACCATAGGCCTAGACTAGAACAACCCTTTATATATCTCAAAATTCTTTTTAGGAAAATAAGGTGAGATTCTTTTGGGTTCACCTGGAACCTAACACAAAGGCATGTGACAAATATGATATCAGGTCTGCTAGCTGTGAGATATAGTAGGGACCCAACAATGCCCCTATATAGTTTCTGATCTACAGGTTTTCCTGATGCGTCAGAGTCAATCACAGCATTTGTATCCATAGGTGTCTTCTTTGCTGAGGCATCAGCCATCCCAAACTTCTTTATTAGCTCTTTAGTATATTTAGCTTGGGAGATGAAGATGCCATCAGGGAGCTGTTTCACTTGGAGACCAAGGAAATAAGAAAGCTCGCCCATGCTACTCATTTCAAATTTGGAATGCATGAGGTCAGAAAACCTCTTGCACAATTTTGAATCAGTAGTCCCAAAGATGATGTCATCCACATATATTTGTACCAACAAGATTTGGTCCTTATGATGTCTAGTGAAAAGTGTTTTATCAACTATGCCTCTAATGAATTTATGCTCTAATAAAAAGCTTGTTAGGGTCTCATACCAAGCTCTTGGAGCTTGCTTTAGACCATAGTGGGCTTTGTGCAACTTGAATACATGCAAAGGATGAGTTGGGGAGATAAAATCTGGAGATTTTTCAACATAAACCTCTTCTTTTAATACTCCATTCAAGAATGCACTCTTCACATCCATTTGGTAGACCTTGAATTTCTTGTAGGCTGCATAGGCTAGGAATATTCTTATGGCTTCTAACCTTGCAACAGGAGCAAAGGTTTGATCATAATCTATTCCTTCCACTTGTCTGTAGCATTGAGCAACAAGCCTAGCCTTGTTCCTCACAATAACTCCTTGAGCATCAAGCTAATTTCTGTATACCCATTTGGTTCCAATAACTGGGTAGTTTTGTGGTCTTGGAACCAAATCTCAAACTCTACATCTCTCAAACTGAATTAATTCCTCCTTCATTGCAATGATCCAGTGGGGATCTTGCTCTGCATCATGAATGGATTGAGGTTCAATCTGAGAGAGAAAACAGGCATGCATCACATCTTGATTGAGTTGATGTCTTGTATGTATACCTGCTGATATGTCTCCAATCACTTGAGATCTGGGGTGATCACTAAGTGTGACAAGATCAGTGGGTGGAGTTGGCTGTGCAACAGCATTTGAAACTAATTCCTCTTGTGGAATTATGTTGGTTGTTGGAGGAGAGTCAATCCCTTTAATGATTTCTTCTTCACTATCTTCATTGACTTGTGGAGAGGGATGAGTTGAAACCTCTTGGGTGAGGTTTAGATCATCCAACTTCTCACACAAGTGAGGTACCTACAAAGAGTTACTGGTAGAAACTTCTTTCTCCTTGCAATACATGTTAGTCTCATCAAAGCTTACATGAATTGATTCCTCAATTTTCAGTGATGATTTATTAAAGACCCTATAGGCTTTGTTTACTTGGGAATATCCTAGAAAAATTCCCACTTCAGCCTTAGCCTCAAACTTTCTAATGTATTTCTTGTTGTTATTATGTATATAACAGGTACAACCAAATACTTTAAAATAGTTTATTTTAGGTTTCTTCCCTTTAAGCAATTCATAGGGAGTCCTGTTCTTTAGTTTGTGAATTAAGCTTCTGTTCAGGACATAGTTTGCAGTGTCTACAGCCACTACACAAAAGGTTAGTGGCATGTATGCATCAGCAAGTAATGTACCTGCTGCATCAATGAGTGTCCTATTTTTCATTTCTGCTACCCATTTTGTTGAGGAATTCTAGGAGTTAAGAAGCAATGTCTGATACCTTCCTTCTTACAGAACTCATGCATAAGAAGAGACTCAAACTCTGTGCCATGATCACTTTTGATCAATACAACATGAGTAGAGAACTCAATCTGTATGGTCCTGAGAAAATCTGTAAGAACCTTGAAGGTATATGACTTAGATCTCAGAAAGAATACTCAATTGAACCTTGAGAAGTCATCCACAATAACAAAGGTATAGGATTTTCCTCCTAGGCTTTGTACAGCAATGGGTCCAAAGAGATCCATATGTAGCAGATACAAAATCCTAGGTGAATCACTTTTATTAATGGATTTGAAGATATATTTAGTTTGATTGCCTAATTGACATGCCCTGCAAAGGCCTTCCTTCTTGTAGGGACCACGAGATAAACCTCTAACAAGGTTGTCTTTAGATAGCCTAGCAATGTTTTTCAGATTTACATAACCTATTCTTTTATGCCATAAATCATTCTGGTTACTAGTTAAATTAAGTAAACAGATATCAGAAGTGGCAGATAGAAAATCAGTATATGTTGTCTTGCCTATTTCCAATTAAAACAGGTTTGTTTCCTTTAGATGAAATAATACAAGAGCTAGAGTTAAAAGTTACTTGATAACCTTCATTACAAAGTTGACTTATTGAGATGAGGTTATGTTTGAGTCCTCTTACATATGTTACTTTCTTGAATGTAACTGTTCCAATCTTCACTGCTCCATATCCTTCAGACTGGCCACTTTTTGAATCACCAAATATCACCTTTGGCTCTAGCTTGGACTTGTAATTGGTGAGATTGTCCTTGCTACCTGTCATGTGTTTGGAGCATCCACTGTCCAGGTACCATGGCTGATTCACTCCTGGACAGCTCTTCTCCTGCAATAAAAACAGTTAAATATTCCTGACCCAAGTTACCTTGGGTCCTTTGTTTTGTTAATATGAAAAACTGGAAATAACTGTAAATTCTGGTTGGGATTTATATCGTAGAGGGTGATATCTTCGAGGTGGTATAACCCAATCAGCTAGTGGATTAAAAGCTTTTCTAGAATTATTTAAGTTGCAGTTATAGTCAAGATTTTGGTTAAGTCTTTCTGGGTTCGACGAATTTCTGTAAGTTCGCCGACCAGAGTTCGACGAATCGGGTTGAGATCGTCAATCTCGGCCCAGTGAATGAACATATTCATTTTTTGTTCCCCACGTTCGTCGACCTCTGCTCGACGAACCATACAAAGTTCGTCGATCGCAGTTAAACGGATGATTATTATTGAAGTTTGCGTTCAGAGATCGTCGTTCTGAGTTCGACAATCTGTTCCTATATCGTCGATCTGAGTTCGACGATAACTGCTGAACATTGTTTTTTTATCATTCTTCTGGTTTTTAATCTTGTCCTTAGCTTCAATTTATTCTAGAATTTTATTAACCTTATTTACTTGTTCAGTGTTTTTCTTTCCTTTATCAGAGATAAAATTTACAGGTTTTGAAAGATGATTCCTTTGGATTAGGGTTGGTTCACTGGATGTGGCTCCTAATCCTAATCTGCAGTTATTTGTTCTAGCATTAACTATGCTGGTTATATCTAGCAATTTCAAACTTCTGTCATTTAATGATTCTTCTAATATTTTAGTTTTGCTAAGTTCTGATTTCAGAAAAGTAATTTGTTCATTTGCAGTTTTCAGTTCACTTGAAATATTTGCATTTTCAGAAGTGATTTTATCTAGATCATTCAATTTATCTCTAAGAAGTTTGATTTCCTTCTCAGAGCATATCAAATCTAAGCATAGATTTTTAAATTCAAATTTAAATTCATTAGATTCAAAATCATAAGATGCTATTACCTGATCTTCAGCTGACAGGTTTTCTTCATTATCAGATTCATCTGTATCTGATCTGCCACTGCTTGCATCAATTGTCATGAGGCAAACCTCCTTTGCATTGGCCTCCTCTTCTTCTTCACTGGAGCTGGAAGATGTGGATTCATCTTCTGTGTCACTCCATGTTTCAGCCACAAATCCTTTGACCTTCATTTTGTACTTGCTGGAAGAGGGCTTGCTGTAATGCTTGCTTCTTGATTCCTTCTCTTTTCTTCTTTCCTTCTTTTGATTTTCAGGACATTCAGACATGAAATGTCCTAGTTTCCTGCACCCATAACACACTACCTCTTTAGTGGGGGTTTTGTCATACCTTCTGTTGGGTACATTGGAATATATGTACCTGATTTGAAGAAGCCTCACCCTACTCAATGATATACATCAAGGTGTATTTGATGTGCTTTGAGTTTATTTGTGTAGGTTAAGTAACTGCAGGTTTGCAGAAAAAGTTTCCAAGTCCATGTGTCGACACCTAGAAGAAAAGTGTCGACACTTAAGAAGGCTTGTGTCGACACCTAGAGAAGCTGTGTCGACACTTGGAGTAATTGTGTCGACACCAGGAAGGCAGAGTCGACACCAGAAGGAAAGTGTCGACACATACAGGCAGTGTCGACACACAATGAAGAATTGTCTACATAATCAGTGTCGACACTTAGAAGCAGTGTCGACACCTAAAGAAACTTTGTTGACAGCAGAATATGTCGACACTAAGAGGCTGTGTCGACACTCAGCAAACTTCAACAAAGTTTAAGTACAAGTGTCGACACAAAGGAAATGTGTCGACACTCAGCAAAGTCTCAACACATGAAGAATGTGTCGACACAAAGGAGATGTGTCGACACTCAGCAAAGTCTCAACATATTAAGAATGTGTCGACACAAAGGAGATGTGTCCACACTCAGCAAAGTCTCAACACACAAAGGAGATGTGTCGACACAAAGGAGATGTGTCGACACTCAGCAAAGTCTCAACACATGAAGAATGTGTCGACACAAAGGAGATGTGTCGACACTCAGCAAAAGTTTCAACACAGAAGGCATGTGTCGACACAAAGAAAATGTGTCGACACTTAGCAAGTTTCAACACAAGAAGATGTGTCGACACAAAGGAGTTGTGTCGACACTTAGCAGAATTCAACTAAGTATTAAAGAAAAAGACTTGTGTCGACACACAGGATCAGTGTCGACACATTCTGAAGAAGCAGTGTCGAGAAGCAGTTACAACAACACAAGGAGTTGTGTCGACACCATGAAGGCTAGTGTCGACACTTAGTCTACTTGTGTCGACACTTAGTCTATTTGTGTCGACACATAAAGACTATCAGTCTCGACACTTTCAGACAGTGACAGAGATTTCAAGAAGCGACTGGATGACTTGACAGCTGCCATTTCAACCGGTCAACTGCTACTGTCAGAGCTGTCAGAAGATTGTTAGAAACCAGATCAGCCGGTCACTATGAAGAAAGCTTATATAAAGGCTTATTCCTTCAACAGAAGGTATGAATCAATGAAGTGAAAAACAACACAATAAGAAGAAGACCTTCAAGTGAAGATCTAAGAAGTTGGAGAGAGAGAGCTCCTTCTAAGAAGTCCAGCTGTTGAACCAGGCTGATAAGGAAGATTCAGATTGAAATCAGAATCTCAAGTCAGCAGTTGATTGAAGATCATCTGCATAGAGATACAACCCTACTGTGTTCTAATTCAAGAAGCTTTGAAGAAAGTCAAGGGAGGTTGATCTCAGCCAAGTTCTTCCAAGAACTCATCAAGAAGCCAGTCAACTCATCTCTCTCTATCAAGAGTTGTGGTTATATACTTTGTATTTTCTAATTTCTGTAGGATCTTGTATAGATCTGAATTGTAAGCCTAAATCTATAAAGGCTGAGGTAGGGCATGTGAGCCGGAGTGTAGGAGAATCATTTCTCTGAGTGTAGGACTTGTTGAAGGCTGAGGTAGGGTTGTTGTGCCTGAGTGTAGGTCTTGTTGAAGACTGAGTGGTAGGGCTTTTGTGCCTGAGTTGTAGGAGTGGGATCACTCTGAGTTGTAGGAACCTGTTTGGGGTTCTGAGTTGTAAGATCTGAGGATCTGAGGAGAAGTGGAGAAGTTAGGCCGAATCTAGTACACTACTAGATAGGCGAAGGGGGAAAGTGGATGTACCCAGACCTTGGGGAACCACTATAAATCATGTGTGCACTCTGTGAATGTATGGTTGTTGTGCTGTGATTCTTGTAGAGTTGCAATTATTGTACTGTATTTCTGCCTTTAAAGTTAAAAGATATATGTCACCTATTCACCCCCCCCCCTCTAGGTGATTAGGCACTGTTTCTTTCAAGTGGTATCAGAGGGAGGTTACTCAAAAAGTACATAACAGTCTGAGTAAAGATCCTATAGGCAGAATCAGAATAATCAAGAATCAAGAAAATGGGTTCAACTAAGAATCACAAAGAGCTAGGATCCATGAAGTTGAAAATCTGCAGAAAAGAAATTTTTGGCATATGGAAAGAGAGGGTTAGACTCTTTATGGAAGCATCTGACCCAAGAATATACATCACAGTCAAAGAAGGGTCATATGTGCCAATGAAGATCTCCATTCTAGATGCAAATCAGAAAACTCCTAAGGATTATTCAGAAATTACCAAAGATGAAATAATCTTGGCTACTATGGATAAGAGGGCTCAGAACATCATAGTAAGTGCCATTGATGACTCTACCATCCAGAATTTGATTCATTGCAAGACTTCAAAGGAAATGTGGGATACCTTGATAGTGTATATGGAAGGGTCTGAAGAAGTTAGACAAGACAGGAAGTGCTTGTTAAATCAAGAGTATGAAAGCTTCAGACAAGGAAAGTCTGATAGCATTACTGAATGCTACAAGAAATTCTATAGGATTGTTAATGAGTTGATGTCCTATGGAAGAGAATTCAGCAACTATGAGCTGAATGATAAGTTTTTAAGATCCCTGACTAAGGACTGGGATACCAAGATCTGTGTCATTAGGGAAATGGCCAAATTAGCTGATATACCTCCTCCAACCTTGTTTGGAAAACTGCTATCTTATGAAATGCAGTTAATGGTTAGAAAGGAGGAAGAGAAGACTACAAGAGTGGAGCATAAGGAAAGAGTTGTGGCCTTCAAAACTGAATCCACTAGGAAATACAAAAGCAAGTCTCCATCTCCACCACAAATAGTTGTTGAGACTGCTTCAGAAAATTCAAAGAATCAGAACTCAGACAGTAGTGAAAGTGATGAGGATTTTGCTGCCTTTACAAGACAGTTTCAAAAGTTTCTGAAGAAGAAGCAGTGGAGGTCTAAGCCATCCACTTCACAGTCTAAAGATGACTACTATCAGAGAAGGAAGTCATCAAGGAATGACAGAAGAAGGTCCAAGCCAAGTAAAGTTACATCCTCAAATATTGTGTGCTATTGTTGTAATAGGCATGGACATGTAGTGGCTGACTGTCCTGAAAAGAGGAAGGAGTCTACTACAGATAAGAAGAAGAATCAGGTTAAGGGCAAAAAGGAAAAGTCTTTTGTTGCTAAGAAAGACAAAAGTCTGACTGATCAATCATCATCAGAAACAAATTCAGAAGCTGAAGCCTATATTGGCTTGTTTGCTGAAGAGGAAGAAGATGAGTTCTTGCAGCTAATGAACTCAATTTATGAGCATGAGGACAATCAGTGCAATGGACTGATGACCTTAACAGAAGGAGACAAGATCCAGGATCAGCCTGGACCAAGTAAGGTACAATGTCTTTCAGATTATAGTACTGATTCAGAATCAGATACATCTACATCAAGTGTTGTGGGTGGGTCTGAATATGAGGGTGATATTCATCAGTTGATGGATGAATATAGAGATGTATTGCAGACACTTAAGAAGAGCAAAAATCTGGTCAAAACACTGACTAAGGAAATTGCTAATCTTAAGTTGGCAGCTGCTGATTCAGATAAAGTGTTAGATCAAAAATTAAATGAGATTGCTAAGTTGAAAAACATTACTGTCATTCAATTGGACACAATCACATTTAAGAATGATCATATTAAAAATCAGGAGGTTAGACTTCAGAAGGAGAGAGAGATTGTTGCAAGTTTTTCTAAACCAAAATCAGTTTTACCTTTGATAGATGAGTTTATTCCTCAAAAGGGTAAGACTGGATTGGGGTTTACAAAACCTGCCATGACAGTTAGGTCCAAATCTAAGGGCAAAGCCCCAGTACTCAACAAGAAGCCTGCTGTAGATAAGACAGCCAGGGTTGTACCTAAACAAAGGTACAACAGATTTGAGTGTTGGTGTTGTGGCAAGATAGGCCACTTTGCCATAGACTGTTGGCACAATTCAAGTGTCAAGGAGAGTAGCAAACAGCCTGCTAGAAGATCTACAGGTAGTTTTGTTAAAAGTCGGACTAACCTGCACCAAGGACCCAAGAATTATTTGGGTTCTAAGGTTAAGTAATCTGTTTTGCAGGTGAGTCCAAGTGGCCATGCCCCTATATGGTACTTGGACAGTGGATGTTCCAGACACATGACTGGAACTAGGGGATGCTGAAGGACTATACACCAATCAAGGATGGTCCTAAAGTTACCTTTGGTGGTTCAGAAAAAGGAATCATCAAAGGCTTTGGTAACATTTCTAGCAACCTAATTACAATTACTCAAGTGGCTTATGTAAAGGGTTTGAAACATAACCTCATTAGCATAAGTCAGCTGAGTGATTTAGGATATGACATCTCATTTATCAAGGATGGTTGTCATATCAGTAGGTCAAGTGATCAAAAGATCATTCTGACAGGATATAGGAAGAGAAATGTCTATTGTGTAGACATTATGTGTGAGAACATTGTTTCTCTTATTTGTCTTGCAGCTGATAAAAAAGTCTCACATTGTGTTAAGTGGCACAAGAGGCTGGCTTATCTTAACTATAAGACAATTGGTCAACTCTTTAGCAAAGAGTTAGTGAGGAATGGTCCTCAGGTTAAGTGTATAAAGGTTGGGATATGCTCAGCTTGTCAAAAGGGCAAGCAGACCAAATCCACCTTTCATAGCCTTGAGAACAAAGATGCTGTGAGGTGTCTATACCTCTTGCATATAGATCTTTTTGGTCCTATGCCAGTTCACAGCCTAGGTAGGAAGGTCTATACATTTGTGGTAGTTGATGACTACTCAAGGTATTCCTGGGTGTTCTTCCTAAGGCAAAAATCTAAAACACCAAGTATCTTGTATAGTTTTGTTAAACAAATTCAGAATGAATTGAACAGTACAGTGGTCAAAATCAGAAGTGACCATGGTACTGAATTTCAGTCTGAAAGTATGACAAAACTGTGTGAAGAGTTTGGAATTTTTCAGGAATTTTCCTCATCAAGAACACCTCAGCAAAATGGTATTGCTGAAAGGAAAAAATAGAACCTTGATAGAGGCTGGTAGAACCCTATTGAGTGACACTTCTCTCCCAGAATATTTTTGGGCTGAGGCAGTTAATACTGCATGTCATATAATCAATAGGGCTACTATCACCAAGAGCCACAAGAAGACCCCCTATGAGATTGTGAAGGGCAGAAAACCAAATCTATCATATTTCAGGATCTTTCGTTGTAAGTGTTATATCCTTAACAATGGTAAGTCTTATTTAACTAAGTTTGCTGTCAAATCCCAAGAGGGGATCTTTGTTGGGTACAGCAACAACAGTAAGGCTTATAGGGTCTACAACTTGATTACTCAAGTTGTAGAAGAGTCAGTACATGTAGTTTTTGATGAAGCAAGGCTCATTAACAATGAATTGCCTAGAAGTGTTTGCAGCTCCACAGGTGTAACTGAGAGAATGAAGAAGCTTACCTTAATAGAAGGTCCTTCTACAAGTCAGCAAGTGGAGGATGGTAGCTGCTGTCCAGGGGGAGTACAAGATACTCCTGTTACTGAAGAAGACCAAGAGGAGCAGCTGAATGAAGAAGCTGAAGGTGTACAACCAGAAGACAGGTTGCCTCCAGCAAATAGGCATTTAAAAGATCATCCAGCCAATCAAATTATTGGAGATCTCAGATAAGGGGTACAAACAAGGAGCAGGAATCTAAGTTCAGTTCTCTTCTCCGGCTTTCTATCCCATGTAGAGCCAAAGAAATTTGAAGAAGCAATCCTAGACCCTCATTGGATTGAGGCCATACAAGAGGAGCTGAACTAGTTCAAAAGATGCAAGGTCTGGGAGCTAGTTCCTAAACCAAAGGATCACAACATAATTGGAACTAAGTGGATCTTTAGAAACAAGCTGGATGAGAATGGAATTATTATAAAGAATAAAGCTAGACTAGTTGCTAAAGGATATAGGCAGGAAGAAGGTATTGATTTTGATCAAACCTTTACTCTAGTAGCCAGACTGGAAGCAATAAGGATGTTCCTTGCCTATGCAACATATCAAGGATTTAAGGTATATCAAATGGATGTTAAGTCATCTTTTCTGAATGGAAACCTGAAGGAAGAAGTCTATGTAGAGCAGCCTTCAGGTTTTGTAGATTCTCCTAAGCCTGATTATGTATATAGACTTAGGAAGGCTTTGTATGGGTTAAAACAAGCCCTGCCCTAGGTATGAAACCCTGTCTAGTTTCCTCATTGAGAATAAATTCACAAGGGGGAAAATAAACAAGACTCTATTCCTTAGGGAATCTATAGGCAAGATTATCTTAGTCTAAATATATGTAGATGACATAATATTTGGTTCTACAGAAAGTAGTCTTTGCAGAAAGTTTGCAAAACTAATGCAAGGATAATTTGAAATGAGCAATATGGGGGAACTTAAGTTCTTCTTGGGTCTCCAAGTTAGACAGACTGAGGATGGTTTATCTATATGACAGTCTAAGTTCACCCTAGAATTGATAAGGAAGTATGGTATGGAATCATCCACTACCATGAAAACTCCTATGGGGTCAAGCATGTCTCTAAGCAAAGATGATGCAGGGAAACCTGTAGATGAAACTTTTTATGGAGGGACAGTTGTCTCCCTACTATATTTGACTGCTAGTAGACCAGATATCATGTATGTTACATGTGTCTGTGCTAGGTACCAAGCTTGCCCTAAAGAATCTCATTTGACAGCAGTCAAAAGAATTTTGAGATATATTAAGGGCACACCTTATCTTGGCCTTTGGTACCCTAGGAATGGAGATTTTGAACTGACAGGTTATTCAAATGCAGATTTTGCAGGCTGCAAGGAAGATAGGAAACGTACCACTGGAACCTGTCAATTTCTAGGTGGAAGGCTGGTGTCATGGAGTAGCAAGAAGCAAACCAGTGTGGCTATCTCCACAGCTGAGTCAGAGTATGTTGCTGCAGGAAGTTGCTGTGCATAACTACTATGGATACAACATCAGCTAGAAGATTATGGTATTCAAGTAAGTAGAACACCTTTATTTTGTGATTCTACTAGTGCCATTTCTATTGCAAATAATCCTGTCTCCCATAGTAGGACTAAGCACATAGAAATAAAATATCATTTTCTAAGAGAACATGTAGAAAAAGGAGACATTTCCTTAGAGTATATAAATACAGATAATCAGTTAGCTGATATGTATACTAAGCCCTTAGATGAAACGAAATTCAATAAGTTTAAAATTGAATTAGGAATGATAAACTTAGAATAGTTTACAAAAATTGGCTAATTAAAATAGTGTCGACACACAGAGTTGTCTGTGTCGACACATAGAAGTGGTGTCGACATTTCAGAGAAATGGTGTCGACACATCTAGAAAGTCAGTGTCGACACTTCAGAGAATTAGTGTCGACACATGCAGTGTAGGTGTCGACACATCCAAGGTGGTGTCGACACTTAGGATTTACACAGAATTAGTCTAGTAGAGTCTCGACTAAGTGTCGAGCTGAGTGGTGTAGACACATATATAAGTGTCGACACATATATTCTGTCGACTATACTTGTGTCGACACATTGTTGTCGAGACATTAGAAGAAAAGTGTCGACACTTTTCAACAGTGTCGACACAATTTAAGTATTTTGACGCGTCTTTTCACCTTCGATTCTAGAAAGGTATAAATAGGTTTTCCCCAGTGTTTGTCGACACGCTCACCTTAGTCTCGAGACCAAACTTGTGTGTCGACATCTCTCTTCTCTAAATTCAAAATTTCTTCAAACCCTAATGGCGCCCAAGCTAGAAGAGAACATTAATGAAGGATATGAGCTCGTGCGACACGCCTTTGATAACGCGGAACCCAAAATCAAAGGTGTGGTAACCCTAATTGCCGAGACTGGATTGGAATACCTTGTATCAGAACCAATCAAGATCTGGAAGAAGGAGGTCCTTGAATTTTTGAGTGCAGCTTCACTTGATGATACTGGACTCAAGATTAAGTCCAGAATTTATGGGACCAAGGTCAAGGTCACACAGAAAAGTCTAAGAAAGGTACTTCAACTACCAAGAACTAAAGAGGAAGAAGATGTATCTACTTCTAAGACTGGAGAGGGATTGAGATGGTGTGGACTGGATTCAAACCTGAAAATTGGATCAGTTTTCAATAGAAAAGGGATGAACATCCAAGGAAATTTTCTGTCTGAAATAGTTGGCAAGGTCATCCTGAGCAAGCCTGGAGGACATGACAGAATTTCAGCTCATATATTCAGTTTGATGACAAGGATTATCTTCAAACTTAAGACTGACTGGTCAGTAGTTCTGTTTGACAAGATAAAAGAGAGCCTGAAGAAGCCCAATCTGGGTAGAATTCTGAGTCTATACCTAGCTGGAAGTATTCCTGATGTGATTAACCAAGCTACAGGTTCCAAGATAAACCACATGAGGAGAATGGATTTGAGAATTTTCTCTAGGTGGGATAGAGTATTGACAAAAGAAATGCCTACTCCAGAAAAGGACACACCTAAGAAGAAGAAGAAGAAGACAGCCATTGTGGCTCAAGAATCCTCCAGCAGCTCTGAAGAGCAAGTGGTCTTTACTCCTGATGATGAAGAGACTGGAAATGCTAGACAGTCTCCAGCAAGACAAGAAAATGCATAGAGGCAGGGGGAGCTACCCTCAGCTAGCCCAATTCACCTGGATCCACTCCAGGGGGAGCCTCTACATGTGGAAGAGCTAACTCCACTAGAGAGTGAAAGGGCTACTCAAACCATACTAGAGGTAATCACTGAAATTAATCAATTAGATTTCACTATTGAGGATGAAGTTTTGACGGATTCATTACCTGATGTTCATCAGCAAACACAGATACAACCTCAACCATAAGATGTTGTCATGGAGGACACATCTGTTGCTGATAAAGTGGTTGATGAGATCAGAGATTCTCCAGCCCATTCTCAACAGGAATTTACATTAGAAGAGCTATTCCCAG
The DNA here is from genome assembly GCA_039583875.1 of Platanthera guangdongensis. Lineage (NCBI taxonomy): Eukaryota > Viridiplantae > Streptophyta > Magnoliopsida > Asparagales > Orchidaceae > Platanthera > Platanthera guangdongensis. Next base: position 174,349,737 of record CM077158.1, on the reverse strand, counting down.
ATCTTATATAGATAGACCTTGAGAGAGAAATAGATGTTGTTGAGGGGGAGAAGGCAAATATTGAGGGGAAGCATATGGAGAATGTAGAGGAAACTGCTCCACAAGAGACTGTGGAGCCACAGGATGCTGAGCAAATACAAAGGACTGAGAAGGAGTTACCTCCTAGTCCTAAGGATAGAGTAGATATTGCTAGCACTTCTGCTTTATAGGATGAAGAGGCTACTAGAGCCAAGAAGAGGAAGTTCCAGGTCTTCAAGAGAAGAAGTCAGAACTACAAGAAAGCACTACAGACCATTGCTCCACAGCCAGCCCCATCTACTGATTATAGTTCACTGATGGTGGCTTTGCAGATTAAACTAGATGAGCAAAGAAAAGCTTTGGAAAAGTATATGGATGAAGGGCATAAATCCCTGCAATTTGATCTGGCACAAGACATCAAATCTATAAGATTTGAATGAATCAAAACAAAAAGGAAATGACTGACTGCTTCCATAAAGGAGGAAATGCAGTAGTCTATCTGGTCACTCATCAAGAGAACATCAAGAAACAGGTTGATGACATTGTAGTGAAGCAAGGCTATGTCCTGGAAAACCAGATAAGGATGAATGATAATCTCACTGCTTCATATAATGCCATTGTAACTGAAATGAAAAATATAAGTACTGCACAGCCTGCAGTTAGTGCCACTGTCAAAGAAGAATTTGATAAGAAATTACAGGAGAGCCTAACTGCTGTGAAAACAGCCATTGAAGATTCTCAGAAGGCAATTACTGACAAGCTACAAAGGTTAAAACCTTTTTATAAGGATGGAGTAAATTATTTGAATCTCAAATAAGATTCCAGAAAGATGATCTTAGGGATCACATAGAGAGAGAAGTCATAAAGGGAGAGAGGGTGTTAGTCAAAGCAGGCTCTGATCATGCCAAATGGATTTCAAATTCCATCAGAGTCACCCTTGGATATCCACCTTTATGTGATGATGACAATGTGGCAGAGTCTGGAACAAATCCTGCATACTTTGGAGGAGAGCAAGCTGAAGTGGCTCAAGTGATATATCCTCCTGCAGATTTTGATATGATACATCAGGAGGTACAGTCTATGTATAGTCCTCCTGAGGGTAATCAAAATATCATTCTTGAGAAAGTTGTCCAGCCTGTGCCAGAGGCAGTTCTAAAAGAACATGAGGCCCAATTATCTAAGAAAAGGTTCAGAGAGCAAGCTGAACTAAGGCCAGATTTTGAACAATGGAGCCCCACATCAAGGAAATCATATTGACTGCTTGGAAGGCTGCTAAGGACAATGTCCTGGATAGAGGCAAGTGGTATTCTAACCTGGAGTGGAGAAAACATGAGAATAGGCAAGAGGCCATAGTACAATATAGAAGGAAGGCTAAACTGGGAAAGTTACCTCCTAATGTATAGGATCCTAGCAAGTATTTCCCTAAGCCTTATCACTATTTTGAAAAGCAGAAGATAAAGGCTGAAGATCTGAAAAAGAAAGATCTCAAAGGGAAGAAGCCTGTTGCTGCTGATGACAATGAAGCTCAAGTTCAGGCAAAGATTCAATCTGGAAAGGGGATTGTAATCAAGGAACCAGAGCAGCCATAGGATAGCATTTTCTTAAGTTTACAAATTGTAATCATTTGCATTAAAACTCTATGTAAACTTTTGATTAATGAAAATGTGGGAATTTGTAAGAACATTGTGTCATGGTTCAAATCTATTACATTATTTGTTCTGAGATAATTGTTTATACTTGTTCTGTTCATACATGTTTAAGTATTTTTCCTGACATTTAATATTGTTGTACATCATACTGAAAATTTGTTATGTATGGTGTATATCATTGACTAAGGGTTATGACTTCTCCAAATAGGGGGAGATTGTTGGGTACATTGGAATATATGTACCTGATTTGAAGAAGCCTCACCCTACTCAATGATATACATCAAGGTGTATTTGATGTGCTTTGAGTTTATTTGTGCAGGTTAAGTAACTGCAGGTTTGCAGAAAAAGTTTCCAAGTCCATGTGTCGACACCTAGAAGAAAAGTGTCGACACTTAAGAAGGCTTGTGTCGACACCTAGAGAAGTTGTGTCGACACTTGGAGTAATTGTGTCGACACCAGGAAGGCAGAGTCGACACCAGAAGGAAAGTGTCGACACATACAGGCAGTGTCGACACACAATGAAGAATTGTCTACATAATCAGTGTCAACACTTAGAAGCAGTGTCGACACCCAAAGAAACTTTGTCGACAGCAGAATGTGTCGACACTAGGAGGCTGTGTCGACACTCAGCAAACTTCAACAAAGTTTAAGTACAAGTGTCGACACAAAGGAGATGTGTCGACACTCAACAAAGTCTCAACACATGAAGAATGTGTCGACACAAAGGAGATGTGTTGACACTCAGCAAAGTCTCAACACATGAAGAATGTGTCGACATAAAGGAGATGTGTCGACACTCAGCAAAGTCTCAACACACAAAGGAGATGTGTCGACACAAAGGAGATGTGTCGACACAAAGGAGATGTGTCGACACTCAGCAAAGTCTCAACACATGAAGAATGTGTCGACACAAAGGAGATGTGTCGACACTCAGCAAAAGTTTCAACACAGAAGGCATGTGTCGACACAAAGAAGATGTGTCGACACTTAGCAAGTTTCAACACAAGAAGATGTGTCGACACAAAGGAGTTGTGTCGACACTTAGCAGAATTCAACTAAGTATTAAAGAAGAAGACTTGTGTCGACACACAGCATCAGTGTCGACACATTCTGAAGAAGCAGTGTCGAGAAGCAGTTACAACAACACAAGGAGTTGTGTCGACACCATGAAGGCTAGTGTCGACACTTAGTGTACTTGTGTCGACACTTAGTCTATTTGTGTCGACACATAAAGACTATCTGTCTCGACACTTTCAGACAGTGACAAAGATTTCAAGAAGTGACTGGATGACTTGACAGCTGTCATTTCAACCGATCAACTGCTATTGTCAGAGCTGTCAGAAGATTGTTAGAAACCGGATCAGCCAGTCACCATGAAGAAAGCTTATATAAAGGCTTATTCCTTCAACAGAAGGTATGAATCAATGAAGTGAAAAACAACACAACAAGAAGAATACCTTCAAGTGAAGATCTAAGAAGTTGGAGAGAGAGAGCTCCTTCTAAGAAGTCCAGCTGTTGAACCAGGCTGATAAGGAAGATTCAGATTGAAATCAGAATCTCAAGTCAGCAGTTGATTGAAGATCATCTGCATAGATATACAACCCTACTGTGTTCTAATTCAAGAAGCTTTGAAGAAAGCCAAGGGAGGTTGATCTCATCCAACTTCTTCCAAGAACTCATCAAGAAGCCAGTCAACTCATCTCTCTCTATCAAGAGTTGTGGTTATATACTTTGTATTTTCTAATTTCTGTAGGATCTTGTATAGATCTGAGTTGTAAGCCTAAATCTATAAAGGTTGAGGTAGGGCCTGTGAGCCTGAGTGTAGGAGAATCATTTCTCTGAGTGTAGGCCTTATTGAAGGCTGAGGTAGGGCTGTTGTGCCTGAGTGTAGGTCTTTTTGAAGACTGAGTGGTAGGGATTTTGTGCCTGAGTTGTAGGAGTGGGATCACTCTGAGTTGTAGGAACCTGTTTGGGGTTCTGAGTTGTAAGATCTGAGGATCTGAGGAGAAGTGGAGAAGTTAGGATGAATCTAGTACACTACTAGATAGGCGAAGGGGGAAAGTGGATGTACCCAGAACTTGGGGAACCACTATAAATCTTGTGTGCACTCTGTGGATGTATGCTTGTATGGTTGTTGTGCTGTGATTCTTGTAGAGTTGCAATTACTGTACTGTATTTCTGCCTTTAAAGTTAAACAGATATAGGTCACCTATTCACCCCCCCCCCTAGGTGATTAGGCACTGTTTCTTTCACCTTGGCTGGCTGTCATTTCTGGAAGTCTTCCTTCTAAAGTCTTTCCTTGCCAGTTGGAAGAATCTCTTGGCAAAGAGACTCATTAGCTCTTCATTGACTATTGGTGTTTCAGTTTCTTCAGCAGCCTTGAATGCAACGGATTGTTCTTTCCTTGTTGGAGGAGGAGTCCTGTGTTCCACTGCTTCTCTAGACTTGATTAGCTGCTCATACGATTTGAGCTTTCCTAGGAGAGATTCAGTTGAAATCTCATTCAAGCTTCTGGCCTCTTTGATTGGCCAGATCCTGGTGTCCCATGAGCTTGGGAAGCACACTAGGATCTTGTCATTCACTTCAGTCAAGGTGATTTCTTTATCTAAGGTCCTTAGCTCACTGATGATGGAGCTAAGCCTATTGTACATTTCTTCAACTGTTTCTGCCTCATCCTTCTTGAAGTTTTCATACTGTGTGATGAGGTTTCATCTTCTATCTTTCCTCTCATCTGTTGAGCTAACAACCATTTGATTGAGTGAATGCCAGATTGATTTTGCAGAGGTGCACTCAGCCACCTTCTGAAAGATGTCATCTGACATAGTTTGAGTCAATATGTTCATGGCTTTGGCATCAGCAATCTTGGCTTTCTTCTGAGCTTCAGTCCACTTAGGTGGTGGGACTGCATTGTTGATGGAACATGTTGTAGATGTAGATGCCTGTGGGGGACCTGTCAAAATAGAGTTGTAGATGTCTTCATCAATAGAGTTCATGTACAACTTGATTCTTGCCTTCCAGATGACAAACCTATTAAGGTTGCAAACTGGAGGTCTGGTGCTTGCATAATCCTTGTTCTGTGCCATGGTTGTGTTTATAATCTAAATGAAAATGAAATAATGTTTAGATTAGATCTAACCAAGGATCTTTGGTTCAAGGTTTAGCTTGTACAACCAAAGGAACCTCCTTTGATACCAATTGAAAGTGATGTGTTAGATCTAATATACTCTAGAGGGGGTGAATAGAGTATTTGTAGGTCCTTATAAAACTATTACAGCTTCTGTTGTAATTAAAATGTGCAGAATTAAACTAAAGTAAATAAACACATAGCAGTCCTAAAAACACAAGCACAGCAAGAACAAAAAAGAAAATGGGAAACCAGACGACACAAGAAATTTTATAGTGGTTTCCCAACCTGGGTACATCCACTCTTCTACCACCCTGGTAGGAATCCACTCAGGTTTTTGATCAGGTGCCTGACACCAATGAGCTTTTGATCAGGTGCTCAAAAACCAAATCCTCAAGTCTTTTGATCAGGTGACTTATAACCAGGAATTACTTTTGAAGGGAGATGACAACCCTTTACAGAGGTGGGGATGAGAGATTGATGAAAGTCTTCTTTTATCAATCACAATGAGAAGACTATGTGGATTCAGTGATGTTGTCAAAGCTCCCTCTGAGATGTAGAACAGTTCAGGAGAACTAGAGCTTTGCACAGGGTGATGGGCTTTCAGCCTTGTTCAGAGAGATCTTCAGGAACTTCTTTGACAGATGGAAGATTTTTTGTCCTATGAAGTTTCCTGAGGAGTTTGAAGAATGAAGACTCTTGATATTTGAATGATTGTTCTTCTTCTTCAGTGTCAGAATTCTTGTGTCAGACTGAGAGCAGACGGGTTGAGTTTTTCTTGTCTGATTCAGTAATCTTCTCTCTGTATATGTTTTCAATTTTCTTTCTATCTGTCTGTGTATCTGTGTGGCTGTATATGAGAAAAGAGAAAAATCTCTTTTTATATTTTTCCTGGGGAAATTGGTCTTTTGAATTTTGAATTCCTTCTTCATTCAATGCTGACGGCCTAGAGAATAAGCAGCGTTGAATAATTTCCCCAACTGTCCCGTGGAAAAATGGCAGGCAATAATCCTGGAGAATATCCCAATCAATGCTCCTCTAACGGTTATATTCAGAGAATGTTAGAGCATTGATTACCAAAGAATTATCGCAGTAATAATGGGTACAGGGCTGAAAATGACTTAGTCTGGAATCGTCGAACAGTTGACAGAAATCGTCGAACTGAGTCCGTAGTTCGTCGAGCTGTGATGTTGTGTTCGTCGACCAGACGACTTCTGTTCGTCGAGCTGAGTTCCATGATCGTCGAGATGGAAACTAAACTGCTGTCTCTTTTGTCTATTCTATGTCTGAAGTTCGTCGAGCAGAGTTTCTGGAGTTGTCAAATATTCTGTGTGGTGTCGACACAACCTTTCCCAAATGTCGACTGATGATCTGGGTGTCGAGATAAGTTCTTTTAGTGTCGACTTAGTTGGTGTCGACATATACTCTGAGTGTCGACACAAGTCTTCTGGTTCTAAGTTGTTGAAGTAGATAATCCAGAATTCATCGGGCAAAGAACTGAGTTCGTCGACCTGAGACTAGAGAATATAGTCTTGACAAAATGTTGTAGTAGTCCAAAGATTCGTCGACCAAAGAATAGAGTTCGTCGAGCTGAGAACTAAGTTTGTCGACCAAAGTCTGATACTAAGGACTTAGAATATCTTGATGTTTTCTGAACTTGAAGTGTTATTGTAGTGTCCAAGTTTTTGGTCGACCTGAGTACCAAGTTCGTCGAGCTCATCTCAGAGAATTTACTCTGAGTCGTCGAGCTGAGCACGACTATCGTCGACCTGAGTTTGACGAACGTCGAACTCACTTTACAGAGTCTTGAAATCTTCTAAGACTTGAGTCTCTGGCAGTGTTGTTGATAGCTGGTCCATGTGATGTTGACTCTAAGGACTTGACCTAGACTCTAGGACACAAGTATGACCCTGGCTATATATTGTGGGCCACATGATCCTAAGTTAGTGAACCTAGCCCAAATCAAACTAGGGATCCAACAGACCCCGATATTTCCTTCTCCTTCGGGGCCTTCTTTTTCCCCTTAGAGATGACCACATCTTTCTTCATCTTTTTTGGGAGGGTTGGAGCGAGAGGGGGTCGTGTCACCTACAGGCCTCTTTAGAGGGGCAGGAGCCAAGGACCCTCTCGTCGCCTCAGCCGCAGCATTGGAAAAACTGAGGACTTTGGTTGGTTGGATGTTTCTCTTGTAGGGGGGTGGACTGGTATGACCCGCTCTCCTAAAAAACAAGCAAGCGGGTGATGAGAAGGCGAGACGAAAAATATTAAAACGCGAGACAAGAGAGCGAGAGTACCTTCGTCGGGGAGCACTTTTACAATATGTTCCTCAAATTACTTTTGTTTTTACCTACTGTGAAATTCTAACGATAGGAAGATGAGACTTTTGCACTACCCCGAGCCTGGCTCGGCCCGAGGTAGACCCGTTGCGCAGTCTCTCACTAGCTGACAGGTCCGAAGGCTCGCCTGTTGGGGTTAGGGACCCCGAGCGCGACACGGCCCTAGGTAGACCCGCTGCGCATGCTCTCATTAGTTGGCAGATCCGAAGGCTCGCCTGTGGGGGAGAGGATTGGTTCTTGGTTCTTGGTTCCTGGAGACTTTTGCAGTACCCCGAGCCTGGCTCGGCCCCAGGTAGACCCGCTGCGCAGACTCTCATTAGCTGGTAGGTCCGAAGGCTCGCCTGTGGGGTTAAGGGACCCCGAGCGCGGCTCGGCCCCAGGTAGACCCGCTGCGCAGGCTCTCATTAGCTGGCAGGTCCAAAGGCTCGCCTGTGGGGGAGAGGATTGGTTCTTGGTTCTTGGTTCTTGGAGACCTTTACACTACCCCGAGCCTGGCTCGGCCTCTGGCAGACCCGCTGTGCGGGCTCTCATTAGTTGGCAGGTCCGAAGGCTCGCCTGTGTGGGTAAGGGACCCCGAGCGCGGCTCGGCCACAGGTAGACCCGCTGCGCAGGCTCTCGTTAGCTGGCAGGTCTGAAGGCTCGCCTGTGGGGGAGAGGATTGGTTCTTGGTTCTTGGTTCTTGGTTCTTGGAGACCATTGCACTACCCCGAGCCTGGCTCGTCCCCGGGTATACCCGCTGCGCAGGCTCTCACTAGCTGGTAGGTCAGAAGTCTCGCCTGTGGGGGTAAGGGACCCCGAGCGCGGCTCGGCCCCAGGTAGACCCGCTGCGCAGGCTCTCATTAGCTGGCAGGTCCGAAGGCTCGCCTGTGGGGGAGAGGATTGGTTCTTGGTTCTTGGTTCTTTGAGACCTTTGCACTACCCCGAGCCTGGCTCAGCACCAGGTAGACCCGCTGCGCATGCTCTCATTAGCTGGCAGGTCTGAAGGCTCACCTGTGGGGGTAAGGGACCCCGAGCACGGCTCGACCCCAGGTAGACACGCTGCGTAGGCTCTCATTAGCTGGAAGGTCCGAAGGCTCGCCTGTGGGGGAGAGGATTGGTTCTTAGTTCTTGGTGCTTGGTTCTTAGAGACCTTTGCACTACCCCGATCCTGCCTCGGCCCCAGGTAGACCTGCTGCGCAGGCACTCACTAGCTGGCAGGTCTGAAGGCTCGCCTGTGGGGGTAAGGGACCCCGAGCGCGGCTCGGCCCCAGGTAGAACCGATGCGTAGGCTCTCATTAGCTGGCAGGTCTAAAGGCTCGCCTGTGGGGGAGAGGATTGGTTCTTGTTTTTTGGTTCTTAGAGACTTTAGCACTACCCCTAGCCTGGCTCGACCCCAGGTAGACCCGCTTCGCAGGCTCTCATTAGCTGGCAAGTCCAAAGGCTCGCTTGTGGGGTTAAGGGACACCGAGCGCGGCTCCGCCCCTGATAGACCCGCTGTGCGGGCTCTCATTATCTGGTAGGTCCGAAGGCTCGTCTGTGGGGGAGAGGATTGGTTCTTGGTTCTTGGAGACCATTGAACTACACCGAACATTGCTCGGCCCCAGGTAGACCCGCTCCGCGGGCTCTCATTAGCTAGCAGGTCCGAAGGCTCGTCTGTGTGGGTAAGGGACCCCGAGCGCAGCTCGGCCACAGGTAGACGCGCTGTGCAGGCTCTCATTAGCTGGCAGGTCCGAAGGCTCGCCTGTGGGGGAGAGGATTGGTTCTTGGTTCTTGATTCTTAGAGACCTTTGCACTACCCCGAGCCTGGCTCAGCCCCAGGTAGACCAGCTGCGCAGACTCTCACGAGCTGGCAGGTCTGAAGGCTCGCCTTTGGGGGTAAGGGACCCCGAGCTCGGCTCGGCCACAGGTAGACACGCTGCGCAGGCTCTCATTAGCCGGCAGGTCCGAAGGCTCGCCTATGGGGGAGAGGATTGGTTCTTGGTTCTTTGAGATCTTTGCACTACCCCGAGCCTGACTCGGCACCAGGTAGACCCGCTACGTAGGCTCTCATTAGCTGGCAGGTCCGAAGGCTCTCTTGTGGGGGGTAAGGGACCCCGAGCACGGCTCGGCCCCAGATAGACCCGCTGCGCAGGCTCTCATTAGCTGGCAGGTCCGAAGGCTCGCTTGTGGGGGAGAGGATTTGTTCTTAGTTCTTTGTTCTTGGATCTTGGAGACCACCCGCTGCACAGGCTCTCACTCGGTGGCAGGTCCGAAGGCTCGCCTGTGGGGGTAAGGGACCCCGAGCGCGGCTCGAGCCCAGGTAGACCCGCTGCGCAGGCTCTCATTAGATGGCAGGTCCGAAGGCTTGCCTTTGGTGGAGAGGTTTGGTTCTTGGTTTTTGGAGACCTTTGCACCACCCCGAGCCTGGTTCGGTCCCCGATAGACCCGTTTTCCAGGCTCTCATAAAGCTGTCAGGGCGGAAAGCTCACTCGATGACAGAGTGGTTGAGGAGACCACCTTAAGAAACATCCCTACTTAATCTCACAAAAAACAAATCATGAGAGGCAAAGGCTGGAGCACTGGGAGTGGAGGCACTCCCAGTTGGCGGCCTCGGGGATGGTCTCGCCTACGGCGAATGGGCACTCGTGAGGGACAGAAGGCTCGGCATAATAATAGGGGAGCAAGTTAAATCGCTAAAAGCAGCTCACGCCGGAAGTACCCCGAGGCGAGACAAGAAGGTTATGACAGTTGGTCTCACACATTAATAAGAGGAGGGAAATGATGACTCGCGCTGTAAAAAAAGTCAACTCTCCAACAAAGTGACGAGACAAGACGCAGCACCGTCTCGCGGGCGTGAGCACATCAAAGGGTCGTCTTGCAGTAAACAAGATAAAGTAAAGTGAAAAGAATAAAAGCGAGGCGGCAAGACGGGTGGGTAGCACCGTCTCGCAAACAAAAGCAAGTCAAGAAATCGTTTCGGAAAATGTAAAATAAAGTGACAGACAAGAGTGCGCGCATTTGATCAATATCTGTTCATCACAATGTCATGAATACATTTTCAAAATGATCACAAAAAGAAACTCAAAAAGAAGTTTTAAGTTATACAGCAGCAAAAAAAGGAGAGGGATCCTGGATCTCGCAGGCAACATGTCATTCCTCCTCCCCGGAAGAAGAATCTTCGCTCTCCACGCCATAGAGCTGGGGGACCAGGTCGCGAGCGGTCACCGTTTCGGAGTCTTCCTTCACGACCCCCAGCTCCTTCATCATCTTTAGGACCAGCTCCGCCGTCATGATTCTGGCGTCTCCGCACTACTCCTCAACTTCATCCGGAGAATATTGAGGCAGAGGGGCCGGAAGGGGTTTGCGGCGAGACGACGACGGGGTGTTGTCCTGAAGGCGAGTGATCTGAGCTTTCAAATCCTTATTCTCCTCCTCCAGGGCCGCCATACGCGAGTGCATCCGCTCCGCCGTCTTGGCATCCTGCGAGACGCCCAGTCATTAGTAAAGAATATTTAAAAAGAATAATCGAAGGATAAGTTTAAGGCTTACCACGCCGCCCTGAGCTTTCGCGAGGAGGGTTTCGGCGATAGATAGACTTTTCGCGAGCTCGTCGGATTTCACTCGTTCCACCGCCAGGCCCGCCTCAGTGTCTTTCCACTTCTTATTAGTGTAAATCAGGCAGCGCGAGGTGTGATGCGAGAGCTCCAAGGCACGTAGTTGGGCATGGGACGACTTCAGGACGAGGTCTCGCGAGGACTCGTTCTCGGGGGAGACTGCCTCGGGAGCACCATAAAGGCCATAGCCCACAAAGAAGGCATGGCTGGTGGGAACCTCCTGCTCTTTCCAAGAGGGAAGGAGGGTGGAGATGGACACGCGGTTGACGTCCCTCTCCTACACCAGAACGGGGGCGCCTGCAGCATCTTGGATCGCGGGGCCCAGATTGAAGTTTGGATGAGAAGAGCGGGCTGGGAGACTGGGAGAAGCAGGTTCGCGAAATGTATCGATGGCAGGCTGATCAGAAGTGATGGTAGGCCGGTCGGGTAGAGCCGTTTCGCGGGCGGGCAAGACAGCATTGGAAGGAGGCGAGCAGGGCGTCTGAGAGTCCCCTATGGAGATGGGGCTCAACGACCCCGACATTTCCTTCTCCTTTGGGGCCATCTTTTTCCCCTTAGATATGACCGTAGCTTTCTTCATCTTTTTTTTGGGAGGGCTGGAGCGAGAGGTGGCCGTGTCGCCTGCAGGCCTCTTCGGAGGGGCGGGAGTCAAGGACCCTCTCACCGCCTCAGCCGCCGCGTTGGCGAAAATGAGGCCTTTGGTTGGTTGGATGTTGCTCTTGTAGGGGGGTGGACTAGTATGACCCGCTCTCCTAAAAAACAAGCAAGCGGGTGATGAGAAGGCGAAACGTAAAATATTAAAATGCGAGACAAGAGAGCGAGAGTACCTTTGTTGGGGAGCACGGGAGGAAGCGAGTCGAGGCCCCGCCGCAAGAAGTTGAACTCAAAGTTTTTGCCGACGAAGAAGTCGTACAGCAGCTTGTCCGTGCTGCCCACTTGCGGCGACAAATAAAAGATCTCGGCGGGTGACACAGGCGCAAGCGGGACGCCCCCGAAGTTGCCACGGATGAACACAAATCTGGTGAGCCAATGTTGATTTTTATTGGCTGTCTCGCACACCTTGAGCCCTTGCCCAGTGAAGTACGAGACGCCATCGGCGTTGGCGTGGTAGATGACGAGCTTGCGGAAAACCGTTAAGCTAAACTCGATGCGCTCCCGGCGCATGTAGCAGGCGAAAGCGATTAACACCGAAATGGCATTCGGGTTAAGCTGCGTCGGGATGACGCTGAAGTACTTTAAGACCTGTTTTACCTCCGTCCAGAGGGACAATCTCAACCCCGCCTCGAAGTGCGAGACGGGGAAGGCAAGCTCTCCCGGGTAGTAGGTGTTGAACACCTCGCCAACCTTGGGTGGCCGCGATTCCAGACCCTCCTTCATATACTCGCGACCGAAGTTGCGGTAGTCTTCATCAGGAAGCCTACCGGGAGGGAAGTCATGATCGGTAAACCGCTTCACGCCGCGACTGTGCCCCTCGCCTTCCTCGACTTTCTTCTTCCACATTTTAGGCGAGACGGATTAATGCGAGAAGGTTGAGAGAAAAGAAGTAGCGAGAAAGAGAATCGGCTAAGGAAGGAAGAAGCGAGAGGAATAAAGAGCGAGAGGGAGAGGCGAGACGGAAGAAGCAAGGGGCAAAGGCTTGGACGCAGTAGGGGTGAAGGCGCAGATATCCCTCTGCTCCGGGGGACGGGAGTATTTATAGCGGATATGCTCAAACGGATAAATGGGCGGGAAAATGTATATGGGAAGGGGAAGAGTAGGCCGACGGTTCACTCTCTCTCTCCTAAACCACGATTCGTGTGGCCCATCACAATCACAGGACAGAATAATTAAATTAAAAGAAATTAAATGAAATTAAGAGATTAAACTAGCAGCAATAAATATTTAAACATACCATCCCGCATAAGGCGGGCACCATATTCTCAGACGTTACCGGCGAGACGGTAGCATAACAAGTTACACAATTATTACAGCATTAAAATACAAAAACAAAGAAGAAGGAAAGAGCGAGACGAATGAATAAAGTGGGTCGAGCAGGGCAGTCTTTAATACGAGAACCATTTCCAGCGGCCACCGCGAGCCCCGGCGCAGGGGGGCCTACTGTGCGAGTGGAAGGCGTGAACAACTCCAAGCCCACTGCGCGCGAGACGGAGCTGCATGTCGACCTCGTTGATAATGTCCTGAGGGTCGATCCCCTCAACCTCTATCCCAGTGTCAACTTCAGAAGACAGACGAGCACATTCAGTCTCAAGCCATTCGATTTGCCTATCAGCCGCCTGCCTGTCCTGCTCCAGCTTGCTGATGATGCGTGTGTGCTTCCGAAACATCTCAGTTGTCCTGCGCCTCATCTCTAGCGGGACCGTGGGGTCGCCCAGGGAGTCTTCAATCGCGTCTATTGGAGGAGGGGGCGAGACGGCGAGTCGCCTAAAGAGCTCCTCAGCGGGCGAGTCGGCCTGGGCGCCTACGCAAGGAGTCGAGGGGCAGAGTGAGGGAGGTTCTCGCAGGAGGGTGTGAGAGTAGCGAGTGGGACAGAGAAGCGTGAGGGAAGATTTTTTACAAGGATGGCGGGAGGTCCCGGCGGCATGAGAGTGGTCGTCTCTCCTCTCGTTAGGAGGAGTAGATGGAGGAGTGGAAGGTTGTGGTGAGTCAAATTCTTCGTGATGGGCAACGGTGTCATCCCGCGGACTTTCTGGTCAGCGTAGAGGCGCAGGGGCTCCCTGAAGAAGCAAATGGTAAATAAGCAGATGGATGAAGAGGTAATAGGGACAAAAGCGAGAACTCACATCCTTCTCTCTAGGAGATGCGGGAGGAGGAGAAGGGCGGGTTTCTAAGGCAACTCGAGATGGCCCCTCGGCCAAGGAGGAAGGGTCGCATGTCTTTACCTTCTTCTGGGGAGGCGAAGTGGACGGTAAGGAGGGAGGGGCACGAACCAGAGCCTTGGTCAGAGCGGCCATATTGGCCTTATTCTGCTTGCGCACCATCGCAAGACGCTCGCGGAAACTCTGGCTATGAGACATGATTGCAGTAGGGCCGAGGAAGGAAGAAGTATGAAAGGGGGGATCTTCTATATGAAGTAGGAATACTATATTTATAGGCTCCGATGTGGGGCCTCACAAATGATTCCCTCATAAATACGCCCATAAATACGCTATAATGACACGAGCCTCGGTTGGACCTTCTTTCCGAGCATAAAATAACCTCGAAAAGAACGGGGATTGTGTACAACCTCGGGCTCGAAGGAACAGTTTGGGCTCGAAGAGAGGGGAAGGTAAGGCAAGATGGATTCTTTGACAGAAGCCCCCTCACTTGCAAGTGGGTCCCAGGAAGAGGGTTACTCGCCGGGTTAATGCCGGCTCGCTAGGCGAGAGGGCCCCAGCGGTTCGGGCGAGAAGGGCCCAGCGGTTCAGGTGAGAGCCATTTCAGGCGAGACGGACCCAGAGAGAGGGCCCAGCGGCTCAGGCGAGAGCCTCGATAGGCGAGACGAGCCCCATAGGTAGGAGCTCTCGCCCGCGAGATGGTGCTCTCGCCAAGCGTCGGTTCAGTTGGAAGGTGGTTCACCTTTTTTGCCCTAGGTGATTTTACGCTTTTGCCCTCAGTGGTCTGCATATAACCCTTTGGAACAGCGGAGTTTGGCTGTTGGCAGGCCCAACTGAAAGATATGGTACCTAAACACCTAGAGGGGGGGTGAATAGGTGACCTAAACCTTTTTGAAACTTTGTTGGCAGTAAAACAGTTATCTCACAGATTTCTACAGTTAACAGCAATAACAAAATATAAACTGCTAATCCACAGCACAGCACATCACAGCAGACACACAAATTTATAGTGGTTCCCCAATCTTTGGGTACATCCACTTTCCCCCTTCGCCTATCTAGCAGTGTACTAGATTCGGCCAAACTTCTCCACTATCTCAGAACCCAACTAGGTTCCTACACCTCAGGCCCAAAGCCTTACACTCAGCCACCAAGGCCTACACTCAGCCACCCAGGCCTACACTCAGCCAATCAAGGCCTACACTCAGAGTTCTTCAACTCCTACACTCAGGCAACCAAGCCCTACCCTCAGCCTTTATAATATAGGCTTACAATTCACTCAGATCCAATGGATCCTACAAGTTAAAATTGAATTACAATAACTAACTCTACAACTCAGAAAATAAGAGAGGAGTTGAGAGTTTCTTGAAGAGTTCTTGGAAGAACTCAGCTAGATCCAAACTGACTTAGCTTCCTTCAAAGCTTCTTGAGTAGAACTGAATAAGTCTGAATCTTCTGCAGTTGTTCCTTGACCTCTGCTTCTTGAGATCCAGATGATTATGAATCCTTCTTCTCAGCCTTAGTTCCAAAGACTGAATTCTTGATTGGAGCTCTCTCTCTCCAACTTCTTAGATCTGCAGTTGGACTGCAAAATCTTCTTGTGTTGATCCTCTGTGTACCACTTTTCTGATTACTTGAATAATCTGATCTATTATTTCAAAATGGCTTCAACAACAACAACAGTTTCTGTAAACAGTCTGTGCCTATTTATAGGCCTTCTTCATGGTAACGGGCTGGTCCGGTTCATAACTGACTTCTGAGATCTCTGACAAGTGCTGTAGACCGGCTGGAACGGCAGCTGTCATGTCATCCAGTCAATTCTTGAAATTCTCTAACTGTCAGATAGTGTTGAGACTTTCTGTTCTTAAGTGTCGACACTTATAGACCAAGTGTCGACACATGTTGTGTAAGTGTCGACACAAGTCTACAAAGTGTCGACACAACTCCTTGTATGTCTCGACACAGATTCTTCTTCAAGTGTCGACACTGAAATTAAGTGTCGACACAAGTACTTGATCTTCTGTATCTTGTAGTATTCTTCTAAGTGTCGACACATCTCCTTTGTGTCGACACATCTTCATGTGTTGAAACTGTCAAGTGTCGACACTGCTTCTTGGTGTCGACACAAGTCTTCAATTTTGTTTCTTCAGCTGAGTGTCGACACATTCCCTTAGTGTCGACACTTGTACTTAGAATATTTTGTAAACTTTTCTGTCTTTGCTAAGTGTCGACACAGCTCCTTGTGTCGACACTTTCTTCAAGTGTAGAGTCTTCAACTAAGTGTCGACACATTGTGCTGGGTGTCGACACTTTCTTCAAGTGTTGACTCTTCTGGTTGTGTGTCGACACATTGTGCTGAGTGTCGACACATACTTCAAGTGTTGACTCCTTTGAGTGTGTGTCGACACATTGTGCTGAGTGTCGACACATTCTTCATATGTTGACTCTGCTGATTGAGTGTCGACACATTGTGTTGAGTGTCGACACTTGTCCTTAGTCTCTGCAGAATTTTGCTGAGTGTCGACACAACTCCAAGTGTCGACACTTTCTTATGTAGACTCAGCTCTTCTAGGTGTCGACACTTCTGCTAAGTGTCGACACAGCTTTTCTGCATTCTTCTTCACTGAGTGTCGACACAGCTCCAAGTGTCGACACTTTCTGTCTGGTGTCGAGTCTTCACCTCAGGTGTCGACACAATGACTCCAAGTGTCGACACTGCTAGTCTGGGGGTCGACACAAGCTTTCTCAGGTGTCGACACTTTCCCTCTGGGTGTCGACACATGGACTTAGAAACTTTTAGCTTCAGTCCAGTGAATACCTAACCTGCACAAGTAACTCAAACAAACATCAAATACATTATGATGTATATCATTGAGTTAGGTGAGGCTTCTTCAAATCAGGTACATTTGACCAATGTACCCAACAATCTCCCCCTATTTGGAGAAGTCATAACCCTTAGTCAATGATATACACCACTCATAATTAAAAATTAGAAAATGATGTAAAGCAGGTATATGTCAACAGGGTAAACTTAAACATGTAATAAAGCACACATGTATACTCATTAAACATTGCAGAACAAACAAGAAATAGACACATGCTTCTGAACAATCATGAGATATATTTATCAAAAATTATTCTAACATTGTTTTAATACATTTCCATTGTTTTACAAAAATATTTCATATGTAAAAGATTACAACAATGTTTCTTAGTCTAATCTTAGTCTAGTTCTGATCAGGTTCTTTTGTAACTATTCCTTTCCCAGCTTGTACTTTGGCCTTTACAGCAGCAGCAGCAGCAGGCTCAGTATCAGCAGTCTTCTTTCCTTTGAGATCGAGCTTATCAGCCTTGATCTTTTGCCTCTCAAAGTAATGATAGGGCTTAGGAAAGTACTTGCTAGGCTCCACAGCTGTAGGAGGTAGCTTTCCTAACTTAGCCTTCCTTCTATACTGGACAATGGCTTTCTGCCTAATCTCATGCTTCCTCCATTCTGCTTCTGAGAACCATTTGTTCCTTTCATGAGCATTGTCCTTGGCTGCTTTCCAGGCTGTGAGAATGATGTTCCTAGAAGTAGGGCTCCACTGTTCAAAATCTGGTTTTTGCTCAGCTAGTTCCCTAAACTTCTTCTTTGACAGCCTTGTCTCTTCTTCTTTGTCCAAAGCCTCTTGCATAGCTGCTGTTATAGGTTGAACAACCTTTTCCAGAACAACATTTGACTTTCCAGCAGTTGGGCTATACATTGTGCTTACATCTGCATGAATCATTTCAAAATCTGGAGGTGGATAAATGACTTGAGCTACTTCCTGTTGCTCACCTCCAAGATATGCACTTTGAATCCCTGATTCAGCAACATTATCATCATCACACAGGGGAGGATATCCAAGGGTAGCCCTGATGGAATTTGATATCCACTTAGCATGGTCTGAGCTTGCTTTGACTAACACCCTCTCCCTCTTTATGACTTCTTGTGCAACATGATCTCTTACATCATCTTTCTGGAACCTGATTTGGCTGTCCAAGTACCTGATTCCATCCTTAAAATAAGGTCTAAGCTTTGTAAGCTGTTCAGAAATGACCTTCTGTGAATCCTTGATTGCAGTCTTGACAGCAGCAATTTCATCTTGAAAAGCTTTATCAAATTCAGCCTTTGCAGCAGCAGATGATGTTGAAGGTTCAGCAGTCTTATTCTTTAGTTCAGTGACTATAGCATTGTGGGATGCAGTCAAATTATCATTCATCCTTAATTTATTTTCCAGCACATAGCCCTGCTTCAATACTATATCATCAATTTTTTCCTTTATCTTCTCTTGATGTGTTGCCAGAAACACCACTGCATTTCCACCCTTGTGGAAGCATTCATTCATTTCCTTCTTATTCAGGTTCATCTCAAACCTTATTGATTTTATATCTTGAGCTAAATCAAATTGTAGGGTCTTGTGCCCTTCATCAACATAAGTCTCTATAGCCTTCCTTTGCTCATCCAGCTTGATCTGTAGTGCAATCAGTAAAGCACTATAGTCAGCAGTTGGAGCTTGCTGAACTATAGGCTGTGGGGCAATGGATTGGAGGGCTTTCTTGTAGCTCTGACTTCTTCTTTTGAAGACAAACAATTTCTTCTTTTTAGCCCGAGCACTCTCCTCATCTTCAGAGGCAGAGGTGCTGGCAATCTCAACCCTATCCTTGGGGCTTTGTGGTTGTTCAGCTTGCACATCTAGTGCCTTCTCAGTGTCTAGCCTTAAAGGCTCTTCCAGAACTATCATGTGCTCCCCCTCAGCAGCAGCACCCTTCTCTTCAGCAGCAACCTTGTCCATGTCAAAATCCTCTTGATCTAAATTCAGAAAGAGGTCTTCCATTGTGTATTCAGGAGGAGACTGTGCAGGAGAAGTACTGGGTTCATCAACTACTTTATCAGGAACTACTTCTTGTACTACTGATGTGTCTTGGAGAACAACATCTGGTTCTTGATTTGCTTGCTGAGTTTGCTGATGGACATCAGACAAATCAGAATCTATTACAGAAAAGTCTAAAGTATTGAGGTCAGAAAGTACCTCTTGGATAATGATTGTAGCTTGCTCACTCTCCAGTGTAGAGGGTTGTTCTACAGCTGGAGGCTCCCCCTGGCTTGGATCCTTATGCATGGGGCTAGCTGTAGGCAGCTCCCCCTGGATTTCAGCTGTCTCTAGAGGAGCAGGAGACTTCTCTGCAGCCACTTCTACTTGACTATCAGGAGTGAAAACAATTTGTTCTTCACTACCTGAACTGCTGGAGGACTCCTGTGTCACAGGAGCTATCTTCCTTTTCTTCTTTGGAGGTGAATCTTTCTTAGGAACTTGCTTCTCTGGGGAAGGCATTTCCTTAGATAGTACTCTTTCCCACCTGGAAAATATCCTTTGATCCATCCTTCTCATGTGATTGATTTTAGTACCAGCAGCATTGCTCATTACCTCTGGTATTGTACCAGCCAGGTAGAGACTTAGTATTCTGCCCAGATTGGGCTTCTTCAGACTCTCCTTAATTTTCTCATACACAACCATTGACCAGTCTGTTTTTAGGTTGAAGATAATTCTGGTCATAACACTGAACATGGAGGCTGACACCCTGTCATGCCCTCCAGTCTTGCTGAGTATAACTTTCCCCACAATTTCAGACAGGAATTTGCCTTGGTTATTCATTCCTTTCCTGTTGAATACAGATCCTATCTTCATCTTAGGATCTAGACCACACCAGGTAAGTGCTTCCCTGGTCTTAGATGTAGTCACTTCCTCTTCTGCTTGAATTTTAGGTAGCTGAAGTACCTTTCTCAGAGTTTTGGGTGAAATCTTGACCTTGGTTCCATGCACTCTTGATTTGATTCTGTAACCTGAGTCATCTACTACAGCTCCAGTAAGAAATTCAAGAACTTCCTTCTTCCATATTTTGGTTGGTTCTGAAACCAAGTACTCCAATCCAGAATCGGTGACTAGGGTTACCACCGATTTGATTTCTTGATCGCCATCGTCGAACGCGCCACGAACCAGTTCATAGCCTTCATTGACGTTCTCCTCGAGGTTGGGAGCCATTAGGGTTTGTAGAATTAGTCTTTAGAAAAGAGAAATGTCGACACGGTAGTTTGGTCTCGAAACTCTGAAAGCGTGTCGACAAACAAAGACAGAATCCTATTTATACCTTTCTGGTTTGAAGACGAACAGGCGGGATGGATTACTAAAGATGTGTCGACACTGGCAATAAGTGTCGACACTGACTTATAATGTCTCGACACACATGTGTCGACACAATTTTAGTCAACAGATTTTATGTGTCGACACTTGGTTATGTGTCGACACCACACTACTCGACATGTAGTCGAGACGTTACTTAGAAAATTCTGAGTAAAACTTAAGTGTCGACACCTCATTGGATGTGTCGACACCAATTCGACATGTGTCGACACTAACATTCTGAAGTGTCGACACCAACTTCCTAGATGTGTCGACACTATTTTCCTGAAGTGTCGACACTTACTATTCTGTGTCGACATAGACTTGTCTATGTGTCGACACCTTTTTACTTAGCCAATTTTTAGTTCTGTAAACTTAGTCTAAGTTTATCATACCTAGTTCAATTTTGAACCTATTGAACTTAGCTTCTTCTAAGGGCTTAGTAAACATATCAGCTATCTGATTATCAGTTTTAACATATTCAAGTGCAATATCATTTCTTTCTACATGCTCCCTAAGAAAGTGATATTTAATCTCAATATGTTTAGTTCTACTATGTGATACAGGATTATTAGCTATTGAAATAGCACTTGTAGAATCACAGAAAAGTGGAGTTCTACATACCTGAAATCCATAGTCTTCTAGCTGATGTTGAATCCATAGAAGTTGAGCACAGCAACTTCCTGCAGCTACATATTCTGACTCAGCTGTGGAGATAGCCACACTGGTTTGCTTCTTACTACTCCATGAAATGAGTCTTCCACCTAGGAATTGACAGGATCCAGTAGTGCTCTTTCTATCTTCTTTGCATCCTGCAAAGTCTGCATCTGAATAGCCTGTTAGATCAAAATCTCCATTCCTAGGGTACCAGAGGCCTAGATAAGGTGTGCCCTTTAGATATCTCAAAATCCTTTTGACTGCAGTCAAATGAGACTCTTTAGGGCAGGCTTGATACCTGGCACAAACACATGTAGCATACATAATGTCAGGCCTACTTGCAGTCAAGTATAGTAAGGAGCCAACTATCCCTCTATACAAGGTTTCATCTACAGGTTTCCCTGCATCATCCTTGCTAAGAGACATACTTGACCCCATAGGAGTCTTCATAGTACTGGATGAATCCATATCATACTTCCTTATGAGTTCTAGGGTGAACTTGGACTGACATATGGATAGACCACTTTCAGTCTGTTTAACTTGGAGACCCAAGAAAAACTTCAGTTCTCTCATACTACTCATCTCAAATTGACCTTGCATAAGTTTTGCAAACTTTTTGCAAAGGCTGCTTTCAGTAGACCCAAATATAATGTCATCTACATATATTTGGACTAGTATGACTTTGCCTCTAGATTCCCTAAGGAATAGAGTCTTATCTATTTTTCCCCTTGTGAACTTGTTCTCAATGAGGAAACTATATAGGGTTTCATACCAAGCTCTAGGAGCTTGTTTTAACCCATACAAAGCTTTCCTAAGTCTATAGACATAATGAGGTTGAGTTGGATCAACAAAACCTGAAGGCTGCTCCACATAGACTTCTTCCTTAAGATTACCATTTAAGAATGCTGACTTGACATCCATCTGGTAAACCTTGAATCCTTGATAGGTTGCATAGGCCAAGAACATCCTTATGGCCTCCAGTCTGGCTACTGGGGCAAAGGTTTGATCAAAATCAATACCTTCTTCTTGCCTATATCCTTTTGCAACCAGTCTTGCTTTATTCTTAATGATGACCCCTTGTTCATCTAACTTATTTCTGTAGATCCACTTAGTTCCTATAACATTGTGGTCTTTAGGTTTAGGAACCAGTTCCCAAACCTTGCACCTTTTGAACTGATTAAGTTCTTCTTGCATAGCTTCAGTCCACTGTGGATCTTGTATAGCTTCTTCAAATTTCTTTGGTTCTATCTGAGACAGAAAACTTGAATATACTACAGCATTCTGATTTCTGCTCCTTGTCTGAACACCTTGTCTTGGATCTCCAATAATCAGCTCTACTGGATGATCTCTTAGATGCCTGTTGGCTGGAGGCATCCTTACTTCTGGTTGTACTTCTACAGCATCTTCATCATGCTGAGTTCCTTGTACTTCTTCAGCTCCTGGTACATGTAGTTCTCCCCCTGGACATAAGCCATCTTCTTCTACTTGCTGTCTTGCAGCAGGTACATCTTCTATGGTTAGCTTGTCCATCTTCTTAGTAAGACCTGTGGGGCTACACACACTACTAGACAACTCATTGTTAATAAGTTTTGTCTCATCAAAAACTATATGCACAGACTCCTCTACAACTTGTGTAGTCAAGTTGTAGACTCTATAAGCCTTACTATTATTGCTGTACCCAACAAACACTCCCTCTTGGGACTTGGCAGCAAACTTAGTTAAGTAAGACTTTCCATTGTTAAGTATGAAGCATTTGCAACCAAAAATCCTGAAATAGGATAGGTTCGGTTTCCTGCCTTTCACAACTTCATAGGGGGTCTTGTTTAACCTTTTAGTGATGGTAGCCCTATTTATCACATGGCATGCAGTGTTAACTGCTTCAGCCCAGAAATACTCTGGCAGTGATGAATCACTTAATAGGGTCCTACCTGCCTCTATCAAGGTTCTATTCTTCCTCTCAGCAATGTCATTTTGCTGAGGTGTTCTAGGTGAAGAGAATTCTTGAAATATCCCAAAGTCTTCACATAGTTTTGTCATGCTTTCAGATTGAAACTCAGTACCATGGTCACTTCTAATTTTGACCACAGTACTATTTAGTTCATTCTGAATTTGCTTGACAAAGCTGTAGAAGACACTAGGTGTTTCAGATTTCTGCCTTAAGAAGAACACCCAGGAAAACCTTGAGTAGTCATCAACAACTACAAAGGTATAGACCTTCCTACCTAAGCTGTGAACTGGCATTGGACCAAAGAGATCCATATGCAAGAGGTATAAGCACCTCACAGCATCTTTGTTCTCAATGCTTTTAAAGGTGGATTTGGTCTGCTTGCCCTTTTGACAAGCTGAGCAAATGCCATCTTTAACACACTTAACTTGAGGACCATTCCTCACTAACTCTTTGCTAAAGAGTTTGCTAATAGTCTTGTAGTTAAGATGAGCTAGCCTCTTGTGCCACTTGACACAATGAGAGACTGTCTCATCAGCTACAAGACAAACAGGAGAACCATTGTTCTCAATCATGATGTCTAGACAGTAGACATTCCTCTTTCTATATCCTGTCAAAATGATCTCTTGATCACTTGACCTCTTGATATGACAACCATCTTTAACAAATGAGATGTCATACCCTACATCACTTAACTGACTTATACTTATAAGGTTGTGTTTCAACCCTTTAACATAAGCCACTTGAGTAATGGTAACAAGGTTTGAAGAAATGTTACCAAACCCTTTGATGATTCCTTTTTCAGAACCACCAAAGGTCACTTTAGGACCATTTTTGATTGGAATGTAGTCCTTCAGTAGTCCCCTTGTTCCAGTCATATGTCTGGAACATCCACTATCCAAGTACCATGTTGGGGTATGGCCACTTGGATTCACCTGCAAAACAAATTAATGAACCTTAGAACCCAAAGTAAACTTGGGTCCTTGGTGATTGTTAGTTTGCAACATGACATAGCTACCTACTGGCTTACCACCAGGTAGCTTGCTACTCCCATTGGCACTTGCATGGTGCCAACAGTCCAAGGCAAAGTGGCCAACTTTGCCACAGCACCAGCATTCAAACTTGTTGTACCTTTGCTTAGGTACAGACTTGGCTGTCTTGACTACAGCAGGCTTATTGAATGTTGGGGCTTTGCCCTTGGACTTGGACTGATCTTGAACAGTCCTAGCTGGTTTAATAAAACTCAATCCAGTCTTTCCTTTATGATGAACAAATTCATCAATCAAGGGTAGCACTGATTTAGGTTTTGAAAACCTAGCAACTAGCTCTCTTTCCTTCTGAAGATTGATCTTCAGTCTCTTAATTTGATCATTTTTATATGTGATAGTTCCCATCTGAATCACAGTAATGTGTTTCAGCCTGGCTACCTCATTGAGCTTTTGATCAAATTTCTTCTCAAAATCTGTTGCAGCTGCCTTGAGATCAGCAATCTCCTTTGCCTGACTTTTGGCTAGGGTCTTGCTTTTCTTATAGGCTTGCAACAGTACTTTATATTCATCTAAGAGCTGATGAATATCTCCCTCAGATTCAGAAACACTTCCATCACTTGATGAAGATGAATCTGACTCTGAACTAGAACTGGAATCTGAACTTTGAGTTGGACTTTGTACCTGACTAGGTCCTGGCTGCTCCAGGATTCTGGTACTTTCAGTCAATGCCATCAGTCCTTGGCACTGACACTCTTCTTGTTCATAGATTGATTCCATGATCTGCATAAACTCTTCTTCTTCTTCAGCAAATAGCCCTATGTAGGATTCAGCATCTGTCTCAGTATCTGAAGAAGAAATGTCTGAAAGAGTCTTCTCATTCTTTGCAACAAAGAACTTCTCCTTCTTTCCTTTGAAGTGAGTCTTCTTTTTGTCACTGGATTCTTTTCTTCTCTCAGGACAATCTGCAATAACATGACCCTGTCTATTACAGCAGTAACACACTATCTTAGACCCAGTTGCCTTGCTAGTCTTTGTCTTTTTCTTGTCCTTCTTTGAAGGCTTCTTCTCCTGATACTGGACTTCTTTCCCTTTGGAAAATGAAGGTCTGGACCTCCACTGTTTCTTCTTCAGGAATTTCTGAAAATGTCTGGTGAATGCAGCAAAGTCTTCATCACTTTCACTGCTTGTAGACTTTGTGCTAACAGACTCATCAGATTCTGATTCAACTACCTCTAGAGGAGGAGTTGATGACTTAGTCCTGCCCTTTCTAGGTACTTCTGACTTGAAGGCAACAGTCCTTTCCCTGTGCTCAGTCCTTGTTGATTTTTCCTCCTCTTTTCTCACTGACAGCTGCATCTCATAAGACAACAACTTGCCAAACAGTGTGGGAGGAGGAATTTCTCCCAACTTTGCCATTTCTCTGATGGCACAGATCTTGGTGTCCCAATCTTTGGTTAGGGACCTTAAGAACTTATCATTCAATTCATAGTTAGTGAACTCTCTTCCATAGGACATGAGTTCATTAACAATTCTATATAACTTCTTGTAGCATTCAGTGATGCTATCTCCTCTTCCTTGCCTAAAGCTCTCATACTCTTGATTAAGCAAGGACTTCCTATCTTGCCTAACTTCTTCAGAACCTTCCATATAGACAATGAGGGTATCCCACATTTCTTTTGCTGTTTTACAATGAATTATGTTCTGAAAAGTTGCATCATCAATGGCACTCACTATTATGTTTTGTGCCCTCTTGTCCATAGTGGCTAGGACAATTTCATCCTTGGTCATCTCAGAGAAATCCTTTGGAGTCCTCTGATTTGCATCCAATACTGAGACCTTCATGGGCACATATGGCCCCTCTTTGACTGTGATGTAGATTCTAGGGTCAGATGCCTCCATAAATAGCCTAACCCTTTCTTTCCAGATCCCAAAGATCTCTTTTCTGCATATGGGCAGTTTCATTGAACCCAATTCCTTGTGATTCTCTGAAGAACCCATGTTTCTTGATTTTCTTGAAACTGTGTTCTGACTTACACTGAATCTGCCAAACTGGATCTCCTCAGACAGTTAGTCCTTTTTGAGGAACCTCCCTCTGATACCACTTGAAAGATATGGTACCTAAACACCTAGAGGGGGGGTGAATATGTGACCTAAACCTTTTTGAAACTTTGTTGGCAGTAAAACAGTTATCTCACAGATTTCTACAGTTAACAGCAATAACAAAATATAAACTGCTAATCCACAGCACAGCACAGCACAGCAGACACACAAATTTATAGTGGTTCCCCAATCTTTGGGTACATCCACTTTCCCCCTTCGCCTATCTAGCAGTGTACTAGATTCGGCCAAACTTCTCCACTATCTCAGAACACAACTAGGTTCCTACACCTCAGGCCCAAAGCCTTACACTCAGCCACCAAGGCCTACACTCAGCCACCCAGGCCTACACTCAGCCAATCAAGGCCTACACTCAGAGTTCTTCAACTCCTACACTCAGGCAACCAAGCCCTACCCTCAGCCTTTATAATATAGGCTTACAATTCACTCAGATCCAATGGATCCTACAAGTTAAAATTGAATTACAATAACTAACTCTACAACTCAGAAAATAAGAGAGGAGTTGAGAGTTTCTTGAAGAGTTCTTGGAAGAACTCAGCTAGATCCAAACTGACTTAGCTTCCTTCAAAGCTTCTTGAGTAGAACTGAATAAGTCTGAATCTTCTGCAGTTGTTCCTTGACCTCTGCTTCTTGAGATCCAGATGATTCTGAATCCTTCTTCTCAGCCTTAGTTCCAAAGACTGAATTCTTGATTGGAGCTCTCTCTCTCCAACTTCTTAGATCTGCAGTTGGACTGCCAGATCTTCTTGTGTTGATCCTCTGTGTACCACTTTTTTGATTACTTGAATAATCTGATCTATTATTTCAAAATGGCTTCAACAACAACAACAGTTTCTGTAAACAGTCTGTGCCTATTTATAGGCCTTCTTCATGGTAACCGGCTGGTCCGGTTCATAACTGACTTCTGAGATCTCTGACAAGTGCTGTAGACCGGCTGGAACGGCAGCTGTCATGTCATCCAGTCAATTCTTGAAATTCTCTAACTGTCAGATAGTGTCGAGACTTTTTGTTCTTAAGTGTCGACACTTATAGACCAAGTGTCGACACATGTTGTGTAAGTGTCGACACAAGTCTACAAAGTGTCGACACAACTCCTTGTATGTCTCGACACAGATTCTTCTTCAAGTGTCGACACTGAAATTAAGTGTCGACACAAGTACTTGATCTTCTGTATCTTGTAGTATTCTTCTAAGTGTCGACACATCTTCTTTGTGTCGACACATCTTCATGTGTTGAAACTGTCAAGTGTCGACACTGCTTCTTGGTGTCGACACAAGTCTTCAATTTTGTTTCTTCAGCTGAGTGTCGACACATTCCCTTAGTGTCGACACTTGTACTTAGAATATTTTGTAAACTTTTCTGTTCTTTGCTAAGTGTCGACACAGCTCCTTGTGTCGACACTTTCTTCAAGTGTAGAGTCTTCAACTAAGTGTCGACACATTGTGCTGGGTGTCGACACTTTCTTCAAGTGTTGACTCTTCTGGTTGTGTGTCGACACATTGTGCTGAGTGTCGACACATACTTCAAGTGTTGACTCCTTTGAGTGTGTGTCGACACATTGTGCTGAGTGTCGACACATTCTTCATATGTTGACTCTGCTGATTGAGTGTCGACACATTGTGTTGAGTGTCGACACTTGTCCTTAGTCTCTGCAGAATTTTGCTGAGTGTCGACACAACTCCAAGTGTCGACACTTTCTTATGTAGACTCAGCTCTTCTAGGTGTCGACAATTCTGCTAAGTGTCGACACAGCTTTTCTGCATTCTTCTTCACTGAGTGTCGACACAGCTCCAAGTGTCGACACTTTTTGTCTGGTGTCGAGTCTTCACCTCAGGTGTCGACACAATGACTCCAAGTGTCGACACTGCTAGTCTGGGGGTCGACACAAGCTTTCTCAGGTGTCGACACTTTCCCTCTGGGTGTCGACACATGGACTTAGAAACTTTTAGCTTCAGTCCAGTGAATACCTAACCTGCACAAGTAACTCAAACAAACATCAAATACATTATGATGTATATCATTGAGTTAGGTGAGGCCTTCTTCAAATCAGGTACATTTGACCAATGTACCCAACACCAACCAAGGGTATTTTGGTAATTTCAGGTTGGTTCAGTTTGGTTATTGGCAGTTCAAACTTAGAGGCCTATAAATAGACCTATAAGGATTCTTCAGAAGAACTTTTTTTTCGGGGACTTTGGAAGAGTTTTTTGTGCTTTCTGAGTAACTCCAAACCCAGCTTTTGACTTTGGAGGGGAAGCTCTCAGAGATATTTCGGGTAAGCGGTGAGACCTCCCTGCTGAGGCTTTGGGTCGGTTTCTGCTCCTTCACAAACAGTCAGAGGTCAGAGCTTGGGACAAGTAGGTGTTGGCTACGCCCCAGTTTTCGAACTTTCGTGGAGGTCAGATTTTTGGCTTCAACAAGAAGCCCTAAGAATTTTGGATTTCAAGGTATGTAGAACTACTCAAGATCTTGTAATATATCAGAGTGGTAATTTATCACCTCGTCATGCCTATAGAATTGAGTGGAAACATGCTCCATGTGTCGTCAGTTCGTCAGAAAGGACCAAGTTTGTTGGAACCTAACTAGAGAGTAAATGAAGAGCGGGTAGTCATAATTAAAAATCTATTATGGGATATATGAACGATCCCAATTGTTAATGCAAAGATTCAGAAGAATCAAAATTGGGAATTTGTGCTAGTCAATTTCTTAAGGGGGATAACTGAGGTTCAGAGGCATACTTTTGGGAGAAAGCGATTGTAGTGCACGACGAGAACCCATAATTATTCATAGATGTATGTATCTTTTGGGGGTGATAAAAAATATCAGGATGGAAAGAACTAAAACACCCCAAGTCTCAAACCCAAGGCTATTGGCGTACCAATTGGCAGAATCCTTCCACTATTATTCCTTCAAACTATAGGTAACATATGACTATCGCCATACGTCAGCCCTAATCGGCGCAGCAGATAAGGATTTAGTGAAAACAAATGGATTTATTCTTGTAAATTGGCGCTCACTAATCTATGATCGTCAACCGGGCTCCACAATTTATCATGTTAAACTCTATCGCCAACAGGCTTGATAATTCATCTCGATAATCTCTAATTATAGACTGGCGATCAACTCTAAGCATTGTGTATGAAGGGGCACTGGATTAGGAGAAAATTGTTGGCAAGGGTAATGCACCGAGATATAATATGCGTGATTATATTGAACCGTAAGATTCGAGATCCTACGGTGCAGATTCTACGCAAAAATACGGGCGCTTTTTTTAATTCCAAATAAGGCTGGAATTTATCGGCCCGTATTTTTGCGCAAATTCTGCATTGTCTGATCGCGAATCTTAGGGCTGAACATAATACCGCATGTATATCACTGCGTATTTAATACTGTAACGTCCCTAATTTTCCGACAATTATTTAATCCTCTTGATGACGTCATAATGACGTAAAGGACGTTACATTAACGTAGAGTTGACGGCGCGTCGCCGTTAGTGCATTTTCGCGTCTGTTCGGTCGAGTCAGCCTAATTTGTGAATCCTTGTCGAAAATGGAAAATTTCACGTTAGGAAATTAAATTAATTAAATTTTGGCATGTTAGTCAAGTTTCGTCGCGATCCGAGTGATATTCGAGTCTCGGCGAATTTCCGAAGTTCTGTAGAATTTATGTTCGCCTAGACTTTTTATATCTTGAGAACGGCATGTCGGATTTTGGTTCCGTCATCGCCATTAGATTCGTAGCGTCAGTATTCGCCTACGGTGCGAATTTCATTTAATCCGGCGCGCGTTTGGGCCTCCGTTTTGATCTCGTATTTCTTTGTTCAAAAATATAAACATGATTATTATAATATTAAAGCACTATTCAAAAATATCATTTACTATTCATCTCTATACTTTAATTTTTTGGATATATTTATAAAAGCAATTGTTCATGCAATTAGTTAATATGTTTTCTCGAGTAATCACATATAATCTCGCATAATTATATGTTTTTCTCAAGTACTCATATATTCTTCTCGAGTGATCTGCAGGCCTTCCCGGGAAATCCAGATTTTGTACTCGAGAACTCAAAACCTCCTTCCCGGGAAATCCTGAAGTTAGTTCTCGAGAACTCTAAGCTTGCTCTCGAGTACTGTAGGTCCTTCTCGAGAAATCCGCATCATTCTGCTTTCGGGCGCTGTTTTGAGGGTCAAAACGGCATCATATAGTAATAGTTAACACGGATTTTGTTCGTCTCGACGAGATCTACAACTTCTTTGTTGATCACTTTTGAATTCGTAGTCATCTTTGCCTCCATTTTCATTTTCCGCGAACTCGCACTTGAATTACCCGCCTCCTTCCTGTTTAGAGAAAAGAATATATATATATATATATATAAATATATATATATATAATCATATACTTAAGGATAAAATAGAACTATTTCTTCTTCTTTAAGCCGAACTCATCTTCTTTTAGCGAACCAGAGAAGCGAGAGCGAGAGATAGAATGTTCGTTCGTGAATCTTCTGGTGGGCGCCGACGGTGCTCCGGTGCTCGAAATCTTCAATGGGATATAGATCCGGAATGCTCTCGCTGAGATGTTCACGATCGTGATAAGTATTTCTCGTTTCGTGGAATTTTTCGCTAGGGTTTTCGGGCCTAACCTCTCTTTTGGCCAAATCCTTGTAGATTCCGCTTCCCCGCGTTTTCTTTTGGCTAGATTCACGACGTGGAGTATATTGGAAGACCGATTGGAGTAAAAATCGTGGCAAGTGGTGTTCTAACTCTCCATCTTGCTCTTTTCTTCCAAATTTTAACCATATGTTGTAGATTTGACATGTTTAAAATAACCTTATCCTCGAATTGTTAGTTAATTGTCTTGGATTACGATGTGTGTTTCACCTATAATCATGTCTCCAAAATTTTATTCCGTAGATTTGGTAAACAAATTTGGTTTTCGTGCCACTTTAACTATCGAGTCATTATGATTGTTGCGACACCTCGTGCGTCCAGTTGTTTTGATCGTACCTCACTTTGCTTAACCCTTGCAATGTCCTTATGCAGTCCAAATCATTTGTTGACCGTTAGTCCATGTTAAATAAAAAAACTCTGCCTGTATAATTATGTAACTAAAGAAAACTATGTTTATCTGTGCGCGTTGGAGTTTCTCCCTCAACACAGTGCCTTATGGCTGAGTCTGTGCGAGTTGTGGAACTTCATCCCCGGCACATTACCTTAGTTATTGGTCTGTACGCGTTGAGTTTTCTCCCTCGGCATGATGCCTTTTGGCTGGGTTTGTGTGCGTTGTGGATCTTTTTCCCCGACACAGTACTTTTCCCTGTTGAGCTGCTCAGTCTCATTTAAATGATGAATAATATGAATAATAAAGAAAGATGAATGTATGAACTTCTAATGTTTGACACTATGTTCTGTCCAACTGTTGTGATTAGCCTTTGCAGCTCAACTAGATTTACTGTTTTGTTTTTGTTGCTCTGCTACTGACCTTTTGTTGCAGTCGTCTTGTAGATTTTTGTTCACCTTGAGCTTTATCTGGTATATTTTTACTTTCTGCACTACTTGTAACTTGCTTTTGAGTTGTTCTTCTTTTGAATGCCTCGGGTCCAGAGCAGTAACTGGTTTAGCTGACAGAGTTGTGCTCCTGGTGGTGCGAGTTGCTGCGGCCGTTTGTTTCCACCTCAGAGTATTGGGGTAGTTGTCTTTATTTAGACTTGTCAGATTTTCCTATGAGTTCGTGTCAGTTGCTGGCACTCATAGTCTTTGACTTTCTCTGTTATACTACTTGTTACTTTTACTGTTGTTACTTATTACTTGTTTATACTTGCTCTCTAGAAGGATTTATGTTACGATTCATATAGTTACTTTTAAGTATACAAAACTGCATTCTGCAATATTGACATGACATAACTTTTTAACTGCAAAATTTACTACTTTTAATCGCTATAAAAGTCTTTTTCTTTTATTTATATTAAATGTAGAAGTCACATCATCCTTACATTATGCTAGGCTTTCATTCTCATGTAGGATAACAAATAAATCAAACTAAGTATTTTCTACTGCGCAAACTTATATATTTTCTCACCTATGAACTAGTGATCCACACGATCGAGTGACACGGTCAGTAACTCAAATAACTTATATGTATTTTTTAAAACTTAATTTCATAAGTCTTTTACATAAAGTAAATGTGAGGACGGGTCGCCTGAGCGTCTGCAGTTGTCCCCTGCACGGTGTGGCATCACGGCGCGTATTTTCTTTTACTCTGACGTATTATTTAATACGGAGAAAACACAGGTTGTGACAGTTGGTATCAGAGGGAGGTTTTGCAAGAGGGTTGGTTGGTTTGACAAGGCAGACGGACAACTTTCCCTTAAGCAAAACTCTAATCGTATTATTTTATTGCATACAACACCGATATGTCATCAGTAGATCTTGATGGAAGCATGAACACTACACTCATAGCATGATAAGAAGTATACGGGACATATTATGTAGTATGAGATGCATAATATGTGTTTATATATGAATCCACCATAGGTGACAACATGTGACAGTTATGTAGTATGAGATGCATAACCATCATCACATGTATGCCCATTAGCACATTTTACTTTTTTGTTACATATAATATTATGTAGTATGTGATACATAACATTGTATGTGTACGCCGCTTATAACATGCACTAAGGCCTTTTTAGAATGCATAGCATTGCATACATAACATATCATCGCATAAGCACACGTGCCGAGTTAAAGATCTGCATGATGACATATGTATACTCATGATTTGAAATGGAATTTAAACATTCATACATTCATATTATAGGCACAAGTTAGAAGCATAGCATCATTTCATGATTTCTCAGAGCAAGGTAACAGCAAGAGCAAGTATCTGTTCATTTCTGATCTGATCTGAGTCTGTTCGTTCTTGATCTGATCTGAGTCAGGGTATTCGAGTTTACTAGCTTATGTGTCTTAAGCTATGTCTTTGATAAGTCATTTGTTCGTATCGGTAGAATATGACCCCGAAACAATTTTGGTAAGGGAATATCTTCCCAGTTTGTGATGTCTTATGCAAGGTTTTGACTAGATATCCATTTGTTCTGTAGAAATGTCGTCTAAACGCGTTGCGACGAGGTCAACTCCCCAGTCGGAGGGTGAGACTTCTGGTGCCCAGAGTGAAGTAGTGATTGTAGGACTACGACAGAGTAATGAGGCCCTAACAAGGCAGATGGTGGACATGCAATCGTAGATACAACCATTGTTGGCTGTCTTCGCCGGGCAGCAGACTAGAGCGCAGGACCCTGCTGTGTGTCATACTGTTCCTACTCCTCATGTTGCTCTAGTACCCCCAGTTGCACTGCCGCTAGAGATGAATTTTATTTCTCACTTTTAGCGACTAGGACCTCCTACGTATGATGTTAGGGGAGACTTCATGGCATTGGATGATTGGATCGTCGCCATTGAGAAATGTTTTCTTATTCTAGCATTTCCTCCGATCAGAATGTGATGATTGCGGCGTACCAGCTTAAAGGACTTGCAAAGAGTTAGTGTATTAGAGAAAGGGAGAATCTTACTGATGGGTGCTCTTGGGATTCGTTCAAGAGTATGTTACAGAAGGAGTTTTTGTCATCGGTCGAGCAAGACCGTCTAATGAACAACTTTTTACACCTGAAGCAGAGGCAACTCACTGTTAGTGAGTACGAGATCGGGTTTAGCAAGCTCAGTCGTTTCTCCCCAGATCTAGTGGCGTCCGAAGAAAGCAGAGTAAAACACTTCCTGAGTGGTCTGAGGTATGACATCCAACAGTTGGCTAGCGCATACAAATCTGAGACCTTTGCAGAAGTAGTAGAAGCCGCATTGAAAGTTGAGGCGATAGATAATGCGAAGAATCGAGGATTGCATGCAATGAAGAACAAGAGGAAATCTGATGATTGTGGAAGTACTAGGGCATCTGGCCCTGCGGCGAAGAAGGATCGAAGGGAAGCGTGTAGCTTCTGTGGTAAGCTAGGCCACCCTTTTGAGAAGTGCTTTAAGAGACTGGATGTGTAAAAGCAGTCTCAGGTACATGTAATCCAGGATGCACCAATTGGAGGCCCTGTCTGTACTTATTGCCAGAAGAGTGGGCACGATACGACCCGTTGTCGCAAGAAGGCTGAAGCTTGTTTTCTCTGCGGCCAGAAAAGACACATAAGGGCTATACTTGCCCGCAGAGCTGGCCTGCACTGCATGCAGTTCCGTTGCAGACTCTACTGCCGCCCCCGCCTCATATGGACAAGGGAAAATGAAAGTTGAATGTGCTGACCAAGGAGGAAGCTCAATCATCAACTCAAGTGATCGCAGGTTAGTCTTCGAC
This sequence comes from Platanthera guangdongensis, assembly GCA_039583875.1. Taxonomy (NCBI): domain Eukaryota; kingdom Viridiplantae; phylum Streptophyta; class Magnoliopsida; order Asparagales; family Orchidaceae; genus Platanthera; species Platanthera guangdongensis. Next base: position 174,315,965 of record CM077158.1, on the reverse strand, counting down.
TCAGCTAGTAATCTCATGTGCTAGATTTATAGTTTCTGCATTTTAGTTGTGCGCGCAATGTGTTTAGGTGAATTTAAGGTGAAGAATAAGTGGGCACGCGTTCTATTCGATTCGGGTGCTACTCACTCCTTTGTGGCAAAGAGTTTTGTAGACCGACATCGCTAGGCTCTCGACCAGTTAGACACTTCCCTGAACGTCAAATTCATTACAGGAGAACTGGTGATGTCTTGTCAGTGTATCCAAAAATGCCCTATCTTCCCCGGTGGTTTTCTAGCATTTGCGGATCTAAAGGTGTTAGACTTGTAAGACTTCAACGTGATTTTGGGCATAGACTGGCTGTCCAGCTATGATGTCGTCATTCAGTGCAAGCACAAGCGCTTGGATTTCAAGGGCGATAAAGGTCAGCCCATGAGTGTGTATGGTTTGCCGCGTCAGGAATCTCCAATCATTTATGCGGTATGTGCTCATAAATTTCTAGAGTCTGGCTGCGATTCTTTCCTTGTTTCCGTTTCTGTTCTTGAAGTTACACCTGTTGTGCCTCGGGTTGAGGACATTTCTGTGGTACGTGAGTTTCCGGATGTCTTTCATGTTAGTCTTCCTGGAGTTCCTCTAGAGAGAGGTGAAGTTCGTTATAGATCTCGAGCCAGACACTCGCCCTATTGCAAAAGCACTGTACTGTATGGCGCCGTGTGAGTTAGAGGAGTTGCGTACTCAACTGGATGAGTTATTGCAGTGTGATTTTATTAGACCCAGTTCTTCCCCCTGGGGTGCACCAGCACTCTTCGTGAAGAAAAAGGATGGAACGATGAGGCTGTGCATAGATTTTCGAGAACTGAACAAGGTGACTATCAAAAACAGATATTTGTTGCCTAGGATCGATGACTTGTTTGACCAGCTGCGGGGTAGTTCCGTGTTCTCAAAGATTGACCTCCGTTCGGGCTACCATCAGTTAAGAATCCGTAAGTCAGACGTTCCGCGAACTGCTTTTTGTTCCCAATATGATGACTTTGAATTTTTGGTAATGTCGTTTGGATTAACGAACGCTCCGTCAGCTTTTATGGACATGATGAACAGAGTGTTTAAGGACTTTTGGATAAGTTCGTGGTTGTATTCATTGATGATGTCTTGGTATATTCCAGAAATGCAGAAGAGCACGTCTTGCACTTGCGTTTGGTCTTGACTACTCTGAGGGAGCACAAGCTGTATGCGAAGCTTAGCAAGTGCGAGTTCTGGTTGTCTCAGGTGTTATTCCTTAGACACATTGTAAGCAAGGACGGTATCTCAGTGGATACCACGAAGATAGCCGCAGTCTTGGATTGGAAGAGACCTACATCACCTAAGGAGATACGAAATTTCTTAGGGTTGGCAGGTTACTATAGCATATTTGTGAAAGGATTCTTCGTGCTTTCTGCGTCGTTGACAAGGCTTACGCAAAAGAGCGCAGCTTTTGTTTGGAGTGATGCCTGTGAAAAAGCTTTTCAAGAGCTCAAGAGAATACTATGTTCTGCTTTAGTTTTGGCATTGCCGATGGAAGGAGTAGAGTATGTTGTTTATGTGGACGTCTCACGAGTTAGACTCGGTTGCGTGTTGATGCAGGACAGCAAAGTGATTGCGTATGGATCGAGACAACTGAAGGTGCATGAAAGGAATTATCCTACGCATGCCTTGGAATTTGCTGTCGTCATTTATGCCTTGAAGTTGTGGAGACATTTTTTGTACGGAGTGTCATGCAAAATCTACACGGACCACAAAAGGTTGAAATATGTCTTCAATCAGAAGGAGATGAATTTACGCCAGCGTAGATGGCTAGAATATGTTGCGGACTACGATGTTGATATCCTTTATCATCTCGACAAGGCTAATGTAGTAGCGGATGCATTCAGCCGGAAGCCCGCACAACTCTTTAACCTCTCGGTGCAATCCCTTGTAGAGGAGGTTTTGCTCATGGACATAACCGTAGGGAATAGCACTTTGCCGAGTAGCTTGGAGGTGACAGAGCCTTCGTGTATTACTCTCACTAGGCTACATCAGAAAGACGATCCTGAATTGCAGCACCTCCGCAGTAGGACTGAGAAAGGGGAATTACCTGACTTTTTAATTGATGGCGTTGGTACCCTAAAGTACCGCGGAAAATATTATATTCCTGTTGTTGGGGACATCCAAGCAAGGATCTGCAGTGAAGCGCATGGTTCAAATGTTGCTTATCATCCTGGTTCCATGAAAATGTACAGAGATTTGAAGCAGATTGTTTGGTGGTCAGGAATGAAGAACGACATCGCAAGATTTGTATCTGAATGTTATACATGTCAGCATGTCAAAGCTGATCATAGAAGGTCGGGTGGTAAGTTAACGCCTTTAGACATACCGAGTTTGAAATGGGAGAGTTTAACCATAGATTTCAAGAATGGTTTGCCGAGATCTCCCCGAGGGCATGATGCATTGTGGGTTATCGTGGACAGACTAACCAATTGTGCCCACTTTGTGCCTATCAAAATTGATTATTCTATGGAAAAAAAATAGTTGAACTATATCTAGACGAAGTCATCAGGTTTGAAAGTTACTTAACTGAAGATTAGCTACTCACCTAGAGGGGGGGGGGTGAATAGGTCTTTGATCTTTAATAAAATCTTTTGCTGATTTCTAATTATACTAACTAGAGCTAGTTCTTAAATCCTGCAATAACAAAGAAAAACAAGCACACGACAAACATAAGGATTTATAGTGGTTCCCCAGGGTACATCCACTTTCCCTCCCACCTATCCAACTTACTTGTTGGACTAGGCACAACTTCTCTACTATGCTCCTCAGAGCTTACACCTCAGACTCACAGCCTTACACACAGATTCTTCACAGAATCCAACTCAGAACCACAAGGGTTCCTACCTCAGAGCTCTGCGAAACTCCTACAGCTCAGTGATCCACTGATCAACTACCTCAGCCTTATTTTTAAGGCCTACACTCAGGCTCTTCAGCCCTACAGCTTCAGGCACACGGCCCTACTCTCAGAGTGCTGCAGCACTCCTACAACTCAGTACCCTTTTAGGTACCTACAGCTAAGTCTCCTCCAAGGCCTATAATCTCAGTGATAAACTTGTCACCTACAGCTCAGTGATCCACTGATTACCTACCTCAGGCATAAGGCCCTACACTCAGGCTGGGAGAACAGCCCTACCTCAGATCCACACTTAGATCCTACCGTAGAGAGCAGCACTCTCCTACCTCGGGTACTTAAGCCATATAGCTCAGATCCTCACTTGGATCCTACCTCAGTGCCCCAATAGGGCACCTACCTGAGTGACAAATTTGTCACCTACCTCAGGCACAAAGTGTCCTACACTGAGATTCAGGAAACCTGAATTCTACAGGAAATAAATCAGGATGTTGAAGAAAATAGAACAACTGACTCAGAGAAGTATCTCTGAGTCAACCCTGCTGGACTGAGCAAATATCAGTCCAGTAACTTGTTGTAGAAGGAATTAGCCTTCTTCTACAGCTAACACTTTACTGCTACACAGGTAAGCAGTTATCGGCATGCTGAAGAGATGTATCAGCTACACTGTTCTGATGAGAACTAACTTGCTGAACTATGAAGTGCTTCAGCTATCTTTATCTGCCCTCAGGCTATCTTGGCTGGACTTTAGCTTTCAATCTTGATGGGAAAGAAGATGTCCAGCTGGCTCTTTCTTTTTCTCTTTCTATATTTTCTGTGTTTGATCCACGAGTATTTGTTCACCCTAATCACTTTACAGTTTCCTTTTTATATATGTTGATTTGAATCAACGGCACAATAGAATGTGGGCCCAACAAGGATTGGTGAGCACCATCTCCATCAGAAAGGGACAAAACATCTTTCGGCGTTGCAGCAGCTTTCCCGCAATGGATTCCTGAAATTTTGACTTTGATGACGTCAGCAGTGGTCATCAATATCTGGACATAGAAAATTTTTCAGAATCCCATCAAGCGTCGAGTGATGTTAAAACACTCAACGCCATCAGCCTTGGCTCTCAGCGCTTCTAGACTTAAAAATTTCTCTGGCTTTGTCTCAGCGGTTTTATCTCACCGGTTTCAGCGGTTTTTCATTATCAGCTGAGATAAGCCTTTGTCTTAGCGCTTTCTTCTTATCTGCTGTCTCAGCGGGTTTTTTGCACTTAACTGTATCAGCGATTTTGTCTCAGCAGTTTCAGCGGTTTTTCATTATCAGCTGAGACAAGCCTTTATTTCAGCGCTTTCTTTTTCATTAGAAGCGTTGTGTGAACCTACTTCACTCAACGCTTCTGGACTTAGAAAAAAATCCAGCTAGTTTTGTCTCAACTGTTTATCTTATAACTGTCTCAGCACTTCCTATTTTATTAGAAGCGTTGAGTGAATCTGCTCCACTCAACGCTTCTGGACTTCGAAATTTTCAGCCAATTTTGTCTTTGTTGTCTCAGCCATCTCAACGCTATCTTCTCAGCTGACTCAGCTGTCTTAGCGGTCTCAACGTCTCTTCTCAGCAGTCTCAGCGCTTTTACCTTAGACAGAATTTCTGGCTTTTAGCTGCGTTCGACGATCTGTGTGCTGATCTTGACCAACTTTAATCTTCTCTGTGGTCTCAACGACTTTTTCTCAGCGGACTCAGCGCTTTTTGCCTTAGTTGATTTTTCTGTCTTTAGCTTAACAATTATAGAGCTGAGTTTGACGATTTGTAAGCTAAGCTCGACGAACTTTAATCTTCTAAGCGGTTTAAGCGCTTTTTGCCTTAGTTGATTTTTCTGGCTTTAACTTAACAAGTGTTGAGCTGTGTTCGACGATTTACAAGTTGAGCTCGACGAACTTCAAGTTGAGCTCGACGAAAGTTGAAGCCTGAACACTTGTGCTTATCCCATTGAATGTTGAGTTGCGCTCGACGACCAGCGAGTTGAGTTCGACGAACTCTGAGCTGAGTTTGATGAAATTTGAGTTTACTGCCCTACTTATTTTTCTTCACTTGTCCAATCATGGACTACCTGCATGCATGAACTAAAACACACATCAAATACATTATGCTCCTTAGCATGATTGGTGATGTCCCTTCAAATCCTGAGGATCATTGTAGGGCACAATTCCCAACAATCTCCCCCTATTTGAAATAAGCATAACACACATCTATGCTAAGGTGCATCAACATAAGAAATATCATGATAGGTCAAAGAAACATTATCATAACAACTAGCCATCCCAGAATAGGAAGACTCCCCCAAGATGAGATGTCTTAACATTATGATTGATATATCAAAGGTACAGGTTAATTAACAATTATTTACATTGTGATGGTATGATTAGCAACACAAGCTTTATTAATCATTTATAAGGTAAACATTATGATCAAGATGAACCTAATCATTAACTTTAGTCAAACAGTAGCAAATTTTTGATTACATGATATATATGAAGGAACATCATATTTATTTATCACAGATATACATTTATCACATCAATATAGTCACGGTCAACTCATATTAATTTCATTGATAAAGATTTGAAATTTTTACACTGTTGACATTCATTATAAGACATATATCAGATAATATTTTTTAAATAAGCTTAGGACTTGCAATCTTCTATCAGTTATTCTTTGATGAACTTGCACCACCATCCTTGATTGCAACATATTTCTTCAAATTTTTAGCTTTGTTCTTCAGCCACTTGAAGTAGAGGAATGACTTTGAAATATATTTGGGAGGAATTTTCTTGGGGTTGCTCTTCCTTACCAGATTCTCCTTGAATATCCTTTCCCTTAGGGAATTTCTTTCCAAATATTTTATCCATTCCTCAGAAGGATATACACTATCAATGTTCTTCAAGATTTGTCAATGACTTACCTAGGTATTGATAATTATGGATTCAGAGGCCTCACTTAGCTGTTCATAGTCTGGGTCATCTCTGTTTTCAGCTCTCCTCTTTGCAATGAATTCTTCAGCCATTTGAGTTCCTTCCCACTTTCTTCTGGCAGCAAGCTGTGCATCGTGTTCAATTCTGGCTTGTGTAGGGAAGTCTAGGTCCTCTGGCCTCTTTCTATCCATGAGGGGCAGGTGTAGTGCCACCCTGGTGCCTTGAATGACATTGAAGGCTTGATCTTCAATGAGTGTTGCTGGCTTAGCATTCCTGTTCTCCCCTTTTTTGCCTTCTTCAGATATTGTCTTTTGCAATAATGAGGTGTTGGCTTCAGTTTTGTTTGATAAAGATGTGAGTATTCTCTCATTGTCAGTAAGCAGCTTATTCCTCAAGAGAATTGCTTGCTCCATGGACTGGAGAGCAACCTTGGTGACATGTTGATTAACATGCTCTGCTGCACCCTTGATCACCTCATCAGTTGTACTCACATAATTCTTGACATACACTATATCAGCTATAGAGAGTGTTTGGCTTGTATCCAAGGATTTCATGAGGGTGGTCAGCTTGATTCCAGCAGTTCCAGCCTTATCAAACCAGGTGGTGACCTGTTTGTTTAAGTGAGATATTTCTTCTTTAGTTTCATTTACTTTGGCTGACATTTCATCCCTCAATTTGCCAACAGATTGATCAACATACTCCTTGAGGGTTGAGGTCTGATTATTCAAGATTACTTTAATTTGGTTTAGAAATTCTTCATTGGAGATGAGAGTAGATGAAGTATGGCCCATAGGAGGAGGTCTAGCATTCTGAGCAGGGGTCTGAGAAGGCTCCTCCTCAACTACGGCACCTATAGAAGGAAACATTTCCTTAGTTAAAGCTGTTTTAACACTATTAATTAAGAGGGAATGAGTTTTACCTATAGTGGGTGCAGACTCAACTATTCTATTCACAACTTGATCCAAGTCTGTCAACTCCATCTGATCATGCCCCCCTCAGACTGAGCATCCTTCTCTTAGCTTGGCCTATTAAGATAAGTATATAAAGTCTCAGGAGGCTCCCTGTTATCTTCTGCAGCAGGGATATCTTCACTTGCTGCAATTCCATTAGTATTACCCATGTCTGCCTCATCTTCTGCAGCAACCTCTTCTTCAGTAGCATTCTGTGACACTTGTCCTGATCTTGGGCTGGCATGGATTTTATCAACATGCACAGCAGCGTCCTGGAGTTGAATGTTTGTAGAGGATTGACTGAGAGATAAGTCAATATGCAGACCAGCATCAGCTGGAGAGGATGATCCAAGCACTGGTTCAGAGCTGGAAGTACTTTCTTCCTCAGTAGATTTCTTCCTTGTATCCTTAGAGGAGTCCTTTATTCCTGAGGGTTGGCTCATTGGTAGGACTCCAGTGAATCTGTCTAAAGTTTTTATGTCCATTCTGTTTAGGTAATGAATTTTCACCTCATGTTCCTGTGTGAAAGTGTCGTGATAGGTGTTCACTAGGTATAGGGAAATAATTCTGCCCAGGTTTGGAGAGGATATGCAGTCTACTATTCTCTGATAGATGAGAGAAGACCATGAGGTCTTTCTGTTCAGGATAATTCTGTTTATAACTTCAAACACGAACCTGGAGATGGTGTCATGTGATCCAGGTTTACAGATGAGGGCTTTCCCTACAATGTCTGCTAGCAGTTTTCCTCTCTGATTGAAGAATTTTCTTTTAAGAGACCCAGATTTGGCCTCATTGTATCCACACCATGTGAGAGCAATGTCTCTGTCCATGACAACGAGCTCTTCTTCCCCGCTAGGGTTGACGGAGGGGATATGAAGTGTCTTTCCTAACCTCTTAGGGTTTACCTTTATTTTGATATATTCAATCTTAGATCTAAGAGAGTTTTGAGAAGGGGATATTTTGATGTTTGAGAAGAATTCCACTACCTCTTTTCTAAGAACGATGGAGGGTTCGAAAAGGGTGTATTTCAAGCATGCGACCTCAATCATTCTTAACACGGCTTTAATCTCAAGAGAGGCATGATTAAATACATCCTTCATTATTTCGTATCCATCCTGAAGCTCCTTGATGACATTTGGCGTCATTGCAACTGAGCGGCAAGAAGTTGGGATAGTTTCGGTCCCGACGGCTAGGGTTAAGGCTTTAGAGTGCGATGTGGCTTTTCATTTTTTGTCGCCTTTATAAATGTAATGAAAATATTTAATTAATTTAATTAAATTTTTCATTTGACTATTAAATTAAGTATTTTAGACTTTACGGCTTACTCAATATTCCTGTTATGATACATGGCACTTGGTACTTTTACTATATCCCTTGGCTTTTCTTCTATTTGTTCCATGCATGTTTAATTAGTGGCTTCCCTTATCGATTGGTTGTATATTTTAATTGACTTAGTAAAAATTTTGTCAAGTAAAATAGAGAGGGATCTAACATGTCAATGGACCCAGTTCTATTGGCACCAAATTTGTGCATTGTTTTGCCCTAAGGCATGCTAATAAGTTATTTGAATTTTTGAGTAAGCCTACAAAAATTAATAGTGTGAATAATGAAAACACTATTGTGCTAGATTAGATTCATCTTGAGCACAACTATCATAACTTAACAAATGACAAACTTAATCTCTATATAAGAGGGAGAGTTATACCTTGAGGTTTGTTTCCTCTAGCTTTTGAGGATTACTTACTTGACAGCCTCAACCTTAATTTGTTGCTTTTTCTGGAGCATATTCCAAGAGCAACTATCTTGTCCCAGTCATTTCCCTGGAACACCCATTGTCCAAATACCAAGTCTCAATTTGACAGGTACTTGAACTATCCTGCAAAACAGTATTCATTTACCCTTAGACACCAAATGATAATTGGGTCCTAGGTTCTTATTAGCATCATAAAACAACTGACCCACTCTATGTTTGGGCTGAGCACCTTTCTGTCCACTAGTCACAGTCAGGTTATGTTAACAATCAATGGCAAAATGACCCACTTTTCCACAGCACCAACATTTATGAATGTTGTATCTTCTCTTTAGGACAACACAAAATTGTTGTCCATGAGAGATGTGAGCAACACCAGACTTTGTTGAATGAGCATTGCATGATGCTTTCCCCTTCTTCCTGAGTGAAGGTGCTGAGGAACTAAATGCAGCTGGTCCAAAATGGGCCAGATGTTTTTTTGGAGCCTGTCATCTAGTGGACATTCTCATTTCCTTAGATAGAGGATACTTGGATCCAAATCTAAAGATCTTCTCCTGAACATTGTGGCTAGAGTGGACAGTGTCACTCTTTCTTGGATCATGTGCCTTCACCCTACTGGTGGAGCACACATTTGATTGATCCTTCTGGAGTGGTGCAAACTTGATAGTTTTAGAAGGTGCATTTGCCTTCTGAAACACTGTCCTCTTATCAGGAAAATCAGATTTGAAATGATAATTAATGTGGTTAATACCCAGCTTCTCAGGGACTTGACAAGTTGTAGCTTTTGGCAATTGAGCCTGTGAATGAGAAGGGCTAATCACAATCCTCAATTTCTCTGTGAACTTTTGTTCTAGATATCTAATTTGCTTCTTCTTTTCTTCTAGAATCATGGTCTAACACTCAAGATTTTTCTTGAGCTCAGACATCTCATGACTTTTCTTATAAAACTCAATATATTTATTGTTATAGAGAGTTTTATAAGGCTTTAGGCCCTCTATTTCCTTGGCTTGTCTTTTGGTAGGTATTCTGCTCTCCTTTAGAGCAATTAGGAGTAGTCCAAACTTGTCAATCAATTGATTGACATCAGTCACAGATTCATAGCAATCTTCATCACAGGATGAAGATGTACCAGTATCTAGACTGGATTCAAAGTCAGAGAAAGATGTAGAATTTTAGAGAGATTGTACTTTGATTGATTCTGATTCTTCCTGACTTATTTCTTCTACAAACATTGTCATCAACCCATAGCATCCATAATTTTCTTCATTCTCCTCATTTTCACTGTCTGAGTGTGACAGAGGGGCCCTGATTCCTATCCTGGCAGCAGGATATTCCTCCTCTTCTCCTGGATCTGCAGCAACAGATATCAGCCCTATATAGGCTTCTTCCTCTTTATCTTCAAAATCTGAGTATGAAGAATTTGTCCAGCTTCTCTTTTTCTTAGCCACAAAGGACTTTTCCTCCTTCTTGCCCATGTGGTGATGGTGAAGGTTTTTATTCTTCTTCTCATTTTCATACTCTGAACCACTTTTAGAAAGACTGACTTTCTCTGTCCATTCCATATAGCCAGTGAGAGAATCTCACATCTCTTTGGCTGACTTGCAGTGGACCACTCTCATGAGGGTTGAGTCATCTATGGCACTCACCATGATGTATTGTGCCATCTTGTCCATAGATGCAAAGATGATTTTTTCCTCGGACATCTCTGCATAACTATTTGGAGTCTGGATGATTGCATCTGATGTTGAGATCTTCATGAAGATGAAAGGTCCTTCTTGAACTATTGTAAGTACCATAGGATCAGAGGCTTCCATGATTTGCTTGATCATTTCTTTCCAAGTCTTAAAGTTCTCCTTGTTGCAGACTTGAAGCTCCATTTCTTGTGGTTCTCTTTTAAACACACAAGTGTAACCCTTTTACCTAACCTTGGAGGTATATCCAGATTGTTAAATTCTTTTTGAGGAACCTCTCTCTAATATCACTTGAAAGTTACATAACTGAAGGTTAGATAATCACCTAGATGGGGGGTGAATAGGTCTTTGAGTTTTAATAAAATCTTTTGTTGATTTCTAATTATACTAACTAGAGCTTGTCCTTAAAATCTGCAATAACAAAGAAAAACAAGCACACAGCAAACACAAGAATTTATAGTGGTTCTCCAAATGGGTACATTCACTTTCCCTTCCACCTATCCAACTTATTTGTTGGACTAGGCACAACGTTTTCACTATGCTCCTCAGAGCTTACACCTCAGACTCACAGCCTTACACACAGATTCTTCACAAAATCCAACTCAGAAACACAAGAGTTCCTACCTAAGAGCTCTGCAGAACTCCTAAAGCTCAGTGATCCACTGATCACCTAACTCAGCCTTATTTCTAAGGCCCACACTCAGGCTCTTCAGCCCTACAGCTTCAGACACACGGCTCTACTCTCAGAGTGCTGGAGTACTCCTACAACTCAGTACCCTTTCAGGTACCTACAGCTCAGCATCCTCCAAGTCCTACAATCTCAGTGGCAAACTCGTCACCTACAACTCAGTGATCCACTGATCACCTACCTTAGACACAAGACCCTACACTCAGGCTGGGAGGACAGCCCTACCTCAGATCCACACTTGGATCCTACCTAAGAGAGCAGCACTATCCTACCTCAAGAACTTAAGCCCTACAGCTCAAATCCACACTTGGATGCTACCTTAGTGTCCCAACAGGGCACCTACCTCAGTGACAAATTTGTCACCTAACTCAGGCACAAAGTGTCCTACACTCAGATTCAGGAAATCTGAATCCTACAGGAAATAAATCAGGATGTTGAAAAAATAGAACAACTGACTCAGAGAAGTATCTCTGAGTCAACCTTGCTGGACTGAGCAGATATCAGTACAGTCAACTTGTTGTAGAAGGAATTATCCTTCTTCTACAGCTAACACTTTACTGCAGCACAGGTAAGCAGTCATCGGCTTGCTGAAGAGATGTATCAGCTACACTGTTTTGATGAGAACTAACTTGCTGAACTTTGAAGTGTTTTAGCTATCTTTATCTGCCCTCAGGATAACATGGCTGGACTTTAGCTTTCAAGCTTGATGGGGAAGAAGATGTCCAGCCGCCTCTTTCTTTTTCTCTTTCTATATTTTTTGTGTTTGATCCCCGAGTATTCGTTCACCCTAATCCCATTACAGTTTCCTTTTTATATGCGTTGATTTGAATCAACGACATAATAGAATGTGGGCCCATTAAGGATTGTTAAGCACCATCTCCATCAGAAAGGGACAAAACATATTTCGGCACTGCACCAGCTTTCCCGCAACGGCTTCCTGCAATTTTGACTTTGATGACATCAGCAGTGGTCATCAATATCTGGACTTAGAAAATTTTCCAGAATCGCATCAAGCGTTGAGTGATGTTAAGACACTCAACGTCATCATCCTTGGCTCTTAGTGCTTCTAGACTTGGAAATTTCTCTGTCTTTGTCTCAGCGGTTTCAGCGATTTTTCATTATCAGCTGAGACAAGCCTTTGTCTCAGCGCTTTCTTCTTATCTGTTGTCTCAGCGGTTTTTTTGCACTTAACTGTCTCAGCGGTTTTGTCTCAGCGGTCTCAGCAGTTTTTCATTATCAGCTGAGACAAGCCTTTGTTTCAGCGCTTTCTTCTTCATTAGAAGCGTTGAGTGAACCTGTTTCACTCAACGCTTCTAAATGTAGAAAAAAGATCTAGCTAGTTTTGTCTCACCTGTTTACCTCTTAACTGTCTCAGTGCTTCCTGCTTTATTAGAAGCGTTGAGTGAATCTGCTTCACTCAACGCTTCTGAACTTAGAAATTTTCAGCCAATTTTGTCTCTGCTGTCTCAGCCGTCTCAACGCTATCTTCTCAGCTGACTCACCTGTCTCAGCAGTATCAATGCCTTCTTCTCAGCGGTCTCAGCGCTTTTGCCTTAGATAGATTTTCTAGCTTTTAGCTGCGTTCGACGATCTGTGTGCTGAGCTTGACCAACTTTAATCTTCTCAGTAGTCTCAACGACTTCTTCTCAGCAGACTCAGCGTTTTTTGCCTTAGTTGATTTTTTTACCTTTAGCTTAATAATTGTTGAGCTGAGTTCGACGATTTACAAGCAAAGCTCGACGAACTTTAATCTTCTCAGCGCTTTTTGTTTTTGTTGATTTTTCTGGCTTTAGCTTAACAAGTGTTGAGCTGAGTTCGACGATTTGCATGCTGAACTCGATGAACTTCAAGCTGAGCTCGACGAAAGTTGAAGCCTGAACTCTTGTGCTTATCTCATTGAATGTTGAGTTGCGCTCGACGACCAGCGAGATGAGTTCGACGTACTCTGAGCTGAGTTCGACGAAATTTGAGTTTACTGCCCAACTCATTTTTCTTCACTTGTCCAATCATGGACTACCTGCATGCATGAATTAAAGCACACATCAAATACATTATGCTCCTTAGCATGATTGGTGATGCCCTTTCAAATCCTGAGGACCATTGTATGACACAATTCCTAACAACATTGCATGTTGTGCTTACGAGTATCGTGTCAGATAGAGATTCCGGGTTCATGTCCGGTTTCTGGCAAAGCTTGCAAGGAGCTCTAGGTACTGACCTTAAGTATTATACTGCCTATCGTCCTCAGACGAATGGTCAGACGGAGAGAGTGAATCAGATCTTGGAGGATATGATTAGATGCTATATTTTGGACAATGGTGGGGCTTGGGATAAACGCCTCGGACTGATGGAGTTCGCATACAATAACAGCTATCAGGAAAGTTTGCAGATGACACCCTTTGAAGCTTAATATGGAAGGCATTGTATAACTCCACTGTTTTGGACAGAAGTTGGTGAGAACCCTTTGCTCGGTCCGGAAGTGCTTGAGGATATGAGCATTTCAATGACGCATATTTGTGAAAACTAAGGTTGGCTCAGGAGCGATACGAGAAGTATGCAAATCAACGCAGAGTTGATCTAGAATTTGAAGTTTGGGATATGGTATTTCTGAAGGTCTCTCCGATGCCAAGTGTTAAGAGATTTGGAAGGAACCATAAGCTAGATCCCAGGTATGTGGTACCTTTTCAGATTCTGAAGCGCATCGGATTTTTTGCCTATAGACTGGAATTGCCTGATTCTTTCCATGGTGTTCACGACGTGTTTCACTTGAGGTAGTTGCGAAAGTGCGTTCGTAGTGATCGTCATGTCCTTGACTCTGTGCCCCAATTGCAGCATAATCTCTCGTATGTCGAAGAGTCTGTCCGTATTCTGGAGACGCAAGATCGTGTGCTAAGAAAGAAGACAATTCTGATGGTTAAGGTTCTCTGGCGCAATTAGGATGCTAGAGCTGCAATATGAGAATTGGAATCCGCAATGAAAGATTCTCATCCTCAGTTGTTCTCCTAGTTTTCCTTGATTAATATTCTTGTTTAATAAATTCTTCTATCATGTCTCTCCCTCTGCCCTCTTGTTTCGTTTTGTGTTCCAAGTTTCGAGATGAAACTTCCTTTTTGGAGGGGTGACTGTAACGCCCCTGATTTTCCGACAATTATTTAATCCTTTTGATGACGTCATAATGACGTAAGGGGCGTTACGTTAACGTGGAGTTGATGGCGCATCGCCGTTAGTGCGTTTTCGCGTCTGTTCGGTCGAGTCGACCAAATTCGTTAATCCTTGTCGAAAATGGAAAATTCCACATTAGGAAATTAAATTAATTAAATTTTGACATGCTCGTCAAGTTTCGTCGCGATCCGAGCGATATTCGAGCCTCGGCGAATTTCCGAAGTTTTGTATAATTTATGTTCGCCGTAGACTTTGAAAATTTATATCTCGAGAACAGCATGTCGAATTTTGGTTCCGTCTTCGTCAATGGATTCGTAGCGTCAGTGTTCGCCTACGGTGCAAATTTCATTTAATTCGGCGAGCGTTTGGGCCTCCTTTTTAATCTCGTATTTTCTTATTCAAAAATATAAATATGATTATTATAATATTAAAACACTATTCAAAAATGTCATTTACTATTCATCGCTATACTTTAATTTTTTGAATATATTTGTAAAAGCAACTTCATGCAATTAGTTAATATGTTTTCTCGAGTAATCACATCTTCATCTCACGTAATTATATGTTCTTCTCGAGTACTCAGTTATTCTTCTCGAGTGATCTGCAGGCCTTTCCGGGAAATCCAGATTTTGTACTCGAGAACTAAAAACCTCCTTCCCAGGAAATCCTGAAGTTAGTTCTCGAGAACTCTATGCTTGTTCTCGAGTATTGTAGGTTCTTCTCGAGAAATTCGTTTCAGTCTTCTTTGGGGCGCCGTTTTGAGGGTCAAAACGACGTCATATGGAAAAATGGTTAACATGAATTTTGTTCATCTCGACGAGATATACAACTTTCTTGTTGATCACGTTTCGATTCGGAGTAATCTTTAGCCTCCATTTTCATTTTCCGTGCACCCGCACTTGAATTACCAGCCCCCTTCATGTTTATACAAAAGAATATATATATATGTATATAATCATATACTTAAGGATAAAATAGAACTACTTTTTCTTTAAGTCAAACTCCTTTTCTTTCACCCGAACCAGAGAAGCGAGAGCGAGAGATAGAACGTCCGTTCGTGAATCTTTCGGTGTCTGTCGACGGTACTTCGGTGCTCGAAATCTTTAACGGGATATAGATCCGGAAAACTCTCGCCGAGATCTTCAGAATAATGGCAAGTATTTCTCGTTTCGTGTAAGTTTTTCTTTAGGGTTTTCGGCCCTAACCTCTCTTTTTGTCAAATCCTTGTAAATTTCGCTTCCCCGCGTCTTCTTTTAGTTAGATCCACGATGTGGAGTATATTGGAAGGCCGATTGGAGTAGAAACCAAAGCAAGTGGTGTTCTTGCCCTCCCTCTTGCTCTTTTCTTCCAAATTTTAGCGATATCACTACAAGAAAAATAGCAATTAGTAAGGAAAATTAGGAAGGCCGTATATTTCGTTGCTATTTAGCATCAAATTTAGATAGGTAAATCAATTTTTTCATTACCTATAAAAATAGCAACGAAATTTTTTTCGTTGCAAAGATAGCAACAAATTTTTTTGTTGCTGAATATTTGTTGGTAAAATAGGAACGAATATTCTGTTGTAAATATTTCGTTGCAAAATAGAAACGATTTTTTTTGTTGCTAAATATTTATGTAAAGAAACAAAAATTTCCTTTCAAAAAATTTCTTCTCACTTTCAAAAGAAAATATTTTTCCATTTTTATTCCTTCTTGTAAAATATAATTATTGTTTATATATATTTATAAATGAGCATTAATATCTTAAATTCAACTAAATAATTAATAATATAGTAATTTCTTTATATAGTTTTATAAATATTTTAAATATATATTTATTGATAAATTAGTATAGATTATAATTATGGGGAAGTATCTAGTGCGCGCGTACGGGCGTACGGGCGTACGGGCAAGGGTCAAGATGATTTCAAATAGAAAAGTGATCAACATGAAAGTTGTAGATATCGGTGAGACGAACAACTTTCATGTTGAGC
Organism: Platanthera guangdongensis; assembly: GCA_039583875.1. Lineage (NCBI taxonomy): Eukaryota > Viridiplantae > Streptophyta > Magnoliopsida > Asparagales > Orchidaceae > Platanthera > Platanthera guangdongensis. The sequence continues at coordinate 174,299,899 of CM077158.1, read as the reverse complement.
ACTTTTTCATTTGGAGTCATCTTGGCCCTTGATTTGGGCCCCGAAATTTGGGGCGGCGAGATTGCTACTGTAGCACTCTCGCCGCCCCAGATGTCGGGGCCCAAATCGAGGGCCGAAAAGGCTCCAAATCAAAAAATGATCAACATAAAAGTTGTTCATCTCGCCGAGATCTACAACTTTCATGTTGATCACTTTTCGATTTGAGAGCACCTTGACCCCCAAAATTATCTGCCTGTACGCTCGCATGTACGCTTGCACGCAATCATGCCCGCACCTGATATCTCCCCGATAATTATATAAGAAAATATATTATATAATATAATATATATTATATGAGAATATATAATGTAATGAAATATATATATTTATATATTTATTTATATATATATATAAGGATATACATTATAATAATATATATATGCTATATATTTATATATATAGAAAATATCTCCTCTGTCTAACAAATTTACATGTTTGGAGTATTGGTTGAGTGAGTCTTAATGTATAGAATGTTCTGGTTCAAATCCCAGCAATGTCAATAAAGTTGAAATATTTTGATTATATAAATATTATTATTTTTATACAAAATTATTTACAAATATTTAAATATTAGCAATAAAAATAGATTTCTTACTAATTTAGGAAGGAATAATTTCCTTCCTAAAAATTCTTGCAAAATAGGAAGGAATAATTTTCTTGCTAAAATTAGCTAGGAGCATTTTACCTACAAAATTTTTTTGTTTCTAAATTCCTTGCTAAATAAAATTAGCAAGAAATTTAAGTAATTAGCAAGGGATTTAACCCCTTGCTATTTAAAGTTTTTCTTGTAGTGTATGTTGTAGATTTGACATGTTTAAGTTAACTATATCCTCGAATTACTAGTTAATTGTCTTGGATTAAGAATTGTGTTCCATCTATAATCATTTCTCCCAAATTTTATTCTGTAGATTTGGTAAACAAATTTGATTTTCGTGTCACTTTAACTATCGAGTCATTATGATCGTTGCGACACCTCGTGCATCCCATTGTTTTGATCGTACCTCACTTTGCTTAACTCTTGCAATGTCCTTATGCAGTACAAATCGTTCGTTGACCGTTAGTCCATGTTGAATAAAAGAAACTCTGCATGTATAATTATGTAACTAAAGAAAACTCTGATGGTCTGTGTGCGTTGGGGTTTCTCCCTCGGCACAGTGTCTTATGGCTGAGTCTGTGCGCGTTGTGGGACTTCATCCCCAGCACATTACCTTAGTTATTGTTCTATTCGCGTCGGGGTTTGTCCCTCGGCATGGTGCCTTTTGGCTGGGTTTGGGCGCGTTATACACATTTTTCCCCGGCACAGTACTTTTTCCTGTTGAGCTGATCAGTCTCATTTAAATGATGAATAACATGAATAATAAAGAAAGATAAATATATGAATTTCTGATGTTTGGCACTCTGTTCTGTCCAGCTGTTGTGATTAGCCTTTCCTACTCAGCTAGATTTACTGTTTTGTTTCTGTTGCTCTGCTACTTACCTTTTGTTGCAGTTGTTTTGTAGATTTTTGTTCACCTTGAGATTTGTTTGGTCTATCTTTACTTTCTGCACTACTTATAACTTGCTTCTGAGGTGTTTTTCTTTTGAATGTCTCAGGTCCACAGTAGTAGTAGGTTTAGCTGACAGTGTTGTGCTCCTGGTGCTGCGAGTTGCTGTGCCCGTTTGTTTCCACCTCAGAGCATTAAGATAGTGGTATTTGTTTACACTTGTCAGATTTTCCTATGGGTTCGTGTCAGTTGCGGGCGCCCTTAGTCTTTGACTTTCTGTGTTAGATTACTTGTTACTTTTACTGTTGTTACTTATTACTTGTTTATACTTGCTCTCTGTGAAAGATTTATGTTATGATGCATATATTTACTTTTAAGTATACAAAACTGTATTCTAAAATATTGACATGACATAACTTTTTAACTGCAAAACATACTACTTTTAAGCGCTATAAAAGTCTTTTCTTTTATTTATATTAAATATAGAAGTCACATGATCATTACATTATGCTAGACTTTCTTTATCATGTAGGATAATAAACGAATCAAAATAATTATTTTCTACTGCGTAAACTTATATATTTTCTCACCTATGAACTAGCGATCCACCCGACCGAGGGACAAGGTCAGTAACTCAAATAACTTATATGTATTTTTTAAACTTAATTTCATAAGTTTTTACATAAAGTAAATGTGAGGACGTGTGCTCTGAGCGTCTGCAGTTGTCCCCTGCACGGCGTGGTATCATGGCGCGCATTTTCTCTTACTCTGACGTATTATTTAATATAGAGAAAATGCGGGTTGTGACAAATACTCGTACCAAAAAAATGCTCTCGGATTAGAGCCATATTTTGTTCCGAAAGGGTTCTGATGGCGTTACTAAAACGAAATGGTCGTAGCTTACATTGACACTGTACATAAATAGGAATTAAAATTATAAGGGACAGGTTATCTGGAAGCAAAGGATTTTTTGCCCAAGTTAATCAAGAACTTTCTCCAACAAAAAGCTTACCTCCGATAACGTTCAAGTTGACCAGCCCCACTTCGTCGGCATTGAGGATGCCCAAGCAAGCATTGCCTTGTCTCTGAAATGGGTTGAGATTTGGGAATAGTTATCACACCAGTATAGACATTTTGATGTCAAGTGATATGGCGGTGCTTACCGTGACGATGAAATAGTTCTCCGGCGGGATCTCCATTTGAAAACCCGGAGAGGCGTTGCTATTTCCGAAGCTGAGGAGTAAGGGGCGGAAGTACTTCCTGAGGTCAAGGACGGACTTGAATGGCCTTGTGCCCTTCCAGCAGCGAGGAAGAGTCCTATCTTCGGTTGCTTCTTTCAGCTTCGTCTTCGAGATATCTGCCCTAACCTAGCAGTAGTCATCCAAGAAATTTCCCACTGCATTATAATCCCTATAATATAAGTCCTTCAGACAGAGCTTATGAGTGACAAATGAAATATCTCCGGACATTGCGCTCGGGGGGTGCCCCTTCGTGTGTGTGAGAGAAGGAAGCATAGGCATAACACAGGCTTTATGCGAGTGGAGTCAGCGAGAGTACGGACAAAAGCATATGAAAAAATACTCATATATGCAAAATGTACGTCTCAGACTTTTAGTCCCTAACCTTTACATGTCTTTTGTTTTCAGTCACAGAGTTTTTTTTTTTTAAGTTTTAGTCTCCAATCTTTTCTACCTTTAAACTTTAGTCTTTAAAGTGACGGAAGTCCTGAACTCCTGTTTCTAAAAGTAACGGAAGTTACTTTCCATCTTTTCCGCCGGACTTCAACTCTCCCCTTCTCCCAGAAACAGCGACGAGTTATGGTTTTCTTGTTTCCACTGGGACTGCGACGGCAACAACGAAGTTCCCTTTTCCCACGATGACGGCGACGACGACGGAATAGGGTTTCACGCCATTCCCTGATTTCTGTGTCGGCATTTTTAGGTGTTGGAGTAGAGCTTCCATCTCTGTTGAGTCACTCATCCTCTTGGCTATTGTTTCCGCATCAAGTACTAGGAATGTTTTTGACAATTGTTTTATAGCTACAATTGTATTTTACTGGTTATTATTTGTCAAAATTTAAAAACTTATATCTAATGTTATGCTCCAAAAATATAAATCAAAAGGCGAAGCAGCTTGAGAAAATGCCATCGGTTACTAACATATCGCTACAAGAACAGTCAAAAGGAGAAGTAGCACGAAAAATTAACTTCCGTTAGAATTAGAACTAAAATTTAAAGACATAAAAAATTTGGGACTAAAACCTTCAAGATAAAACTTTAGGGACTTAAATCAAAAAAAGGATAAAATTTAGGCACTGAAACCTACATTTTGCCTATATAATAAAAGTAACGCACTATAATAAAGTAACACACTATAAAGACTTTTTATTAAAAACAATTGTTTTGTCAGCGGCACCGGAAAAATATATAATGATACTAGTACATAATAGGTAACACATTGTATCAAGAATTTATGTTATATACTTATTTTATAAAAAATAATTTGTATACAAATTATTGAATACGCAAAATAAAATATGTCAATTCCATCAGCAATTTCGAGAACGTAAAAACTACCATCAAATCGTTGATTTTATTAATAGATTTAATGGATTACTATCAAGTCACTCCTTGTTGGGGAAATTTTTTTTGGTGTGTAATGCATGTACTATTTCGGGGATGATAAATAATAGTCAAAATTGCGGGATCCGCATTTTTCTTCTCTAATTTTGTGATACCCCTATTCTCAAGTTGAAAGCAAAAATGAGACAAGCTAGCTTGCAGAAATCCACTGCGATGCATAGAAGCAATTGTCGAGCTCCTATGCAGCATCGTACTCGGTACATTTCTGTTGGAAATGTGGATAAGTTCACGCACATCACAAAATTTTTCACAGCAAAGTAGTCGGCGAGACCACCTATGCGAAACCGCCAAGTCGCGCGGTTACCAACCCGGCGAGACCGCACCCCACTTGCGGTTAGATCACTCAACCCGCACGACCTCGACGCCAACGAACTTCTACTCGCTTGCGAGTCCTCCAGCCAGCAGTACCCTCTCGCGAGCTCACACACCTCTCGCGAGCAGCACCGCCCGAGCACTACCCAGGCGAGCTGGCTCCGCGAGACCAACAGGCGAGATAGCTACACCCTTACTGCTAGACCCCCACACTCGAGTACTCAACCCGCGAGTACACCTCCCGCTGCGAGATCACCAACTCGCGAGTTGCACAAGCCGCGAGTTCCCTCTCGCGGCGAGTTCACCAAGCCGCTCGGCTTCAACTTCTAACCGCCCAACCTGGTTGACAAGCCGCCCGGACAGAAAAACACACCAGTGCTGCAACGCTTCTCTCTCTCTCTCTCTAAAACAGGAACAGGAATATGAGAATTTCTCTCTCTATTTCATCAATCTTAAAAAAAACTACAAATGGCCTATTTATAGGCAAAGAAAACAAGCAAAAGGAATCTCTCTCCTAATAATTACAACCTCTCATCTACCCATTTAATACATACTCTCTCATATTCATTAAAAGCAAACATAAATGAAATGACAATTCCAACAACCTTGTGGGGCCCGGTCAACATGTCAATCCTGATCAACTTAATAACTCCAGCAAACTCCCCCTCAAACTTGGCAGACCATGCCGAGTTTGTTCTTTATCTTCAGAAAAGTTTCTACTTTCACTGTCTTAGTGAAGATGTCTGCAACCTGCTCTCCGGTTGGGCAATACACCACCTCCACTGTCTTCTGCTCCACTTGTTCACGGAGGAAGTGATATCGGGTCTCAATATGCTTGCTCCTCCCATGCAACACTGAGTTCTTTGCGAGTTGGATAGCAGACTTGGTATCCACTAATACTGTTGTTGGCTCTTCCTGCGCATGATGCAACTCCCCCAGAAGGTTCTGTAGCCAGATAGCTTGGCAGGCACATGTCGCCGCCGCGATGTACTCCGCCTCGCAAGATGATAAGGCTATAGTAGACTGCTTCTTAGAACTCCATGAGAACGCAGCGGTTCCCATGTTGAACGCATACCCGGAAGTGCTCTTCTGGTCGTTCACATCTCCTCCATAGTCGCTATCCGAGTAGCCGACTAGCTTCAACTCTCCTCCAGATGAGTACTTCAGTCCGTGGTCCCGAGTCTCGTTCACATACTCAGGATCCTCTTTGCTGCTGTGAAGTGGTCCTGCTTGGGTTCCTCCATGTGCCTGCTTACTACCCCGACCGCATACATGATGTCCGGCCTAGTGAAAGTCAAGTATCTTAGACTTCCGACCTGGCTTTTGAACATAGTTGGGTCCACTCCTTCCTCTTCGGAATCCTTCCTCAGCTTTGTTCCAGGGTCCGTTGGAGTGGAGATAGCCTTACTACCCTCCATCCTGAACCTTTTTAGAATCTCCTCGGCATACTTCTTTTGGGAGATGAAGATCCCATCTTCTCTCTGCTGCACCTCAACTCCCAAGAAGTAGCTCAGTTCTCCCAAGTCCGTCATCTCGAACTCCTTCATCAACCTCTTGAATTCTTCGAACATCGCAGGGTTGCTCCCGGTGAATATCATGTCATCCACGTATAGACATAGGATCATGATGTCCCCACTCTTCTCAACCTTCATGTAGAGAGCATACTCATATGGGCACTTGATATACCCATGCTCCTGAAGGAATTTGTCTATCCTCCCATTCCAAGCTCGAGCTCCCTGCTTTAGTCCGTACAAGGCTCTGCTCAGCTTGCAAACCTTTCTCTCCTTGCCTTTCACAATGTACCCTGGAGGCTGCTAGATGTACACATCCTCCTCTAGGTACCCATTCAGATACGCCGCCACACCATCCATTTGCATGATAGTCCATCCGTAGTGTGCCGCCAGTGCGATGATCAGCCTTATAGTATCGATCCGCGCCACTGGGGCGTAGACTTCATCATAGTCCACCCCTTGGACTTTTCTATACCCTTTCACCACCAGCCTTGCATTGTGTTTCTCCACAGCTCCATCTTTATTTTTCTTCACCTTGTAAACACATTTCACTCTGAGGGGTTTGTGGTCCGCCGGTGGGTCAACTAGCTCCCATGTATCGTTCTTCTTTATGGAGGCCATCTCGGCATCCATCACCATCCTCCAAGATTTCTCCTGTGCAGCTTCTTCATAGGATCGTGGCTCGCAATCTGCTAAGAGAAAATATAATGAATAGTTAGCATGAATTGGGACCGTCTCCTCGTAGAGCTCCGCCAACCCCTTCATCCTGGGTGGTGGACTCTCGGAGTCACTCCGGCTCCTGCTTCTTCCTCCAGAATTGCCTCCACTTGAGCTTTCCCCTCTTGAATAGGAGGCGGAAGCTCCCCCTGAATTTCTACTTGATGGTGATCGCGGCTCAGCTCCACCATTATCGGCTCCAGCCTCGTGACCACCCTCTCCTTCATCTTCAAAGAACATGCCCTTTGAAAGTCCACCTAGTGTCAACTATCTTCACCTATGGGGGGGGGATAGGTGACGTGCAGCGTTTTTGCGGAATTTAAGATTGTACCTGCACAATAAAAATAAACAGCACAGCACACAGAATACACAAGCTATTTATAGTGGTTCCCCGACTTGGGTACATCCACTTTCCCCCTTCGACCTATCTCCCAATAAGAGACGACTCGGTCTCTTCACCAACAGGATTGAAATCCAATCCTTGCACTATCGGAAGGAAACCTTCCACACGTAGGAGTCAACACTCCCACAAACCAGGTTGCACCCAACCCTTAAAACTAGGAACCAACGTTCCTTTACACCAAAAGTAAAATAGAATGTACAAGAAATACAAACTACGTGTGGAGACTACGGTGTCCCTCTTTATTGACGACGTGATCTTGAAGTCTACAAAGAGTCCACAACCTTGGTCTCTCTTGGAGAGAATCTCCACGGAACCAGCGGCGGCAAGATGGACGACGGCTAGGTTCACGGGATCGGCGGCAACAACGATGTGTGGCTGCTGTTCTTTGCAGATCCAAATTTCATAGCGAAGCAAGCTAGGTCTACCAACGGTCACACGAGGATCGGTCGTCTCGATCGATTCAGACGGGGATGTTTTTCCCGATCAACAAATCGAGAGACAAGGGATCTCTGGATAGACACGTGAGACTCTAAACTTGGCTAAGCTTCTGTCGCCGGAAGATCACGAAGAAATCTCGATCACAGGCGGCGACCAACTAGCTCGAGCGCGACGGCGGCGGCGGAGTGGAGATCGCGATTTTAGGTCAAGTTGTCGCTCGGCTTCTTTCTGTGTATTTTTCCGTTCAAAATACCCGTATATATATACTGTAGACGCTTTCAAAATGACCGTTGTGGGAGCCACAAGAAGAATCCCTAAGTCCCGGTCCAGAACATTGTCAGCGGCAGAATCTGATTCAGGGAGTTCCAGAAAATCGCCCAAGTCAAAATCGGTGAGAATCGAAAGTGAATCTCGTCGAGTCGTCGAGAATCAAAGGTGATTCTCGACGATTCGGCGAGAATCAAAGATGATTCTCGTCGAATTTGACTTGGTTGCGCGCACTGATTAGGCAGGGTCGAGACGGCGAGAATCAGCCAGTGATTCTCGGCGATTCGGCGAGAATCACTAGTGATTCTCGACGATTCTTACTTGGCATCAGAATTTGCGCGCTTTGAAGTAGCTGGATCGAGTCGGCGAGAGTCAACCACTGATTCTCGACGATTCGGCGAGAATCAAAGATGATTCTCGCCGAATCGGCGAGAATCACTTGGCGATTCTCGTCGATTTACACTTGGACGAATTTTCGTCTTTTCACCCATGATGTGCTCCTTGACCCATCCTTGCTCCTTGTCTGATCTTGCAAGATTACAGCCCTGTACTTGAAAGTAAGTGCACTCCAATAGAGAGAGTACACGTAGGCCAACAAACTGATCTGCTCAACGAGGGATTACGTCGTGCAGACCCGTGTATATTGACCTACTGCAGCCTGACATTGATGTGCACTTAGCGTGGAATAACTGCAAGCACAACTTGAAATAATTTGTCAAAAACATTGCCTATTTACCTTAGCTTGTTCAGGGGCTTCTTCAAATCAGGTACGTTGTGGATACAATACCCAACAATCTCCCCCGATTTGAAGAAGCCTAAACCCTACAAGCTAAGGTGAATAAAGCGTATATGAATGAAAATCATAAACTTGAAATTGAGGTGAGTGAGTTATTCATTACCAATACCAATTTCTTGGGAGCAAGCTTGGAGCCACCTTAGTCTTAGCCGAGAGGGTAATCTCCCCCTTTTCGGCTTCTGCAAATCGGGGTCTGTAGCATTTGTCCCCTTGCTCCCCCTCAGTTCTTGCACCTGTGTTCATGCTTGAGTACCTTGCTCCCCCTCAGTTCTTGCGCCTGGGCTCAACTTGAGTACCTTGCAGAGGCTCCCTCTAGATGCATGATCCTGGAGCTTCTGTAGTCTTCATTCCTCATAATTTAGCATTCCCAATTCAGTTTTGAAGAGACTGAACTTGACTTCGTCTAAGGGCTTTGTGAATATATCTGCAATCTGCTTGTCCGTGGGGACATAATAGAGAGAAATGTCCTTGTTCTCCACGTGCTCCCGAATGAAGTGGTAGCGCACTTCAATATGCTTCGTTCTGCTGTGCGAGACCGGATTGTTGGCAATGGCAATTGCACTGGAGGAGTCGCAGTACATTGGTATTTCCTTGAACGGAAGGTCGTAGTCGGCTAACTGGTTTCTGATCCATAGGAGTTGTGCGCAACAGCTGCCAGCCGAGATGTACTCAGACTCTGCAGTGGAGGTAGCTACACAATTCTGCTTCTTGCTGTTCCAAGAGATAAGCCTTCTTCCGAGGAATTGGCACGTCCCGGAAGTGCTTTTCCTGTCATCTCTACTCCCTGCAAAATCAGCATCTGAAAAGCCTATTAGCTCGACATCATTGTTTCTCGGGTACCACAAGTCAAGATTGGGAGTACCTTTAAGGTATCTTAGAATTCGCTTTGCAGCGACATAGTGAGATTCCTTAGTGTTCACCTGATACCGGGCACAGACACATGTGGAGAACATAATATCCGGTCTACTGGCAGTAAGGTAGAGCAGGGATCCAATGATGCTTCTGTATTTGGTTTCATCGAACGGTTTATCTTTCTCATCCTTATCCAGAGACATAGTGGATCCCATTGGAGTCCTCATAGAGGTTGCATTCTCCATCCCTAATTTCTTAAGGATTTCATTTGTGAACTTCGTCTGAGAGATGAAGATTTCATCCTCATACTGTTTCACTTGAAGTCCCAAGAAATACTTGAGCTCTCCCATACTGCTCATTTCAAACTTTCCTTGCATAAGTTTGGAAAACGTTTTGCAAAGATTGTTGTCCGTTGAGCCGAATATTATTTCATCGACATAGATTTGCACCAGCAAAATCTTGCCTTTGACTTCCCTGAGAAATAATGTCTTATCTATTTTACCTCTAGAGAACTTGTTCTCAAGAAGAAAACTAGATAAAGTCTCATACCAAGCTCGTGGAGCTTGTTTTAACCCATATAAAGCTTTATTAAAAAATATACATGATTGGGATAAGTAGGATTGACAAAACCTGGGGGTTGAGCGACGTATACTTCCTCTTTCAGGTCTCCGTTCAGGAATGCCGATTTCACATCCATTTGATAGACTGTGAATCCTTTGTGCGAAGCATACGCCAGGAACAGTCTGATTGCCTCGAGCCTTGCCACTGGTGCAAAGGTCTGGTCGAAGTCAATCCCCTCCTCCTGTCTGTAACCTTGAGCCACCAGCCTGGCCTTGTTCTTTATGATGACACCATGTTCATCCAGTTTGTTTCTGAAGATCCACTTGGTGCCAATCACATTCTGCCTGTGTGGTCTGGGAACCAGTGTCCAAACGTTGCATCGTTCGAATTGATGTAGTTCATCTTGCATGGCCAAAATCCATGTCGTGTCTTTGTTCGCCTCGTCGAACTTCTTTGGCTCAACCTGTGACAGGAAGCTAAGATGCAAAACTTCTTTAATAGTACCTCTTCGAGTTCTGACACCGACACGAGGATCTCCGATGATCTGATCTCTAGGATGATCCCTCACGTGTCGGAGCTCTAGAAGTCTGGCGTCTGGAGCTTCGACTACTTCTTGGGCTTCTCCTTCTTCTAAGAGATTTGTTCCATTTTGATCTTCAACATTCCCAGATGACGTGGAGGTGGAAACTTTGACGTACTTTGGAGTTTCATCTTTAGCGGTCTCATTGAGATCCAGCTGTTCAAGTCGTGCACCTGCATCTTCAAGAATACCACTGGAAGAATTGTTGTTAAGCAAACTTCCTTCATCAAATACAACATTAATTGATTCTTCTACCACTAGGGTTTTCTTATTGAAGACCCTATATGCCCGACTGTGGGAACTATAGCCCATGAATATGCCTTCGAAGCATTTTTCACCAAATTTAGTACGCGGGTACTTCCCATTATTCAGTACATAACATTTGCAACCAAAGATCCTCAAGTAGGACATGGTTGGTTTCCTGCCTTTCAGTAGCTCGTAAGGCGTCTTACGATGATGCTTGTTGATCAATGCTCGGTTTTGTACATGACAAGCTGTGTTGACAGCCTCTGCCCAGAAGTATTCTGGGAGAGAGGCGTCATTCAATATTATCGTGCAGGCTTCAATGAGAGTTCTATTTCTCCTCTCCGCAACTCCATTTTGCGGAGGAGTGCACGGGGAGGAAAACTCATGAAAGATACCTTGTTCTTCACAGAACTCTGTCATAGCACCAGATTCTAATTCTGTTGCATGGTCACTTCTGATTTTGACCACTGGGCAGTTAAATTCGTTCTGAACCTGCTTGACAAAACTAGTGAAGATGTCAAACGTATCTGACTTTCGTTTTAAGAAGAACACCCATATAAACCGAGAATGATCATCAACTATCACTAGCGTATAGGACTTGCCTCCCAAGCTATGAACTTGCATTGGACCAAACAGGTCCATATGTAGAAGGTAAAGACATCGGGAAGAGTCTTTGTCTGCAATGCTCTTAAAGGTAGCCCGAGTCTGTTTGCCCATCTGACATGCAGGACAGGGGTTATCTTTGATGCACTTGATAACGGGAGCATCCCTTACTAAGTTTTTAGAAAACAGCATACTAATTGTTTTGAAATTAATATGTGTCAATCTCTTGTGCCATTGTTCACAAAGAGATGCACTACCTGTGGCCACAAAGCATACGGGGGTAGACGAATCTAAACTGAGAAAATCTAAACAGAAGATATTTCTGCTCCTAATGCCTGATAATACCGTCTCAGAAGAGATACGTGAAATTATCAGACATTTATCCTTGCAGAACTTAACATCATAACCTTTGTCACATAACTGACTTACACTGATCAGGTTATGGTTTAACCCTTCAACATAATCCACGTCGGTGATAGAGATTATGCCGTTGGAAATCATACCGTAACCTCTGGTGACTCCTCGATCTGACCCTCTAAAGATGACTTTGGGTCCATTCTCGACTGGAGTATAATCACGCAGCAGGCTTCTTATCTCGGTCATGTGCCGGGAGCATCCACTGTCCAAGTACCATATTGGCGTTTTGGTGGCCTTTGGACATTCCTGCAAAACAAAATTAATTTCCCTTAGGAACCCAATCGAACTTGGGTCCTAGATTCCTGGTTAGCATACTCCCCCTCGGTTGGTTAACCCTACGAGTGGTCGGCCTCGCATTGCTAACATAGGTAGTCTCGTGATACCTTGGATTAAACCAACAATCCACGGCAAAGTGACCGACTTTGCCACAGCACCAACAGTCAAATCTGTTGTACCTCTTCCTAGGCTCCTGCCTTACCCTGGGAATGGTGGGTACAGCTGGGGCTTTGGATCTGGAGGTGGGGGCCTCACAGTGATTGCAGTCACAAGACTTCTTCACCTTCTGTATAACAGGCTTGGCTTTTGGTGCCTGCTTTCCATTATGGCCGCTAGAGAATTGACCATAATTTCCCATGTGGATTTCCTCATAAGGTGCCTTGAAGGTACTCTCACCGAAGTTCCGAGGAAAGGTCCAACCGTCATATCGGCTCTTTGGCTTTGCAACCGAGGCCCGGAAATGATGGCCAAATATTGATTCAAAGTCATGTTGGTTGAAAGAAAAGCCAGGCTTTCTGAACGCAACAGGACTAAGCGGAGCCTTTCCCTTTTCATCAGCAGAGGCCTTCTTGGCGGCCTTATTCTTTCTCTGGTTCCTGTTTATCCTGGATGAGGAACCAGATACCCCTTCATGCCCCAAGCCAGCTCCTTTGGCCTGAGCTGAGAAGGTATCAACTACTGGAAGAACAGTTTTTGGCATAGAGAAGCTCTTGACGATCTTCCTTTCTGCCGCAAGTTGTTCTTCCAACTTGTTGACTTCCTCCTGCTTAAGATCAAGGAGCTTAAGAGACTCTGAGTGCTTTGAAGTCAGGTCAAGGTGCTCCTGTCGGAGAGAAATCAAACTGGTGACCTCTTCCCTTAGGGAAACACACTCACCCTTAAGGAATTTTACTTCCTTTTTCTCAGCCTTCAATCTCTTACGACACTCCTCGAAAGTGTTGAGCAGAAGCTCATACTTCTCGAGGAGCTCAGCCTCACGGGCCGAAAGGCTATCCTCAGGTTCATCATCCTGAGACTCAGGATCAGAGTCAGAGTCGGAGAGAGGGGTGTGAGCTTTTACCTTCCCAGTAAATGGGGGACATTCTCCTTCTGAGTCGGAGCGACCCACCAGCCCGAAGTAGGCTTCCTCATCATCACTGGAGTCTAAGGAATCAGACTCGCTCAGTATCTTTGGCCTTTTGGCGATGTAGCTCCGCTCTTTCTTCTTATCTCTCGAAGATTTGTGCTCCTCTCCTTTCCCTTTTTCTCTCTTGCCTTGATAGCAGTCGGCCACGACGTGTACTGGCTTATTGCATCCAAAACAAATAATGTCAGAGGAGCGATGTTTGTTCGGTTTAGAAGCATACCTGTCAGAAGAATAATTTTTATTCTGATGCCTGGAGGAGGAGCCATCTCTCTTTCTTTGATTCCTCATCTTGAGGAACTTCTTGAACTCTCTGGTGATGAGAGAGAAATCCTCCTCCGACAGCTCTGAGCTGAAGGAGCATGGCTCGGAGTCCTCCTCCTCATCCTTTTTCTTGGCACGGTATGAAACCGCACCCTTACCTTTTCTGGAGTGACTGGCTTTTAGAGCCACAGTCTTTTCTTTGGCTGCAGCCTTCTCTGCTTCTTCTTCTGCTTTCCTGGTGTTCAGCTGAAGCTCATAGGACATCAGCTTCCCAAACAGGATTTGCGGGTCTGTTTCAGCTAGTCTGCCAAACTCTCGGATGGCGCAGATCTTTGTGTCCCATTCCTTAGTAAGGGACCTAAGGAATTTATCATTGAGTTCACCATTAGTGAACACTCTTCTGTATCCTTTGAGGGCGTTGACAATCTTGAGGAAGTTCTCGTAGGTGACTCCGATCTCTTCCTTAGGCCCTTGTCTGAAGGCCTCATATTTCTGGTTCAGGAGGGATCTCCGATCATCCCTCACTTCATCAGTGCCCTCCATTAGGATGATCAGGCAATGCCAGATCTCCTGTGCTGTCCTGCAGTTACAGAAGTTCTGCATCATTGAGTCATCAACTGCGCTGACCAGAATGTTCCATGCCTTCTTGTCGAGTCCCACTAGCACCATCTCGTCCTTGTCGATTTCAGAAAGTGTCTTCGGCACTTTCTTGGTAGGATCAATGGTGGAGGCCTTAGTGGGGACATAAGGTCCCTCCTCCACGATCATGAAGAGTCGAGGATCAACTACTTCCATGTAGAACCTGATCCTTTCCTTCCAGATAGGAAAGTTGAGCCTGGTGCACACTGGGATCTTGCCTGAGAACTTGAGCCCGTCCATAGTAGATGTTTGCCTCCTTCTTGACACTAGCGGCAGTATTCAACTCAAGGTGTTAACCTTTTGATGAGTAACCTCCCTCTGATACCACTTGAAAGTCCACCTAGTGTCAACTATCTTCACCTATGGGGGGGGGATAGGTGACGTGCAGTGTTTTTGCGGAATTTAAGATTGTACCTGCACAATAAAAATAAATAGCACAACACACAGAATACACAAGCTATTCATAGTGGTTCCCCGACTTGGGTACATCCACTTTCCCCCTTCGACCAATCTCCCAACAAGGGACGACTCGGTCTCTTCACCAACAGGATTGAAATCCAATCCTTGCACTATCGGAAGGAAACCTTCCACACGTAGGAGTCAACACTCCCACAAACCGGGTTGCACCCAACCCTTACAACTAGGAACCAACGTTCCTTTACACCAAAAGTAAAATAGAATGTACAAGAAATACAAACTACGTGTGGAGACTACGGTGTCCCTCTTTGTTGACGACGTGATCTTGAAGTCTACAAAGAGTCCACAACCTTGGTCTCTCTTGGAGAGAATCTCCACGGAACCTGCGGCGGCAAGATGGACGGCGGCTAGGTTCACGGGATCGGCGGCAACAACGATGTGTGGCTGCTGTTCTTTGGAGATCGAAACTTCGTAGCGAAGCAAGCTAGGTCTACCAACGGTCACACGAGGATCGGTCGTCTCGATCGATTCGGACGGGGATGTTTTTCCCGATCAACAAATCGAGAGACAAGGGATCTCTGGATAGACACGTGAGACTCTAAACTTGGCTAAGCTTCTGTCGCCGGAAGATCACGAAGAAATCTCGATCACAGGCGGCGACCAACTAGCTCGAGCGCGATGGCGGCGGCGGAGTGGAGATCGCGATTTTAGGTCAAGTTGTCGCTCGGCTTCTTTCTGTGTATTTTTCCATTCAAAATACCCGTATATATATACTGTAGACGCTTTCAAAATGACCGTTGTGGGATCCACAAGAAGAATCCCTAAGTCCCGGTCCAGAACATTGTCAGCGGCAGAATCCGGTTCAGGGAGTTCCAGAAAATCGCCCAAGTAAAAATCGGTGAGAATCGAAAGTGAATCTCGTCGAGTCGTCGAGAATCAAAGGTGATTCTCGACGATTCGGCGAGAATCAAAGATGATTCTCGTCGAATTTGACTTGGTTTCACGCACTGATTAGGCAGGGTCGAGACGACGAGAATCAGCCAGTGATTCTCGGCGATTCGGCGAGAATCACTAGTGATTCTCGCCAAATCGGCGAGAATCACTTGGTGATTCTCGACGATTCTTACTTGGCATCAGAATTTGCGCGCTTTGAAGTAGTTGGATCGAGTCGACGAGAATCAGCCACTGATTCTCGACGATTCGGCGAGAATCAAAGATGATTCTCGCCGAATCGGCGAGAATCACTTGGCGATTCTCGTCGATTTACACTTAGACGAATTTTCGGCTTTTCACCCATGATGTGCTCCTTGACCCATCCTTGCTCCTTGTCTGATCTTGCAAGATTACAGCCCTATACTTGAAAGTAAGTGCACTCCAATAGAGAGAGTACACGTAGGCCAACACACTGATCTGCTCAACGAGGGATTACGTCGTGCAGACCCGTGTATATTGACCTACTGCACCCTGACATTGATGTGCACTTAGCGTGGAATAACTGCAAGCACAACTTGAAATAATTTGTCAAAAACATTGCCTATTTACCTTAGCTTGTTCATGGGCTTCTTCAAATCAGGTACGTTGTGGATACAATACCCAACACCCTTCATACTTCTTGTCTCCTCATCCCAGCTCCAGCTACTTACTTCTTCAAACACCACGTCCCTCAAGACTATGGCCTTTCCCGTCACCGGGTTGTAAAATTTATATGTCTTGCTCTCCGGAGTGTAGCCAACAAAAATGCACTTCTCGCTCCTATCATCGAGCTTCTTCCTTCTCTGGTCTGGGATGTAAGCATGAGCTACACAGCCGAAGACCCTTAGGTGCTTCAAACTCGGCTTCCAGCCGCTCCATGCTTCAAACGGTGTCATGAACTTCACACTCTTTGTGGGGCATCTGTTCAGTAAATACACAGCACATTGCACTCCTTCCGCCCAGAACATCTTCGGTAGCCTCTTCTCCCTCACCATGCTCCTCGCCATGTTCATGATGGTGAGGTTCTTCCTCTCTGCCACTCCGTTCTGCTGCGGTGAGTATGCTGCCGTCAGTTGGTGTGATATTCCATTCTCCTTGTAGAAATTATCAAACAGCCTCGAGGTGTACTCCCCACCTCGATCTGTCATCAGCACCTTCAATGGTTGCCCACTCTCCTTCTCAGCCATCGCCTTGAACTCTCTGAACTTGTTAAGGGCCTCAGACTTCTCTCTCAGAAAATACACCCAACACTTCCGACTATAGTCATCCGTGAAGGTGATGTAGTACTTGCTTTCGCCTATTAAGGTGGTCTCAAACGGACTCGCGATGTCCGAGTGAAACAGTTCAAGTTGTCGCCTTGCTCTCCAAGACTTCCTGAAAGTCCACCTAGTGTCAACTATCTTCACCTATGGGGGGGGGGGGAATAGGTGACGTGCAGCGTTTTTGCGGAATTTAAATTGTACCTGCACACGAAAATAAAACAACACAGCACAAAAGAGTACACAAGCTATTTATAGTGGTTCCCCGACTTGGGTACATCCACTTTCCCCCTTCGACCTATCTCCCAACCAGGGACGACTCGGTCTCTTCACCAACAGGATTGAAATCCAATCCTTGCACTATCGGAAGGAACCCTTCCACACGTAGGAGTCAACACTCCCACAACACGGGTTGCACTCAACCCTTACAACTAGGAACCAACGTTCCTTTACAACAAAAGTAAAACTAGAATGTACAAGAGATACAAACTACGTTTGGAGACTAAGGTGTCCCTCTTCGTTGACGACCTGTTTTTGAAGTCCACAAAGAGTCCACAACCCTAGATCTCTCTTGGAGAGGATCTCCCCGGAACCGGCGGCGACAAGATGGGCGGCGGCTAGGTTCACGGGATCGGCGACGACAATGATGTGCGGCTGCTGTACTTTGGAGATCCAAACTTCATAGCGAAGCTAGCTAGGTCTACCAACGGTCACACTAGGATCAATCGTCTCGATCGATTCGGATGGGGAAGATTTTCCCGATCTACAAATCAAGAGACAAGAGATCTCCGGTTAGACACGTGAGACGCTAAGGTTAGCTAGGCTTCTGTCGCAGGAGGATCTGGGCGAAACCACGATCAACCGGCGAACAACTCGGCGCGAGCGGCGACGGCGGCGGCGGCGGCGGAGCGGAAGATAGCGAACTAGGTCACGTCGCGGCTCGTCCTTTTCAAAACTTCTTCGCTGCTTTACTGTTCAAGAATACGCGTGTATTTATACATAAGTATACTCCTAAAAGACCGTTGTGGGTCCCACCTAAAGGAAACCCTAGTTCCGGTTCAACACAGTCCCAGCGGCAGAATCCGGTCCAGCAGCTTCCAGAAAAATTGCCAAGTCAAAATCGGCGAGAATCGAAGGTGATTCTCGACGAATCGGCGAGAATCAGTTAGTGATTCTCGACGATTCGTCGAGAATCACTAGTGATTCTCGCCGAATCACTTGATGATTCTCGCCGAATCATTTGTTGATTCTCGACGAATATTACTTGGCCATGATCTACTCAACGATGGGTTCGGCGAGAATCACTAGTGATTCTCGCCGAATCTTACTTGGCACCGTTTTGAGGTAGCCGGATAGAGTCGGCGAGAATCACTAATGATTCTCGACGATTCGGCGAGAATCACTAGTGATTCTCGCCGAATCGGCGAGAATCACTTGGTGATTCTCGCCGAATTATACTTAGACGAATTTTCGTCTTTCCACCCAAGAGCTGCTCCTTGACCCATCCTTGCTCCTTGTCTGCTCTTGCATAAACACAGCCCTGTACTTGAAGTAAGTGCACTCCAATAGAGAGAGTACACATAGGCCAACACACTGATCTGCTCAACGAGGGATTACGTCGTGCAGACCCGTGTATATTGACCTACTGCACCCTGACATTGCTGTGCACTTAGCGTGGAATAACTGCAAGCACAACTTAAGAGGTTTCATCAAATACATTGTGAATTCATCTTAGCTTGACAGGTGGCTTCCTCAAATCCAGGTAATTGTGGATATAATACCCAACAATCTCCCCCTATTTGACGAAGCCAAAACCCTACTGGCTAAGATGAATAACACCAACCAGATAATATAAACCACATTCAGAATTGAAATATGCAGCACAAGAGAATATAGGCAAACAGATCAAGACTTGAGTCATTCACAAATTCAAATACATATATAAATATATACATATATATAATCTCAAGATTGTTCATATAATAACAATAAACGTTAACTGTTCTTAAGAGAGAATGACAGGCTATAAAGTTTTGGCTATTTTTCTTTGGCTAAGTCATCCTTGAGTTTTTGAGCCAAATACTTCTTTCTTTGCCTCTTCATATACTCTTTGGGCTTCGGATAATATCTGGGAGGAGGAGCTTTTTCTGTCGCAGTATTGGTCCTGAAAAAGATGTTCCGTTTGGCTTCATACGTCTTATGCATCTCCCACTCATACTGGCTGTATACATCGTTTCGATTGATTTCCCCTTGTTCCTGTAGCCAGAATGTGTCCAATATGACACTCTTGGATACTGGACTCCACTTTTTATTTCTTACTTCCTCCTCCTTCAGTCTGATTCTCTTTTCAGCTTGTGTTTCCTTTGATGTCCCTTCTTGAAACTTTCTCTTGTCCCTGGCTTTTGCTAGGGCCTCTTGGTCAAACATGGCCATACGTTTTGCTTTGGAAATAGCCCTAGCATCAGCTTCACTCATGGGAACTTCTACAGCACTTACTCCCTCAGCAGCCGTAGAAGTCTCAGGAGCATGAATACCCGCAGGATTTTCAGGCAAAACGATGCCTAACGCCTGTTGGAGCATCCACCAGCAACTGTTATAGACATATTTGTTTGGCTGTTCAAAGTTGTTGATCATGACTTCCCGAAGCTCAACCATCTTAGCTATATATTCTTTCTCCCCCTTTTTGGCTTCGACTGCGATGGAGTTTGCATAGGAGTGCAGTGAGTCATCAATATGCTTTGACGTCCTGGAGAATTCAGTGACCAATGCTTGTTGATTGGCGTTGAGAGTTACTATATTACCGTCAAACTTTTGAATGTTGTTTGCTACAACATGAGCATTCTGATTTACTACGACGAGAATGTCGGTGTTCTTTTTCAACCCGTCCATAAGAAGAGTGACCGCTTGGCCGGCTGCTGTATACTTTTCTTCAAATTTCTTTTCCATCATGTCAAGTTTATGATTGATCTCCACCATGTTCTTGAGCATGAGATTTTCAGATTTCTTAATCCTTTTCAACATTTTATTCTGAGCTGTCTCAAAAGATGCTTTAAGCTCATCCACTATGCCCTGAATGATATTCACGGTGTGAGTGGCTATATCATCTCGTAGGGGAAGATCCTGAGGCACTTCTTGGCCGTGCACTTCATCAGATTCACCTGTAGAGCTGGACAGGAGCACAGCCTCTAAAGGAGGAATACTTGCAGCATCTGCAGATTTCTCGGACTCCCCCTCCACTCGTGCACCAATGTTCTCAGGAACGATCTCAGGTGTGTGCTTGTCAGATGAAGCTTCAATGATATCCTGAGTTTCCAATGCTTCCTGTCCCTCATTGCCTTCTTCTTCACTTTCATCATCCATGAAATCATGCGCATCAGCATCATCGTCGTCAGCAGTCTCCTCTACATTAGCTTCGGCTCCTTGATCATTCAGGTTCAGAGCCTCCTCATTCTCCAGCACAGTTTCACTTGCTTCTTGTATAGCTGTCGCTGCATCTCTGGCTATCTGGGAGATGTCAGATACGATATGAGCATCAGTGGGTAGAGGCTCCCCCTCAATTCCTGCAATCAAAGCATCAGGAATTTCATTGAGGATTACTGCTGGAGATACGTCCTGTTGTTCTTCTATGGCAGCCTGCCCAATTCGCCTCTCCCATCTGTCAAAAACACTCGAGTCCATTTTCTTTAAGTAATGTATATGAACACCTTTACTCATGTCATATTTATCTCCATTCAGCTGATTGAGGTACAGACTGATGATTCAGCCAAAGCTAGGTGATCTCAGGGTGTCTTTTATCTTCTCAAACAGCAAAGCCCCCCAGTTGAATCTTTTCCTGCAGACAATCGCCACCAGGATCTTGAACATGTCCGCAGAGATATGGTCATGAGATCCCAGCTTGCATATGAGAACTTTTCCAACGATGTCTGACAGAAGTTTCCCTTCTTCATTCATATCCTTTCTCTTTATCGACCGAGTTCCTCGAGGGAGTCCACAGAATAATAGAGTCCTGGTTTTGTCTTCTTCCTCAAGATAATCCTCGTGCTCCGAGCTAGTGAGCTGCAAGTAGTGGGTCAGCTTGCTGGCAGACATCTTGATCTTGGCCCCGGCAACCTTGCTTTTGATAAGAGAGTCGCCATTCGGAGTTTTGCAGTTGCAAAGAACTCCAGCACTTCCTTGTCCAGGATTTTACACGAGTGCTCCAGTACGAATGAGAGCCCAGCCTCTTCCAGCATAAGAATGATGTTTCTGAATTCGTCAGAGGCATGAGAGAACCCTGTTCGAACCAGCTCGCATCTCGTGACCAGCCCAGTGGTTGTCCTTGGAGCCATTGCACACCTAGGGAGAGAATCCCTACTCTACGCTTAATTAACAGTCAAAAGGGAAGTGACACTAGTGATAACGTCCAAGTACGGGTGAGGAAGAGGTTACCGAAAAGCTTAGACGGGAGTTAGTTGGTTGAAGATGATGGACACCGGATGAGTGCACACGGAGAAATTCCTGGAAGGAAGAATCGAAACCGGGAGAGATCGTCGGTGAGCTTCCTGCGAGAGATCTTCGGTGAGCGTCCTGCCGGATGTCGACAGAAGCCTGCACGATTCGGCGAGATACTTGCGGGAAGACGATGGAGACCTTCGGTGAGAAACTTCGGTGGGATTCTTGCGGGAAACCTTCGGTGAGAAACTTGCGGGATCGACGAAAGTGGAAGACGATTCGGGGAAGACGATTCGGGGAAGACGATTCGGCGAGAATCTTACGGGATTCGGCGAATTTCCTGTGGAGAAGGTCCTTCGGCGGGATTCCTATGGAAGGTGAAGGGTCGGCGGGAATTCTAAATGTATAAAGGATCGTGAGTTCGGCGGGAGACTGCGTGAGATCGACGGGATTTAGAAGGGATTTTAACGAGTTTCCGGCTTTTCCATATAAGTTAATTTAAAAATCTTCTAAATATGTGAATACTTCTTAAAGCCACTATTTAGGGTTTGAACCGGCTTTTCCATACATTTCTTGATGGTAATCTTCGCTAGTTTTTAGTGAACTAATTTAAGCCTGTAGATGTTAGATCTCGAGTCTACCAGTGGAATTTCCGATAAGTCGTCATTGTTGTATCTATGGTTTATGTTTACCGAGTTAACATATCCTTAGATGTACGCACATATAAATGTAAGTATAAGTATATATATATATATATATATATATATATATATATATATATATATATATATATATATATATATATATATATATATATATATATATATATGTAAATGTGGATACAATATGACTCAAGTCTTGGAACTGATCAAAAGTACCTGGGATTATGAGAGTTATCATTTAGTCCCTCAGGTAAAACATATTAGGAGCTCAATGTGAGTATGCCCATGTAGATATCACATCTGTTATTCCAGACGCTTGTTCCAATTTAGTCTTGAGCCATCTACTGTCTAGTTCCCCTCATATTTACGGGAACCTAGACTACCCTGCAAGAAAGAGTTACTTTACATTAGGAACCCAAATCATATTGGGTCCTAGGTTCCTGTTAGCATAAGCACTCGACTGCCTTCCTTCAGAAAACCTGTCAGGAAGACTACCTCTGCCCGGAAAATGTGGATAGGCCCTTGCCCTTGACACAGAGGGGTTGCGCCAACAGTCAATGGCAAAGTGTCCCACTTTGCCACAGCACCAACACGGGTGAATGTTGTATCACCGTTTCTGACCTGATCTAGTGACTGAGGTAGTCACGGTCCTAGGTCTAAACGGGATAGGGCACGATCTCCTCACAAAATTTCCTCTTCCACCGTGACACGTGGAAGGGTGGAAGGAATGCATGTTGCGAGCGTCATGAGGCCGGGGAGGTGGCGCCTTCCTTTCAGGAATCCCCCTTCCTGAGGCCCCATGAAAACTTACACCATGACTTCTAACCTCCCTGTCCTGTGTCCTCGGGTGGTGAGAAGTGTTCAGTGAGCTGGTACATGCAGATTCACACCGAGTTGAGGCAGTGGCAGTGAATACAAAGGGCTCAGAATGAGCCTTAGGTATTCTCTCATGGGTGGCCACGACGGCCCTTGCACTACGGGTGTCTCCACATGAGGACAGATCACCCTTGCAGTGACCACGATTATTCCTGTGGTCATACCTGAAGGCATGATGAGTTTCCTTCCTGCTTGGAGTGGGGGGTCGGAATATCGTTCCCCATTTCTCCACGAATTGATAATCCGGGAGATCCACCCATTTTCTTGCTTTCTCTTTATAGCATCAACCTTGGAAAAGTTTGATACTATTCTTTTCTCATTCTCTAGACTACTCTCTAGAGCTGAGATTTTAGAGTCCTTGACCTTGTTGGATGCCAATTGGAGAACCAACAAGATCTTCAGTCGAGCAATCTCTTGAGCTTGCTCCTCAGCAAGTAGGTTGCTTGTCTGAAGGGCTCTCTTTAGAGAATCAGAATTTTCTGAATGAAAGCAGTTCCTGACTTCAGAAACTTCAAGAGAGACGGGGTAGTATGAAGAAGTTACCTGCTCTTCAGTGTTATTGTCATTAGCTCCCGTGACCGTTGTGTCATCCTCATCAGAGCTGCTTTCCTCACTGGCCTCTTCAGTCTCTGACATGGACACTGGAGCTCTGATGCTGTCCGATAGATCCTTGCCTTCATCTTCAGAGGCGAGGACCCCCACATAGGCTTCATCCTCTGATTGACAGCAGATTCTAGCTTTCTCTGACCCCCCCATCAGCTCTGAGATCATCACCCACATGGATTTAGCCGTCCCACATTTTTCCAATCTAGAGCGAGAAGGTCCAGACCAGATATCCATGATGATTTGACGAATCCGCTTGTCCAAATTGAATAATGAAAGTTCCGTCTCTAACATCTCGGCAATGCACTTAGGCACTTGGATATTCTTTCCAGAGGCGGAGGTCTTCATAGGAATAAACGGACCCTCTTCCAGGATGAAAGATGCACGAGGATCGATAACATCCAAGTGATACGACACTCTCATCCTCCAGACGGGATAAAACTCATTTGTGCATGTGGGGAGTCTTAGTGGCAATATCTCATGATCCAGCTCCATGCTTCTGACACTGGTGGCAGGATTCTACTCAAGGTGTTAACCTTTTTGATGAGCAACCTGGCTCTGATACCACTTGAAAGTCCACCTAGTGTCAACTATCTTCACCTATGGGGGGGGGGAATAGGTGACGTGCAGCGTTTTTGCGGAATTTAAATTGTACCTGCACACGAAAATAAAACAACACAACACAAAAGAGTACACAAGCTATTTATAGTGGTTCCCCGACTTGGGTACATCCACTTTCCCCCTTCGACCTATCTCCCAACCAAGGACGACTCGGTCTCTTCACCAACAGGATTGAAATCCAATCCTTACACTATCGGAAGGAACCCTTCCACACGTAGGAGTCAACACTCCCACAACACGGGTTGCACTCAACCCTTACAACTAGGAACCAACGTTCCTTTACAACAAAAGTAAAACTAGAATGTACAAGAGATACAAACTACGTTTGGAGACTAAGGTGTCCCTCTTCGTTGACGATGTGTTTTTGAAGTCCACAAAGAGTCCACAACCCTAGATATCTCTTGGAGAGGATCTCCCCGGAACCGGCGGCGACAAGATGGGCGGCGGCTAGGTTCACGGGATCGGTGGCGACAACGATGTGTGGCTGCTGTACTTTGGAGATCCAAACTTCGTAGCGAAGCTAGCTAGGTCTACCAACGGTCACACTAGGATCAATCGTCTCTATCGATTCGGATGGGGAAGATTTTCCCGATCTACAAATCAAGAGACAAGAGATCTCCGGTTAGACACGTGAGACGCTAAGCTTAGCTAGGCTTCTGTCGCAGGAGGATCTGGGCGAAACCACGATCAACCGGCGAACAACTCGGCGCGAGCGGCGACGGCGGCGGCGGCGGAGCGGAAGACAGCGAACTAGGTCACGTCGCGGCTCGTCCTTTTCAAAACTTCTTCGCTGTTTTACTGTTCAAGAATACGCGTGTATTTATACACAAGTATACTCCTAAAAGACCGTTGTGGGTCCCACCTGAAGGAAACCCTAGTTCCGGTTCAACACAATCCCAGCGGCAGAATTCGGTCCAGCAGCTTCCAGAAAAATTGCCAAGTCAAAATCGGCGAGAATCGAAGGTGATTCTCGACGAATCGGCGAGAATCAGTTAGTGATTCTCGACGATTCGTCGAGAATCACTAGTGATTCTCGCCGAATCACTTGATGATTCTCGCCGAATCATTTGTTGATTCTCGACGAATATTACTTGGCCATGATCTGCTCAACGATGGGTTCGGCGAGAATCACTAGTGATTCTCGCCGAATCTTACTTGACACCGTTTTGAGGTAGCCGGATAGAGTCGGCGAGAATCACTAGTGATTCTCGACGATTCGGCGAGAATCACTTGGTGATTCTCGCCGAATTATACTTAGACGAAATTTCGTCTTTCCACCCAAGAGCTGCTCCTTGACCCATCCTTGCTCCTTGTCTGCTCTTGCATAAACACGGCCCTGTACTTGAAGTAAGTGCACTCCAATAGAGAGAGTACACGTAGGCCAACACACTGATCTGCTCAACGAGGGATTACGTCGTGCAGACCCGTGTATATTGACCTACTGCACCCTGACATTGGTGTGCACTTAGCGTGGAATAACTGCAAGCACAACTTAAGAGGTTTCATCAAATACATTGTGAATTCATCTTAGCTTGACAGGTGGCTTCCTCAAATTCAGGTAATTGTGGATACAATACCCAACACTTCCCTCCTTCGAATGTTTGCCTCTTGAGCTTCCCCCTCGTGCACGCCTCACACACCTTTTGCGGAGGGGAGATCATAGGCAGATCCGCCACCATCATGGAGTGGGATAGTAGCTTCAACCCTGTGAAGCCCAAATGCCCCATCCTATGGTGCCATAGCCATGCTTCTTCCTCTTCTTTTGTTCTCGCGAGGCAAGCCGTCTCTTGAGCATCCATCTTCAGCATGAAGAGACGGTTCGCCGTCATGTTCACCTTCACTACCTCCTTCCCTTGATCATTCTTCATTGCCAGAGATCTATCCTTTATCTGCACGCGGTAGCCTCTCTCCACTAACTGCCCAATGCTCAAGATGTTAGTCTTCAACCCTGGTACGTAGTACACATCGTTCAAGTGTACTCTTTCCCCGTTCAGTTTCACAACAACCAGGCCCTTTCCTTCCAAGGAAATCATCGAAGCATCCCCAAAGCTAACCTCACCCCTACTGGGTTCAAGGTTAGAGAACATCTCCTTATCTCCACACATGTGGTTGCTCGCCCCTGTGTCAAGGTACCATACTTCATTTCTTCCTTATTCAGCACCTCGGTAGGTTAGAAACATCATTGGGTCTCCACCTCCAGCATCGTTCCCCTAGTTCTTAGCCTCCGCATAGTGGTTGGCTTCTTCTACTTTCCTCGGAGCACAACAGTCATAGCTCATGTGCCCAAACTTGTTGCAGTTGTAACACTGAACTTGGGCTCTTCCTCCTCGGCCTCTTCCTTGGCCTCTTCCTCTTTCTCTTCCATCTTGCCACCTTCCTCCTTGAGGTTGTTCCGCCTCTCTCTGGTGGTATTGGTTTCTTCCCTGATCTCTTCCTCCTCTTCTTCCTCTTCCTATGCCTTGTTGACCTCGGCCACGCTAGCCACCTCCTCTTCCGGAACTCTCTCCGAAGTTCAGCTGGTTCTAGAGTGCTTTTCCCAGGCCACTCGCTTCTTCATCATCCCGCATCATCCTGTACTCATGAGCTTACAATGAGCCTACAAGCTCGTCAACAGTCATCAAGGTAAGGTCCTTCGACTTTTCGATCGCCACAACCACATGACGGAACTTCCGCGACATCGATCTCAGCAGCTTCTCCATGAGGCTCACATCATCTATCGTCTCTCCGTTTCTCTTAATCTCGTTTGTGAGCGTCCGCAGACGGGTCACAAAGTCTCCGACCTTCTCCGTGGCCTGCATTCTCAACATTTCATATTCACCCCGGAGAGACTGCAGCTTCACTTTCTTCGCCTTGTCTACTCCTTGCATGGAGCGTTGCAACACTTCCCATGCTTCTTTTGAGCTCACAGCCTCCGAGATCTTCTCAAAGGTGGCTTCATCCACTCCTTGGTATATCGTGAACAGTGCCTTCTTATCTTTCTTTCTCGCTTCCCTCAATGCCATCTTCTGGGCATTGGTCAGCGCCGCTTCTGCTTCGGCAGTAAGCTCTTCATACCCGTCCTCAACTATCTCCCATAGTTCCTTTGAAGCGAGTAGTACCTTCATCTGAATACTCCAGTTTCCATAATTTGTCTTTGTCAACTTGGGGACTTGCCCCGGCATGGCACCTCCGAACTCCATCTCTCCTCTACTTCAAACCTTCCGAGTCACCGTAAAAGTTTGCAACCTACCTCTGATACCACTTGTTGGAAACGTGGATAAGCTCAAGCACACCACAAAATTTTTCACAGCAAAGTAGTTGGCGAGACCACCTATGCGAGACCGCCAAGTCGCGCGGTTACCAACCCGGCGAGACCGCACCCCACTTGCGGTTAGATCACTCAACCCGCACGACCTCGACGCCTACGAACTTCTACTCACTTGCGAGTCCTCCAGCCAGCAGTACCCTCTCGCGAGCTCACACACCTCTCGCGAGCTGCACCGCACGAGCACTACCCAGGCGAGCTGGCTCCGCGAGACCAACAGGCGAGACAACTACACCCTTGCTGCTAGACCCCCACACGCGAGTACTCAACCCGCGAGTACACCTCCCGCTGCGAGATCACCAACTCGCGAGTTGCACAAGCCGCGAGTTCCCTCTCGCGGCGAGTTCACCAAGCCGCTCGACTTCAACTTCTAACCGCCCAACCTGGTTGACAAGCCGCCCGGACAGAAAAACACATCAGCGCTGCAACGCTTCTCTCTCTCTCTAAAACAGGAACAAGAATATGAGAACTTCTCTCTCTATTTCATCAATCTTAAAAAGAACTACAAATGACTTATTTATAGGCAAAGAAAACAAGCAAAAGAATCTCTCTCCTAATAATTACAACCTCTCATCTACCCATTTAATACATACTCTCTCATATTCATTAAAAGCAAACATAAATGAAATGACAATTCCAACAACCTTGTGGGGTCCGGTCAACATGTCAATCCTGGTCAACTTAATAACTCCAGCAATTTCCCGGCCGTATAGCCTGGATGCGAGCTCCGTAGTTCCAGACCGCCAAAAATCGCTCCAGCGTACTTTAGTCGTCAGCGACACGCGGCTCCTTCCCATCGCTCTGCCGTACTTCAATGACATGTAAAACACAGCTCCTTCCCCATTTTCTAGATATGGGGAGCTACCAGCTAATCTATCATAGG
Source organism: Platanthera guangdongensis (assembly GCA_039583875.1). NCBI lineage: Eukaryota > Viridiplantae > Streptophyta > Magnoliopsida > Asparagales > Orchidaceae > Platanthera > Platanthera guangdongensis. The sequence goes on along the minus strand of CM077158.1, from coordinate 174,271,701 downwards.
TAAAGGGCAATCTGGGCCAACTATAAGAAGAATTTAATCTGGTGGTATGTCGAATAACGAATTGGCGTCTGGGAATGCGGAGGACGAGATGGATACTGGGAATGTGAAGGAGGAGATTGATACTTTAAGATATATTCACACTTGCAACCTTATTTATTTTCAATATATGTTTTAAAATAGGTAAAAATTTTAAACAAAATTGGTGTATATGAATGACCAAACAGCCGAATATTCAAAAATACGATCAGTTTTTTTACTATGATACAACCTCATTTCTAGCATAATCACTCGTATCTTCAATCAATTATTTGCAGGTAAACAAGGATGATGTAGTTTTTCCTACAGTTCATTCTGATGAGGGAGAATATGCAATGCACTCAGAGTTTGCCCGTGAATGCAGATTTAGCTTCTGAAAACGGCATTTGAACACTGGGCTCATATAAGGATCATTAAAGAATGAGAGTATTCTTGTTCCAAAGCTGATTTAAAGATTTTCAAACCGAGTAGGACACCGCTTGCTCGTAGTCTGCAAGCAAGTTCCTGCTAAAACTAAAAGGCGGCCCTTTATTCAGGAGACCTAACATTAATGACACTTCATTAATTGTTAGTACGGTGTACACATTTCCAAGTAGGAAAGCTCTTTTTGGCTGAGTAAGACCCGAGCAATGTGCTCAAAAGAGGAATATTCTAGTTCAAGCTTGGCATTGAAAAAAGTGGAAGAATTACAGCAGCATGCAATTCAGTTTTGAATTTTTATTTAGAACATTTAGGTGGCATTTTGCTGGGTTGATGGGCTCCGGTGCGGATAGCGAAAAACGTAGTTTATACTAAAAGTTGTGTTTGGTTTGGCTGATCTAGCAAATACCGTTTATTTTCGCGTGTTGTTTCCTTCTATAGGTCATCCACAATTTCTTTCTCCAATCCAGATGCGCCTCTCCGCTCCGCCGCGATTTTCTGATTTCTTGAGACACCCTCACGATACTCCTCACTCGCGACACCCTGCATCCGTCATCGTTCCTTCTCGATCGACGATGGTATTTCTCACAAACAACTGTGACGATGAGCTCCTTTCTAAATGGCACATCTGCCCCCTCAATCCCGATCTAAAACCCTCGCTCGTCTTGTTCATTGCCAAAGAAGAGGAATCTCGTAGATCAGCCACAGGTGTCACCATCGATTGATCTGAGAGGACCTTCCCGTTCGATAGGTCAGATTTGTTGCAGACCTCGTCGTCGACCTTGTTGGGAATATTGTACCCAAGATTCCTGATTTGAAAAAGGCCTTAAGAAGACAATAAACATCGTGTATTTGATGTTCTCTATAGTTTTGGTGTGATAGGTATAACTAGAGTGCATGACTTGTAACACCCCAAAATACAGAAATTGGAAAAAATTGGGTGACACGAGCTGGGACACGGGCGTGTCCCAGGACGTGTCCTTCCTAGGTGAACAGTCGACGAGTGGTCGACAAAATTTGGTCGACGATCGTCGAGTGCTTAGGACACGATATGTGACACGGGCGTGTCACAGGGCGTGTCAGCGTGGTCGACGAACTCAACTTGAGTTGGGGCGTGTCTGGTGTCGTGTATGGGCACACGGCCTGAGACACGGGCGTGTCACAGGCCGTGTGAGTCTCGGGTTGATTTTGATTTTCTGCAGCCTGATGTACACAGCCACAGACACGAGAATGTCTGAAGACGTGTCGGGTGACACGGCCCGTGACACGGGCGTGTCACATGGGCGTGTACTGAACTAGATAAGTCGGTTGAGCACCGCTTTGGGACACAGGTGTAACAACTCCATCCGTTCATATGATATATTCTAGAAGGTCCGGCCGAGGCCCCACAGGATATACCACAAAACAGTCAGTGTAGGTACAGGATGATACCAGAGCAGCGCATCGCACCTATCCCAAGCATTCTAGCGGAAGCCTAAGCTACTTGAACTCCTCATGAATGTCCAAATATAAACTCCACATTTTATATATAGATAGGAATGTCTTACAACATGTATAAAGTATTGGCCTTATGGCCTTACAGGGCTTTCATGCAGTGGCCTAAACAAATTGGCGCGCAGGCCGGCCACAAAAAGAAAACACTCAAAAGAACATTAGCCTTCGAGGGCTAGCAGCAGCAGCAACACCAGCAGGAGCATCAACCTCTATGCGACCCGCTCGGCTCTCCAGCACCTGTGCAAGGACAATCCACCCAACGGTGGCAAACAAAAGCAACGGTCAGCGTTCAGCTGACCAAATTATAACGACCCTACCCCTCCTCTCGGGGCAGCGGTATTTTCCCTGCAGGCATATCATATCACAAGTATGGCAAGCTATATCATCAAAGGTGCTTTCACGCACACAAGCCATCACAACCGTTCGCCGTCCGGCCCAATGGTCAATGGTCAGTGCACTTAGGGCACATTCTTGGTGTTCTGGCAACCTCTTGCCCACCACCGTATCAGGGTTATCACCCAACGGTAACACTCTTGAGCATTTACTCCATGGCGTGCAGCCGGAGTTAGTCCTCGGACACCGGGATGGCCCGTAGCCCCCCTTTGTGTCATGGCGCGCAGGCCGAAGACTCTTGCTATGCGCTCCAACAGACCGCACTTTTTGGTCTCACGTCAGACGGACATAGCGCAGGTCGGATCCTCCACCCCCCGTTGCTCAAATCGCCTTGCCTTCTCCGAGTGCAGCGTACTCACGACTATATCAAAGGCGCGGGTCGGTCTCACCAATCCTGTTCCTGGCATTCAAGCCTGGGTATGTCACTATACCCATTTCCTCACAGCAACAACGGGTCTTTCCTGGGCGCACCAGTACTTCCTGTGATTCTCTCCACAGGTGGACACCGCATAAGCACAAATGTCAGGGGTCTTTCCTGGGCACACCAGTACTTCCTGTGACTCGCTTCACAGGTGGACACCCTATGACATCAAGCATCACAAAAAGGGCCTTTCCTGGTCCCACCAGTACTTCCTGTGCCTCAACCACAGGTTGGACCCAAAACCACCACAAGGCTATTTTCCTGGACTACCACCTCAGTACTTCCTGCTACTCCTTTTCGCAGGCATAACCCATAGACTCCTTACACTACACGTTTATCACGGAGTCTTCTCCGGTTCATATGCAACATCACCAATCCAGACCAACCTGTCCAGATGGGCTTCACACAGCATGCCTACTCCGTACTCATTTCCGGATCTATATGCAATACCAAGGGGATTTCAAGCATCCACCCAAATAACTCCCAAAAGCAGCCACCTCTTGGTGGGGGAATCAAAAGATATGCCAAAACAGAAGCCTTCACATGGCTAGGAAGAAAAGTCGTTACCCTTGACGATCGCTTCGGTGCCATGGCTTGAAAGCTTGCTTGCAAGACTCGCAAGAGCGTTTCCTCCGCAACGCTGGCTTCGGATCTCTCGCCGGTAAACCGCAGCACCACCAACAGTAGCCCCTTCCCTTCTTCCTCCTCCTTTCTCTCTCTCTTGAAGAAAGATGAAGGCCAATTCAAAGTGAGGATTCTTTTCTGAATTCGGCCCTTAAGGAAAAAGAAGAAGAGCTTTCAGCCCTTGGATCCAGACTGAAGAAATGGACGGCCACGATTCTGCCAAAAACACACATTTTGACCCGACACGGCCTCGAACACGGCCGTGTGCCTGGCCGTGTGCCTCAAGCGGTGGTCAACCGACTTATCCAAACCAGTGACACGCCCACGGGACACGCCCGTGTCACCAACACGCCTTCAGACACGCCCGTGTCTGTGGCCGTGTACCTGGGTGAAAAAAATCCCAAATCATCCCGAGACTTCACACGGCCTGTGACACGCCCGTGTCCCAGGCCGTGTGCCCAGACACGGCACAAAGACACGCCCTGTCGAATTCTTTCGGCGGGCTGAGTTCGTCGCCTGATTTGACACGCCCTGTGACACGCCCGTGTCACAGGCCGTGTTCAACACTCGACACGCACTTCTCGACACTCGACGGTCGTCGAGTAAAAGTCGTCGAGCATGCGACACGGCCTTGGACACGCCCGTGTCCTGGGCCGTGTGCCTCCTCTCGACGAATCGTCGAGACCAAAAAAAATCATCGAGACAAAGCCCAATCGTCGACACAACTCGACACGCCCTGCGACACGCCCGTGTCGCAGGCCGTGTCACCTGACACGCCCTAGGACACGCCCGTGTCCCAGGCCGTGTCACCCAAATTTGCCTGTTTCAGAACTTTGGGTTGTTACACAGGCGTATCACGGCCGTGTCAGGCAAAAATTATGCTTTTCTGGCAAAATCGTGGTTGTCCGTTCCTTCAGCTGGGATCCATGGGCTGAGCTGCCTCCCTGCTTCCTTAAGTTCGTGGATTGAGATGAAAGAACTCATTTCATACTTGGCTTTCATCTTTCTAAATCCTAGAGAGAGAAAGGGAGAGGAAGAAGGAGGAGGAGGAAAGGGGCTGGTCACTGATGGTGTTGCGGTTTTCCGATGAGAGCTCTGAGGCCGGCGTTGCGGAAGAAAAGATGTTACGGTTCTTCCCAGCCAGTTAGGAGCTCATGGTACCGAAGCAGTCTTTGAGGGTAACGGCCTTTCTTCCTAGCCATGTAAAGGCTTCTTTTTTGGCATATGCATATGATTCCCCCACCAGAGGGTGGCTTGTTGTGGGAGTCCTTGGGTTGATTCATGAAATCCCCAATTGGTTGACATATAGATCTGAAAATTGAGTACAGAATATGCATGCTGTGTGAAACCCATCTGGACAGGTTGGTATGGATTGGTGATGTTGCATACGAACCGGAGAAGACTCCATGAGAAACATGTGGTTTAGGAGTCGACGGGTTGGACTTGTAAAAGGAAGTAGCAGGAAGTACTGGACTGGAAGTCCAGGAAATACCCTTTTGATGCTTGATGTTCTTGGGTGCTACCTATGAAGAGAGTAACAGGAAGTACTGGCGTGGTGAGCCAGGAAAGACCCTTGACATTGCGGAGTCATACCTGTGAAAGGGAGTAGTAGGAAGTACTGGTGCGCCCAGGAAAGATCCGCAAATGTCGTGATATGAAATGGGTGTCAGAGACATTCCCAGGCTTGAATGCCAGAACAGGATCGGTGAAACCGACCTGTGCCTTTTCTTTAGTCGCGAGTACGCTGTGCTCGGTGATGGCAAGACGATTTGAGTAACGGGAGGTGGAGGATCCGACCTGCGTTATGTTCGTCTGACGTGAGACCTGAAAGTGCGGTCTGTTGGAGAACATAGCAAGAGTCTTAGGCCTGCGTGCCGTGATACAATGGGGGGCTACGGGCCAATCCTGGTTCACTAAGACTATAAAACTCCGGCTGCACGCCATAGAGTAAATGCTCAAGTGATTTGCCGTTGGGTTGCGACCCTGGTACGGTGGTGGGCAACTGGTTCGCCGGTACACCAAGAATGTGCCTTGAGTGCACGGATCGTCGGGCCGGGTGGCTGACGGTTGTGATGGAATGTGTGCACAAAAGCACATTTGTGATATATATATATGCTTGTGAAATGTTTTGACTGCAGGGAAGATTACCACTGCCCAGGGAAAGTGGTAGGGTCAGTATAATTTGGTCAGCTGAATGCTGACCGTTGCCTCTGTTTGCCACCGTTGGGTGGAATGTCCCTATGCAGGTGCTGGAAAGCCGAGCGGGACGCATAAGGGCTGAAGTCCCTGCTGCATTTGCTGCTGCCATTGCTAGCCCTCGAAGGCTAAAAGAAATGCAATGTTATGTTTTCTTTTGATGTGGCCGACCTGCGTGCCAATGTTTGAGCCACTATTTTTAAAGTCCTATAAGGCCATAATGTCAACTACATGTATGTGTAATACATTCCTATCATGTATAAAATGTGGAGTTTTTATGTGTTGGACATTCAGGTGTGGAGTTCAAGTGTAGTGTTATAGGATTTCGCTAGAATACAATGTGTTAGTGTGCGCTGCGCTACTCTGGTATTACACCGTAACTGCACCGCCTGTTTTGTGATCTATGCTGTGGGACCCCGGCCGGATCTTCTAGTATATACTATGTGAACGGATGAGGTTGTTACATTTTTGGTATCACCTGTCTTGGTCTTTCCCTCTCGAAGTCGTGATCGACTTCTTTTGTGGGGTGGCGCACACGTATCTGTGCAAACCAAGTTAACACGATTGAACTCCTGAATGTCCATGGTAGGAATGCATATACATGTGTTTGAGGAACCTGTGTGTTCCTAAACTGTTGATATTGCTTGTATATGGTCGCTAATGTGTGTGTTGTCCACCTTTAGGTAACGAGGAGTGGTGCGGGGCAATCAGAGCCCCAACAGTCTGATGAAAGTACGACACCAGCCGAGGTGCCTATACCTCCTCCTTCTGAGGAAACTGTACGATTAGTTACTGAGGTTGTATTTGCCATGATGCATGCACAACCGCTAGGGTAGGAGCAAGGGCAGGCGCATCCGACATTGAGTCCAGAACATATGGCAGCAAGGCCAGAACCTATACCGGCTGTGAATCCTCGAGTAGCTGAGAAACCGTTAAAGCAGTTCATGAGTTTTCCCCCGCCTACATTCTCGGGAGTGGGATCTTTTGCGCAGGATGAAGACTAGTTGTCGCGTGTCAAGAGGATTATGACGGCGATTGGAACGGAGGAGCATCAGAAAGTCACCTTAGCCTCCTTCTTGCTGGAAGGAGAGGCTCGTTTGTGGTGGGACAAAATGGAGCTACACCACTTGGCAGGTAGACCGTTAACACAAGTGTCAATGGAGGAATTCTCTCGGCTCTTCCTGGCGAAGCACCTCGCGGCGGCACAGCGTATAGCCATGGAGAATGAATTCCAAAGTCTGACGCAAGGAGAAGGCAGTGTGGAAGCTTACCTGCATGAGTTTACACGCTTTGGGCGGTATGCGGGTTCGATATTTGCTGATGAGCAGAGAAAGACAAATAGGTTCTATGAAGGACTGCGAGACGAGTTGAGATTCCTGCTTTCTAGTTCTGTGAACCAAGGGTTCCAGGCATTAGTTGATACTGCCTACGCGCTGGAAAAAGACATGAAAAGGGTGCATGGGAAGAGGGCCTTGGCTGTGACACAGCCGGAGTTTAAAGTTTCCCGACCAACAAAGTCATTTTATAAGAAGAAATGGGGCAAGAGGCCCAAGAAGGCGGGACAAGCTCCTTCTTCGGTTGCATCGGGAGCAATACCGGGGACCACTTCAAAGTTGGATACTCGTACGTGCTTCAATTGTGGACGGGTGTGGCATATAGCCCCGGATTGTCGGGTGCCGCCAAAGAGTGAAAAGAAGGCGGGAGCGTCATATGCGGAAAAGGGAAAGGCAGTGGTGGAATCCTCTGCATCGCAGGCGCAGCCCCGGGTCTACAATCTTGGCCTGTAGGAGGCCATCAAGCAGAGTGACGTCGTCACAGGTACGAGTTAAGTTTTGTGCATTGTATTGCTTGTATGCTTGGTTTATTGCATATGTGTATGCAGTTTGTATGTGTGACATGATGGTCATAGGATTTGTGATGATTTAGAACACGCTGGTACGAGCACTATTCGATATGGCTGCATCGCATTCTTTTCTGTCTAAAGGATTCATAGCGCGGCTTGGGATACCTAGTCCTGTGAAGACAGATAATGTCAGAGTGATGTTGCCGAATGGTTGTATGTTGCTTGCGGATCAAGCTTGCGATGTGGTGGTGCAAATAGGAAGTCGGGATTTCTGCTCGACTGCATCTGTATTGCCGATATCGGAATTCGATGTGATATTTGGTATGGATTGTCTCGCGGAGCAGCATGCCTTGATTGTTTGCCAGTCCAAAGAGATCACTATGGGACAGAATACCAAGCAGGAGACGAGGTTTGTGGGTATGCGAGGAGTTGGCGGGACGTTGATGTCTTCACTCCAAGTTGTCAAAGCTGTTCGGAAAGGTGCGGAGTTATACTTCGCGTTGATTCAGGCTGAGGAGCCTAAGGCCAGTGTGTGCGATGTTACGATCGTGTCAGAGTTTATAGATGTGTTTCCCAAGGATCTCCCTGGGCTACCACCCCAGCGAGAGATTGACTTCACGATCGAGTTGGTGCCAGGTGCGAAACCTGTGGCCCGCTCGCCATATCGCGTCGCGCTAAAGGAAATGGCGGAGTTGAAAGTCCAACTGCAAGAATTGCTGGAGTAGGGTTCTATATGCCCAAGCATGTCTCCTTGGAGCGCCCCTGTGCTTTTTATGAAAAAGAAAGATGGTGGCTTGCGGTTATGTATTGATTACCCTGAACTGAATAAGCTGACCGAGAAAAATAAATATCTGATTCCGCGGATTGATGAGTTGTTCGATCAGCTAGTGGGATCGTCCGTCTACTCGAAGTTGGACTTGAAGTTTAGTTATTACTAGTTGAGAATCCGGGAAGAAGGCATTCCCAAAACCGCATTTGGAACACGGTACGGGCACTATGAGTTCACGGTAATGCCGTTTGGGATGTGCAATGTGCCCTCGGTATTTATGGACTTGATGCACCGAATATTTCGAGAATACCTGGTTCTATTCATGATAGTGTTCATTGATGATTTCCTGGTGTACTCGATATCGGAAGCCGATCATGAGAAGTACTTGTGGTTGGTATTGAATACCTTGAGGCAGAATCAGCTCTATGCCAAGTTCTCGAAGTGCGAGTTTTGGCTAGCGTCAAAGGCTTTTCTGGGACATGTGGTGAGTGGAGCGGGCATAGCAGTGGATCCAGCAAAGATAAAGGCCATACAGGAATAGCCAGTGTTGCCTTCAGTGGCCGAAGTCAGGAGCTTCCTTGGACTAGGGGGCTACTATCGAAGATTTGTTGCAAATTGCTCGCAGATCGCTTTGCCGCTAACCACACTAACGAGAAAAGATCAGAAGTTCATTTGGACGCCAGAGTGCGCGCGAGCTTTTCAAGAGCTAAAGATTTGATTGACCACGGCGCCTGTGTTGTCATCGCCATGTGGTACCAATGGGTTTGTAATCTACAATGATGCCTCAGGGAGCGGCTTAGGCCGCGTTCTTCTGCAAAATGGAAAGGTGTTCTCTTATGGCTCACGCCAGCTGAAGGTGCACGAATGAAACTATCCTGTCCATGACTTAGAATTGACGGAAGTGATCTTTGCACTAAAACTGTGGCGTCACTATATTTATGTAGTGAAGGTGGAGATCTATACAGATCATAAGAGCCTAAAGTACCTGTTGGAGCAGAAGGACCTGAATATGCGACAACGAAGGTGGTTGGAGTTCCTCGGGACTACACCTTTGAGATTCATTATACTTCCGTTAAGGGGAACGTCGTCGCAGATGCCTTGAGTCGGAGAGCTCCGGTAAGGTCGAGCTGGTTGCAGACGCATGATGAACGTCTCATCGAGGAGTTGGAAGCATTTGAGATCTCATGTGTTGACAAGAATGCTATAGCCGATGCATATCTAAACTGGACGGAGGTACAATGTGACCTTGCAGACCGGATTTGATGAGCAACGGGGTTAGATGAAGATCTCTTATGCTTTGTTAAAGAAGGGCCAGAGGGAAAATTCTCCTGGGATGACGGTCTTTTCCGAAAAGAAGGCCGTTTGTGCGTCCCGAATTTGTGTAAATTGAGGGAAGAACTGATGTATGAAGCGCATTATACGAAGTACTCAATCAACACAGGGAGCACAAAGATGTTCATGGATATGAAAAAGCTATTATGCTGTCCAGGGCTAAAGAAAGATGTTGCTCATTATGTGGCCAAATGCCAAACATGTGCTATGGTGAAGGCGGAATGACAGAAGCCGTGCAGTTATTTGAAGTCATTGCCGATTCCAGAATGGAAGTTTGACGATATTTCCATGGATTTCGTACACGGGTTGCCGAGATCTCAATGAGGAAATGATTCCATCTAGGTGATTGTCGATCGGCTGACGAAAGTGGCACACTTCCTGCCGAACAGACGTGATGATTCGGTGGAAACTTTGGAAAAGTTGTATGTTGACCAGATTGTGCGACTACACGGTATTCTCCGGAGCATCGTAAGTGATCGAGATAGGCGGTTCACATCGAATGACTGGATGCTAGTTCATCAACTGTTGGGCACGAAGTTGACATTCAGCACGACCTTTCATCCTCAAACGGATGGCCAAACTGAAAGGACCAACAGAACAATGGAAGACATGCTTCAGATGTGCGCCGTCGACTTCGGAAAGAGATGGGAAGATCATCTCTATATGGTGGAGTTCGCTTACAATAACAGCTACAAAGCAAGCATCAGCATGGCACCGTATGAAGCTCTGTATGGACGGAAGTGCCGTACTCCTTTAGCTTAGGTAGAAGTGGGCGAAGCCAGAGTTTATAGGCGTAATGAAGTCGATGAAGAAAACTTGACAATGCTACAATGCCAAGCACCAGAACGTGGAGTTCGCGGTAGGCGAGTGGGTATACTTGAAGATCAAACCCTTCAAAGGCGTATCCAGGATTCGATGTCTGAAAAAGTTAAGTCCAAGATACCTTGGTCCATTTGAAGTGGTCGAGCGAGTTGGAGAAGCCGCATATCGGCTAGCTCTTTCGGCAGACTTGGGTGGATTGCATGATGCGTTTCACATCTCAGTGCTGCGGAAAGCCGTGAAATATCCAGCTCAGGTGATCCGGGATGATCAAGTGCCGGTGGAGCATGGGCTAACGACGAAGGTTAGGCCCATTCAGATAGAGGATCGAGCTGATAAACAGTTACGAAACAAGACGGTCGGGATAGTTAAAGTCTGGTGGGACAATTACAGCTATGAGGAGCTTACATGGGAGCGAGAGCAGACCATGCGAGCTGAGTTTCCCGAACTTTTTGTGTAACGGTTATGCAGTGTGTATCGACTTGTATTGAAACTATTGTGGAATGAAAATCCTTCTATTTGAGTTCCTTCCTTGGTGCAAATTTCGGGAACGAAATTTTTGTAAGGAGGGGAGTGTTGTAACACCCCAAAATCAAGAAATTAGACATAATTGGGTGACACGGCCTGGGACACGGGCGTGTCCCAGGGCGTGTCCTTCCTGGGTGAATAGTCGACGAGTGGTCGACAAAATTTGGTCGACGATCGTCGAGTGCTTAGGACACGGCCTGTGACACGGGCGTGTCACAGGGCGTGTCAGCGTGGTCGACGAACTCAACTTGAGCTGGGGCGCGTCTGGTGCCGTGTATGGGTACACGGCCTAAGACACGGGCGTGTCACAGGCCGTGTGAGTCTTGGGTTGATTTCGATTTTCTGCAGCCTGATGTACACGGCCACAGACACGAGCATGTCTGATGCCATGTCGGGTGACACGGCCCATGACACGGGCGTGTCACATGGGCGTGTACTGAACTAGATAAATCGGTTGAGCACCGCTTTGGGAACACGGCACGTGACACGCCCGACACGCCCACGGACGTGTCACAGGCTGTGTCAGGCAAAAATTATGCTTTTGTGGAAAAATCGTGGCCGTCCATTCCTTCAGCTGTGATACAAGGGCTGAGTTGCCTCCCTGCTTCCTTAAGGCCGTGGATTGAGATGAAAGAACTCATTTTATACTTGGCTTTCATCTTTCTAAATCCTAGAGAGAGAAAGGGAGAGGAAGAAGGAGGAGGAGTAAAGGGGCTGGTCACTGGTGGTGCTGCGGTTTTCCGACGAGAGCTCCGAGGCCAGCATTGCGGAGGAAAAGCAGTTGCGGTTCTTCCTAGCCAATTAGGAGCTCATGGCACCGAAGCGGTCTTCGAGGGTAACGGCCTTTCTTCCTAGCCATGTGAAGGCTTCCTTTTTGGCATATGCATACGATTCCCCCACCAGAGGGTGGCTTGTTGTGGGAGTCCTTGGGTTGATTCATGGAATCCCCAAATGGTTGACATATAGATTCAGAAATTGAGTACGGAATAGACATGCTGTGTGAAGCCCATCTGGATAGGTTGGTCTGGATTGGTGATGTTGCATACGAACCGGAGAAGACTCTGTGAGAAACATGTGGTTTAGGAGTCGGCGAGCTGGACTTGTGAAAGGAAGTAGCAGGAAGTACTGGATTGGAAGTCCAGGAAATACCCTTTTGATGCTTGATGTTCTTGGATGGTACCTGTGAAGAGAGTAACAGGAAGTACTGGCATGGTGAGCGAGAAAAGACCCTTGACATTGCGGAGTCATACCTGTGAAAGTGAGTAGCAAGAAGTACTAGTGTGCCCATAAAAGATCCGCAAATGTTGTGATATGAAATGGGTGTCAGAGACATACCCAGGCTTGAATGCCAGAACAGGATCGGTGAAACTGACCCGCGCCTTTTCTTTAGCCGCGAGTACGCTGTGCTCGGTGATGACAAGGCGATTTGAGCAACGGGGGGTGGAGGATCTGACCTGCGTTATGTCCGTCCGACGTGAGACCTGAAAGTGCGGTCTGTTGGAGTGCATAGCAATAGTCTTAGGCCTACGCGCCGTGATACAATGGGGGGCTACGGGCCAATCCCGGTTCACTAAGACTATAAAACTCTGGCTGCACGCCATGGAGTAAATGCTCAAGTGATTTGTCGTTGGGTTGCGACCTTGGTACGGTGGTGGGCAACTGGTTCGCCAGTACACCAAGAATGTGCCTTGAGTGCATAGATCGTCGGGCAGGGCGGCTAACGGTTGTGATGAAATGTGTGCGTAAAAGCACATTTGTGATATATATATATATATATATATATATATATATATATATATATATATATATATATATATATATATATGCTTGTGAAATGCTATGCCTGCAGGGAAGATTACCACTACCCCGGGAAAGGGGTAGGGTCGGTATAATTTGGTCAGCTGAATGCTGACCGTTGCCTCTGTTTGCCACCGTTGGGTGGAATGTCCCTGTGCAGGTACTAGAGAGCCGAGCGGGATGCATAAGGGCTGAAGTCCCTGCAACATTTGTTGCTGCCGTTGCTAGCCCTCGAAGGCTAAAAGAAATGGAAGTGTTATGTTTTCTTTTGATGTGGCCGGCCTGCGTGCCAATGTTCGAGGCCACTGTTTTGAAAGCCCTGTAAGGCCGTAAGGCCAACTGCCTGTATGTGTAAGATGTTCCTATCATGTATAAAATGTGGAGTTTTTATATGTTGGACATTCAGGTGTGGAGTTCAAGTGTAGTGTTATAGGCTTCCGCTAGAATGCAATGTGTTAGTGTACGCTGCGCTACTCCGGTATCACACCGTAACTGCACCGCCTGTTTTGTGGTCTATGCTGTGAGGCCCCGGCCGGACCTTCTAGTATATACTATGTGAACGGATGAGGTTGTTATATGACTAATGTATGATTAAATACTTGGTCATCCAAACATGATTTTGTACTTATAATCCCTCAAGTGGCAGAATTCATGTTGAACTTTAGACTAATTATATATTAGACATGCCATTATTATTGGAAAAAGTCATTAATGACGGAAGAAATTAATGGCAAGATTAGAAAATTGACTTAGTAATTAATCAGGTTCATAGGCTAAAAAGTTTGAATGCATCAAGAGCAAAAGTTCGACTGGATCAAAGGCATCAAATTTATGATTAAGTAAAAGTTCGACTACATCAAGTGCAAAACTTCGACTGGATCGAAGGCATCAAATTTATGACTAGTTAAAATATCGACTGCATCGAATACAAGAGTTTGACAGCGTTAGTGATAGAATTCGACTGGATCGACTGCAAACTAACATAAGTTTTTGAGCAGGCTAGAATGGCTAAGTGTCGACAATTTCCTTATATAAGTCTTATGAAGTTTAAGGACTATCCATTTATATTTCATTAGTGTTATTAGACTTAGTCTATGACATCATGTGATGGTCACATATACTAATTTCTTCCGACCTGACACGTGGCACCACAACTATATCCTTCAATTTAGTCACAGATTATGCAAATTATTCAAATCAGAATAAAAAGCGGGATTTGCTGCATACTTCAAGGGTCGGCCAACAGGAAGAAATATTCTCATTTATGAATGAATAATTCTTTATTCTAAAATATTTCTTTAATCAGATTTCGACAACCTTTGTTTATTCTAAAGGAGGATTATTTCCTAAAGTGCCTTCGAGCCGTTTGAAACAGAATTTGCTATGAATAAATTTATTCTAAAAGTCTTCCTTATACAAAATTATATTTGTGTCGTTGGACTTTACTATTGCAGAATAGAGACCGGGCGGTCTGGCAGACTGACTCTGGCGGATTGCAGTCTGATCGGTCTGTCGGACTGACTCTAGCAGATTGCAGTCCGGGCGGTCTGTCGGTTTCTCTCCAGCGGTTTGGTTGCAGGTCTGTTGCTGTTGGTGCCCTATCGGTCTGCCAATCTGTCCTTGGAGACTGAGCGACCTGGCGGGCTCTAGTGGCGGCTTTGTGTCTCCCTCTGGTGGTTGCCGGGCGGTTTGCCCATTTATCAAACCGCGCAGCTTGGTTGGCTTGTATTTATGTTAAATTGCTTGTACATGTAATTTTTTAGTCCGACATTGTTTAATTGTAATCTCTCCCATCTCCTCCATTTTATAAAAGAGAGGTTATATCATGTAATACACACCTTTTTTGGAATATAAAGATTTCAATTTTTCTAATTTCCCAACTCTCGTTTTTTGTTCGTACATGGTATCAGAGGACGCGATCTTGTCCGCCTGATTCGGTGCCTTCTCCTATCCGCGCGACTTGATCTCCTTCTTGCCACTTGTTCGCGCGGTATCTCCTCCTTTCCTTCCTTTGTCGCTGCTCTTTGTTTGTGCGGCCTTCTTCTCGCTCTCTCTCCGCGGCCTCTTACGCGGTTTCTCAGTCTCCTGTTCGCGCGGCCTGCTCTCTTCCCGCGCGACTTCTTTCCCTGTGTCCGCTGCGTTTTCCTCTCCTGTTTACTGCGATTTCTTATCCAATCCACTGCAGATCCTTTCCTTGAGTCCGCTCCGGTCTTCTCTCTACCCGCACGGACTTTTATCCGCCTCGCCTTCTTTATACCCGTGCGGTCTTTCTCTCTTCTCTCTACCCGCGCGACTTCCTCAATGGCTCTTTCCGGCTCTTCTACCACCACCGCTACTCCTGTGACAACTCCGCCTCCTCCTCTCATTCCTTCCAGGAATCTTGGCACCGTCTCCAAGCTTGTTGGTTCCAACTATCCGGATTGGAGCATCTCCTTCACCTTCCTCCTTTGCTCACAACGCAAACGCCACCACCTCACTGATGACCCTCCTCCTCCCACTTCCACTGAGTTTGACGACTGGGATGCTAGCGATGCGCTTGTGCGCACTTGGCTCGCTAATAGTCTTTCCAATGAGTGTTTTCCTGTCATCCGTCATGATGAGACGGTCAAGAAGGCATGGCTTTATCTTGATGCTCTATGCTCGAAGGGTGCTCAGACGTCCCGCATCTATACTTTCTATGCGGACCTCTTTTCCCGTCCTTCTATGTCTCCTACTGCCGCTTATCAACATGTCCAAGCTCTCGGGGCTGAGATTCTTCAACATCTCCCCTTCTCTGCAGATCTAGCCGAACAGCACAAGCACTTCGAAGAACTTCTTATTGTGTGCTACCTCCTACGGCTTCCTGATTCCTATGACATGATCCACCAATAAATCTTGGGTGAAGCGGACTCTCCCAACTTGGATCCAACTGCTATACGCATTGTCGCAGTTAACTCTCTCCTTCAGCGTCTGCTTCTGTCTTCTCCTCCTCCAGAACAATATTCTCACCAGACTCAATGGAGTGGCTCTGGTAGTCGCAACCACCGTTCCGGTGGCCGAAGTTCTTCGTTCTTCCTTTGCTCTCACTGTGGTCGCACCCGGCATCTTGTGGATCGCTGTTGGATGAAACATCCACATCTTTGCCCATCTGGTGACTCTTCCACCTCCTCTTCCAAGCAGTCCGCTTCGGTGGTCACTTGCTCAGGTAGTGCTCACGTGGTTACTCAAGGTAAATGGCTCATCGACTCTGCTGCAACTAATCACATGATGGACAATCCGCAATGCTTTTCTCTCCTTGACAAACATGAACGGTTGCCCCCGATCCTTGTTGCAGACGGCTCTCCCTCCCCGGTTCATGGGACGGGAGTGATTCATGTCACTCCGTCTCTTCGCCTGACCGACACTCTTTATGTGCCCAAGTTTCCATGTAATTTATTGTCCGTTACTTCTTTGTGCAAGCAACTTCAATGCTCCATCACATTTACGCCAACTTCTAGCTCTTTTCAGGATCCAAGCTCCCCACGGACGATTGCTACTGGGACTGAGAGCGGAGGCCTCTACTTCTTCGACAACGTTTCCGCTCTGTCTGCCTTCTCCTCCTCCTCTACAGATCTCCTACAATGGTATCTCCTCCTTGGGCATCCTCCTCCATGACATCTTCATCAGCTTCTGCCTCACCTCCCTCTGCACAGTTCTCCTCTCAACTGCGATGTCTGTCAGCTTGGCAAGCATCACTGTTCCTCCTTCCCGCTGAAGCAAGATCGTGGTTCTACCCGTCCGTTTGATCTTATTCACTCTGACATCTGGGGTCCTGCTCCTACCCTCACTATTGGTCGGGGTAGTTCTTATTTTGTTACTTTCATTGATGATTTCTCTCGATGTACTTGGGTGTATCTCTTACGAGAACGCTCTAAAATTTTTGATGTATGGACATCTTTTTATCATTTAATTAAAAATCAGTTTGATGTTTCCATTAAAGTTTTACGTTCTGATAATCTAAAAGAGTACGCTAGTCAAGATTTTTCCTCTTTTTGTATGCAACATGAGATTGTTCATCAAACAAGTTGCGTTTACACCTCACAACAAAATGGAGTGGTGAAACGCAAGAACCGTCACCTCCTTGATGTCGCTCGCACTCTGCTAACGCAAATGCAGGTCCCTCGCTCCTACTGGGGCTATGTTGTTCTCATTTCTTGCTATCTCATCAATCACATTCCCTCCACTATTATCTACGGTCAAACCCCTTTTTTCATTCTCTATCCAGGAAAGGATCCCTTTCCTCTCCCTCTACGTATCTTTGGGTGCACCGCCTTTGTGCATGCTCCCTCCGCCACTCATGACAAACTCTCCCCTCGCTCCACCAAATGTGTCTTTCTGGGCTACTATACCACTCAGAAGGGCTATAGTTGTTTTGACCCCATTCTTCGCAAGCAGTTCGTCTCTGCGGACGTTACCTTCTTCGAGAATGCTCCATATTTCTCTAACGACTCCTCTCCTCTCCCTGTGGCATACAGTCCTCCTCTTCCCTCCAGCCCATCCACTCCTACCGAGGTATTTCCTCCTCCACCATCTCCATCGTCTTATCCTCCCTCTTCACCTCCACCATCTCCATCCTCTTCGCCGCCGTCGCTCTCTCCTCTCGGGCCAGCTCTCTCCACCATGGATGATTCGGATACTGAGGAACCTGCTAACCTGGACCTCCACATTGCTCTTCGCAAAGGGGTTCAGGCATGTACCCAGCACACACTTGCTGTCGTTGTTTCCTATGATCGTCTAACCCCTGCTCACAGGAAGTTTGCGCTGGCTATCTCTTCCACTTCCACCCCCCCATTCCTATCAGGAGGCCCTTACCCTTCCACATTGGAAGGCTGTCATGGATGAAGAGATTGCTACTCTCACTGAACGGGGTACCTGGACCCTGGTTCCTCCTCCTTTCGGCACAAATGTTGTTGGCTGTCACTGGGTCTTTGTGGTGAATTTCCGCCCCGATGGTAGTTTGGATCGTTATAAGGCTCAGCTTGTTGACAAGGGCTTTACTCAGACTTATGGAGTTGACTACTTTGACACTTTCTCTCCAGTTACACGTCTTGGCACTATCAGGGTCCTCTCTGTAGCTGTCAACAGGGATTGGCCCATTTCACAGCTAGATGTCAAGAATGCCTTTCTTTATGGGGATCTTCAGGAAGATGTCTACATGGAGCAACCTACAGGGTATGTTGCTCAGGGGGAGACACAGGTTTGCCGGCTCAAGCAGGCTATCTATGGCCTAAAACAAAGTCCTCGCGCTTGGTTTGACAAGTTTAGCGGGATTGTGGCGGTCGTAGGTTTTACGAGAAGTTCTGCTGATCACTTCTTATTTACTCGTAAAACTTCTCTGGGTCTAGTGGTGCTTGCAGTATATGTGGATGCTATTCTTCTCACTAGAGATGACCAAGCTGGGATAATCTTGAAAAAGATGCATCTTCGGCAACACCTGGTTACAAAGGTTATGGGCTCTCCAAAATACTTTCTGGGGATAGAAATTTCTCGGAAGCCTGATTCTCTTGCCCTCTCCCAACAGAAGTATGCTCTTGACTTGTTAAAAGAGGCAGGGTTGACTGAGGCTAAACCTGCCCGATGTCCCATGACGACTGGAGAAGATAAAACATGGACGGATGACTCTCCTCTTCTTTCTGATATTACGTGGTACAGACGTCTAGTTGGTACACTTATATATCTCACGGTGACCAGACCCGACATTGTCTATCCTGTAGGCAAGGTTAGCCAATTCATGCAAGCTCCTAGGGAGTTCCATCTACAATCTGCCCTGAGGATATTGGAGTATATTAAATCAGATCCTGGGAAAGGGCTTCTCTTTCAGATGAATGGACATTTGAGGGTTGAAGCATACTCCGATTCAAACTATGTCAATGACAAAGGAGACCGCAAGTTAACATCAGGATTTTGCACCTTTGTGGGGGGGGGGGGAATCTTGTGAGCTGGAAAATAAGAAATAGTCGGTCGTCTCCAGGTCCAGTATAGAAGTATATATTGAAGTATGACATCAACCACGTGTGAGTTGAAGTAGTTACGGGCTCTCATGCTTGACTTAGGAGAGGTCTACAACCATCCTGTACCAATGTTTTGTGACTACAAGGCCGCCATATCCATTTCTAAAAATTCGGTCTTCCATGAGAGAACTAAGCACATTGAAGTTGACAGCCATTTTATTCGGGAAGAGATTCTGAAGGAACAAATTTGTACTCTGTTCGTCACCTCTGACAAAGAGTTGGCTGATATTTTCACCAAGCTGGTATCTGCCTCTTTGTAACATCCCAAAATTTGAAAGAAGGACGAGCAGCGTCGAGAGACAAGTTTGGGTCTTGGTGAGGGTCACACGGCCTAGGACACGGGCGTGTCCATGGCCGTGTTGTACCGGGTTCATCGAGATCCCGGGAAGTCGATGATTTTTCGCTTAGTTCGTCGACTAGTGGGGGACACGCCCTCCGACACGCCCGTGTCGGAGCCCGTGTCGCAGGCGTGTTTCCTCGTGTGTCAACACAAGGGAGGTGTCGACACAGAGGTGTCAACATAGAGGATGTGTCGACACAGTTGTGTCGACACAGAGGTGTAGACATAGTTGTGTCGACACAAGGGAGGTGTCGACACATATGTGTTGACATAGGCAGGGAACACGGCCTAGGACACGGGCGTGTCCAAGGCCGTGTCAAGCGTGTTCGACGAATTTCTATAAAGTCGACGAAGAGGCTATCGACGATCGTCGAGGCTTCAAATACAGCCTGAGACACGGGCGTGTCCCTGGCCGTGTCCTTCTCAGGTTGTAGCCGGGACATGTTAGCGGTTGGACACAGCCTGGAGCCCAGGCGTGTTCGGGTTGGACACGGCCGTGTAAAATGTGACACGGGCGTGTCATTGACCCGTATCCTATTTTGGGTACGACGGTTTCAGCTTCGATTGGGGAACACGGCCTTAGACAAGGGCGTGTCACAAGCCATGTGATGAGTCCACTTTATATACCTATTTTCGGACTCATCTGGGCTAGTTTTCATACGGTTGCACTTCACTTTTAGTTCTTTATCGTTCCTATTTCATCTAATCTTTATTTCCATAGGAAGTGCACATTTATGCCCGTGGTTGTGTATTTTGTTATTTTATAGTTTGTACTCTTTTTGTGATTTCCTGGAATGTTTGCACATATCAGTGATTGGTTTTTCCTTTCGGTACAGGGGTCGTGTGCGTGTTCTGGGATGGTTGTGAAACAGGAATACTGCGCACGATCAAGGGATCTAATGTGCACGACCACTGGTCGTGCGCCCCTGATCGTGCGCACTACTCTTCGTTTTCCAGAATCAGCCTGGGGTAAGCGCACGACCACTGGACATATTGCGCACGACCACCGGTCGTGCGCCACTGATCGTGTTCATTGATCCCTCTTTTCTGGAGTCCTATCTGGGTAATCGCATGATCATTGGACTTAGTGCGCAGGACCACTGGTCGTGCGCCACTACTCGTGCGCATTATCCCAGTTCTTCTTCCTGATATTCCATGCCAGTGCGCACGAGCACAGGATATAGTGCGCACGACCACTGGTCGTGCGCCTGTGATCGTGCACATTGTTCATTTCTGCTTTTGTATAAATAGTGCAGGTCTCGCCCTAATTGAGAAGAGGATCTGGAGCTCGACATTTCTCCGCCGTTTTCCGCCTTCTCTGCCATTCCCCTTCATCTTCCACCCTAGGGAGGTGCTCCGGGCAAGCTTTGACTGCCAAATCTAAGCCGGAGCTTCCTCTCGGCCTTCTCCTTCATCCATGAGCTTCAAGTAGGGTTTGACTCCATAGCCATCAAGCAAAGGAAAGCTAGCAAACTTCGTCCGCTATCGTGAGATGAAGAAGACGGGCCATTGGAAGGTGGTGACAGCCCTTTTCTATCCCGGACGTAGTTGAGGACCGAGCTTGGACGCGGAATGACAACCTGACGATTCCAACCGTGAATCCTCAGCAAGGCTTCAGATTCGGTCGATCTCTTGACTTGTTCTTGCTTTCTTGTTGAATATTGGTTTTTAACTTTATTTATAGTGATGAAGTATGCTTAGTTTGTAAAACGATTTTATACAATCATGTATATGTGATTTTGTATGTTTTCGTTATTTACTTGAGTTGCGCCATATTCCATCCACCACCATCCACCCTTGCCGCACAAGCAATTGCTAGTGGCGTGCGTAGCGAAGAGGTGCTCACGACCATCATTCCGCCATTCTCATCACCTCGTCCGCAAGCCTACTCGCCCATCGGCCTAGTGATTCGGTGTATAGCGGCCCGACTAGTCTTCCATTCCGCCTGGCGAAGCATCGCATAGCGACATGGCATAGGAGTAGTTGTTAGTGTTTTATTTTCTTTTTCCGCAAATATCAAAGCCCCCATCGTTACCGCCGACCTAAGGACTTCAATCTCAAGTCCTCCTCGAAATTAACTCCACCTTACTGTGTTCCTTATGAGATCGAACTTGGGAAAACCCCCATTTTATATTACTTGTGCGACGGTTCACTACCTGATCTTAAACATCAAGTTTTTGGCGCCGTTGCCGGGGAACACAGTCGTGTGAATTTCTGGAGAGGGAGACGTGAGATTGCTTTCCTTTTCCTTTGTAAAATCGCTTTTGTTTTGTGTCTATTTCTCTTTTGGCGTGTCGTCTTTTTCTTGTTTATTAGGCAATTGTAAGTAATATTGTTTGGATTTCGTAATTTTGGCTCAATTTATTTGAATCTGCTGTTTCAACACCATGTGGGGATATTCGTATGCCAAATGTCGTTGGTGTGGAAGCCTTACACTCTAGCATGAATGCCTACGAGAGATATGAGCATAAGCCTCAGCGCACAATGCATGAGATGATGTATTCGTATAGCCCTTCAAACATTGTGCCCCGAGCTTATGGTCAATCGTCCTCGCCACATACACCGTTCTCTTATTCCTCTCTGGCCCCACAAGGACCGCAGAGTAATGGGAGAAAGAGTTTGTATTGTCGTAGAACAGATCATGTCCTGAAGGATTGTGCTGAGTACCTCCGTGTTATGGAAGAGACGATGAGCCGGACATCCAGAACATCTCGACTCCTACCCTTGGTGGCACACCTTCATCATCTAGTTATGTATCCCTGTTACCTTCATTTGTTGAAGGGAATGATGTGGACACAACCAACAGATGTGTGACTGATCTAGGCTTCGACATGGCTGAGCCCATCTCTCATGTGCATACATCTCCAAGCGTGGAGCCGATTCTTTGTGAGGAACCTGCGCTTGACTTTTATTCAAGCACAGTTCTTCCCCCTTTTGTGCATTCTACTTCAGTCGTCTCTGGCGACATTTTCGATGATGCAACACAAGTTGAGGCTTGTGATACATGGGTTATTTCCACTCCCATGGAGGAGGACAACCTTCCTGGTGTCGAGGATTCTCCCTCGATACCAAAGGAGGAAGTCCAAGTCTTGGTGGAGGCCTCTATGGATCCAACCAAGCCTTGTAGCATTATCGAGATTACTGACGATATTTTTCTACCTCAGTCTTTGGGGAGTGAAACCGGGATCATTCCCCCGATTATTTCTTTATGTTCTTCGTCTCTTTTATTTCTTGACCCACCTTCCTTTTCTGAGCCTGTGCAGGTTGAATCTCCACGGGTAAGTTGGGTTGACGTTGAGCCTTGTGCTCAGGCTGTCGACGAGTGCATCCTCTTGTGTGAGGAGGTTCCTACCTCCTTCACAGTGGAAGCCCCTGCCGTCACCTTCGCCCCCAACGAACTTGTGGTGGACGAAACCTTGCTAGGCAAGGATCTGTTTTGTGGTGAGAAGAGCGAGGACCAGCGCTCCTTCTCTTCTTACTTCCTATTTCCTCTACCTGTGTTGGGCAGGTATTACTATTTAGGTAGAGGGGTAACTGTTCTATCACCGTATCGGTACCCGTTACCGAAACGGATTTTGGAACAGTTACCTGTGCATTTTTCTTTTCATAGGCCCATTAGCTAGAACCTTTTCGTAGTCGAATAAGTCGTGCTGGGATGACAGTAACCCCAGTACTTATCTTTCATTTTCTGCATTTTATTTTTCTTGTCTATTTTAGTTTTAGCATTTCTTTTTGTATATTTTGTTTTTTTGCAGAGCTCACCCCTGCAGGTATTCTTGGCAAATTGCATTGGCAGGGTTCTGATTCTTCATATGGCGGGGCTGCTTCAGATTACCACGCATCTTCTGGTATGCTCACTAGCTGAGCATGGGTAAACTCTTCCCTTAGATCTTTATGATTTTAATTTCTCATCTTATTTGTTGCTTAGTTAAAGTCTGGGGGAGAGCCAGTTTTGTTGCCTTTTGCACGTGCACGTTCTGTGCATACATAGAAGTTTTTATTGTTTATTTTGATTAGTTCATTGCATCACACACACTGCACCCACATGAGCTCGTGCTTAGCTTTTGTGTGACGCAAGTTAAACTCATTTCTTTGTTAGATTTGGGAAATTATGGTGCTGGCTTAGGATTGTGAGACGGAGTAAATATGTGGCCTTGTTGTGTTTCTAGTCAATGCTTCATCTCGTGTATAAATTCGAGTAGATTTAATTTTTCTATATGCTTTTAGTTTTATATTTTTTCTAATTGCGTAAATACTTTTTATTCTACTCAAAAATTGGTGAATCGGTGTGAATCGATGGTAGCTTAAGGATGTGTGTAGACGACCGTTAGTTTTGTATGCTCGAGTGGAGGATGGATAGTTTTCTCATTGGCTAAGAACTTGCCCCAAGCTATTCTTGAAGCATGAGTATAGGTTAGTCATGCATGAGTTGATGTAGGCCATCATTTTGGCCCGGTGAGCTTTGTACCGTTCCTAACGTCTTTCCTCGCTAGCCCCATGTGCATACCCCTCCTTTTGATTCAGCTCCACCATGATTTCACCAAAGCTCATATCCAATCCTAGTCGCACTCCCAAGTTGAGCTTTAGAGTTTTACATTTTAATATTGGGATGTGATGTGGTGATTTTATTTGTGAAAGTGTGGAAGTGCTCCCAAGTTTATATCTGCTGATTGTTAAAATAAAATGAAGAAAAAGAAAAAAAATATATATATTTGTAAAGAAAAAAAATATATGAATGAAAAGAAAGTTTTATGAAAATCATTTTGGAAATGTGATTATATTTGGAGTAGGCGGTGCACACACCATATGTTAAAAGTTAAGTTTGGGGGTGTGGTGTACCCGCGTGTATTTTGCTTAGTAGAGGGATTCCTTTCATACTAGCTCATTTGGGTTAGGTGCATAGCCTTCTGTTTATCTTTGTTTACCACCGAAACCCAAGCCCCATCTCTTCACATAAAGTCCTACTGATTCGTGTGTGAACCAAAACCAGTGCCGTGGAGAGAATGCGAAAGGGCAAGCATATGGTCACCGACATTGGTGGATTCCTTGGAGGTTATCCGGAGCCCCGATCTTTGGTAATGCTCGCCTAGCGATTAGTCTACTTTCTCCTACGCATGACCGGATGATTCACCGTGATTCCATTTTTGAGTAATAATAAAATTTTGATATGCATTGTGAAAAGTATAAACTATTTTGTATACTAGAAATTTCTTCTATTATATTTTTACGCGCGCGAGCATGCGAATTCGCATGGTACTTCGTTTCGCAATTTCTTTGTTAACTAGTATTTTTCCCTATCTGCTTAGATTTCGTTTGCTCGGGACGCGCAAACAGTTAAGTTTGGGGGTGTGATGAGTACCATTTATATACCTATTTTCGGACTCATCTGGGCTAGTTTTCACACGGTTGCACTTGCACTTCACTTTTAGTTCTTTATCGTTCATATTTATCTAATCTTTATTTCCATAGGAAGTGCACATTTATGCCCGTGGTTGTGTATTTTGTTATTTTTCTAGTTTGTACTCCTTTTTGTGATTTCCTGAATGTCTGCACATATCAGTGATTGGTTTTTTTCCTTTCGGTACAAAGGGTTCGTGTGCGTGTTCCGGGATGGTTGTGAAACAGGAATACTGCGCACGATCAGGGATCTAATGCGCACGACCAACTGGTCGTGCGCCCCTGATCGTGCGCAATACTCTTCGTTTTCCAGAATCAGCCTGGGGTAAGTGCACGACCACTGGACAATATTGCGCACGACCACCGGTCGTGCGCCACTGATCGTGTGCATTGATCCCTCTTTTCTGGAGTCCTATCTGGGTAATCGCACGATCATTGGACTTAGTGCGCAGGACCACTGGTCGTGCGCCACTACTCGTGCGCATTATCCCAGTTCTTCTTCCTGATATTCCATGCCAGTGCGCACGAGCACAGGATATAGTGCGCACGACCACTGGTCGTGCGCTGTGATCGTGCACATTGTCATTTCTGCTTTTGTATAAATAGTGCAGGTCTCGCCCTAATTGAGAAGAGGATCTGGAGCTCGACAATTCTCCGCCGTTTCGCCTTCTTGCCATTCCCCTTCATCTTCCACCCTAGGGAGGTGCTCGGGCAAGCTTTGACTGCCAAATCTAAGCCGGAGCTTCCTCTCGGCCTTCTCCTTCATCCATGAGCTTCAAGTAGGGTTTGATCCATAGCCATCAAGCAAAGGAAAGCTAGCAAACTTCGTCCGCTATCGTGAGATGAAGAGACGGGCCATTGGAAGGTGGTGACAGCCCTTCTCTATCCCGGACGTAGTTGAGGACGAGCTTGGACGCGGATGACAACCTGACGATTCCAACCGTGAATCCTCAGCAAGGCTTCAGATTCGGTCGATCTCTTGACTTGTTCTTGCTTTCTTGTTGAATATTGGTTTTTAACTTTATTTATAGTGATGAAGTATGCTTAGTTTGTAAAACGATTTTATACAATCATGTATATGTGATTTTGTATGTTTTCGTTATTTACTTGAGTTGCGCCATATTCCATCCACCACCATCCACCCTTGCCGCACAAGCAATTGCTAGTGGCGTGCGTAGCGAAGAGGTGCTCACGACCATCATTCCGCCATTCTCATCACCTCGTCCGCAAGCCTACTCGCCCATCCGCCTAGTGATTCAGTGTATAGCGGCCCGACTAGTCTTCCATTCCGCCTGGCGAAGCATCGCATAGCGACATGGCATAGGAGTAGTTGTTAGTGTTTTATTTTCTTTTTCCGCAAATATCAAAGCCCCCATCGTTACCGCCGACCTAAGGACTTCAATCTCAAGTCCTCCTCGAAATTAACTCCACCTTACTGTGTTCCTTGTGAGATCGATACTTGGGAAAACCCCCATTTTATATTACTTGTGCGACCGGTTCACTGCCGTGATCTTAAGCATCACCATGTTCGGCACAGGTGTTTTGATTTTCAGTTCGAATCGTGTGTTGGGTTTCTCTAAGAGGATGGCACAACACTTGTGCACGCAGCGGAAGAATAAAACATCAAGAAAACCCAAAAGAAATGGGATCGGGCCATGATAGTTGAATCAAGAAGTTAACATACGACCAAGCAAAAATTACCTCGGTGGCGTTGAGTCACAACTCAACGGAGATGCTCCAAGCTTTATCCTCTTGCTGGTGGCGAGTTCTACGTGGAATATTATCCACGTCTCTGCAGAAATCCACACGAGCGGGAGAACACTGATCTTTCCGTCGCACGGATAATCGGGAAGGAGAAAGACCGCACCTTGCTTTCCCACGGACTGCTACGTCCGCGCCAGGGATTGCAACACCGGCGACGATCGCCCGAGAGGAGGAGGTCGACGGAGCGAAACGCGGCGGCGGTGTAACACTTCCGTCGGCGGCGGGATTCGGGATCGGCGGAACGATCGCGGAACGGAACTCTTCCGTCGCGGGTTTCTGATCATGTGTTCCACTGTTTCCTGAAAACCCTAAGTGTTCTATTTATACCTAAAGTATAAAATAGACTTAGGAGTGTCGCTATCCGCAGACCACCCAAGAATAAGGGTTCCAGAATCGGCGAGAATCACCAGCCGATCGGTGAGAATCGATCGTCGAGAATCACTAAGGATCGACGAGTATCAGCTGGGATCGGCGAGAACCAGTCAGCGAGAATCGGTCAGCGAGAATCATCAGCAGATTCGGCGAGAATCAATCGGCGAGAATGCCCGATGATTCACGTCGAATCGTAGGTTGACGATTCTCGTCGATCGTCGAGAATCACCGACGATACACGTCGAACAGGGTCGACGATTCTCGTCGATCAGCGAGAATCAGAGTACACTACTCGACGATTCTCGTCGATCGGCGAGAATCCGAGCACCAATCCACCAAGGCAACACTTTGCTAACCCGATGATCCTTAAGGCAACACTTTGCCCACAACCCCATTCAGGTCGGTGATTGGTAACCTTTACCAACACAGTCAATCATCCAACTTCTCCACATCTCTTAAGTGCGACCCTGCAGGCTCATATCGCGTTGGCAGTGAGATTACATGTTTGACCACTTCTAGATCACCATGGTAACTCCAACATCGTGGCCGTTCATTTCCTTCTTTTGGGATCTGATGTAGGCTATCGGGGCGAAATGTCCGGCACGTTCTAGCGATTAAATCTACCCCCACACGATCTAATTTGGAAACACCACACGCGAGCGCAGCCACAATTTAAATTAACGTTTATCGTCACACAACGACGTGAGGATCGCGAACCCTCTTAGGATCAAATAGTGACTAGAGGCCACTATCCTTTCCGGCGAAATGAACCCACACGGCTCGGTCGAGTGAAGTCGCACAAGGAGATCCACCAAAAAAATGATTCGGAAAAGTGGTTGATCTACCCGACTGAAGAAAACCAAAGGTCACCACCCTTCTTCGGTTACTTTGAGAAACTCGGAGAATCAAATGCGGAAAATCAAGTGGAAATACTTCGATGAATATAATTTCAGATCTCACATCCAAAACTTTCGCACAAGAAATATGCGGAGATGTAGAAGAAGCACACAAGATTAGAGAAGAGGAATCGTTACCCCAAATCGTAGGATAGTTGACGTGGAGAATCGCTCCAACCACTGTTCCGCCGGAGTCACACCGGAAGAAAGCTTGCACGTCCACCTTCAACGGAGTCACACCGCGAAGCTCCCACGCCGGAAGAGAGATGGCCTGCACTTGGCCGAAACCTCAAGGAGGCGGGCAAGGGATAGGGGCGGCGGAAATGAGAGGAGATTCTCAAAGCTGAAATCCTTTTTTTAGGGTTATTATCTTCATGCCAAACCAAGGGAGTGGATGCCTTATATATATGACCCACTCTAAATAAAAGTTTACATAAAATATTGCAGAAATTAAAAGCATTTGGAGGCTAAATGCAGGCCACCAATTAACAAAACATAGCATAAAATTGTTATCCGCAGCCCGGCAGTTTTTATGACAACAACGTCATTTAATGACGATATCTCGCGAGCGAAGATGGTAGCGGGAAGGGGTGCGGCGCCGCGCTCCCACGCCTTTATTTCGCCGTAGATCTTTGCTTTGTAATGGCGGCGTGTCATCCGTAAGCGCTTCAACATCAACGGCCGCGGGTTGGAGAGGGTCGGCTCCGTCAATCCTCCCCGTCTCAAAGGACTCATCACCGAGGAGTTGGCGTCTTTGTAGCGGCGAAGGAGAGCATCATCCAAGCGAGCCACTTCAACTTCGGGAACCCATGAATCATCGGAGGATGGGCGATCACGCCAGTGGACCAAATAGCGGCGAGAGGTACCAAGTGGAGATGGGAGAACTTCATCGGCAAGGATCCTGTCTGGTAAGAAAGAGGTCTTGGGAAAACTAGGAAAAGCATTAGTCGAAAAAGGTAAGACTGAAGCAAAAGCATCCACCAACGTACCTCCAACGGAATCCGAAGGAAGAGGCGATTCATGAGACCTTTCCCCCCAAACCCAAGAGAAGAGCGAGAGGAAGAAGAGACAGGGGAGTTGCATATTTCAAGTGGCGGAGAAGTATAAGGTGTTAAATCGGAAACATTAAAAATAGGGGATATACCCCAATCGGATGGTAAATCCAAAAGATACGCATTGTCGCCTAATTTCTTCGCAACTCGAAAGGGGCCGGCTCGCCGATTGGCCAACTTTTTGACGGTACCCGAAGGCATCCGCTCGGGAATGAGACGAACCAAGACCAAATCATCAACATTAAAATGGACGGCTCGGCGGTGCAAATTCGCGTGTAACTGATCGGACGTATATTGCGTGGCTAACACTTCTTGTATGTGTTTATGCAAATTTTGAATGTGTTGGGCAAATTCCTGTGCGAAGTGACTTGATTTATAAGTGGGCGGTAGGGGAATCAAGTCAAGTGGCACGGGCGCCTTATAACCGTGCACAATCTCATTCGGCGACAACCCGGTGGACCTATTCTTAGAATTATTATAAGCGAGTTGTGCGTGTGGGAGAATGAGATCCCAAGTGCCTTTGTGCTCTCCAACAAGACAACGTAAAAGATTGCCCACGCTTCGATTTACGACTTCCGTTTGGCCATCCGATTGCGGATGATAGGCGGACGAAAACAAAAGTTTGGTTCCCATAAGTTTCCAAAGCGTCTTCCAAAAGTAACTAGTAAATTTGACGTCCCGATCACTAACGATAGTTTTCGGAACGCCGCGGTGCCCGACAACTTCCTTAAAATAAATTTTAGCCATGTGCGAGGCGTCACTAGTTTTGCTACACGGAATAAAGTACGCCATCTTCGAAAATCGGTCTACGACTACCAAAATAGAGTCATGTCGGCGGAAGGTGGGCGGGAGGCCTAAGATGAAGTCCATACTCACATCCTCCCAAGGGATAGAAGGGATGGGTAGAGGGGTGTAGAGACCGGCGTTTGTTTTACTACCCTTAGCTAGTTGACAAGTACGACAACTACTAACGATTTTACCAACGAGAGACTTCAAACCCGGCCAATAAAATTTTTCCTCTACAAAGCTAGCGTCTTATCCCGGCCAAAATGGCCACCAAGGCCCCCACCATGAAGTTCCCAAATGATATGATGGCGGAGGGAAGTTTGCGGGATGCACAACTTCGTGTGCTTAAATAAGTAACCATCCCGAATGTAGAATGCCGAAATAGTGGAGGGGGACTCCTCTTGGGTGGCAAAATAGATGTCCTTAAAGTCCGGACATGTCGCGTACTCGTCCTTAATGCGCTCAAAACCAATCACCTTAATGTGCATGGTGGACAATAGTAACGAGAGTCGGCTAAGGGCGTCGGCCACACTGTTGTTGGACCCCTTAAGATGCTTAAGAGTGAACGTGTACTCTTGGAGGAACGACACCCACTTAGCATGTCGGGGGCTGATTTTATGTTGGGAGTTAATAAAACGCAAAGCTTCATGATCCGAAAGTAGCACGAATTCTTTGGAAAGGAGATAGTGTCTCCAATAGTGTAAACTTCGGACCACCGCATAAAATTCCCGATCGTAATTGGAGTAGTTTAATTTAGCCCCGGACAACTTCTCACTAAAATAACAAATGGGGTGACCCTCTTGACTTAATACTCCCCAATCCCAACCCCGGACGCATCGCACGCTAATTCAAACACCTTAGAGAAATCCGGTAAGCGTAGGAGGGGTGCTTCCGTCATGAGAGTTTTGATCGTGTGGAAGGCATGAGTGGCGGACTTAGTCCATTGGAAATCCCTTTCTTCATGCACTCCGTCAAAGGAGCCATGATGCTACTAAAATTTTTAATAAAACGCCGATAAAAAGTAGCGAGTCCATGGAAACTTCTAACGTCACGGATGGACTTGGGCTCCGGCCACTCGTTAATAACTTGCACCTTTTTTGGGTCTACTCTAATGCCGTCCGCTCCCACAAGATATCCTAAGAACTCAACCTCACGGACAAGGAAAGTGCATTTCTTCAGATTTAAGAATAGTTTTCTCGTCCTTAAAGTAGTTAAGACTGCCCTCAAGTGATTTGTATGTTCAGTGGGCGTCAAGCTAAACACCAAGATGTCGTCAAAATACACTACGACGAATTTTCCCATGAGGGGTTGGAATATTTGAGTCATCATCCGAAGAAAATGTGCTTGGGGCATTAGAAAGCCCGAAGGGCATGACAGCCACTCATATAAAACCATCCTTAGTTTTGAACGCCGTCTTCCATTCATCCCCCTCTCAAATTCTAATTTGATGGTAGCCACTTTTAAGATCCAGCTTGGAAAGATCGTGGCTCCGGCAAGCATATCCAAGAGATCATCCAATCGGGGAATAGGGAAACTATATTTAATAGTGATCTTATTAATCGCCCTACTATCGACACACATTCAAGTACCGTCTTTTTTGGGGGCTAACAGGGCCGGCACGGCACATGGGCTCAAGCTATGGCGGATGAACCCTTTAGTTAAGAGTTCCGATATTTGAGTTTGTAGCTCCTGATGCGCTGCCGGGTGGAGCCTATAATGGGGCTGATTCGGGAATGAGGAACCTGGGACGAGATCTATGGCGTGTTGGATGTCGCGTAGTGGCGGTAAGATGGGGGGTAACTCGGCCTGATATACATCTTTATATTCATCCAACAAGTGTTTTAAGTCTTCGGGAAGCTCATCGAAATTATCACCATCTCCCTTACTACTCAAGAGCACTAGCGCATAGATCACGCCATCCAGAAATGGGACGCGGGTGAACTCCTTTCTTCCTATTAAGTTCAAGGTTTCTTCTCCACGGGTACGATGGTATCCTTGGACGGAATAGTCGGGTCCTTGGGTGGCGTTGGTTTAAAGGTAATAATCTTCCCCTTAAACTTAAACTCATAAGTATTAGCCCTACCGTAGTGAGTCACGTCGTGGTCATATAGCCAAGGCCGCCAAGAAGGACGTGACATGCATCCATGGGGATGACATCACACCACACTTGCTCGGAATAAGATTTGACGTTAAGGGAACTAGACAACGCTTCGTGACAGGAAGAGAGGTCTTATTTACCCAAGCTACATGATAAGGTGGGGTGGGGTTTCGGCAACTAAAGACATCCTAGCAACCGCGCTCTCGCGAAACGACGTTCATACAACTCCCACTATCGATGATAAGCTTACATCACTTCTCTCCGCTCTTAAATATCATCGAAAAGAGGGTCGTCTATTCCAATCGTTTGGCGTCCGGGGAACCGTCAGGATACAACGCATAACCATGAGGTTATGTTCATCCTCCAAATCACTCGGGACTCCCTCAACATCGGACCCCTCGTCGGCTTCATAAATTATTTCGGCCGGGTCGTTAGGAGCCTCCAATAAAGCTAAGGCCTAGCTTGGTGGGGCATTCGCTCTCCTAATGCCCTTGTACTCCACAAGCGTAGAGCATGTGCATTTGTTTTATTAACTCTCCCAATTGGCACTCGCTCCCGGTTGGATTCTTAGAATCCTAGCGGTGATGACTACGAACTTGTGTCGGTAGCCTTAAAATGCCTTTGTCTTTATACGTGGACTTCCCCTTTTGGAAATACCTTGCTTTAGACTTGAGAGTGATATTTTCTCAATGTCCAAGCCGCGTTGTACGTGGTGTTTATATCCGTATGCAAATCGCCAAAAGCTTGCGCTGAATATCCGGATCCAGCCCCTTCCGAAACCTCGAGAGGGTCACTTCGGCATCTCCTTAACATCGCAACGTACTAACAGACCTTAAGCGTACCCATGTAATCAGACACCGACTGGCTCCCTTGCTTAAGAGAGGCTAAGTCGTCAAAAAGTTGTGTGCGGTAATACGTGGGGACGTATTGATCCGACAACATAGCTTTCCTAACCTGCCAACCAATTGGTGGCATACCATCAAGCGCTCCCATGCGTCTCTCTCGTTGAGCCAATATACCTTGGCGTGGTCTAGAAGTTTCAGCCTAGCGACTTGGACTTTTGCCTATCGGTTAAGTTATGCCACTCGAAGTAGCACTCGATACCATAATCCAATTCAGAAAGATTGGGGCTGCCCCATGCCGTCGTAAGTAGGGGCTTCTATACAGATGGCTTTCGTGATGTTGAACTCTTGTGGAGCTCGGTTATAATAGGGTGGACCTCGTGGTGCAAGGTCATCGTAGTCCTCGTCAATCGAGGAGGATAACGGGGCTGTGGTGGTTCGGGGGGTGAGGTTAATTGGTAGAGGGTTAGGAGGGGGGGTGGAGTCGCTCTAGCAGTCGTAAATTGAGCGATCATATCCCTTAACTCATCCATGCGACGCTCTTGATTCACGATGTGCGCATTAAACTCTTGTCGAAGAGCCTCGACGGGAGTCGGATCTTGACCCCATGCCCCTCGTCCGCCATATTGGAAGAAGAGGGAGCGTACTCGGTGCCGTGCCTTGTGCGCATGCAGATTTTTTTTTGTTTTTGTTGACTCTAAATTAGTCCTAGACACCCTAAAATTTTATGAGAAATAATTTCTTGCCGCCTAACCGATGGACGAAACTGAATTTTTTTCTAAATTTAATTCTACCTAAGGTGAAGAGAGATCTACCAGAAATTTTTTTTTGGATTTGAAGAAAAATTCAGATTTTAACCCGCTGTTAGCACACCAAAAATAGAGACTTGCTGAAATGTGATTTACGAGAACTAAGCCTACCAAACTGAGAAGGATTGTGCCGATTTAGGAACCGGCACGAACCTGGCTCTGATACCAAATTGATGTAGGCTATCGGGGCGAAATGTCCGGCACGTTCTAGCGATTAAATCTACCCCCACACGATCTAATTTGGAAACACCACACGCGAGCGCAGCCACAATTTAAATTAACGTTTATCGTCACACAACGACGTGAGGATCGCGAACCCTCTTAGGATCAAATAGTGACTAGAGGCCGCTATCATTTCCGGTGAAATGAACCCACACGGCTCGGTCGAGTGAAGTCGCACCAAGGAGATTCCCCAAAGAAAAATGATTCGGAAAAGTGGTTGATCTCCCCCGACTGAAGAAAACCAAAGGTCACACCTCTTCGGTTGCGAGAAACTCGGAGAATCAAATGCGAAAATCAAGTTAGAAATATTCGATGAATAAAATTCAGATCTCACACCAAAACTTTGCCACAAGAAATATATATGCGGAGGTGTGACTGAAGCACACAAGATAGAGAAGAGGAATCGTTACCAAACTCGTAGATGTTGCACGTGGAGAATCGCTCAACCACGGTTCCGTCGGAGTCCACACCGGAAGAAGTTGCACGTCACCTTCAACGGAGTCATACCGCGAAGCTCCCACGCCGGAAGAGAGATATGACCTGCACTTGGCCGAAACCCTCAAGGAGCGGGCAAGGGATAGGGGGGCGGCAGAAATGAGAGGAGATTCTCAAAGCTGAAAAATCCTTTTTTTTTAGGGTTATTTATCTTCATGCCAAACCAAGGGAGTGGATGCCTTATATATGGCCACTCTAAATAAAGTTTACATAAAATATTGCAGAAATTAAAAGCAATTGGAGCTAAATGCAGGCCACCAATTAACAAAAACATAGCATAAAAATTGTTATCCGCAGCCTGACAGTTTTTATGACAAAAACGTCATTAATGACGATATCTCGCGAGCGAAGATGGTAGCAGGAAGGGGTGCGGCGCCGCGCTCCCACGCCTTTATTTCGCCGTAGATCTTTGCTTTGTAATGGCGGCGTGTCATCCATAAGCGCTTCAACATCAACGGCCGCAGGTTGGAGAGGGTCGGCTCCGTCAGGATCTGATGGTACAGGGTTGCCCTTGCTGAGTTAAGTCCGAGAATAGGGTTTAGAAACCCTCATTCTTCTTCAAACACTCTCTTTATAAGATCTTGAAAGTCCACCTAGTGTCAACTACCTTCACCTATGGGGGGGGGGGGGGAATAGGTGACGAGCAGCGTTTTTGCGGAATTAAAATTGTACCTGCACACGAAAATAAAACAGCACAGCAAATAGAGTACACAAGCTATTTATAGTGGATCCCCGATTTGGGTACATCCACTTTCCCCCTTCGACCTATCTCCCAACAAGGGACGACTCGGTCTCTTCACCAACAGGATTGAAATCCAATCCTTGCACTATCGAAAGGATCCCTTCCACATGTAGGAGACAATACTCCCACAACACGGGTTGCACCCAACCCTTACAACTAGGAACCAACGTTCCTTTACAACAAAAACGAACTAGAATGTACAGGAAATACAAACTACTTTTGGAGACTAAGGTGTCCCTCTTCGTTCGATGACGTGTCCTAGAATTAAACGAAGAGTCCATAACCCTCGATCTCACTTGGAGAGAATCTCCCCAGAACCGGCGGCGGCAAGAAGGGCGGCGGCTTGGTTCTCGGGATCGGCGGCGACAACGGTGTGCAGCTGCTGTACTTTGGAGATTCAAACTTCGTACCAAAGCTAGCAAGGTCTTCCAACGGTCACACTAGGATCGATCGTCTCGATCGATTCGGACGGGGAAGGTTTTCCCGATCAACAAATCAAGAGACAAGGGATCTCTGGTTAGACGCGTGAGACGCTACGCTTGGCTAAGCTTCTATCGCCGAAAGATCTAGAAGAATCACGATCAAACTGCCGGCGATCGACTACCACGAGCGGCGACGGCGGTGGAGCAGGTATCGCGATCTAGGTCAAGGTCGGCGTCTCGTGTATTTCTTTCTGTGTGTCCTCACTGTTCAAAAATACGCGTGTATTTATACACAAGTATACTCCTTAATGACCGTTGTGGGTCCCACCAGAAGAAACCCTAATTCCGGTTCAAAACAGTGCCAACGGCACAGTCCGGTCCAGCGGTTTCCAGAAAATTGTCCAAGTCAGATTCGGTGAGAATCGAAGGTGATTCTCGACAAGTCGGCGAGAATCAGCCGGTGATTCTCGACGATTCGGCGAGAATCACTAGTGATTCTCGCCGAATCACTTGATGATTCTCGCCGAATCACTTGATGATTCTCGACGAATATGAATTAGCGCCAGATTTGCACGCTTTAATGTAGCCGGAAAGAAACGACGAGAATCATCCAGTGATTCTCGACGATTCGGCGAGAATCACTAGTGATTCTCACCAAATCGGCGAGAATCATCACTTAGACAATTTTTCGTCTTTCCGCCCAAAAGCTGCTCTTTGACCCATCCTTGCTCCTTGTCTGCTCTTGCATAATCACATCCCTGTACTTGAAAGTAAGTACACTCCAATAGAGAGAGTACACGTAGGCCAACACACTGATCTGCTCAACGAGGGATTACGTCGTGCAGACCCGTGTATATTGACCTACTGCACCCTGACATTGGTGTGCACTTAGCATGGAATAACTGCAAGCACAACTTGAAATATTTTGTCAAATACATTGTCTATTTACCTTAGCTTGTTCAGGGGCTTCTTCAAATCAGGTACGTTGTGGATACAATACCCAACAATCTCCCCCTATTTGAAGAAGCTTAAACCCTACAAGTGAAGGTGAATAAAGCGTATGGGAATGAAAATCATAACCTTGAAATTGAGTTGAGAGAGATATTCATTACCAATACCAATTTCTTGAGAGCAAACTTGGAGCCACCTAGTGTCAACTTGGAGCCACCTTAGCCTTAGCCGAGAGGGTAATCTCCCACTTTTCGGCTTCTGCAAATCTGGGTCTGTAGCATTTGACCCCTTGCTCCCCCTCAGTTCTTGCACCTGTGCTCACACTTGAGTTCCTAGCAGAGGCTCCCCCTAGAGGCACGATCCTGGAGCTTCTGTAGTCTTCATTTCTCATAGTTTAGAATCCCCAATTCAGTTTTGAAAAGACTGAACTTGGCCTCGTCTAAGGGCTTTGTGAATATATCTGCAATCTGCTTGTCCGTGGGGACATAACAGAGAGAGATGTCCTTGTTCTCCATGTGCTCCCGAATGAAGTGGTAGCGCACTTCAATATGCTTCGTTCTGCTGTGCGATACCGGATTGTTGGCAATAACAATTGCACTGGAGGAGTCGCAGTACATTGGTACTCCTGTGAACTGAAGGTTGTAGTCGGCTAACTGGTTTCTGATCCATAGGAGTTTTGCGCAACAGCTTCCTACCGAGATGTACTCAGACTCTGCTGTGGAGGTAGCTACACAATTCTGCTTCTTGCTGTTCCATGAGATAAGCCTTCTGCCGAGGAATTGACACGTCCCGGAGGTGCTTTTCCTGTCATCCCTGCTCCCTGCAAAATCAACATCTGAAAAACCTATTAGCTCGACATCATTGTTTCTCGGGTACCACAAGCCAAGATTGGGAGAACCTTTAAGGTATCGTAGAATTCGCTTTGCAGCGACATAGTGAGAATCCTTAGTGTTCACCTGATATCTGGCACAGACACATGTGGAGAACATGATATCCGGTCTACTGGCAGTAAGGTAGAGCAGGGATCCAATGATGCTTCTGTATTTGGTTTCATCGAAAGGTTTACCTTTCTCATCATTATCCAAAGACATAGTGGATCCCATTGGAGTCCTCATAGAGGTTGCATTCTCCATACCGAATTTCTTGAGGAGTTCATTTGTGAACTTCGTCTGAGAGATGAAGATTCCATCCTCAGACTGTTTCACTTGAAGTCCCAAGAAATACTTTAGCTCTCACATACTGCTCATTTCAAACTTTCCTTGCATAAGTTTAGAAAACTTTTTGCAAAGATTGTTGTCCGTTGAGCCGAATATAATGTCATCGACATAGATTTGCACCAGCAAAATCTTGCCTTTGACTTCCCTGAGAAACAATGTCTTATCTATTTTACCTCTAGGGAACTTGTTCTCAAGAAGAAAACTAGATAAAGTCTCATACCAAGCTCGTGGAGCTTGTTTTAAACCATATAAAGCTTTATTAAGAAAATAAACATGATTGGGATAAGTAGGATTGACAAAACCTGGGGGTTGAGCGACGTATACTTCCTCTTTCAGGTCTCCGTTCAAGAATGCTGATTTCACATCCATTTGATAGACTGTGAATCCTTTGTGCGAAGCATACGCCAGGAACAATCTGATTGCCTCGAGCCTTGCTACCGGTGCAAAGGTCTGGTTGAAGTCAATCCCCTCCTCCTGTCTGTAACCTTGAGCCACCAGCCTCGCCTTGTTCTTTATGATGACACCATGTTCATCCAGTTTGTTTCTGAAGATCCACTTGGTGCCAATCACATTCTGCTTGTATGGACTGGGAACCAGTGTCCAAACGTTGCATCGTTCGAATTGATGTAGTTCATCTTGCATGGCCAAAATCCATGCCGCGTCTTTGTTCGCCTCGTCGAACTTCTTTGGCTCAACCTGTGACCGGAAGCTAAGATGCAAAATCTCGTTAATAGTACCTCTTCAAGTTCTGACACCGTCACGAGGATCTCCGATTATCTGATCTCTGGGATGATCCCTCACGTGTCGGAGCTCTAGAAGTCTGGCGTCTGGGGCTTCGACTACTTCTTGGGCTTCTCCTTCTTCTAAGAGATTTGTTTCATGTTGATCTTCAACATTCCTAGTTGACGTTGAGGTGGAAACTTTGACGTACTTAGGAGTTTCATCTTTAGCGATCTCATCGAGACTCAGCTGTTCAAGTCGTGCACCTGCATCTTCAAGAATACCCCTGGAAGAATTGCAGTTAAGCAAACTTCCTTCATCAAATACAACATTAATTGATTCTTCTACCACTAGGGTTTTCTTATTGAAGACCCTATAAGCCCGACTGTGGGAACTATAGACCATGAATATGCCTTCGAAGCATTTTTCACCAAATTTAGTACGCGGGTACTTCCCATTATTCAGTACATAGCATCTGAAACCAAAGATCCTCAAGTAGGACATGGTTGGTTTCATGCCTCTCAGTAGCTCATAAGGCGTCTTACGATGATGCTTGTTGATCAATGCTCGGTTTTGTACGTGACAAGCTGTATTGACCACCTCAGCCCAGAAGTATTCTGGGAGAGAAGCATCTTTCAACATTGTCGTGCAGGCTTCAATGAGAGTTCTATTTCTCCTCTCCGCAACTCCATTTTGCTGAGGAGTGCGCGGGGAGGAAAACTCATGAAAGATACCTTGTTCTTCACAAAACACTGTCATAGCACCAGATTCGAATTCTCTTCCATGGTCACTTCTGATTTTGACCACTGAGCAGTTAAATTCGTTCTGAACCTGCTTGACAAAACTAGTGAAGATGTCAAACGTATCTGACTTTCGTTTTAAGAAGAACACCCATGTAAACCGAGAATGATCATCAACTATCACTAGCGTATAGGACTTGCCTCCCAAGCTATGAACTTGCATGGGACCAAACAAGTCCATATGTGGAAGATAAAGGCACTGGGAAGAGTCTTTGTCTGCAATGCTCTTAAAGGTAGCCTGAGTCTGTTTGCCCATTTG
Organism: Platanthera guangdongensis; assembly: GCA_039583875.1. Classification (NCBI taxonomy): domain Eukaryota; kingdom Viridiplantae; phylum Streptophyta; class Magnoliopsida; order Asparagales; family Orchidaceae; genus Platanthera; species Platanthera guangdongensis. The sequence continues at coordinate 174,232,816 of CM077158.1, read as the reverse complement.
GCATGCAGGACATGGGCTATCTTTGATGCACTTGATAATGGGAGCATCCCTTACTAAGTTTTTAGAAAATAACATACTAATTATCTTGAAATTAATATGTGCCAATCTCTTGTGACATTGATCACAAAGAGATGCACTGCCAGCTGCCACTAGGCATACAGGGGTAGATGAATCTAAACTAAGAAAATTTAAGCAGAAAATATTTCGGCTCCTAATGCCTGTTAATACCCTCTCAGAAGAGTCACATGATATTATCAGGCATTTATCCTTGCAGAACTTAACGTCATAACCTTTGTCACATAACTGACTTACACTGATTAGTTTATGGTTTAACCCTTCAACATAAGCCACGTCGGTGATAGAGATTATACCGTTGGAAATCATACCGTAACCTCTGGTGACTCCTCGATCTGACCCCCCAAAGATGACTTTGGGTCCATTCGCGACAGGAGTGTAATCACGCAGCAGGCTTCTTGTCCCAGTCATATGCCGGGAGCATCCACTGTCCAAGTACCAGATCGGCGTTTTGGTGGCCTTTGGACATTCCTGCAAAACAAAATTAATTTCGCTTAGGAACCCAATCGAACTTGGGTCCTAGATTCTTGGTTAGCATACTCCCCCTCGGGTGGTTAACCCTACGAGTGGTCGGCCTCACATTGCTAACATAGGGAGTCTCGTCATACCTCAGATTAAACCAGCAATCCACGGCAAAGTGACCGACTTTGCCACAACACCAACAATCAAATCTGTTGTACCTCTTCCTAGACTCCTGCTTTACCCTGGGAACGGTGGGTACAGCCGGGGCTTTGGATCTGGAGGTGGAGGCCTCATAGTGATTGCAGTCACGTGACTTCTTCACCTTCTGTTCCTTCAGTATAACAGGCTTGGCTCTTGGTGCCTGCTTTCCATTATGGCCGCTAGAGAATTGACCATAATTTCCCATGTGGATTTCCTCATAAGGTGCCTTGAAGGCACTCTCACCGAATTTGTGGGGAAATGTCCAACCATCATATCGGCTCTTTGGCTTTGCAACCGAGGGCCGGAAATGATGACCAAAGGTTGATTCAAAGTCATGTTGGTTGCAAGGAAAGCTAGGCTTTCTGAACGCAACAGGACTGAGCGGAGCCTTTCCCTTTTCAGCAGCAGAGGCCTTCTTGGCGGCCTTATTCTTCCTCTGGTTCCTGTTTCTCCTGGATGAGGAACCAATACCCCAACATGCCCCAAGCCAGCTCCTTTGGCCTGAGCAGAGAAGGTATCAACTACTGGAAGAACTGTTTTTGGCATAGAGAAGCTCTTGACGATCTTCCTTTCTGCCGCAAGTTGTTCTTCCAACTTGTCGACTTCCTCCTGCTTAAGATCAAGGAACTTAAGAGACTCTGAATGCTTTGAAGTCAGGTCAAGGTGCTCCTGTCGGAGAGAAATCAAACTGGTGATCTCTTCCCTTAGGGAGACACTCTCACCCTTAAGGAATTTCACTTCCTTTTTCTCAGCCTTCAATCTCTTACGGCACTCCTCGAAAGTGTTGAGCAGAAGCTCATACTTCTCAAGGAGCTCCGCTTCACGGGCTGAAAGGCTATCCTCAGGGTCATCATCCTGAGACTTAGGATCAGATTCAGAGTCAGAGAGAGGGGTGTGAGCTTTTACCTTCACAGTAAATGGGGGCATTCTCCTTCTGAGTCGGAGCGACCCACCAGCCCAAAGTAGGCTTCCTCATCATCACTGGAGTATGAGGAATCAGACTCACTCAGTGTCTTTGGCCTTTTGGCGATGTAGCTCCACTCTTTCTTCTTATCTCTAGAGGATTTGTGCTCCTCTCCTTTCCCTTTTTCTCTCTTGCCTTGGTAGCAGTCGGCCACGACGTGTCCTGGCTTATTGCATCCAAAACAAATAATATCAGAGGAGTGATGTTTGTTCGGTTTAGAAGCATACCTGTCAGAAGAATAATTTTTCTTCTGATGACTGGAGGAGGAGCCGTCTTTCTTTCTTTGATTCCTCATCTTGAGGAACTTCTTGAATTCTCGGGTGATGAGGGAGAAATCCTCCTCAGACAGCTCTGAGCTGGAGGAGCATGGCTCGGAGTCCTCCTCCTCATCCTTTTTCCTGGCACGGTATGAAACCGCACCCATTCCTTTTCTGGAGTGAATGGCTTTTAGAGCCACAGTCTTTTCTTTGGCTGCAGCCTTCTCTGCTTCTTCTTCTGCTTTCCTGGTGTTCAGTTGAAGCTCATAGGACATCAGCTTCCCAAACAGAATTTGCGGGTCTGTTTCAGCTAGTCTGCCAAACTCTCGGATGGCGCAGATATTTGTGTCCCATTCCTTAGTAAGGGACCTAAGGAATTTATCATTAAGTTCACCATCAGTGAACACTCTTCCATATCCTTTGAGGGCATTGACAATCTTGAGGAAGTTCTCGAAGGTGACTCCGATCTCTTCCTTAGGCCCTTGTCTGAAGGCCTCATATTTCTGGTTCAGAAGGGATCTCCGATCATCCCTCACTTCATCAGTGCCCTCCATTAGGATAATCAGGCAGTGCCAGATCTCCTTTGCTGTCCTGCAATTGCAGAAGTTCTGCATCATTGAGTCATCGACCGCGCTGACCAGAATGTTCTGCGCCTTCTTGTCATGTCCCACCAGCACCATCTCGTCCTTGTCCATTTCAGAAATTTTCTTTGGCACTTTCTTGGTAGGATCTATGGTGGAGACCTTAGTGGGTACATAAGGTCCCTCCTCCACGATCATGAAGAGTCGAGGATCAACTACTTACATGTAGAACCTGATCCTTTCCTTCCAGATAGGAAAGTTGAGCCTGGTGCACACTGGGATCTTGCCTGTGAACTTGAGCCCGTCCATAGTAGATGTTTGCCTTCTTCTTGACACTAGCGACACGATTCTACTCAAGGTGTTAACCTTTTTGATGAGCAACCTGGCTCTGATACCACTTGAAAGTCCACCTAGTGTCAACTACCTTCACCTATGGGGGGGGGGGGAATAGGTGACGTGCAGCGTTTTTGCGGAATTAAAATTGTACCTGCACACGAAAATAAAATAGCACAGCAAATAGAGTACACAAGCTATTTATAGTGGTTCCCCGATTTGGGTACATCCACTTTCCCCCTTCGACCTATCTCCCAATAAGGGATGACTCGGTCTCTTCACCAACTGGATTGAAATCCAATCCTTGCACTATCGGAAGGATCCCTTCCACACGTAGGAGACAACACTCCCACAACACGGGTTGCACCCAACCCTTACAACTAGTAACCAACGTTCCTTTACAACAAAAATAAACAAGAATGTACAGGAAATACAAACTACTTTTGGAGACTAAGGTGTCCCTCTTCGTTCGATGACGTGTCCTAGAATTGAACGAAGAGTTCACAACCCTCGATCTCACTTGGAGAGAATCTCCCCGGAACCGGCGGCGGCAAGAAGGGCGGCGGCTTGGTTCTCGGGATCGGCGGCGACAACGGTGTGCGGCTGCTGTACTTTGGAGATTCAAACTTCGTAGCAAAGCTAGCAAGGTCTTCCAACGGTCACACTAGGATCGATCGTCTCGATCGATTCGGACGGGGAAGGTTTTCCCGATCAACAAATCAAGAGACAAGGGATCTCTGGTTAGACGCGTGAGACGCTACGCTTGACTAAGCTTCTATCGCCGGAAGATCTAGAAGAATCACGATCAAACTTCTGGCGATCGACTACCACGAGCGGAGATGGCGGCGGAGCAGTTATCGCGATCTAGGTCAAGGTCGGCGGCTCGTGTATTTCTTTCTGTGTGTCCTCACTGTTCAAAAATACGCGTGTATTTATACACAAGTATACTCCTTAATGACCATTGTGGGTCCCACCAGAAGAAACCCTAATTCTGGTTCAAAACAGTGCCAGCGGTAGAGTCCGGTCCAGCGGTTTCCAGAAAATTGTCCAAGTCAGATTCAGTGAGAATCGAAGGTGATTCTCGACGAGTCGGTGAGAATCAGCCGGTGATTCTCGACGATTCGGCGAGAATCACTAGTGATTCTCGCCGAATCACTTGATGATTCTCGCCGAATCACTTAATGATTCTCGACGAATATGACTTAGCGCCAGATTTGCACGCTTTAATGTAGCCGAAAAGAAACGACGAGAATCAGCCAGTGATTCTCGACGATTCGGCGAGAATCACTAGTGATTCTCCCCGAATCGGCGAGAATCACTTGGTGATTCTCGTCGATTATCACTTAGACGATTTTTCATCTTTCCGCCCAAAAGCGGCTCTTTGACCCATCCTTGCTCCTTGTCTGCTCTTGCATAATCACAACCCTGTACTTGAAAGTAAGTACACTCCAATAGAGACAGTACACGTAGGCCAACACACTGATCTTCTCAACGAGGGATTACGTCGTGCAGACCCGTGTATATTGACCTACTGCACCCTGACATTGGTGTGCACTTAGCGTGGAATAACTGCAAGCACAACTTGAAATATTTTGTCAAATACATTGTCTATTTACCTTAGCTTGTTCAGGGGCTTCTTCAAATCAGGTACGTTGTGGATACAATACCCAAGAGATCTAGAGAGAAGGGAGGGCAAGGAAGGAGGTGAAGGAGAGATCCGACTGCCAGAGAAGCTCCGATGCTCCAAATCGCGAGCCGAATCCAGATCCGTGGAGGCAAGACCGTTGCGAAGGTTTTTATCTGGCTAGGTTGCCATGGCGAGGAAGAGAGGTCGGAAGGTAACGACACTTCTCCTCTTGGTTTTAGGATGCATGTTTAGCATCTTTTACTTTCTACTTTTTGGGCACCAAACTTTCAAATGAGAGGGGTTTGGGTCGCCAAGGTTCAAGAGGAACCTCCGGGTCGATTGAGTCCGTCCCCGGCATGTTTTTGCATTAGAGATCCGCTCCATTAGTGGATTAGGCATGGTGGGTGAAGCCATTATTACGACCGTTAGTCCGACTCGGTGATGTTGCATACAAGCTTTAAGGATTCGTAGAGATCCGTTGCGGCAAGATGTCGTTTGTGATGTTTGTGATGTTTTACCCCTTCTCTCGAGTGAGTACATGTAGTCGGAACCGGACAAGGTTAGCTCCTCAATGGCGGTAGATGGTTTCCTTGGTGGATAAGGTTAGCTCCGCATTGGCGGTAGATGGTTTCCTTGGTGCTTGGGGGACGTTGCAGTACAAATGAGGGATTATGGTGGGAATGGTTTTTGGATTGTAATGTGCTAAGGCGTGGCTTTGTCTCCATGGTCAGCTGGCTATCCCGTGACGTGCAGGTCATGTGTGGAGAGTGTCCCGGCGAGACTAGTCCCCTTCTGTGAGATTGACGAGAATGCTAAGCATGGGGCAAGCCCGGGCAATGAGGCCATGAGCGGGTGGGGTCCAGCAAGGCTTCTTAGAATTAGTTAGTGTGTTAGACGAAATCCTGACATGAGAAGTCAGAGCTTGCAGGCAAGCCCAGGTTTAAGACCTTGAGCGGGTGGGGCCTTGGCAAGAGTTCTGTGTGTCGGCTTGCACGCCATTGGGGGAATAACAGTGCCCCCTTTGTTAGCAGATTAATGCCAATGGGGAAATGATGAGTACCCAGATGATGTGATGATGTGCTAGATGCATACGCGTTAGGGTGCCTTGGGTGAAGCCCGAGTTTTGCATTTATGCTGCATAGTAGGCCCCTTTTCTTTATATGCTCAACAGTAGAGAACGTGCATGTTGTTTGAGACATCCAAGCCTGTTCACTAGTGCTATACTTGTTTTGTATATTATATACGAAGTGCTGACTTGCAGGTTGGAGGGGTACCCCGGGGTCCGTTAGGGGCGGCCGGGAGGAGATGTGTTTGTTACACAGTTTGAGGTCAGCCTTTGTTGACCCACGTTACAACCAAATTTTATAGGGCAAGGATCGCAAGCAGGAACTAGCTCATCGTCCAGAAAGGCCTAAGCCTCATGAAGTGTTACCTGTAACATCCCATTTCCGACTAGACCCCCAAGAGTGATTTAGGTCATGTCAAAACCTTAGGGAGCCCAAGGGACCAAGTGAAGAAGGCCAAGGTGAAAATCACCTCGGCCAGCCTATAGCTCAGCCCTATATCAGCAAGGGGAGACCTGAACCATCAGATCGTATAGGAAGAAATAAACAGCCACACAAATTCCCTGAAAATAACTCTTGCGGGTCTGACATGCCCGTGTCGGCCTAGACACGCCCGTGTCGCCAGGCATGTCGTCAGCCCGACGATCGTCGAGCTCAGATCGACGATCGTCGAGTTCAATTCGTAGAACAGGGGGGGGGGGGGAACACGCCCCCGACACGCCCGTGTCGCAAGTCGTGTTGTCAGCCCGTCGATCATCGAGCTCAGGTCGACAATCGTCGAGCTCATTTCGTAGAACAGGGGGGAACATGCCCCCGACACACCCGTGTCGCCAGGCGTGTCGTCAGCCCGAAGATCGTCGAGATCAGGTCGACGATCGTCGAGCTCATTTTGTAGAACAGGGGGGAACACGCCCCCGACACGCCCGTGTCGCCAGGAGTGTCATCAGCCAGACGATCGTTGAGCTCATTTCAGCGAGCTCAGCTCGACGATCGTCAATTTCATTTCATAGAACAGAAGGGAACATGCCCACCCGACACGCCCGTGTCGGATGATACACGTCCGTGTCACAGCCGTATCACCGGGCGTGACACGACGGTTCTGGGAAGAATCGCCGTGAGGAGGAGAGAGAAATGAGGATGGAGAGGGAAGGAACGGTTTGTCAAAAGCCACATTTAATGGCTGAATTCAATTTCCCAGGGAAGGGGAGAAGTTTCCAGCCGTTTCCCATGGCCATCAGACCCGATTCAGCCCCCCTCCTCCATGGCCGAGCCTAGCCATTAATGGCTTTGAAGGACATTAATGCTCCAGCCCCTCCTCTCCCAATCTGAGGCTTTAAACACCACCAGTGAGTTGAGAGGAGGCTCTCCCAATCCTTACATGAAGAAACCTAGCCTCCCCACCTTGCTGTTGCAGAAGCCGAGCGACAAAACTTTCAGAAATGGCTTCCGGGCGATCTTCCCAACTTCATGCCGCCGGCAAGGTCCAATCCTTCTCCTCTCTATGCGTGCTATATCTAAACTTGTTTAGGTTGAGAAATTGGGCTCAATTGAGCCTGATTGGGAGCTTGCAATTTCAGTTTTCTTCATGGAAATATGGAGGTGTTGTGTTCGTCAGAAACCGCCACCTCCGGCGGCATGGTCGCCGCCAAACGCTAGCCACCACCTCAATAGAGGTGGTGGTGGTGGCCGGCCAGGGAGGTGGTCGGGGTGGCCAGAAAGTCAGCTGGAAGTGGCTCCAGGTCGGGCCAATCTTGGCCCTTGGCTGGAGGTTGAGGATGAGCGGATGCCGTCCGTTTTGATTAAGTGTTTTAATGATATTAATTGATTTCCTGGAAACTATCAATAGTAGATGGTTGTAATTATTAAAAAAATACTTAGAAGCCCCTACGACAAAATTGTCCAACATGAAAAATGTAGCCCTTGATGTCTAGTGTAATTTAAAATTGGTTTCACTCAATTTTGAACCCTGGTTAGACCACAACACTCATTTTGGTGCAATCTATCCACAAGGCTGTCCATAGATTAAAATGAATGCCCACTCTTCGTCCCTTGTCCAAATGACCTGGAAGTTAGGCAGGGGATTACCCTTAGCCATACCTAGAGTCTATCCAAAAATGAGAATTTTTGGAGATACATTGCCTAAGGTTTTTGTTTTAATTTAATAAAGTTAGAGTAATTTATTTAAGTGGTCAAATGACCTCCAAACCCTCCCAAATTTTGGCGAGTGGTCCCTGGCTATAAAACCTAGCTCTGTACAAAATTCCTACTCATTGGGATGAGTTTTGGGTAGGAAATCACCTATCCTTAACTAGGCATTAATGAGGCATTTTTGAGTAAAAGTGCACTAAGAGTTTGGAACGGTCAAATCACCTCAACGGAGGCTGATATTTTGACCACTGACTTAGAAGGGTTATTATAACCCACTTGGAGAAAAATGGTGTGGTTTAGGGTTGATTTACCCTAGGATCACTACTAGAAAAATGAGTATTAGCTACTCTTTTTTTTGCCAGGGTCAAAATTCGTGGCTAATAGTTAGGTATTATCCACGATTCATATTTCGTGTCTAATAATTAAGTATTAACCACAGATATCAAATCCGTGGCAAAAAACTAAATCATTAGCCACGGCATTGACGAAATCATGGCTAAAGAAATACTAATAAATAATATTTCCAATAAAATTTTTAATTATATTTTAAATGGTGTAACATATATCAGCTCGTTCTCGCACTCACGACGAAACCCTAGGCTATCCGGTACATTCTCCTGCTCGAGCTCCTCCTGCTAGATTTCTGTCCGGCAAACTCGCGCATTTCTACAAGCTCTCCATCGATCTCACCGGTAAGCACTATCCGTCAGCTTAACCTCCTCCTTCTCCATCGATTTCATTATCCTCGCTTCACCAGCACTTCATTTCTGCAACATTTTCCTGGAAGTCATCACTTTAACTCGCCGGAGAGCGCTGCCCAACGGCCTAACCTCCTCCTTCCCATCTATTTCAACTAATTTTGCTCACCAACACTGAATTTCTGCATATTCTAGGACGAACTCGCCGGTCAGCACTACCTGTCGACCCAGCCTCCTCCTTCCCCATCGATTTCTAGAGCATCTCTGGTAATCACTGTTTTAATTATACTCTAAGTATTGCATTGACTTGCATATCTTCTTTCATTTCTTTGTAGAAATTTATAGGCAAAAGCTACAATAGTCTGTTACTACCGGTGAGCTGAGTGAGTATGCGATTGCTTCTCTTCTTCGTATCAGAGTTCTCCTTTGTATTCCTCTGGGAACTGTTGATGCTGCACATGCTGATATTTATGGTCGTATATTTATGAAGGTATGCAACCACATTCTTAATTTTTTCTTCTCCTTGGCATGCAATCTGTGAAGCCATTCTAGGATAGCTATGTGGTCTCTGTTTCATGAATTAGCAGTTATACCATTGAGGCTCTGTTTGACTCTATTGTTGCGGTTGAATCAGTGAAACTGTTTGGAAAGGACTATTCGCTTGTCCTCATTTCTGCCAAGTCACTAGTGAACTCGCCTGATTTCGTCGTCATTCCCGGCTTCATTTCTGCAACCCCACCAGTAAAATCACTCTAAGGTATTGATTTATGCATTTACGCAGATTATTGCGTGTTTTTTGATTGTGTATGTGTATGTTTGTGTATTTGTGTATATGTGTGTGTGTATTTGTGTATATGTATGTGTGTGTGTGTGTGTGTGTGTGTGTGTGTGTGTGTGTATGCGTGTATATGTGTTTTTTTGTTTGTGTATGTGTGTGTGGGTTTTCTGATTGTGTATGTGTGTTTTTTGCTTGTGTGTGTGTGTGTGTGTGTGTGTGTGTGTGTGTGTCTGTGTGTGTGTGTGTGTGTGTTTTATTGTTTATATGTACGTGTATGTGTGTGCGTTTTTTGGTTTGTGTATGTTTACGTGTATGTGTGTGTGTTTTTGATTTTGTATATGTGTATGTTTGTTTTTTTTGTCTGTGTTTTTTTGATCGTGTATTTGTGTATGTGTGTGTTTTTATTTTGTATGTGTGTATGTGTGTGTTTTTTATTGTGTTTTTTGACTGTGTATGTGTGTGTGTATTTGTGTGTATGTGTGTGTGTGTGTGTGTTTTATTGTGTATGCATGTATATGTGATTTTTTTGTTTGTGCATGTGTGTGTTTTTTGATTGTGTATGTGTGTGTTTGTGTATATATATATGTGTGTGTTTGTGTGTGTGTGTGTGTGTGTGTGTGTGTGTGTGTGTGTGTGTTTGATTGTTTATATGTGTTTGTGTGTGTGTGTTTATGTTTGTTTGTGTCTATACGTGTGTGTGTTTTTTGATTGTTTTTTTGTGTGTTTTTGATTTTATATGTGTGTGTGTGTCTGTTTGTTTGGTTGTGTATGTGTACGTGCGCACGCACGCGCGTGTGTGTGTGTGTTTTATTGTGTATGTGTTTGTGTTTTTGATTTTGTATGTGTGTATGTGTGTGTTTGTTTTTATTTGTCAAAGATTATTTAAACTCAAACTAATATATTTTCATTGTCCGACCTCTATTTGTATAACCCTAATTTTTTTAATTTATGTAGATTTCTCTGTCATTAAATATGGAAAAAAGTTGGATTGATTTGCAAAATAGAGCTTCATCTGAATACATCCACGGTGTTGCCAAGTTTCTAGAATATGCATATCAAAATAAAACATATAGTTTTGAGAGTAGGATTTATTGTCCTTGCAAAAAATGTTGTAATACTTATTTGATGGAGAGGGTCATTGCTCGTGAACATATAATTATAAATGGGTTTTTATCCAAGTATAAGATATGGACCCTTCACGGGGAATCATATTCTTCTATATCTTGCAGTGGGAATGAACAACATTCTGATTTTAGAGATGATATGATGGAGATGATACAAGAAGCAATTGGAATTCCACCTATTGGTGCTAGTTTGTATGAGAATCCACTATCATTAACCAGTCCAAGAGTAGATGGTCCTAGCGAAGAAGATGCCAAATTTATAAAACTTGTTGAAGCAGTTGAGTCAATCCGTACTCAACTTCGAGAAGAAATGCAATCACAGTTTGATATTCAAATTGCCTAAATGAAGGCACAAGTGGAGGCACAAATGGAAGAAAAGATGGCATGCCTACAACAAGAGGTGCGAGCTCATTTGGAGCTTGTTAGTTGCCCATTGACACCAACAACAACCACTTCTAGAAGTCGGGTGAATCCTTCGATACCTTCTAGCACTGGTCAAGTAAGTAGTATTGTTTATTACTCAATTATTAACATGTTTAACATATCCGTAATGTATATTTTTTTTAGGTTGGTGATGAAAATAGCGCTCAGGAAGATGCAGAATTTCAACGGATGATGCACTACCCAAATTAAAAGCTTTAGTGTTGATCTACTAATATGAAAAAAAAATCATATCAACTCGATGTTTTGAGATAGATTTTGGTGAACTTATATTTATTTCCATGATGTTTTGAGATATATTTTGGGAACGTGGTCTTGTTGCAAACAACGCGGAAATTTATGATGCATTTTTGTACAATTCATATCATATTAATCTGATGATTTTGTTTTGCTTTCATTTCTATTCTAAACATTCTTTAAAATTTTTAAGGGGTGGGGATAGAGTGCTTCAATTAGGTTTGTGTTATTTTGAAATATATGTGATTGATTCACTTAGTGCTAATGATGTTTATTCAGTGCTTCGCTTGGAGTTTTATTCCTCATCTCCTATTACATTTATAAAATTTGGTTCGTAATTAGTTGCTCGTATAGTTCTACCTCCTAATGATTCTTAAGTATACCCATGCTTCATGTGTCTGTCATGGTTTTTATACTATTCCATCAGCTGTCATTAATATATTTACTGATTTACTGTTTGAATAAATAGTGACATATTGGTATCATTTTTTATTTGATGGATTCACGCAGCTTCATCACTTTAGCTTTGGATACATACTCCTAATGATGCTCATTTTTTTTTATATTATAAAGAAGTGAATCTCTATTTTTTATTTTGATTTTGTTGGTAGTACTTCCAAGCAAAGTTGAGGTGTATAAAGTTATGGGCTAAAAGATGAGGGCTTTATTCTCATGTGAGTAATTAAACTTCCAATTCACTTAAAAAATATATATACTTCCAATGTTACTTGCAGATACTTTGATTTTTTGGAGGAATTATCTGGCAATTCTGTCTGCGTATATTTGCCAAAGATATCATACTGCTAGTTTAAGTTCCCTCATAATATTGTTCTTTGAGACATTTTGTCACTGGCGCTGGCCAGATCCAGTTATTCTACAAGGCCAATCCATTCCATTCAATCTTCCTGACGAGCGCTGCTTTATGCCTATCTTGTTGCCTTGTAGCCCATTTGATTTGGCTCTAACCGAAGGTAATCTTTAATTTGATCCATATGTGGGTCTTTATACTTGGTTTTGTAGTCTGTTTAGAGGGGCATATCCATGAGTATCCCACAAGCAAGCACAACTTTGTTGCTAATACAACTATTTTTCACTCTCTTGAAGATTTCTCAAGTTACTGAAGAATGCCAGGTGTCTTTTCCTCACTTTTTATGTATTTCCTTTCATGATTCCTCTCATTATTATGTTTGTTGTTAAAGCTGCTGCATAGTTTTGTTTCTCTTCTTTCATTAGTTAAATATCTTTCTTGATCGGTCTGCACGTCTTCATCTGTATATGCTTCTCTGTTTAAGGCTCCATTTGGCGCGACGTTTTTATTCCGGTGAATTTCGACAAAAACACTATCATTATAGAATGTATGTTTGGCATGAAAATAATTATGACTGCCACCAAGAAACACTATCATTATAGAATTTCGATAAACTGGTTCTTCAAGTTTGACTTGTGCATGCACGTCAAGTAATCTACTGCTTTTTTTATTTCATTGGGCATATAATCATACGTATACGCCTTGTATACGCCTTGCAGACCAATAGCTGGCACTCTGGAACAATTGAGGTCACTATACTCTTAGAACAATAAAGCGTTCATTTTAATTTGTCATATGGGAGGAGCACCCACTATAAATAAACCAAATATGCTCTTTGGTGTCAACTTGTTGTTGACTTGTATAAAACATTTCTTCCTTTTGATGTTTATCCACTTCAACAAGTTTCAACTCTTCCTTTTGGTTATGACAACATCTATTTGCAAAATGATTTGGAATTTGACAATTAGTTGTGAATTAACAGTAGTGAATAAATGCTAATTACACGGAGCTAATGCAGTTGAATTATTTGCCGGTTCTACTTTTCAACTGGATCAGGAATGGCATCTGGTTCTATTTTAGTTTGATGTCGATTTTGGTAAGCACGCATGGTTTGTCTTTCTCACAGGATTCAGATCTAGGGTTTCCGAGCATGTCCTCTTAGTTAGATGATCAGTTTGGATTCTTGCCTGTATTTCGGTCTGGAAGCTTCTTAGAGATTGGGAAAAAGCTGTATATGGAAGATGAACATATTTGCATAGACGATATAGTTGATCATCTTGGCGCTGATGCAGATCTTCCAGGGCCCCGTGCTTTCTATGGGGTGCGTTTCATTTTCAAATTTATTTTTTGGGGGATGTCGATCTTATGCGCGCATGGGGGCAATGTCTAGGTATTTGACGGCCATGACTATAATAATTTGATATGTATGTATATAGAATTCTAACTAATTTTTTTTATTGTGCAGTGATTACTTTTTGATCATCTTAAATTTACTTAGGATCAAGATTTAGTCATTATCTTTTTGTAATATTAAAGAAGATTCTTTCAAAATATATCCAAATAAGTGTTTGGGTTTCTATTTCACTGCTATTATTCTTAACATTTTTGTCTAATATCATATTATGCTTCTATTTGTCTTTGTAAGGAACTACTTTTATTGCTGGGGTAATTCATCTGCTTACTTGAAAATAGTATCCATGAACATATTTCCTTCCCTTTATATGGGTTGTATGCAATGTTTAGCTTCATTTATCATTGCTTCTATGTCCTTCCAAGTTTCCTCATTCTCCCAGCTGTAACAGTTTTCTTGAATGGAATATTATGTTAGTTTTGAAGCAGTGAGCATAAAAATGTTCATCAGCTTAAAGTCCATGCATTTTTCCAATCCAAACCATATAACCAGTATTTCTAAGTGTAGAATATTACCCATTTGAGTATATTTGGATGCACACACACTCATGGATCCATAACTTGTAAAATGTTTCCATCGAGGCATTTACATTTCCCTTTGATATATGGTGTATTTATATAGCTGAAAGAAAAGGTGAGGCACTTGTTAAGAAATACCAATTGTGAATGCATCATCATTAAATAATTATTTTTGGAGCTAGCTGATACATTTTCCTGTTTGGTTGAAGCTTATTCCAGGAATCAACTTCAGAAAAGATAAGAAGCTTTTAAGGTCCATTTTTCAAGCTAAGAAGATTTTGTGTGAGTGTGGGGGCAAATTTTGAATATGTTTTTTTTTAAAAAAAACATAAATTAGTATTTGTCACGGTTTGTAACTGTGGCAAATAGTTTTTAAAAAATAATGAGTTCACTTTTAGCCAGGGTTTCATACCGTGGCTAATAGTATGCTTATTTGCCACGGTAGTTTTTTCTCGTGGCTAATACTATTTGCTACGGCCAATCCGTGCCTTAAAAGTTTTAGCCACGCCGACTTTAGCCACGGCGTTTTCCCGTGGCTAGACCGTGGCTAAAGCTTTTTTAGCTACGGTTTTGGACTTTTTGCCAGGGAAATTTGCCCTGGCCAAAAGTCTGTTTTCTAGTAGTGGATCCAAACTCAAACCCTAAAGGGAGGGTTTTGAGGGTTTTGAAGGACATGGGGTCAAATGCCCTCGTATTTTCTTGAAACTCAGTAGAGTCGACATTAGCATAATATAAATCATCCAGATGGAATCTCGGAGGATTTGGAGATAGGTAGAGACCTCAAAACCCTAATCTTAGTTTTAGGGTAAAATCTCAAATGGGTTAAATCAGTCACTAAACATTATTTAAAAGCTGTGAAACTCGGGTAGAGTGAGTTTTGGAATGGGTAGAACCGACAACAATTTTACTGGAATTTTATGATATTTGTTTCTAGCACTTCATTTGTAAAGTTTGCTATAGCCCTAACTGACGTTTTAATTATTTAAATCTTTCTGTTCATTGAAACCCCATGAAATCTTGGTGTTAAGTGTTTCAGGTCAGAATGGTTGCTCTTGAAGTTTTGTATAATTTTTAGTTGAGTAAATCTAGTACTTCATTCACAAATGTTAAAAAGAGATTTTATGTTTTAAAAATTAATTATGAATGATATTCCTGTTGAAAAATTATGAGACTTAGGAATTGAGATTTTCAGGCCATTATATGCTTGTAGACATTTATTCAGGATTTTTATAATCTTAGTTACGACATTTTCTTTACAAGTCCACCTTATGAAGATTTTTGATAATTAATTTATTCAGAGATTAATACTTGCTTAAAAATTATGAAACTTGGCCAATGTTGTTCTTAAGCTTGTATCTGCATAGTATAATTAATTTATAATTTCTGGATGGATATTTTCTGTACTTGATTCATAAATAATGAAAGATAGAAAATATTGCTAAAATAGTTTTAGTGCCCTTTTGATTATAGAAAAGTTGTGATACTTTGGATTTACCATATTGAGATAACATAATATTTATAATAATTTTGTTGGACATCTTTCATGAGTACCTAGGGTAGTTCATGTTCAAACCGGTAGCCCTTGGAATTTTTGAGGAAATTAATTAAATGCCGGATAAATTAGAAAAATTATGATTCTCTGGTTTTAGACTAAACTTGTTATGATATACCTTTGGTAAATTTTATAGGAGATTTGGAAGACAAACCAGAGTACCTCCTTTATGCATCTCATATAGTATAGGGTGGTCTGCATATAGTAACTGCGGAAACTGAACTAGAGTGAGTAAGGAATTTGAAGAATTGACTCCTTAGTAGGTTGCTGGTTTGGGTAATTAAATGAGAGATCTGACTCAGGGTAGAAATCAACACTAATAAGTGCCTTGCGAAAGGGAGCTCTGGGCGTAATCTCATCGTAGTTCCTAGTGCCTTCGAGAACCCTTCACGGGGAATATCTTGGGCAGTCCTGGGCTAACGTAAACCTTAGGAATAATTTGGGCAAGAGTAACCCTAATAATAGGTTCACCTTACACTCATACTTGTACACATAGGGAGATGAATTGGTAGTGAAAGGATAGAGTAGGCCCGTGGTCTAAGGGCTTACTGGTAGAGTTTAATGGACTCAGTTTTGATTTGGAAGTCCAGGGAGCTGGATGCTCGGGGACTTGGAAAAAGGAGACTTAATTAGTCCAGGGAGCCGTGGGCTCGGGAATATGGAGAACTAGTAGGCTTGGTAGTCTAAGAGTTGGATGCTCGGTACTATAATTAGATACAAAATATTATGGTTGCATGTGCATAACAGTGGTGGGTCCTCGGTATTGGACGATTGATCACACCGTCGTCGGTACGTTGACTCGGGAGACTAGCTGGTTTGCTAGGAATAGTACAGAAACGTATGTGAGGGGCTAGACGGGGTAGTGTGATTACCAGTCTAGGAGTGGAGAGGCCCAACCCACTGTCTCCGTTTTGCAACGGCGGAGGCTCTTGAGAGTTTAGCCAACTCCAAAAATGGGAACTAAAGGTATATGCGCATAGAGTCGTGTGTGTGAGTTGCACTTGCTTGTGCATACCATAGCATACTTGTATGTCATACCATAATTATTGCATTTAACCCTTGACACCTATCGTATAAAATGGTATGGGACGTTTTATACGATAGGCCCCGCAAAACGACCCCTTGGTCTATAGGGGTAATCCCTATAAATCAACAGTTATATTCCTCGTTGCTCTTACTTACTGCTTTTATTTACTTGTTACTCCTTACTCTTCACTTTTGTTACATACTTGTTTACTCATGATTATTGTGATACCCCTATCATACCTTACTATTTTATTTCTTAGGGTAGATGTCACCTGCTTGATTTCACCCTGCTTTTGGTCCTCCTTTTCACTCCTTTCCGCCCGGTGCCTAGGAGCTACAGGTAGAGCGGTGGGGGATTGTTGACTGAGTCTAGTTTGACTAATGGTCGTTTGACCACCATATTTTAGGTGCTCCGGATAGGAGACAGGGAACAACCGTAGGAGACGCGACACCAGCAGGTTACGGTGCAGATGGAGATGGGCCAGTGTAGCTTGGGTGGACATGCATCCGGATCCGTAAGTGGAGCCGAGTATTTGTAGTTTTACTTTTATGAGTGGATTGTAGTGAGGTTATCATGTACCGGTCTTAAGCCCGTATTCACTTTCTGGTGTGGACTATTTATTTGTCATGTGATTTCCTCCTTTATTCTATTGTGGACTTGGATGCTTACATTCTCATTCATTATACATTCTGTCGATGGTGATCGATTTGGCCGACAGGATCAGTGTTTTGCAGTGATGACCTTCCCGGGTGCAAAGGTGTCACCGCAAAGCGGCGGTTCTGGGCCTAAGACCCCGATGGTCGTTGCAAAAAAAAATTGGGGTCTTACAAGTGGTATCAAAGCGAAACTTCGATCCGACAGAATGTAGTCCACAAAATATGGGACACCCCATGCGGTCTTAGTTTGAGGACAAACTAGCAGCAGAAGCAATGGTGTGCCCATGGGAGGAATCACGTGCAATGCTCACCAGTAACAAAGAGTTTAGGTCAATTTACTAAACTTATGAGCATATTTTGTAGGGTGCGACGAATCCTCCCCTGTCGCAGGGGACACCTCCAGCCCCGAATGTGATTCCACCCCCGCCGTCTCTGATCCCGTTGCAGCAGACAGAGCTGGGATAGACTTTGACGGCAATCTTGGAGGCCTTTAGGGCACAACAGGTTCCGGCTCCTCAGTCGAACCCCGGAGCAAACTGGTTGAGTGCATTCCGGGGCCTTGCCCCACCATCCTACTTGGGGACAGAGACGGCAGTGCGCACGGAGGAGTGGCTAGATATTATGTACGAAATGTTGGTCGGAATACAGTGCCCGACAGACATGACAATATCGTTGGTGGTTTCTTGTCTGGAGTCGCATGCGAAGAGGTGGTCGAAGTCGGTGATGGAAACTACTTATGCAGGAGTGGAGATCGCGAACATTACTTGGGAGGAGTTTAGGGCGGCACTACTGGAGCATTTTGTGCCGCAGTCCGCAAGAGATGAATTGGAGGATAGATTCTTGCAGTTGAAGCAAGGGAATAGGACAGTTCTGGAATATCACCCGGAGTTTACTCATTTGGCCCAGTTTGCGGATTCTTACAAGCTGGATGACATGGGTTACGCCAAGAAGTTCTACAAGGGCCTCTGTGATGACCTGAGGCAGGCCCTCTTGTTCGTGTCTCATGGTACCATGGCCAGGATCTTGGAGATGGCCAAGAAGCTGGAGGCGGACCAGCTTGCAGTCTGGGGGCAGGAAGAGACATGAGGATGATGCAGTGCTAGGAGGGAGAAGGGACCCGTAGAGGGGCCGGGTCATGGGAGATAGAAGGAACGGGGATCAACCCCGCCAGGAGGAAAGGCAGGAACCAAGGGAGCAGGCAGTGCTGGCCCCGCAGCCGCTACAGATGAGGGAGGTGCCTAGGATAGGGAAGGGACCACCCCCACCACAGATGTGCTATCACTGCCATCAGCCAGGGCACATTCAGAGTAATTGCCCTATGAGGAATGGGGCCACACCTGCTGCATAGGGTGGCCCACCGGCTCACCAGATGGGAGGTCGTGGACGTGGCCGCGGACGCAGATTTCAGGGTGGTGAACACAGGCAGGATGGGGAGCAGGTCTACGCTCTGGACTTAGCGTAGCCCCGAAACCCGAATAGGGTTATTACAGGTATGAGAGTATTTTTTAGTATTGGTAGAATAATTACACAACCTAGGGTAGAGAAATTTAGACCTAAGCTATTTTTCCTTTAACTAATTTAGGAATAGTGATGGCATGCGGCAAACCTGCCCGTACCCTATTCGACATGGGGGCATCACACAACTTTGTGTCGGAGGATTTCATCAAGGTTTTGGGACAGATTCGATATTATACGGGAGATGCCAGGAGGGTGCGTCTCCCCAATGGGATGGAGATCCAGTCCACAGAGAAGTGCCTCCTGACGGTTACCATAGACGGGTTAACACTCGAGGCCCCGATGACGATCCTGAGAATGTCGGACTTTGACCTTGTCTTGGGCATGACATGGCATGTCTGGAACCATGCCCAGATTGACTGCCCGACGAGGAGGGTCGTGCTGAGACACGGTGACACTTATGCGACATTCAAAGGTACTACTCTGGTTTCCCGCCGCCTCCTTTCGTCTATTCAGGCCGTCAAGGCCCACATGCAGGGAGACGAGGTACATCAGGTGTTGTTCGAGATGACGAAGGAGAA
Source organism: Platanthera guangdongensis (assembly GCA_039583875.1). Lineage (NCBI taxonomy): Eukaryota > Viridiplantae > Streptophyta > Magnoliopsida > Asparagales > Orchidaceae > Platanthera > Platanthera guangdongensis. The sequence goes on along the minus strand of CM077158.1, from coordinate 174,213,818 downwards.
GGACCCGATTGTTAGCATTCCGGTGGTCTGTGACTACGCCGATGTATTTCCAGAGAAGCTGACAGGACTGCCTCCGCAGATGGAGAAGGACTTTCAGATTCAGTTGGTTCTAAGGGCTAAGCCGGTATCCAAGGCCCCTTATTGGATGGCCCCAAGGGAGCTGGCAGAATTTTGGACACAATTGCAGGAGTTGGTGGAAGCAGGATTCGTCGGACCTAGTTCCTCACCATGGGGAGCTCCGGTCCTGTTCGTGAAGAAGAAGGATGGCACTGTTTGCCCGTGCATTGACTATCTAGCACTAAACAGGCTGACCATCCGAAATACCTATCCGCTCCCAAGGATAGGCGAGTTGTTCGATCAGCTGGAGGGAGCCCATTATTTCTCGAAGCTGGACTTGAGGTCAGGCTACTACCAGCTGCGGATCCAGGAGGAGGATATTCCGAAGATGACTTTCAGTAGCAGATATGGACTGTATGAGTTCATCGTGATGCCCTTCGGGCTCACGAATGCTCCATCAGCGTTTATGGGCCTCATGAACCGGGTCTTCGAGACTTATTTGGATGTGTTTGTCATAGTATTCATAGACGACATCCTTATCTACTCTAGGACTGAGGAGGACCATGCACGACACCTGGCACTGACCTTGGAGAGATTACGGGAGCATCGCCTCTATGCAAAGTTCAGCAAATGTCAGTTCTGGTTGAAGGAGGTGGCTTTCCTGGGACACATTATCAGCGGAGCTGGGTTAGCGTTGGACCCTGTAAAGGTACAGGCAGTCAGGGATTGGCCACCACTGAAGATGGCCACGGATGTGCGGAGTTTCCTGGGGCTTGCCGGTTATTACCGGAAATTTGTGGAGGGGTTTTCTCAGATCTCCCTTCCACTCACTTCGTTGACGAAGAAGGACGTGCCCTTTTTATGGACGCCACAGTGTGAGGCAGCCTTCCAGGAGTTGAAGAACCGACTCATCTCAGCACCTATTCTAGCCCTTACATCTGGGAAGGAAGGATTCTAGGTGTATACTGATGCATCATATCAGGAGATGGGAGCGGTGCTGATGCAGAACAGACACATCATAGCATATGCCTCCCGCCAGCTGAAGACCCATGAGAAGAACTATCCAGTGCACGACCTGGAGATGGGAGCAGTTGTATTCGTATTGAAGATATGGTGACACTACCTCTACGGAGTCCACTTTTATATATACTCAGATCATAAGAACCTTAAGTACGTGGACACGTAGAAGGAACTAAACATCAGGTAGAGGAGGTGGGTGGAGTTTCTATCTGACTATCAGTACGAGATGCACTACCACCCGGGGAAGGCGAACGTGGTAGCAGATGCACTGAGTAGGAGAGCCGCCACAGCGGGAGCAGAGCCTCAGCTGATGTCTATGGAACTGCTACATAGACTAGAGGACATGCACATTACTCTGGTGTCGTCTGACGACTCTGAGATCTATGAGGAGTACTTGGCCGCGATGGGCGTCACTGATGACATCAGGGACCGAGTCAGAGAGGGACAAAGGCAGGATTCCAAGTTAGAGCCCATATCCCAGGCCATAGAGGCAGGCACTACAGGAGACTACACACTGAGGGATGGCCTGGTGTGCTTCAGAGGACGGGTGTATATACCCGAGGGAGGTCAGATCCGGGAGGACATTATGACGGAGGTGCACTGCAGCCAGTATTCTGTGCACCCGGGGATCACAAAGATGACGACTAATTTGAAGAAGACTATGTTCTGGCCAGGCATGAAGAAGGATGTCACTTACCTCGTGACCCATTGTGAGACATGTCAGCTAGTGAAGGCGGAATGCAGGAACCCCGCAGGACTATTGCAGTCACTCCCGGTGCCGGAGTGGAAGTTTGATGACGTAGCCAAGGACTTCATACATGGGCTTCCCCGGTCTCGGACAGGGAATGACTCGATCTGGGTTATCGTTGATTGGTTTACGAAGGATGCTCGATTTATACCGATCAGGAAGGACGATTCAGTGGGAGTTTTGGTGCGGAAGTTTGTGGAGCAGTTTATTCACGACCATGGCATGCCCAGGTCAATAGTGTCAGATCGTGATGGACGGTTTATATCCAGAGAGTGGCGGTCAGTTCAGGCATACTTGGGCACCCGACTGACCTTTAGCACAGCCTTCCACCCTCAGACGGACGGGCAGACAGAGCGCACAAATCAGACATTGGAATACCTGCTACGTCTGTGCATTCTAGACCGAGGAGAGCCATGGGAGAAGATGCTGCCACTGGTAGAGTTCTCTTACAACAACAGTCATCAGGCCAGTATAGGTATGGCCCCCTACGAGGCTCTATATGGACGGAGATGCAGAACTCCCCTGTCATGGATACAGGATGAGGACCCAAAGGTCCTGGGCTCGGAATTTATGGAGGACACCGAGGCCCAAGTTAGACTGATACGGGATCGAATGTTGGAGGCGCAGAGCAGAAATGCCAAATATTATAACGCGCGACATCGACAAGTGGAGTTTTAGGTAGGAGACAGAGTGTTTTTGAAGATACGGCCGATGCACGGAGTCTCTCGAGTTTGCGGGCGGAGAAAGAAGCTCAGCCCGAGATACATGGGGCCCTACAGGATCCTGGAGCCGATCGGCTCCTTAGCATACATGGTGGAGCTGCCGCCAGAGCTGGAAGGCATGCACGATGTTTTCCATGTCTCCTCCCTCAGGAGGGCCCTATTACATCCAGAGCAACAGGTAGACACCACGGATGGGCCAGTAGCATCTGACCGGTTAGTGCACATGGAGCCCGTCCGGATTGATGACACGGGTATGCAGGTCTTACGCCACAAGAAGGTCCCACTGGTCAAGGTTCTTTGGAGAAATCATGGCCAGGAGGAACACACTTGGGAGCCCCAGGACTTGATGTAGCAGCGGTACCCGGAACTCTTCGGTCAGGTATTACTATCAACCTCTCGGGATGTTACAATTTTTCCTGCATACTTGAAACCCCATAGGCCTAACTAGAATTTCGAGGACGAAAGTTTTTGTTATATATTGGGATTTGTAACATCCCATTTCCGACTAGACCCCCAAGAGTGATTTAGGTCATGTCAAAACCCTAGGGAGCCCAAGGGACCAAGTGAAGAAGGCCAAGGTGAAAATCATCTCGGTCTGCCCATAGCTCAGTCCTATATCAGCAAGGGGAGACCTGAACCGTCAGATCGTATAGGAAGAAATAAACAGACACACAAATTCCCTGAAAATAACTCTTGCGGGTCTGACACGCTCGTGTCGGCCCAGACAGGCCTGTGTCGCTAGGCGTGTCGTCAGCCCGACGATCGTCGAGCTCATTTCGTCGAGCTCAGATCGACGATCGTCGAGTTCAATTCGTAGAACAGGGGGGAACACGCCCCCGACACGCCCGTGTTACCAGGCGTGTCATCAACCCGACGATCGTCGAGCTCAGGTGGATGATCGTCGATCTCATTTTGTAGAACAGGGGGGAACACGCCCCCAACACGCCCGTATCGCCAGATGTGTCGTCAGCCCGACGATCGTCGAGCTCAGCTTGATGATCGTCGCGCTCATTTTGTAGAACAGGGGGGAACACGCCCCCGACACACCCGTGTCGCCAGGCGTGTCGTCAGCCCGACGATCCTCGAGCTCATTTTGTCGAGCTCAGCTTGACGATCGTCAATTTCATTTCGTAGAACAGAAGGGAACATGCCGACCCGACACGGCCGTGTCGGATGATACACGCCCGTATCACAGCCGTGTCACCAGGCATGACACGACAGTTCTAGGCAGAATCGCCGTGAGGAGGAGAGAGAAATGAGGATGGAGAGGGAAGGAATGGTTCGTCAAAAGCCACATTTAATGGCTGAATTCAATTTCCCAGGGAAGGGGAGAAGTTTCCAGCCGTTTCCCCTGGCCATCAGACCCGATTCAGCCCCCCCTCCTCCATGGCCGAGCCTAGCCATTAATGGCTTTGAAGGACATTAATGCTCCAGTCCCTCCTCTCCCAATCTGAGGCTTTAAACACCACCAGTGAGTTGAGAGGAGGCTCTCCCAATCCTTACCCGAAGAAACCGTGCCTCCCCACCTTGCTGTTGCAGAAGCCGAGCGACACAACTTTTAGAAATGGCTTCCCGACGATCTTCCCGACTTCAGGCCGCCGGCAAGGTCCCATCCTTCTCCTCTCTATGCGTGCTAGATCTAAACTTATTTAGGTTGAGAAATCGTGCTTAATTGAGCCTGATTGGGAGCTTGCAATTTCAGTTTTTCATGGAAAAATGGAGGTGTTGAGTTCGCCGGAAACCGCCGCCTCCGGCGGCATGGTCGCCGCCAAACACTAGCCACCACCTCAATAGAGGTGGTGGTGGTAGTGGTCGGCTAGGGAGGTGGTCGGGGTGGCCAGAAAGTCGGCTGGAAGAGGATCCAGGTCGGGCCAATCTTGGCCCTTGGCTGGAGGTTGAGGATGAGCGGATGCCGTCCGTTTTGATTAAGTGTTTTAATGATATTAATTGATTTCCTGGAAACTATCAACAGTAGATGGTTTTAATTATTAAAAATACTTAGAGGCCCCTACGACAAAATTGTCCAACAAGAAAAATGTAGCCCTTGATATCTAGTGTAATTTAAAATTGTCACTCAATTTAGAGCCCTAGTTAGATCACAACACTCATTTTGGTGCAATCTATCCATAGGACTGTCCAGAGATTAAAATGAATGCCCACTCTTCGCCCCTTGTCCAAATGACCTGAAATTTATGCAGGGGTTACCCTTAGCCATACTGTTGGGTATTGTATCCACAACGTACCTGATTTGAAGAAGCCCCTGGACAAGCTAAGGTAAATAGACAATGTATTTGACAAAATATTTCAAGTTGTGCTTGCAGTTATTCCACGCTAAGTGCACACCAATGTCAGGGTGCAGTAGGTCAATATACACGGGTCTGCACGACGTAATCCCTCGTTGAGCAGATCAGTGTGTTGGCCTACGTGTACTCTCTCTATTGGAGTGCACTTACTTTCAAGTACAGGGCCGTGTTTATGCAAGAGCAGACAAGGAGCAAGGATGAGTCAAAGAGCAGCTCAGAGGCGTAAGACGAAAAATCATCTAAGTAAGAATCGACGAGAATCACTAGTGATTCTCGCGGAATCGTCGAGAATCACTGGCTGATTCTCGCCGGCTAAATCAGAGTGCAATCAAGTCAAATTCGACAAGAATCACTTTGTGATTCTCGACGAATCGTCGGGAATCACTTTGTGATTCTCGCCGAATCGTCGAGAATCACCCTTGATTCTCGACGATTCGACGAGAATCACAGGTGATTCTCGCCGATTTTTACTTGGGCAATTTTCGGGAAAAAGTTGGACCGGATTCTGCTGCTGGCACTATTTTGAACCGGATTTAGGGTTTCTTCTTGTGGGACCCACAACGGTCTTTAAGGTGTTTACTTGTGTATATATATACGGGTATTTTTGAACAGTAGAAACACACAGAAAGAAGCCGAGCCGATCTTAACCTAAAATCGCTAAACTACTCCGCCGCCACCGTCGCCGCTCGCGCTAGTTGGTCCCCGCTCTTGATCGCGATTCTTCCTGATCTTCCGGCGACAGAAGCTTAGCCAAGCTTAGAGTCTCACGTGTCTAACCGGAGATCTCTTGTCTCTTGATTTGTAGATCGGGAAAATCTTCCCCGTCCGAATCGATCGAGACGATTGATCCTAGTGTGACCGTTGGTAGACCTAGCTAGCTTCGCTATGAAGTTTGGATCTCCAAAGTACAGCAGCCGCACATCGTTGTCGCCGCCGATCCCGTGAACCTAGCCGCCGCCCATCTTGCCGCCGCCGGTTCCGGGGAGATTCTCTCCAAGAGAGATCTAGGGTTGTGGACTCTTCATGGACTTCAAAAACACGTCGTCAACGAAGAGGGACACCTTAGTCTCCAAACGTAGTTTGTATCTCTTGTACATTCTAGTTTTACTTTTGTTGTAAAGGAAAGTTGGTTCCTAGTTGTAAGGGTTGGGTGCAACCCGTGTTGTGGGAGTGTTGACTCCTTCGTGTGGAAGGGTTCCTTCCGATAGTGCAAGGATTGGATTTCAATCCTGTTGGAGAAGTGGTCGAGTCGTCCCTGGTTGGGAGATAGGTCGAAGGGGGAAAGTGGATGTACCCAAATCGGGGAACCACTATAAATAGCTTGTGTACTCTTTTATGCTGTGTTGTTTTATTTTCGTGTGCAGGTACAATTTAAATTCCGCAAAAACGCTGCACGTCACCTATTCCCCCCCATAGGTGAAGATAGTTGACACTAGGTGGACTTTCAAGTGGTATCAGAGCGAGGTTACTCATCAAAAAGGTTAACACCTTGAGTTGAATCCTGCCACTAGTGTCAAGAAGAAGGAAAAGATCTACCATGGACGGTCTCAAGTTCACAGGCAAGATCCCCGTGTGCACCAGGCTCAACTTTCCTATCTGGAAGGAAAGGATCAGGTTTTACATGGAATCGGTTGATCCTCGACTCTTCATGGTCGTGGAGGAGGGACCTTATGTCCCCACTAAGGTCTCCACCATTGATCCTACCAAGAAAGTGCCGAAGAAACTTTCTGAGATGGACAAGGACGAGATGGTGCTAGTGGGACTTGACAAGAAGGCGCAGAACATTCTGGTCAGCGCGGTCGATGACTCAATGATGCAGAACTTCAGCAACTGCAGGACAGCAAAGGAGATCTGGCACTGCCTAATTATCCTAATGGAGGGCACTGATGAAGTGAGGGATGATCGGAGATCCCTTCTGAACCAGAAATATGAGGCCTTCAGACAAGGGCCTAAGGAAGAGATCGGAGTCACCTTCGAGAACTTCCTCAAGATTGTCAATGCGCTCAAAGGATACGGAAGAGTGTTCACTAATGGTGAACTCAATGATAAATTCCTTAGGTCCCTTACTAAGGAATGGGACACAAAGATCTGCGCCATCCGAGAGTTTGGCAGACTAGCTGAAACAGACCCGCAAATTCTGTTCGGGAAGCTGATGTCCTATGAGCTTCAACTGAATACCAGGAAAGCAGAAGAAGAAGCAGAGAAGGCTGCAGCCAAAGAAAAGACTGTGGCTCTAAAAGCCAGTCACTCCAGAAAAGGCAAGGGTGCGGTTTCATACCGTGCCAGGAAAAAGGATGAGGAGGAGGACTCCGAGCCATGCTCCTCCAGCTCAGAGCTGTCGGAGGAGGATTTCTCCCTCATCACCCGAGAGTTCAAGAAGTTCCTCAAGATGAGGAATCAAAGAAAGAAAGACGGCTCCTCCTCCAGGCATCAGAAGAAAAATTATTCTTCTGACAGGTATGCTTCTAAACCGAACAAACATCGCTCCTCTGACAGTATTTGCTTTGGATGCAATAAGCCAGGACACGTCGTGGCCGACTGCTATCAAGGCAAGAGGATAAAAGGGAAAGGAGAGGAGCACAAATCCTCTAGAGATAAGAAGAAAGAGTGGAGCTACATCGCCAAAAGGCCAAAGATACTGAGTGAGTCTGATTCCTCAGACTCCAGTGATGATGAGGAAGCCTACTTCGGGCTGGTGGGTCGCTCTGACTCAGAAGGAGAATGCCCCCCATTTACTGGGAAGGTAAAAGCTCACACCCCTCTCTCCGACTCTGAATCTGATCCTGAGTCTCAGGATGATGAACCTGAAGATAGCCTTTCGGCCCGTGAAGCGGAGCTCCTCGATAAGTATGAGCTTCTGCTCAACACTTTCGAGGAGTGCCGTAAGAGATTGAAGGCTGAGAAAAAGGAAGTGAAATTCCTTAAGGGTGAGTGTGTCTCCCTAAGGGAAGAGGTCACCAGTTTGATTTCTCTCCGACAGGAGCACCTTGACCTAACTTCAAAGCATTCAGAGTCTCTCAAACTCCTTGATCTTAAGCAGGAGGAAGTCGACAAGTTGGAAGAACAACTTGCGGCAGAAAGGAAGATCGTCAAGAGCTTCTCTATGCCAAAAACTGTTCTTCCAGTAGTTGATACCTTCTCTGCTCAGGCCAAAGGAGCTGGCTTGGGGCATGTAGGGGTATCTGGTTCCTCATCCAGGAGAAACAGGAACCAGAGGAAGAATAAGGCCGCCAAGAAGGCCTCTGCTGATGAAAAGGGAAAGGCTCCGCTTAGTCCTGTTGCGTTCAGAAAGCCTAGCTTTCCTTGCAACCAACATGACTTTGAATCAACCTTTGGTCATCATTTCCGGCCCTCGGTTGCAAAGCCAAAGAGCCGATATGATGGTTGGACCTTTCCCCGGAACTTCGGTGAGAGTGCCCTCAAGGCACCTTATGAGGAAATCCACATGGGAAATTATGGTCAATTCTCTAGCGGCCATAATGGAAAGCAGGCACCAAGAGTCAAGCCTGTTATACTGACGAAACAGAAGGTGAAGAAGTCATGTGACTGCAATCACTATGAGGCCTCCACCTCCAGATCCAAGGCCCCGGCTGTACCCACCATTCCCAGGGTAAGGCAGGAGCCTAGGAAGAGGTACAACAGATTCGACTGTTGGTGCTGTGGCAAAGTAGGTCACTTTACCGTGGATTGTTGGTTTAATCCAAGGTATTACGAGACTCCCTATGTTAGCAATGCGAGGCCGACCACTCGTAGGGTTAACCAACCGAGGGGGAGTATGCTAACCAGGAATCTAGGACCCAAGTTCGATTGGGTTCCTAAGGGAAATTAATTTTGTTTTGTAGGAATGTCCAAAGGCCACTAAAACGCCGATCTGGTACTTGGACAGTAGATGCTCCCGGCATATGACTTGGACTAGAAGCCTGCTGCGTGATTACACTCCAGTCGAGAATGGACCCAAAGTCATCTTTGGGGGATCAGATCGAGGAGTCACCAGAGGTTATGGTATGATCTCCAACGGTATAATCTCTATCACCGACGTGGCTTATGTTGAAGGGTTAAACCATAACCTGATCAGTGTAAGTCAGTTATGTGATAAAGGTTATGACGTTAAGTTCTGCAAGGATAAATGCCTGATAATTTCATGCGCCTCTTCTGAGACGATACTAACAAGCATTAGGAGCAGAAATATCTTCTGCTTAAATTTTCTTAGTTTAGATTCCTCTACCCCCGTATGCCTAGTGGCAGCTGGCAGTGCATCTCTTTGTGATCAATGGCACAAGAGATTGTCACATATTAATTTCAAGACCATTAATATGTTGTTTTCTAAAAACTTAGTAAGGGATGCTCCCGTTATCAAGTGCATCAATGATAGCCCCTGTCCTGCATGCCAGATGGGCAAACAGACTCGGGCTACCTTTAAGAGCATTGCAGACAAAGACTCTTCCCGATGTCTTTACCTTCTACATATGGACTTGTTTGGTCCAATGCAAGTTCATATCTTGGGAGGCAAGTCCTATACGCTAGTGATAGTTGATGATCATTCTCGGTTTACATGGGTGTTCTTCTTAAAACGAAAGTCGGATACGTTTGACATCTTCACTAGTTTTATCAAGCAGGTTCAGAACGAATTTAACTGCCCAGTGGTCAAAATCATAAGTGACCATGGAATAGAATTCGAATCTGGTGCTATGACAGAGTTTTGTGAAGAACAAGGTATCTTTCATGAGTTTTCCTCCCCGCGCACTCCTCAGCAAAATGGAGTTGCGGAGAGGAGAAATAGAACTCTCATTGATGCCTGCACGACAATGTTGAAAGACGCTTCTCTCCCATAATACTTCTGGACAGAGGCTGTCAACACAGCTTGTCATGTACAAAACCGAGCATTGATCAACAAGCATCATCGTAAGACGCCTTACGAGCTACTGAAAGGCAGGAAACCAACCATGTCCTACTTGAGGATCTTTGGTTGCAGATGCTATGTACTGAATAATGGGAAGTACCCGCGTACTAAATTTGGTGAAAAATGCTTCGAAGGCATATACATGGGCTATAGTTCCCACAGTCGGGCATATAGGGTCTTCAATAAGAAAACCCTAGTGGTTGAAGAATCAATTAATGTTGTATTTGATGAAGGAAGTTTGCTTAACAGCAATTCTTCCAGTGGTATTCTTGAAGATGCAGGTGCACGACTTGAATAGCTGAGTCTCAATGAGACCGCTAAAGATGAAACTCCTAAGTACGTCAAAGTTTCCACCTCCACGTCATCTGGGAATGTTGAAGATCAAAATGGAACAAATCTCTTAGAAGAAGGAGAAGCCCAAGAAGTAGTCGAAGCTCCAGACGCCAGACTTCTAGAGCTCCGGCATGTGAGGGATCATCCTAGAGATCAGATCATCGGAGATCCTCGTGTCGGTGTCAGAACTCGAAGAGGTACTATTAACGAAGTTTTGCATCTTAGCTTCCTTTCACAGGTTGAGCCAAAGAAGTTCGACGAGGCGAACAAAGACGCGGCATGGATTTTGGCCATGCAAGATGAACTACATCAATTCGAACGATGCAACGTTTGGACGCTGGTTCCCAGACCACACAAGCAGAATGTGATTGGCACCAAGTGGATCTTCAGAAACAAACTGGATGAACATGGTGTCATCATAAAGAACAAGGCCAGGCTTGTGGCTCAAGGTTACAGACAGGAGGAGGGGATTGACTTCGACCAGACCTTCGCACCAGTAGCAAGGCTCGAGGCAATCAGATTGTTCCTGGCATATGCTTCGCACAAAGGATTCACAGTCTATCAAATGGATGCGAAATCAGCATTCTTGAACGGAGACCTGAAAGAGGAAGTATACGTCGCTCAACCCCCAGGTTTTGTCAATCCTACTTATCCCAATCATGTTTATTTTCTTAATAAAGCTTTATATGGTTTAAAACAAGCTCCATGAGCTTGGTATGAGACTTTATCTAGTTTTCTTCTTGAGAACAAGTTCTCCAGAGGTAAAATAGATAAGACATTGTTTCTCAGGGAAGTCAAAGGCAAGATTTTGCTGGTGCAAATCTATGTCGATGACATAATATTCGGCTCAACGGACAACAATCTTTGCAAAAAGTTTTCCAAACTTATGCAAGGAAAGTTTGAAATGGGCAGTATGGGAGAGCTAAAGTATTTCCTGGGACTTCAAGTGAAACAGTCTGAGGATGGAATCTTCATTTCTCAGACGAAGTTCACAAATGAACTCCTCAAGAAATTCGGTATGGAGAATGCAACCTCTATGAGGACTCCAATGGGATCCACTATGTCTCTGGATAAGGATGAGAAAGGTAAACCTTTCGATGAAACCAAATACAGAAGCATCATTGGATCCCTGCTCTACCTTACAGCCAGTAGACCGGATATTATGTTCTCCACATGTGTCTGTGCCCGATATCAGGTGAACACTAAGGAATCTCACTATGTCGCTGCAAAGCGAATTCTAAGATACCTTAAAGGTACTCCCAATCTTGGCTTGTGGTACCCGAGAAAAAATGATGTCGAGCTAATAGGTTTTTCAGATGTTGATTTTGCAGGAAGTAGGGATGACAGGAAAAGCACTTTCGGGACGTGTCAATTCCTCGGAAGAAGGCTTATCTCATGGAACAGCAAGAAGCAGAATTGTGTAGCTACCTCCACAGCAGAGTCTGAGTACATCTCGGCTGGCAGTTGTTGCGCACAACTCCTATGGATCAGAAACCAGTTAGCCGACTACGACCTTCAGTTCAAGGAAGTACCAATGTACTGCGACTCCTCCAGTGCAATTGCAATTGCCAACAATCCGGTATCGCACAGCAGAACGAAGCATATTGAAGTGCGATACCACTTCATTCGGGAGCACGTGGAGAACAAGGACATCTCTCTCTGTTATGTTCCCACGGACAAGCAGATTGCAGATATATTCACAAAGCTCTTAGACGAGGCCAAGTTCAGTCTTTTCAAAACTGAATTGGGGATGCTAAACTATGAGGGATGAGGACTACAGAAGCTCCAGGCTCGTGCATCTAGGGGGAGCCTCTGCCAGGAACTCAAGTGAGAGCACAGGTGCAAGAACTGAGGGGGAGCACGGGGTCAAATGCAACAGACCCATATTTGCAGAAGCCGAAAAGGGGGAGATTACCCTCTCGGCTAAGGCTAAGGTGGCTCCCAGTTTACTCCCAAGAAATTGGTTTTGGTAATGAATACCTCACTCAACTCAATTTCAAATTTATGATTTTCATTCCCATATGCTCTATTCACCTTAGCTTGTATGGTTTAGGCTTCTTCAAATAGGGGGAGATTGTTGGGTATTGTATCCACAACGTACCTGATTTGAAGAAGCCCATGGACAAGCTAAGGTAAATAGACAATGTATTTGACAAAATATTTCAAGTTGTGCTTGCAGTTATTCCACGCTAAGTGCACACCAATGTCAGGGTGCAGTAGGTCAATATACACGGGTCTGCACGACGTAATCCCTCGTTGAGCAGATCAGTGTGTTGGCCTACGTGTACTCTCTCTATTGGAGTGCACTTACTTTCAAGTCCAGGGCCGTGTTTATGCAAGAGAAGACAAGGAGCAAGGATGAGTCAAAGAGCAGCTCAGAGGCGTAAGACGAAAAATCATCTAAGTAAGAATCGACGAGAATCACTAGTGATTCTCGCCGAATCGTCGAGAATCACTGGCTGATTCTCGCCGGCTAAATCAGAGTGCAATCAAGTCAAATTCGACGAGAATCACTTTGTGATTCTCGACGAATCGTCGGGAATCACTTTGTGATTCTCGCCGAATCGTCGAGAATCACCCTTGATTCTCGACGATTCGACGAGAATCACAGGTGATTCTCGCTGATTTTTACTTGGGCAATTTTAGGGAAAACGTTGGACCGGATTCTGCCGCTGGCACTATTTTGAACCGGATTTAGGGTTTCTTCTTGTGGGACCCACAACGGTCTTTAAGGTGTTTACTTGTGTATATATATACGGGTATTTTTGAACAGTAGAAACACACAGAAAGAAGCCGAGCCGATCTTAACCTAAAATCGCGAAACTGCTCCGCCGCCGCCGTCGCCGCTCGCGCTAGTTGGTCGCCGCTCTTGATCGCGATTCTTCCTGATCTTCCGGCGACAGAAGCTTAGCCAAGCTTAGAGTCTCACGTGTCTAACCGGAGATCTCTTGTCTCTTGATTTGTAGATCGGGAAAATCTTCCCCGTCCGAATCGATCGAGACGATTGATCCTAGTGTGACCGTTGGTAGACCTAGCTAGCTTCGCTACGAAGTTTGGATCTCCAAAGTACAGCAGCCGCACATCGTTGTCGCCGCCGATCCCGTGAACCTAGCCGCCGCCCATCTTGCCGCCGCCGGTTCCGGGGAGATTCTCTCCAAGAGAGATCTAGGGTTGTGGACTCTTCGTGGACTTCAAAAACACGTCGTCAACGAAGAGGGACACCTTAGTCTCCAAACGTAGTTTGTATCTCTTGTACATTCTAGTTTTACTTTTGTTGTAAAGGAACGTTGGTTCCTAGTTGTAAGGGTTGGGTGCAACCCGTGTTGTGGGAGTGTTGACTCCTTCGTGTGGAAGGGTTCCTTCCGATAGTGCAAGGATTGGATTTCAATCCTGTTAGAGAAGTGACCGAGTCGTCCCTTATTGGGAGACAGGTCGAAGGGGGAAAGTGGATGTACCCAATTCGGGGAACCACTATAAATAGCTTGTGTACTCTTTTGTGCTGTGTTGTTTTATTTTCGTGTGCAGGTACAATTTAAATTCCGCAAAAACGCTGCACGTCACCTATTCCCCCCCCATAGGTGAAGATAGTTGACACTAGGTGGACTTTCACATACCTAGAGTCTATCCAAAAATGGGAATTTTTGGAGATACTTTGCCTAAGGTTTTTATTTTAATTTAATAAAGTTAGAGTAATTTATTTAAGTGGTCAAATGACCTCCAAACCCTCCCAAATTTTGGCGAGTGGTCCTTGGCTATAAAACCTAGCTCTGTACAAAATTCCAACTCATTGGGATGAGTTTTGTGTAGGAAATCACCTATCCTTAACTAGACATTAATGAGGCGTTTTTGAGTAAAAGTGCACTAAGAGTTTGGAACGGTCAAATCACCTCAACAGAGGCTGATATTTTGACCACTGACTTAGAAGGGTTATTATAACCCACTTGGAGAAAAATGGTGTGGTTTAGGGTTGATTTACCCTAGGATCCAAACTCAAACCCTAAAGGGAGGGTTTTGAGGGTTGTGAAGGACATGGGGGCAAATGCCCTCGTATTTTCTTGAAACTCAGTAGAGTCGACGTTAGCATAATATAAAACATCCGGATGGAATCTCAGAGGATTTGGAGATAGGTACAGACCTCAAAACCCTAATCTTAGTTTTAGGGTAAAATCTCAAATGGGTAAAATCAGTCACTAAACATTATTTAAAAGCTGTGAAACTCGGGTAGAGTGAGTTTTGGAATGGGCAGAACCTACAACAATTTTACTGGAATTTTATGATTTTTGTTTCTAGCACTTCATTTGTAAAGTTTGCTATAGCCCTAACTGACGTTTTAATTATTTAGATCTTTCTGTTCATTGAAAACCCATGAAATCTTGGTGTTAAGTGTTTTAGGTCAGAATGGTTGCTCCTGAATTTTTGTATAATTTTTAGTTGAGTAAGTCTAGCACTTCATTCACAAATGTTAAAAAGGGATTTTATGGTTTAAAAATTAATTATGGATGATATTGCTGTTGAAAAATTATGAGACTTAGGAATTGAGATTTTCAGGCCATTATATGCTTGTAGACATTTATTCAGGATTTTTAGAATCTTAGTTACGGCATTTTCTTTACAAGTCCACCTTATGGAGATTTTTGATAATTAATTTATTCAGAGATTAATACTTGCTGAAAAATTATGAAACTTGGCCAATGCTGTTCTTAACCTTATATCTGCATAGTATAATTAATTTATAATTTCTGGATGGATATTTTCTGTACTTGATTCATAAATAACGAAAGATAGAAAATATTGCTAAAATAGTTTTAGTGCCCTTTTGATGATAGAAAAGTTGTGATACTTTGGATTTACCATATTGAGATAACATAATATTTATAATAATTTTGTTGGACATCTTTCATGAGTACCTAGGGTAGTTCATGTTCAAACCCGTAGCCCTTGGAATTTTTGCGGAAATTAATTAAATGCCGGATAAATTAGAAAAATTATCATGCTCTGGTTTTAGACTAAACTTGTTATGATATACCTCTGGTAAATTTTATAGGAGATTTGGAAGACAAACCGGAGTACCTCCTTTATACATCTCATATAGTATAGGGTGGTCTGCATATAGTAACAGCGGAAACTGAACTAGAGTGGGTAAGGAATTTGAAGAGTTGACTCCTTAGTAGGTTGTTGGTTTGGGTAAATAAATGAGAGATCTGATTCAGGGTAGAAATCAACACTAATAAGTGCCTTGCGAAAGGGAGCTTTGGGCGTAATCCCATTTTAGTTCCTAGTACCTTCGAGTGCCCTTCACGGGGAATACCTTGGGCAGTCCTGGGCTAATGTAAACCTTACGAATAATTTGGGCAAGAGTAACCCTAATAATAGGTTCACCTTACACTCACACTTGTACACGTAGGGAGATGAATTGGTAGTGAAAGGATAGAGTAGGCCCGTGGTCTAAGGGCTTATTGGTAGAGTTAAATGGACTCGGTTTTGATTTGGAAGTCTGGGGAGCTGGATGCTCGGAGACTTGGAAAAAGGAGACTTGATTAGTCCAGGGAGCCGTGGGCTCGGGAATATGGAGAACTAGTAGGCTTGGTAGTCTAAGAGCCGGAGGCTCGGTACTATAATTAGATGCAAACTATCATGGTTGCATGTGCATAAAAGTGGTGGGTCCTCGTTATTGGACGATCGATCACACCGTCATCAATAGGTTGACTCGGGAGACTAGCTGGTTTTCTAGGAATAGTACGGAAACGTACGTGAGGGGCTAGACAGGGTAGTGTGATTACCAGTCTAGGAGTGGAGAGGCACAACCCACTATCTCCGTTTTGCCACGGCGGAGGCTCCTAAGAGTTAGCCAACTCCAAAAAAGGGAACTAAAGGTTTGTGCTCATAGAGTCGTGTGTGTGAGTTGCACTTGCATGTGCATACCAAAGCATACTTGTATGTCATAGCATAATCATTGCATTTAACCCCTGACACCTATCTTATAAAATGGTATGAGACATTTTATACGATAGGCCCTGCAAAATGACCCCTTGGTCTATAGGGGTAATCCCTATAAATCAACGGTCATATTTCTCGTTGCTCTTACTTACTCTTCTTACTGCTTTTACTTACTTGCTACTCCTTACTGTTCACTTTTGTTACATACTTGTTTACTCATGATTATTGTGATACCCCTGCCATACCTTACTATTTTATTCCTTAGGGTAGATGTCACCTGCTTGATTTCGCCCTGCTTTTGGTCCTCCTTTTCACTCCTTTCCGCCCGGTGCCTAGGAGCCACGGGTAGAGGGGTGGGGGATTGTTGACTGAGTCTAGTTTGACTGACGGTCGTTTGACCACCATATTTTAGGTGCTCCGGATGGGAGACAGGGAACAACCGCAGGAGACGCGACACCAGCAGGGTACGATGCAGATGGAGATGGGCTAGTGTAGCTCGGGTGGAAAGGCATCCGGATCCGTGAGTGGAGCCGAGTATTAGTAGTTTTACTTTTATGAGTGGATTGTAGTGAGGTTATCATGTACCGGGCTTAAGCCCGTATTAACTTTCTGGTGTGGACTATTTATTTGTCATGTGATTTCCTCCTTTATTCTATTATGGACTTGGATGCTTACATTCTCATTCATTATACATTCTGGCGATGGTGATCGATTTGGCCGGCAGGATCGGCGTTTTGTAGTGATGACCTTCCCGGGTGCGAAGGTGTCACCGCAAAACGGCGGTTCTGGGCCTAAGACCCCGGTGGTCGTTGCAAAAAAAAATTGGGGTCTTACATTACCATCCTTCTATGACTTTACTTTTGGGTTATTGTATGTTTGATGTTGTTGACTTCCGGCTTGCATGCCGAGGTAGCTTAGGTGTGCCTATGCACTTTGATGTTTATGTATTGTTGAAGATTTGGACTCTCTTTTGTTGTAAGGCCATAAGGCCGTTTCAAGACTCTTATGGATGTGGATAACTTCTAGTCTTGGTTGTTGTTTCCACTGTATTTTTCTTAAGAGTTTTGAGTTTGGGTAGTTATATCATCTTATAATACTAAAGCTATGGAGTCTGTATGTTGTGGGGCCCCGGCCGGACCCATATTATACGGTCATTACAGGGGAGGTGTTACACTCTTTTCATCACATTTGCGACAAGATGGGCATGATCGACATATATGCTCCAGCTTGAGGTGGAGTATTGATGAATAGAGACCGGGCGGTCTGGCGGACTGACTCTAGCGGATTGAAGTCCAGGCGGTCTGTCTGTCTGACTCTAGTGGATTGCAGTCTGGGCGGTCTGTCGGTTTCTATCCAGTGGTTTGGTTGCATGTCTGTTATTGTTGGTGCCCTGGCGGTCTGCCAATCTGTCCCTGGCGACTTGGAGACCGGGCGAACTGGCGGGCTCTAGGGGCGGCTTGGTGTCTCCCTCTGGTGGTTGCCGGGCGGTTTGCCCATACATCAAACCGCGCGGCTTGGTCGTCTTGTATTTATGTTAAACTGCTTGTACATGTAATTTTTTAGTCCCACATTGTTTAATTACAATCTCTCCAATCTCCTCCATTCTATAAAAGGGAGGTTATACCATGTAATACACAACTATTTTGGAATATAAAGATTTCAGTTTTTTCAATTTCTGGACTCTCTTTTTCTGTTCGCAAATTTCTTAATACATCATTTGCCAAAGAAAAATCAATCTAGCCGTTAGAGAATTCAACTTGCCATTTGTTTTACCTCTAGTAGCAAAGTCAAGTATAAAAGTAGGACTTAGAGATTTCACGAACATGTTTTTTTGTTATTTAACTTAGTACTAGCCTTTGAAATTTTCTCAATTCTTCTGTGAAAGTTCTGTAGCAATGATCAAGTCTTCAAGTATTTTCATCTTCAACCACTGCTACATCATTCAAAGAAAAATTCCTTCTTTATTTTATTCAGTAACATCTTTTATGAAGGACCTTTTCTCTGCCACAAGTTTTTCTTGATCAAGTAACCTATTTCAAAGGAGATATTTCAAGTGTTGATCAAGATAAAGAAGAGGAAGCCTACTATGAGGGATTCTAGTAGAAGACTCAAACTTCAAGGTATCAAGTCAAAACCTGTATTCTATTATCTCTATAGGACTCCTTCTAAATCTGAGTTGTAGGATATTTGATCTGAGTGTAAATCTTTATGTGTGGATATTAAGGTAGGTTTATGTTATAGCCTGAGTTGTGGAGCTTGCGTTATAGCCTGAGTTGTAGGGCATGCAATATAGCCTGAGTTGTACGGCTTGCATTATAGCCTGAGTTGTAAGGCTTAGTTCCTGAGTATGTAGGGCTCTTGTATAGCCCGAGCTATAGGGCCTGGGGAAAGTTTTAAGATGGGGAACCTGTGTTCCTGAGTTGTAAGATATGAGGATCTGAGAAAAGGTTGGAGAAGTTTGGCCTAAGCTAGCTCTTTGCTAGATAGGTGGAGGGGGAAAGTGGATGTACCCATTCGTGGGGAACCATTATAAATCTCTGTGTGTTGTGACTTGTCTATGTGGTTTACTATTCTTCTGTGAAAATCGAAAAAAACAACAAGAATCAATACACTTTGTAAATCACCTATTCACCCCCCTCTAGGCGAGTAACAACCCTTGACTTTCAAGTGGTGTCAGAGGGATGTAATTCAAAAAGGCCTAACAACAGAACAAGATCCTAAAAGAGTTAGAAAAAAGCTACATTACTATGGGTTCTAGAGAAAACAGCAAGGAGCTCAGCTCCATGAAACTTCTTATCTGCAGGAAAAGTAATTTTGGAATCTAGAAGCAAAGAATCAAGCTTTTCATGGAAGCATCTGATCCAAGAATCTATATAACTATTCAAGAGAAACCCAATGTCGCAATAAATGTCTCTCCTTTAGATGTAGTTCTGAAAGTTCTCAAGTAACTCTCAAAAATGAACAAAGATGAAGTCACTCTGGCTACAATGGATAAGAGAGCCAAAAACATCATTATCAGTGTAATTTATGATTCTACATTCCAGAATCTCCACCAATGCAACACAGCCAAGGAAATGTGGGAGACATTGATAATCTACATGGAAGGAACTGGAGAAGTTATGGATGACAGAAAATCCCTCCTCAATCAACAGTATGAGGCATTCAGATAGGGAAAGAAAGACAGTATTATTGAATGCTATGGGAAATTCTTTAGGATTATGAATGACTTAAAACACTATGGAAGGACTTTCACAAACTATAAACTTAATGATAAATTTCTCAGATTCATGCATAAAGAATGAGATGTCAAACTTGTTGACAATAGAGAAATGGGAAACCTAGGGAATTTTAAGCCCATAAATCTATTTGGGAAGCTACTGTCCCATGAGTTTCACCTCAATACCAGAAAAGATGAAGAAGGGCATTAAGGATAGATCTATGGCCCTAAAAGCTAAAAGCTCCAATAGAGGAATGGAAAAGGCCCTGTCTTCCCCAAGTAAGGTAGCAGTGTCAGAAGAATCTGAACTAAGCACCTCTGGAGAAGAAATGTTTGATGAAGACCTGATCTTGTTCACAAGGCAATTCAAGAAGATGCTAAGAAGGAGGAAGCACTGGAACAATTCCAAACCATCCTCCTCTTCAAACTCCATAAGCCACAATCATCAGTCTGACAAGTTCAAGATAGACCCCAAAAGGGACAGTTATGGCTCTAAGGAGAACAAACAACTTAATACTAACAATGTTTGTTATTGTTGTAATAGACCTGGACATTTTATATCTGACTGTCTAATCAAGAGAAAAGAGAGGAAAGGAAACAAGAAGGTCATGCACCAGAAAGGTAAGAGATCTGAAAAGAGACTCTTATCCAAAAAGAAAAGAATTTGGAGTGGCAGTGACACCAGCTCTTCTGAATCAGCAAAGGAAGAAGCCTATGTAGGGCTGATTGCATCATCTGAAATTACAGCACCTACTATCCACCATGTAAGAATCAACGCACCACTATTATCCCTAGATAATGATGAAGAAGAAGAGGAGAATAGTTAAGGATTGATGCTTCAGGATGACACACATCCTGATAAGGTATAAACTAAAATTATCTTATCTGATTCAGATTATGAAATTGGTGCTGAGTTAGAGGTCACCTCATCTTCTGGAAATGAGGAGGGATCTGAACCAGAGAATTCTTGTGAGGAGATTGCGGAGAAATATGGGGACCTCATAGAAGCCTTGAGAAAGAGCAGGAAGCATGTTAAAAAGCAAGCTTAAGAGCTTAAACTCTTTAGACCTCTGAGGAGTCCGCTTGAGAGGAAGATGGATGAGATCCATCAAATGAATTTAAAAATCATTGATCTGCAAGTAATCATTAATGAGCATGCTGAGCTTTACCTTAAGAAGAAAGGATCATTAAGAAGCTTGGCAATGATCTCCTCAAGGAGAGAGACCTGGTGGAAAATTACTCAAAGCCCCAGACTGTTCTCCCTATAATAAACACCTTCTCTACACCATACAAAAATGATGTAGGATACAAGAAGAGTAATAGAAGGAGAACCAAAGCTAAAGGGAAAGCAACCTTGCAACCCATAAATTTCAAAAAAATTCTCTTAGCCTCAAATCGCTATGGCCTGGAAAGTGTCTATGGACACTAGAAAAATGAATGTTCCACTAGTGAAACCAAAGATGTGTACAGTGGAAAGAGTACTCTCAAAGCAGCTCATGAGGAAGTTATGATGAAGGATCATGGCCACTTTGTGTTTGGTGTTGTAACATCCATCAAACAACCAGACCCCTAGGAGAGGTTTTGTCATGACTAGGTCATGACAAAACCCTAAGAAGCTCAAAAGACCAAGTGAGCAAAGATACAAGGTGAAAATCACCTTGGTCTGCCTATAGCACAACCTCACCAGCAGACCTAGGGTTTGACCTTAGGGCTTTAACTTGACTCCATGACCCCAACACAACACCCCTAAGCCCTTAGGTGGTCTATAGGGTCACTAAGGACCCATTGGGGGCAATCAAGTGGTCAAGTTGATCTAAGTTCACCCTAATTCTAAATAGGTCAAACTGAACTACATATGGCCAATTGACCTTCCCTTAGCTAAATGGACCCCACCTACACCTCCCTAACACTTAAGGGAGGTCAATGGGTCACCAAGGACCCATTGGGGCCAACCCAAAAGGTCAATTTGACCCAAGTCAACCCTAGCCCCAAAGTGGTCAAAGTGCCATAACTAAGGGTCAAGTGGCTTTCAAGGTGCCAAGACTGTTGAAATTTGTGAAGTGGAAGTGGTTGACGGGACAGGCCGGGCGGCCTGGGCGGACGGCATTGGCGGACTAGGCGGACTGGGCGGACTGCTGTGTGCGGCCTGGTGGAAAGTCTAGTGGAAGCCGGTTGTTCTGAGCAGGTTGTACGGGTGAAGTCCGCGGACTATGCGGCCTGTTATCTGCGGATATGGCGTTGGCTGATTGGTTTAGCCAAGGAGCGGCCTGAGCGGATAGAGGCTTGCGGACTGGTGCATTTCTCAGTGGACGTGGTGCAAACTTGTGCTGAGTGGCGGTTTGGCTCATGTCCGCGAAAAGCTTGCGGACTAGTTTGTCCGCGGTATGGGCTGTTACGGACTGGGCTTAGAGCTTGGATGAGGCCTTATCGAGCTCTGGTGGTACAGCAGGTGCTTACTGTGGAGGTCATTGGCGGACTAGTGTGTGGAGTTCGGGAGATGGCTGCTGCATTGGGCAGGTGTGCGAGTAGCTTGCAGACTACTGGCGGTCTGTGTGCTAGGGTGTTGGCGGATGGGAGTTTATGTCCGCCATGCTCGCATTGGACTTTGATGGTTTTGGACTTGGTCACACTCTGTGCCAAGTCTATGGTGTCCGCAGTATCCGCCAAGTCCGCTGTTGACCGGGCGAACTGTTGCTATCTGCCTTTGGTCGTGGACTTGTGGCAGATTGAGGCTTGAGCCTTGCGAACTGCCTCGGGTTTGTGCGGACAGCCATTGAAGGGGGTTGCTGTCCTGCAGTGGTCGGAGTCTTTGCGGGCTGATACCTTGTCCGCAGAGCTTAGGCGGACTGAAGAGGGTTCGTCAATGTTGCCTTGCTCCTGGCAGTTTTCCTTGGTATCCGGCTAAGTCCTTGCGGACTCGGCGGACGGTGTTTTGCTATCGCACGGGCTGTGGCGGTGTCTCTATCTCTAGGGCGGTGACCACACTCCTCACCTTGCCTATAAATAGGACCCCCATAGCAGGTCTACAGTAACTGAGTGAACAGTAAGTTGGGTTCGGCGAGGTGCTGCGATCTCAGTTTTTCTGTCTGCGCGAATTGATTCAGAGTTAACTGTGTGCTGTTTGTAGGTCGCGCGGGAAGCTTCAAGGAGCCAGGAGTTTGGCTGTGACTTCGGTCAAGTACTTGGAAGTTGTGCGGTCTCTGTGGATTCAGTAGGAGGTCGCTCTACGGCTTGTCAGCTCTGTTTCAACTTTACCAGCTTCAATAACCTGTCCGCCGTTCTCAGGCGGGTAGACGGCCTGTTCCTCAGTTCATCAGCAGGAGGCGAATAACGGTGTGTCCGTGCGGCCTCGCGACTTCGGCGGACTCCGTGGCTATTCGGCGGATTGCAGCTTAAGTTCGGGCGATCTCAGCGGACTCGGCGACCTCGGCGGTCTCGGCGGACTCCGGTGCTGTCCGCCCTGCTTGGTTTTTGGTGCTTTCTGTTTACAGCTATTTATACTAGCGAAATCATGTCTCGCTATGTATACCTCGCTTTGTAAAGAAGTGTAATGAATATAAGATCTGCTTGTTCTTCCATGTGCTTGGTGTGTTGAGCCTGCTCCCTGGGTTTCCGCTGGTTCAAGGTGTGAACTGGGTAGTTCCGAAGATATTAATTTGATGTTTGGGCTATCTTGCTGACCACCTTGAGAAACTTTAACAAAGACAACCATAACCAACCCTATCTAGACCTTAGTGGAGTCCAATGGGTCACCAAGGACCCATTGGAGGCAACCCAAAAGGTCAATTTGACTAAGGTCAACTCCACCCTAGTATTAGGTCAAACTAGCTCAAATAGTGTAACTCAAGCTCAAGCCCAATCCACTTGGGCTAACCTTATTTCCATTAATAATATGGGTTAGTGGGGTGTCTTTTGGCTGAATTAGCCATCAAATTCGGCCATGGTGACTAGGAGAGAGAAAAACTCCACTCCCCATTTTATGGAGGAGAGAGAGGTGGAAGAGAGCCATTCATGGCCAAGGGAGGCCAAGGGCCCTCTTCCTTCATCTCCAATGGGTAGATTCATCTCCCCCATCAATGTCGAGGAGATTAAGGGACATTCCATGCCCTTTCAGTGGCTGGGTGCAATGAACCCACATTGGCCGAAAAAGCTTCCCCATGGCCATTAATAGCCATTAAAGATTGACCCTCCCCCTTACCTAATTGGTTTTTTAAAAAGCTTCACAGGGCAGAGAGGAGCCGTTTCCACTGCCCCTAAATAAATTGAGGCCTTCTATTATGTTGTAGCTCAGCACCCGACGACGCCACCACCGTCCATGGCAACCTGGCGATCGACCCGACTCCAGCCCTCCACAAAGGTCTTGTCCCACTCCTCTCTTCTAGTGGGTAGATCTACACTTGACTGCTGCCGGAATTGAGGCCAATTGTTCAAAGATCGTCATAGCTGAAGGCTTGGTTTTTCAAGATTTTTCGTCCACCCACAAACCACTGTTCTGGCCACCACCGGCCAGCCAACCACCGCGAATCACCAGCCACCACTTCAACAAAGGTGGTGGTGGCGGTGGTTGTCCGAGAAGAGGGGTGGGTGGCCGGGAAATTGCCAGCCAAAATGGCCCAGGACAGGCTAATCCTGGCCGCTGGCACGTTGGAGAAGACGAACCGATCTCATCGATCCTGCTTCAAGATTCTTGCAGAATCTAATAATTTATTATTTGCATTTAATTCAATTCTATTACTTAAAAGACTGTGAATGTTTTGATTTATTAAAAATATCAAGAGCCCCTAAAGTGAAATTGTCCTACATGAATATTGTAGCCCTTGATGTCTAGTTTAATTTAAAATTAGTTTCAACCAATTTGGGTCTGTGGTCTGACCACAACACTCAAAATGGTGCAGCCTATACATAGCGCTAGCCAAAAATTAAAATGAGTGCCCCCATCAAACCATTTATCCAAATGACCTGAGATTTTGGATGGGGGTCACTCCTATCTATACCTAAAACATATCCAAAAAAGGGAATTTTTTGAAAAAGTTTCCTAAACTTTTTGTAGAAATTTAATAGACCATGTATGAATTATTTAAGTGGTCTAATGACCTCTAAACCCACCAAAATTTTGGTGGCTGTCTCTTAGGGTCATGAAATGACTGGTAAAAATCTCAGCCCAATTGGGTTTGATTTGAATAGGTTTTGGTGAGACCAATGTGTGGCCCTTTAAGCACAAATTATGGCAAAAGTGTGCTTGGGGTATGGAGGGGCCAATACTCACCCAAAGGGGCTGGGACCTTGGACAGAGCCCCAAGATTAGTTTAAACACCCCCTCATGGAGTTTGAGATGGATAAGGGTGGATTTGCATTAGGACCCTAGTTAAAACCCTAAGGTTGAATGTTTGCGGTTTGTGAAGGACATGGTGAGTTATGTCCTTGTATGGACTTGGAGTTTTATCCATGAAGTCATAGGGTGGTGAATAGCCCTACGAAGGAATTTGGTGACATTTAGACTTAGGCACACAACTTAAATCAATTAGGATTTGCTTAGGCCTATACCTTTTATGGAAAAATTGAAGAGACATATGACCTTGGATCTTTATGAAATACTAGTAGAAGAGTTTTTATATCATAATGAGTCTCTAAAATTTATTGTAGTGTGTTTTGAAGACAGTAGCTCATACTTGTAGTTAAAACCTTTTTGTTGCCCCTATTGATGTTTTTGATAAATTCATGATTAAACTAACTTGGAATTGTATGAAACCCGGTCAGTAATGTTTTATGATTATCTTTAAGCTCTGGTAATTTTTGTGTATTTTTTGGATTATGATTGGTGTTACTTCCTTCTTTACCTTTAATTACTGCAAATATTTTGAATTAATTAATTAGGGGCTAATATATTTATGGAAGTTTGTAAACCTTGGTACTCTCTGATATTTTGACATTATATAGTGACCGTAATTTTTGGAAGGTCATAACCTAAGGAAATATAGTACTTTATGTTCAAAACCATCTGTGATCTAATTTTGGAGAAACTTTAATAAATGTTAAATTAATTAGGAAAATTAAATGTTTTTGATGTTAGTCTAAATATGACATGATAGATCACCAATAAAAATTCTAATGCATTTGGAAGAATATTTGAAGGGGTCACCTTTCATACCCATCATGTAGCTTAGGTTGGTCTGCATATAGTAAAACTGCTGAATTGTGTTAGCATGTGGGAAGGATATAGGGAGTTGTGTTAATGATAGACTGATCTGGTAAAGTGAAATTGAGCTCATTATTGGGAGACATGATGAGGAGGTTGTTGATTTTGCTGGTGTTAAGTGGTGCTCGGGATCGACGAAAGATCGTCTTTCCTGAGGAGAGAGAGAGTCAAAACACTCTAGGGTTAGACTTAGTGTAACATTAAATGGGATTGAGACCTGGGTAGACACCAATAATAGTAAGTGCCTTGCGAAAGGGAGCTTTGGGCTTCAGCCCATCGTAGTTCCTAGTGCGCCCGAGAGCCCTTCATAGGGAATGCCCTGGCCAATCCGAGGTTAATCTAAACTGTAAGACTAAATTAATACAAGAGTAATTAGCAATAATCTAGAACTACAATTTCTCTCAGCCTGATAAATCGGAAGGATCGTTTGGTTAGGTTGGCCGAGAGATAGGCTCGGTGGTTGTGGAAACATATAGGTTAGTCCGGGGAGCTGATGGCTCGGGAACTCATGGTTGCATGTGCACAAAAGTGATGGGTCTTTGGTATTTGACGGTCGTTCACACCGACGTCGATACGTTGACTCGGCGAGTGTGATGGACACTTGACCAAGGGAAAGTCTGGCAGTGGGTCAGCAAAGTACGCGGATACCTAGGTTGTGGGGCGTATGTAAGGGCTAGGCCTGATAGTGTGAATACCCGTCTAGGAGTGGGGTGGACTGACCCACTGTCTCCATTTGCCATGACAGAGGCTCCTGGGAGTGATGCTAACTTCCAAATTGGGGGGAACAAAAGGTCTGTACGCAAAGAGTTATGTGCGTGTGTTGCATTTGCATGAATCATGACATAGCATTTCACTTCACTCATATTTGCATACAACATGATACCCCAACGTATAAATTGGTATGAGACTTTTTATACGATGAGAGCCTTGAAGAAGACCCCTTAACATATATATTTGTATGGACATTCATATAAGTTAAGGTTACTTATTTCTTGGTTTACTTTTCATATACTGCTGCTTTGTTATACTTGTTTACTCTACCATTTTCTTACTATAGAACTGTTAGTTGCCTTTACTTTTACAGCCCTGTAGATTTACTATATGCTTGCTAGAATAGGTCCACCGTCATCTGCTTTTGACCAATCTCCACCTTCATAACTTTCATATCACTCCTCCCGCACGATGCCTAGGAGTCATTGGGGAGGGGTGGGGGAAATTAGGCTTAGTCTTTCTGACTAACGGTCGGTGGACCAAACATTTTAGGGGCTCCGGATGGGAGACAGGGACCAGCAGCAGGAGTTGCATCACTAGTGGAGCACGGTACACTTGGAGGTGGGTTAGTCTAGTACGGGAACGCTTGTCTTTGGCTCCGTGAGTGATAGTCTTTCTTTAGCTTTCACGAGAGGGCTGTAGTGAGGATTTGATGTACCGGACTTAAGCCCATTTATATTATTATGTATTGTTCTATTTCAGATAGGGAAAGAAACACAGTATTATTGAATGCTATACGAAATTCTTTAGGATTATGAATGACTTAAAACACTATGGAAGGACTTTCACAAACTATAAACTGAATGATAAATTTCTCAGATTCATGCATAAAGAATGAGCTGTCAAACTTGTTGACAGTAGAGAAATGCGAAACCTAGGGAATTTTAAGCCCAAAAATCTATTTGGGAAGCTACTGTCCCATGACTTTCACCTCAATACCAGAAAATATGAAGAAGGGCATTAAGGATAGATCTATGGCCCTAAAAGCTAAAAGCTCCAATAGAGGAAGGGAAAAGGCCCTATCTTCCCCAAGTAAGGTAGCAGTGTCAGAGGAATCTGAACCAAGCACCTCTGGAGAAGAAATGTTTGATGAAGACCTGATCTTGTTCACAAGGCAATTCAAGAAGATGCTAAGAAGGAGGAAGCACTGGAACAATTCCACACCATGCTCCTCTTCAAACTCCATAAACCACAATCATCAGTTTGACAAGTTCAAAATAGACCCCCAAAGGGACAGTTATGGCTCTAAGGAGAAAAAACAACTTAATACTAACAATGTTTGTTATTGTTGTAATTGACCTGGACATTGTATATCTGACTGTCTAATCAAGAGAAAAGAGAGGAAAGGAAACAAGAAGGTTATGCACAAGAAAGGTAAGAGATCTGCAAAGAGACTCTTATCCAAAAACAAAAGAAGTTGGAGTGGCAGTGACACCAGCTCTTCTGAATCAGCAAAGGAAGAAGCCTATGTAGAGCTGATTGCATCATCTGAAATTACAGCACCTACTATCCACCATGTAAGAATCAAGGCACCACTATTATCCCTGGATAATGATGAAGAAGAAGAGGAGAATAGTTAAGGACTGATGCTTCAGGATGATACACATCCTGATAAGGTATAAACTAAAATTATCTTATCTGATTCAGATTATGAAATTGGTGCTGAGTTAGAGGTCACCTCATCTTCTGGAAATGAGGAGGGCTCTGAACCAGAGAATTCTTGTTAGGAGATTGTGGAGAAATATGGGGACCTCATAGAAGCCTTGAGAAAGAGCAGGAAGCATGCTAAAAAGCAAGCTGAATAGCTGAAACTCTTTAGACCTCTAAGGAGTCCGCTTGAGAGGAAGATGGATGAGATCCATCAAATGAATTTAAAAATCATTGATCTGCAAGCAATCATTAATGAGCACACTGAGCTTTACCTTAAGAAAAAAGGATTATTAAGAAGCTCGAGAATGATCTCCTCAAGGAGAGAGACCTGGTG
Source organism: Platanthera guangdongensis (assembly GCA_039583875.1). NCBI lineage: Eukaryota > Viridiplantae > Streptophyta > Magnoliopsida > Asparagales > Orchidaceae > Platanthera > Platanthera guangdongensis. The sequence continues at coordinate 174,185,630 of CM077158.1, read as the reverse complement.
GCAAATTACTCAAAGCCCCAGACTGTTCTCCCTATAATAAACACCTTATCTACACCATGCAAAAATGATGTAGGATACAAGAAGAGTACTAGAAGGAGAACCAAAGCTAAAGGGAAAGCACCCTTGCAACTCATAAATTTCAAAAAAATTCTCTTAGCCTCAAATCGCTATGGCCTGGAAAGTGTCTATGGACACTAGAAAAATGAATGTTCCACTAGTGGAACCAAAGATGTGTACAGTGGAAAGAGTACTCTCAAAGCAGCTCATGAGGAAGTTATAATGAAGGATCATGGCCACTTTGTGTTTGGTGTTGTAACATCCATCAAACAACTAGACCCCTAGGAGAGGTTTTGTCATGACTAGGTCATGAAAAAACCCTAAGAAGCTCAAAAGACCAAGTGAGTAAAGATACAAGGTGAAAATCACCTTGGTCTGCCTATAGCACAACCTCACCAGCAGACCTAGGGTTTAGCCTTAGGGCTTTAACTTGACTCCATGACCCCAACACAACACCCCTAAGCCCTTAGGTGGTCTATAGGGTCACTAAGGACCCATTGGGGGCAATCAAGTGGTCAAGTTGACCTAAGTTCACCCTAATCCTAAATAGGTCAAACTGAACTACATATGGCCAATTGACCTCCCCTTAGCTAAATGGACCCCACCTACACCTTCCAAACACTTAAGGGAGGTCAATGGGTCACCAAGGACCCATTGGGGCCAACCCAAAAGGTCAATTTGACCCAAGTCAACCCTAGCCCCAAAGTGGTCAAAGTGCCCTAACTAAGGGTCAAGTGGCTTTCAAGGTGCCAAGAAAACCCTAACCAACCGTATCTAGACCTTAGGGGAGGCCAATGGGTCACCAAGGACCCATTGGAGGCAACCCAATAGGTCAATTTGATTAAGGTCAACTCCACCCTAGTATTAGGTCAAACTAGCTCAAATAGGCTAACTCAAGCTCAAGCCCAATCGACTTGGGCTAACCATATTTCCATTAATAATATGGGTTAGTGGGGTGCCTTTTAGCTGAATTATCCATCAAATTCGGCCATGGTGACTAGGAGAGAGAAAAACTCCACTCCCCCTTTTATGGAGGAGAGAGAGGAGGAAGAGAGCCATTTATGGCCAAGGGAGGCCAAGGGCCCTCTTCCTTCATCTCCAATGGGCAGATTCATCTCCCCCATCAATGTCGAGGAGATAAAGGGACATTCCATGCCCTTTCAGTGGCTGGGTGCAATGACCCCACATTGGCCGAAAAAGCTTCCCCATGGCCATTAATGGCCATTGAAGATTGACCCTCCCCCTTCCCTAATTGGTTTTTTTAAAAGCTTCACAGGGCAGAGAGGAGCCATTTCCACTCCCCCTGAAGAAATCGAGGCCTTCTATTATGTTGTTGCACAGCACCCAATGATGCCACCACCGTCCATGGAAACCTGGCAATCGACCCGACTACAACCCTCCACAAAAGTCTTGTCCGACTCCTCTCTTATAGTGGGTAGATCTACACTTGACTGCTGCCGGAATTGAGGCCAATTGGTCAAAGATCGGCATAGCTGAAGGCTTGGTTTTTCAAGCTTTTTCTTCCACCCACAAACCACTATTCTGGCCACCACTGGCCAGCCAACCACCACGAATCGCCAGCCACCACTTCAACGAAGGTGGTGGTGGCGGTGGTTGTCCGGGAAGAGGGGTGGGTGGCCGGGAAATTGCCAGCCAAAATGGCCCAGGACAGGCTAATCCTGGCCGCTGACACGTTGGAGAAGACGAACCGATCTCATCGATCCTGCTTCAAGATTCTTGCAGAATCTAATAATTTATTATTTGCATTTAATTCAATTCTATTACTTAAAAGACTGTGAATGTTTTGATTTATTAAAAATATCTAGAGCCCTACAATGAAATTATCCTACATGAATATTGTAGCCCTTGATGTCTAGTTTAATTTAAAATTAGTTTCAACCAATTTGGGTCTGTGGACTGACCACAACACTCAAAATGGTGCAGCCTATATGTAGGGATAGCCATAAATTAAAATGAGTGCCCCCCATCAAACTATTTATCCAAATGACCTGAGATTTTGAATGGGGGTCACTCCCGTCTATACCTAAAACATATCCAAAAAAGGGAATTTTTTGAAAAAGTTTCCTAAAGTTTTTGTAGAAATTTAATAAACCATGTATGAATTATTTAAGGGGTCTAATGACCTCTAAACCCACCAAAATTTTGGTGGCTGTCTCTTAGGGTCATGACATGACTGGTAAAAATCTCAGCCCAATTGGGTTTGATTTGAATAGGTTTTGGTGAGACCAATGTGTGGCCCTTTAAGCGCAAATTATGGCAAAAGTGTGCTTGGGGCATGGAGGGGCCAATACTCACCCAAAGGGGCTGGGACCTTGGACAGAGCCCCAAGATTAGTTTAAACACCCCCTCATGGAGTTTGAGATGGATAAGTGTGGATTTGCATTAGGACCCTAGTTCAAACCCTAAGGTTGAACGTTTGGGGTTTGTGAAGGACATGGTGAGATATGTCCTTGTATGGACTTGGAGTTTTATCCATGAAGTCATAGGGTGGTGAATAGCCCTAGGAAGGAATTTGGTGACATTTAGACTTAGGCACACAACTTAAATCAATTAGGATTTGCTTAGGCCTATACCTTTTATGGAAAAATTGAAGAGACATATGACCTTGGATCTTTATGAAATACTAGTAGAAGAGTTTTTATATCATAATGAGTCTCTAAAATTTATTGTAGTGTGTTTTGAAGACAGTAGCTCATACTTGTAGTTAAAACCTTTTTGTTGCCCCCATTGATGTTTTTCATAAATTCATGATTAAACTAACTTGGAATTGTATGAAACCCGGTCATTAATGTTTTATGATTATCTTTAAGCTCTGGTAATTTTTGTGTATTTTTTGGATTATGATTGGTGTTACTTCCTTCTTTACCTTTAATTACTGCAAATATTTTGAATTAATTAATTAGGGGCTAATATATTTATGGAAGTTTGTAAACCTTGGTACTCTCTGATATTTTGACATTATATAGTGACCATAATTTTTGGAAGGTCATAACCTAAGGAAATGTAGTACTTCATGTTCAAAACCATCCGTGATCTAATTTTGGAGAAACTTTAATAAATGTTAAATTAATTAGGAAAATTAAATGTTTTTGATGTTAGTCTAAATTTGACATGATAGATCGCCAATAAAAAATCTAATGCATTTGGAAGAATATTTGAAGGGGTCACCTTTCATACCCATCATGTAGCATAGGTTGGTCTGCATATAGTAAAACTACTGATTTGTGTTAGCATGTGGGAAGGATATAGGGAGTTGTGTTAATGATAGACTGATCAGGTAAAGTGAAATTGAGCTCATCATTAGGAGACATGATGAGGAGGTTGTTGATTTGGCTGGTGTTAAGTGGTGCTCGGGATCGACGAAAGATCGTCTTTCCTGAGGAGAGAGAGAGTCAAAACACTCTAGAGTTAGACTTAGTGTAACATTAAATGGGATTGGGACCTGGGTAGACACCAATAATAGTAAGTGTATTGCGAAAGGGAGCTTTGGGCTTCAGCCCATCGTAGTTCCTAGTGCCCCCGAGAGCCCTTCATAGGGAATGCCCTGGGCTATCCGAGGTTAATCTAAAATGCAAGACTAAATTAATACAAGAGTAATTAGCAATAATCTAGGACTTCACTTTCACTCACCCTGATACTTCAGGAGGATCGTTTGGTTTGGTTGGCCGAGAGATAGGCTCGGTGGTTGTGGAAACATACAGGTTAGTCCGAGGAGCTGATGGCTCGGGAACTCATGGTTGCATGTGCATAAAAGTGATGGGTCTTTGGTATTTGACGGTCGTTCACACCGACGTCGATACGTTGACTCGACGAGTGTGATAGACACTTGGCTAAGGGAAAGTCTGACAGCGGGTCAGCAAAGTACACGTATACCTACGTTGTGGGGTGTATGTAAGGGCTAGGCCTGATAGTGTGAATACCCGTCTAGGAGTGGGGTGGCACGACCCACTGTCTCTGTTTTCCATGACAGAGGCTCATGGGAGTGATGCTAGCTTCCAAATTGGGGGAACAAAAGGTCTGTGCGCAAAGAGTTATGTGCGTGTGTTGCATTTGCATGAATCATGACATAGCATTTCACTTCACTCATATTTGCATACAACCTGATACGCCAATGTATAAATTGGTATGAGACTTTTTATACGATGAGAGCCTTGAAGAATACCCCTTAACATATATATTTGTATGGACATTCATATAAGTTAAGGTTACTTAATTCTTGGTTTAATTTTCATATACTGCTGCTTTGTTATACTTATTTACTCTACCGTTTTCTTATTATAGAACTGTTAGTTGCCTTTACGTTTACATCCCTGTAGATTTACTATATGCTTGCTAGAATAGGTCCACTATCATCTGCTTTTGACCAATCTCCACCTTCATAACTTTCCTATCACTCCTCCCACAAGATGCCTAGGAGCCATTGGGGAGGGGTGGGGGAAATCATGCTTAGTCTTTCTGACTAATGGTCGGTGGACCAAACATTTCAGGGGCTCCGGATGGGAGACAGGGACCAGCAGCAGGAGTTGCAGCACTAGTGGAGCACGGTACACTTGGAGGTGGGTCAGTCTAGTACAGGAATGCTAGTCTTTGGCTCCGTGAGTGATAGTCTTTCTTTAGCTTCCACGAGAGGGTTGTAGTGAGGATTTGATGTACCGGGCTTAAGCCCATTTATATTATTATGTATTGTTCTATTTCAGTAGTTATTTTATCATGCGGACTTGCTGTGATTTCCTTACATATATCTTATATGTGATGTGTGGACTAGGATATAACTGGTTTATGTATATGCTTCTCTTTCCTTGGTGATCGTAAAGGCCGACGTGATCTGCGTTTTGTGGTGACGATCTTCTCAAGTGTCGGTGTCACCGCAAAGTGGCAGTTCTGGGCGTAAGAACCGGCAGCGTAGCAAAAAAAGAGGGGGTCTTACAGGTGTTAACAATAACACCAATTGTAAGGGGAGTGGTCCTGTAAGAAGAGATGCTAGAAAGGGCAGGGCTGTGGTTGTGGATGTTAAGTCACCACCAACACAATAATACAAGCCCAGCAAGGACTCACATGCAATCTCCTGCAGACACTCCTCTAATCAAGAGAGGACCCATCCACCTCCTGTTATGAGCTTCAAGAGAAGGTATAATAGATTTGAGTACTGATGTTGTAGAAAGGCTGGACATTTTGCTATAGACTATTGGTTCAACCCAACTGTCCATAGAACATTCTCCAATAGACCAGCCCCTAGGTCTGGACAATTCCACAATACACCTCTGCAAGATCTTTAGCCAAGACAAGGAGCAAATACTAACAAGCATTTAAGACCCAATAAGATTTGGGTTCCTAAGTGTTGTTGTATGGTTACTGGGCGGTCTGGCAGTCTGACCCTGGCGGCTTAAAGACCGCACTGTCTGGCGGTTTCTCTCCAGTGGTTTCATAGTCGAGGAGTTGTTGGTTGGAGACTGGGCGGTCTGACTCTGGCGGTTTGACGCAAGCGACTTTATGACCGGGCAATCCAGCGGTCTCCCCTAGTGTCATGTCTTCTTTTTTTAGTTGTTTTTGGGCTGCTAGCCTATTCGTCTAACCGTGCGGCTTGTGCGGTCTGTTTTTGTATCGCCACTTATAACTGTAATTATTTGTCTCACATTGCTTATTTGTAATCTCTCCTCTCTCATCCATTCTATAAAAGGGAGGTTATACCTTTGGATAATAAAAACTATGTTATTCCAATTTTCGGTCTATTTTTTCTTATTCGCATATGGTATCAGACTACTCGATCTTTTCCATCTGATTCTGTGAGCTTCTTCTGTCCGCCCGGTTTGCCCTTTCTTCTTGCGGCCTGTTCGTGCGGCTTCCTTTATTTTTGAGGCCTGTTCTCTGCCCTCTGTGTGGGCGGCCTCTCTGATCGCTCTCCCTCCCTATTCGTGACCTGTCTTCGCGGTCACTCTGCTCCCTGCTCTCTCTTACTTTGGCACGAACTCTTCTTTGTTCGCATGGTTTTTCTGCTCGCAACCTATTTGCGCGACCTCTTTGCTCTTCTTGCGTCCTCTTTGTTGTTCTGTGGCATCTTTATTGTTCGTGCGACCTTGTTTCTACTCACGCGGCCTTGTTTCTACTCGCGCACCGTCTTTGCTACTCACGCGATATTATTTCTGCTCGTGCGCCCTCTCTTCCTCACCAATTGGTGTTATCTGATTGGTGTGGCTTGCTCGCTCCTCTCCTTCTCTTAGCCACACATCGTCTCTCCTGGCCTTGCTACTGTTGCTGCTGCGGACTGCTGCTTGCCTCTCCTTGTAGTTTCTTATTGTCGCCTTCTTCAAGTCACGACTTGTCCCTTTTTCAAGTCGCTACTTCAAGTCGCACTATCTCTTTCTTTAGGTCGCTCTTCAGGTAGCCGCTTCTTTGCCCTTCTTTCCAGGTCGCTGCTTATGCTATTCTAGCCACACGACTTGCTGGATGATCATCACCTTACCACCGGTCTTTGCTCGCCTGGATGCTTTCTGCTCTAGTCATTGGGAAGACCCGCTCATTTCCGCTGCTCTCTACCATCTGCCTCAGTCCGCCGCGGTCTCTTTTGTTCCTTCCTGGCCGCATTCCTCTGTTCTCTTCTATGGCTCTCTCCGATATGGTTGATCACTGCTGGGTGAAACATCCACTTATTTGCCCCTTTGGGGATGCTTCCACCTCCTCTTCGAAGCAGTCCACCTCGGTGGTCATGTCTTCAGGTAGTGCCCATATTGTTACTCAAGGTAAATGGTTGATAGCCTCTGGTGCTACCAATCATATGACCGACAATCCTTAGTGTTTTTCTCTCCTGGAAACACATGATCAGTTGCCCTCAGTATTTATTGCGGACGGGTCTCCCTCACCGGTCAATGGGACGGGAGTGGTTCAAGTCACTTCTTCTCTTCGCTTGGCGAATACTCTCTACGTGCCCAAGTTTTCTTGCAATTTATTATCTGTTACTTCCATGTTCAAGTAACTATAGTGTTCTGTCAAATTCACAACTACTTCTTTTTAGGAACCGGGCTCCCAACAGACGAATGCTACTGGGACTGAGAACGGCGACCTCTACTTCCTCGACAATATTTCTGCTCTGTCCACCTTCTTCTCCTCTTCTACAGACCTTCTGCAATGGCATCTTCACCTTGGTCATCCTCCTCCACGACTTCTTTGTCAGCTTTTTCCCCACCTCCCTTCGCACAATCCTCCTCTCAACTGTGACGCATGTCAGCATGGCAAAGCATCACCGCTCCTCCTTCCCACCGAAGTAAGGCCGTGGATCTTCCGTCCGTTTGATCTCGTTCACTCTGATGTCTGCCATCCTGCTCCTACCCTCACTATATGACGGGTAGTTCATATTTTGTAACTTTTGTTGATGATTTATCTCGATGTAGATTGGTGTATCTCTTAAAAGAGCCCTCTGAACTATTCTTTATATGTACATCCTTTTATTTTATGATTAAATCTCAGTTTGATGTCTCTATTAAAATCTTTCGCTCTGATAATGCCAAAGAATATCTTAGTCATGATTTTTCTCCTTTCTGTATGCAAAATGAGATTGTTCATCAAACTAGCTGTGTCTATACCTCACAGCAAAATGGCGTGGCAGAATGCAAAATCATCACCTACTTGATGTCGCTTGCACTCTGATGACACAAATGCAGGTTCCTCGCTCCTATTAGGGCTATGCCGTTCTCATCTCATTCTATCTCATCAATCGCATTCCCTCCACAGTTCTCCACGGTCAAACCCCATTCTCCATTCTCTATCCGGGCAAGGATCTATTTATTCTCCCTCTACGTATCTTTGGGTGCACCACATTTGTGCACGCTCCCTCCGCCACCCGTGATAAACTCTCCCCATATGACACCAAATGTGTCTTTCTGGGTCACTCTACCACTATGAAAGGTTATTTTTGTCTTGACCCTGTTCTTCGCAAGTAGTTCATCTCCGCGGACATAACCTTCTTCGAAAATGCGTCATATTTTTCTCGTGACTCCTATTTTCTTCCTGATGTTCCTGCTTCTCCTACTGTCCCCTCCGTCCCGTATACACCTACCAAGATTTCTCCTCCTCCACCGTGTCCACCATCTCCTCCTCCTCTCTCTTCGCCTCCGCTGTCTTCCTCTTCTCCGCAACCGTCTCTCTATACTCTCGGGCCAGCTCTCTCTGCCACGGAGGCACCGGATACTAGGGAGCACGCCGACCTGGATCTTCCAATTTCTCTTTACAAAGGGGTGCGGACATGTACCCAACACTAGCTTGCTGTTGTTGTTTCCTATGCTCGTTTTACTCCTTCTCGCAGTACTTTTGTGTTGGCTATCTCTGCCACTGCCACTCCCCGCTCCTACTAGGAAGCCCTTATTATTCCTCATTGGAAGGCTGACATGGATGAGGAAATTGTCACCCCTACTGAGCGGGGTACATGTGTAACAACCCCATCTGTTCATATAATATATACTAGAAGGTCCGACCGGGGCCCCACAACATATACCACAAAATAGATGATGAAGCTATGGAGTGATACCAGAGTAGCGCAGCGCACCTAACACATTGCATTCTAGCGGAAGCCTATCATACTACACTTGAACTCCTCACTTGAATGTCCAACATATAAAAACTCCACATTTTATACATTATAGGAATGTCTTACAACACACATAAAGAGTTGGCCTTACGACCTTACAGAGATTTCAAACAGTGACCCAAACATTGGCACGCAGGCCGGCCACATCAAAAGAAAACATAACATTATATCCAAATGAGCCTTCGAGGGCTAACAGCAACAGCGGCAGCTAAAGCAACATGGACATCAACCCTTTTTCGTCCCGCTTGGCTCTCCAGCACCTGTACAGGGTCAATCCACCCAACGGTGGCAAGCAAAGACAACAGTCAGCATTCAGCTGACCAAATTATAATGACCCTACCACTTTCTCGGGGCAGCGGTATCTTCCCTGTTGGCATAGCATATCACAAGCATGTATATATATAACTCATATCATGTGCTTTCACGCACACATACCATCACAACCGTCAGCCACCCGGCCCGACAGTCTGTGCACTAAGGGCACATTCTTGGTGTACAGGCAAACCAGTTGCCCACCACCATATCAGGGTCACAGCCCAATGACAACTCACTTGAGCATTTACCCCATAGCGTGCAGCCAGAGTTTTATAGTCTTAGTGAACCGAGATTGGCCCGTAGCCCCCCATTGTATCACGGCGCGTAGGCCTAAGACTCTTGCTATGCGCTCCAACAGACTGCACCTTCTGGTCTCACGTCGGATGGACATAACGCAGGTCGGATCCTCCACCCCCCGTTGCTCAAATCGCCTTTCCATCACCGAGTACGGCGTACTCGCGGATAAATAAAGGCGCGGGTAGGTATCACCGATCCTGTTCTAGCATTCAATCCTGGGCATAACTCTTACACCCATTCATCTCACAATATTAGCGGGTCTTTCCTGGGCACACCAGTACTTCCTGCTACTCTCTTCACAGGTGGACACCGCAAATAGCACAAACGTCAGGGGTCTTTCCAGGCTACCACACCAGTACTTCCTGTTACTCTTTTTACAGGTGGACTCCCTATGAACATTAAGCATTACAAAAGGGTATTTCCTGGAATTCCAATCCAGTACTTCCTGCTACTTCCTTTCACAGGTCAAACCCATCAGCACAAGCAGCACAAGCAATCTACGGGAATTTTTCTCACCGTAGAGCCTATAGAATATTTAACAAAAAATCGGAGTTGTAGAAGAGTCTATTCATGTAGTATTTGATGAGACTAGCCTGATTCATAAGGGCTAGTCTAGTTCTCCTATTGTTGTAGGTATAGAGAAATACTTGAGCTTGCAACTATTAATAAACCAAGGAAGGAAGGTGAACAATCTTCCTTGAGTGAATTGGTCCCATATGGAAACTACCTCAATGAAGAAGAAAATGAAGCAGCTGAAAGGATGGATCTACCTATAGGTCAACATGAACCAGTGGAACTGGAAAATGTAGAAGTACTGCCAGCTACTACAAGACATATAAAGGATCATCCTTAAACTCAAATAATTAGAGATCTGAATCAGGGAGTACAGACCTTAAGAAAAGCTATGAATAAAGTGCTCCATCTGAGTTTTCTCTCTCAAGTAGAGCCAAAGAAGTTTGAGCAGGCCAACACAGATCCATACTGGATCTTGGCCATACAAGAACAACTTAAGTAATTCAAGAGATGTAAGGTCTGGAAGTTAATCCCCAAACATCTCAACCATAATGTCATAGGAACAAAGTGGGTGTTTAGAAATAAGCTAGATGAGCAAGGAGTTGTTGTAAAGAATAAAGCAAGACTGGTTGTAAGAGGATACAAACAAGAAGAAGGAATAGAATTTGATCAGGACTTTGCACCAGTGGCAAGATTGAAATCCATAACGCTCTTTCTAGCATATGCAGCTCATAAAGGTTCAAGGTATATCAAATGGATGTGAAGTTTGTCTTCCTCAATGGAGATCTAAAAGAGGAAGATATGTAGAATAGCCTCCAGGTTTTGTTATATCCAACTCATGTTTTTTATTTAAGAAAGACGTTATATGGTCTCAAGAAAGCACTCAGAGCTTGGTATGAGACCTTGTCCATTTTTCTCATTGAAAACAAATTTTTAAGGGGAACATATACAATACATTATTCCTAAGTGAAATAAAAGAAAAGATTTTACTAGTGAAAATCTATGTTGATGACATTATCTTTGGATCTGCAGATGATAACCTTTACAAAAAGTTTGTCAAATTTATGCAAAGGAAGTTTGAAAAAAAAAACAGTCTGACAGAACTGAAATACTTCATAGGGCTCCAAGTGAAGCAATCTGAAGATGAAATTTTCATCTCACGGACCAAGTTCATAAAATAGCTTATAAAGAAGTTTGGAATGGAGAATGCAACCTCCATGAGGACTCCAATGGGCTCTAACATATCCCTAGATGAGGATGAAAAGGGGAAACCTTTAATGAAACTATACATAGATATATAATTAGATCCATGCTCTACCTTACTGCCAGCAGACCAGACATCATGTTCTCTACATGTGTTTGTGTTAGGAACCAAGTGAATCCTAAGGAATCTCACCACTCCTCTGTCAAGAGGATTTTAAGATACCTTAAGGGTACACACAATCTTGGCTTATGGTTCCCTTTGAGTAATGACTTTGAACTAACAGAGTTCCCAAATGCAGACTTTGCAGATGCAAGGAAGATAGGAAAATCACTACAGGAACATGTCAGTTCCTTGGAAGGGGACATATTTCCTGGAGCAGTAAGAAGCAGACAAGTGTGGCAATTCCCACAATAGAGTTTGAATACATCTCAGCTGGAAGTTGTTGTGCTCAGTTATTATGGATACAGCATCAGCTTCAAGATTATAACATCTATCTAAGTACAACACCTCTATTTTGTGACTCCTCTAATGCAATCTCAATTACTAAAATTCGTGTATCACACTATAGGACAAAGCACATTGAGATAAGCTATCACTTCATCAGAGAGCATGTGGAAAAAGATGATATCTGCCTTAAGTTTGTCCCAACTCACAAGCAAGTATCAGACATCTTTACCAAGCCTCTGCATGAAAAGAAGTTCAATCATTTCAAGATTGAACTAGGCATGTTAAATCTTGAATAAAAACTTGCCTAGCCTATTCAGTAGATGAGGAACTTCATATCGCCTCTTTGTGGGATACAAATAGCAGTTTTTCTTGTTAAATTTATTACTGGTAGGTCTGCAAGTAGTGCTTGAATGCTAATTAAGATGCAAGACATAAAGACCAAATCTCATTCAAAGGAAAAGATTAGGAACCTAGGGAAAATTGTGCACCATGTCAAATCTATATTAAATGGCAATCAGGATAATATTTTCCTATATCTTATTCCTTAACAGGTACTCACCATTTGGTAATCCTTTTTATATAATTAAATTATAAATAGTGGGAAACACTAGGTTAAAAAAGACATAAAAATCCCAAAGGTCGTTACCCTGGTTCTCGCACTCTCACTCCTGTTTCGACAAAAGATTTTCCTGATTTCCTAAAACCTAGTTTCGCGAATGGCATCAAAGGAGAGCGTGCCAGAGAGAATCGACACTGGTAGTGAAGTCATTATAGGAGGTTTTAGAACCAGCTCTAAAGACATACATGAGGTCATCTTTCTCCTGGATGCGACCGAGCTATAGGTAATTCTCTCTGAACCTACCAAAATTATTTTGTCAGCCGTCAAAGAGTTTTTCTACAATGCAGAAGTTAGTAGTTCAGGAAAAAAATCAGAACTTTAGTGCTCAGTCAAGGACTACGGGTTACAGCGAGAATCTTAAGTGGTCACTTGGATTTGCCAACCCTTCAAGAGGGTGAAGAAGAGGAAGACATCACCAAGGAAGACATAACAGATGCCCTAGCTTGGTGTGGGTATTCTGGAAAATGTATGGGTCACTGGAGAAAAATGACATGAATGCTCAAGGAAAACTACTGGCAGATATAATAGGTTGAGCTCTATTATGTAAACCTGGATCACATGACCGGATATCAAGAGTCATGTTCAAGATTATGACTGATGTTATACTAACCAGGGGGACTAACTAGAGCAAATTTATTCTGAGAAGACTGAAGGAGTGCATGATTATCCCCAATATGAGAAGGAGTGTATCTCTATATCAGCACAAAAGCCTAGGAGATAGCTGACAGAAGTTCTAGAAGTCTCCCTTCATTATCTTAAAAAGATGGACTACAGGACTCTAGATAGATGGGATAAAGCTTTTCCCAAATCCGAGAAAGGAGGAGCAAGCCGCAATTACTCCTAAGGAGAGGAGAAGAAGAAAGACAAGAAAATGGATGCTTTAATCCCTACAGGGCAAGTGGCTGCCAAGATTAGAAGGCTGAGGAAAGCCTATCTCAATGACAGCTCTCACCACACCTCCATACATATTGAGGGGGAGCAGATAGGGGATCATCACCCTGATCTCCATGAAACATTGATTCCTTAAGACCTAGAGAGAACAACCCCTATAGAGGAATCAAGGAGTGTGACTGGTCCTTAAGGGACTGTGGTAGGAGATGTTCTAGAACCAATTCTTAAAGACCTTAATCCTCTGTTCACAGCCACTGAGGTGGTGGAATTTTCCCCCTCCCATATAGAAAAGGGAGCAGAAGAAAGTCTACCTCCTCTACAGAGACAAGATATAGTTGAGGGGAAGACTATACCTGAGGACTCTGCCAAAAAGACTAAAGTTATTACAACACTTGAAGAAGTTCAGGGGGAGTCAAGTATACATACACTTCCCAAGGAGGAGGAGTCTTAGACTCAGTCCAAGAGGATGTCATGTAACACCCCAAAATTTGGAAAACAGAACTTAAAAGTGGCTATCGCCGGTTGACCGTAGGTATCGCTGGCGATAGCAATAGCACTCAACGGAGCGTTGAGTAGACTCAATGCACTCGACGCTCTCGACACACTCGACGAATTATTAAGTGAGCTATCATAGTGGCGATAGTGGGTATCGCCGGGCGATAGTGGGTATCGCCGAGAGATACTGCCACGTATGGCTGGACACGTGTCGGATGGCCGGACGTCGGCCAAAGTGCGGTGGTTAACTGGGGTTAAAGCGGCTACCGACGATATCGCCCAAACGATAGCGAATATCGCCAGACGATAGTGTTAACTTTGACTTGTCAACTAAAATCGTTGCAATTACTTTCTCTGGATGAAATGATCCTGTGGTTGAGATTAATCCTGAGACCACTTAAGTAGAGGAGTGCAGAGAAGAGAAGTCATTTCTCTTCTTCTCACTCTCTCTCTCCCCCTTTTCATCCAAGCTCTTAAGAGAAAAGAGCTAAGGAAGAAGAAGGCCGAGGCTGAGCTTTGCTAGCTTAGTGGAGGAGATCACTTAGTCGAAAACGAGAACGAAGGCAAGATCCGTGAAGAGGAAAGCGAGGCCTCCTTTCTAGCAGGATAAAAAGCTTACTAATGGCTCTGAAACGAGTTTTGAGGGTTACGATCTTCCTTCTTGGACAAGTGAAGTCCTTCTTTTGCATATACATGGAATCCTCCACCAAAACGTGGAGAATCGAGGAGATTCTGATGTGTTGATACGTGATATCCCCAGGTGATTTTACATATAGAATCCAGAAATCGCAGTACGAAATAGACATGTTATGTGAAGCCCATCCGGACGGGTTGGTATTGATTGGTGATGTTTTATTTTGCGTGTCGGAGAAAACTCCGAGTATAAACGAGTATTTTACGGGAACTGTGAATTGTACCTATTAAATGAAAGTAGTAGGAAGTACTGGAGGTGTGCTCCAGGAAAATACCCGAAAAATACCACAATTTGAATAACTGTTAGATAACGCCGAACGACAGCGAGTATCGCTGTCGATAGCTCTTGGTGAGCTATGACTACTATGAAAGACCAGTTTTCTTACACTGCAGGATGCTGCAGGGTTTTGGCTGGAAAGATGTTCCAGTTGTGGTTGAGTCTGGAGACAGAAGAAAGTCCTGTCACTAACGTCAGATGATAGTGACTATCGCTGGCGATAGCTTCCAGATAGCTTTTGTTGTTACAAAGCCTGCGTCCATGAGAAAAGGTGTGTCGAATGAGAAGCTGTGAGCTCGGAGAGCCCAGCTATTGCCCATGAGTGCCATGATTGAGCAATGCCATCTCAGGTCCTGGGGACATGTGAGCGGCAAGTGATGCTGAGAGCCTGTTGTGCCTAATAATAAGTCCAGTGAGCCGAACAGGAAAAGGGAGGCTGACCCGCGTCTTTTCATTCTCCATGATGGCCGTGATCGTCAACGTTGACCTGATGATTTAAGCAAAGAGAAATAGCTTAACTGTACCTGCGTTATGCCCGTCCGACTAGACTGCCTAAAGTAATTGGCATCATTGGAGCGCATAATGAGAGTCTTAGACTTGGAGCCGAAAAGACTGGAAATGCTCAAAGTTGACCGTCAAGTCTTGGAAACCACACTTTTTGGAAACCACTCTTTTTGGGAAGATGTCGGGAAACCACTCTTTTTGGGAAGAATATTTGTAAGGCCTTAAGGCCGTGACTTTTGTGTATTTTTGTAAACATTCCTGATATATATATATATATATATATATATATATATATATATATATATATATATATATATATATATATTGGACATTCGTATGTATTGAGTTCAAAGTTTAACCCCTGAAGCTTCCTCTAGAATGCTCTGAGTTAGGATTCGTTTAGTCTTTGATATTAACACGTGACTCTGCCGACTATCTGTGGGATATGGAGTGGGGCCCCGACCCTATTATATTTCATGTGACAGATGAAGATGTTACAAGTTGGTATCAGCTTGTCTTGGTTTTCCTTCTCCGAATTTGTGGTCGAATTCTTGAGGGGTGGCGAGCACGTGTATGTGCTTACCGTTATAACACAAATGAAATCATGAATGTCCACTTAGGAATGAAAATACACATGTTTGAGGAACATGCATGTTCCTAATAGTCATTGTTTGTTGTTGACTAGTCGCTAAATTGTGTATTTTACACTTATAGGTGACTAGAAGTGGTGCGGGGCAGTCCGAACCCCAACGTTTTGTTGAGAGTGCGACACTAGCTGATGTGCCCACACCACCTCCTTCTATAGAGACAGTATGCATAGTTGCTGAGGCAGTATTTTCAATGTTGAATGCACAACCGACTGGGCAGTTGTGACCTGCGGTGGTGGAAGTTCAGGTTGGTGTGGCCGAGCCTTTAGCTGCTAAGCAAGTGCCTGCCGAGGCTTTGGTGGATAAGAGAGTGACAGAATGGCAACTAAAGCAATTTATGAGCTTTAGTCCTCCTACGTTTACAGGTGAAGGATCCCTGACGTAGGCAGAGGATTGGCTTTCGCGAGTCAAGAGGATATTGACAGTGATTTAGACAGAGGAGGGACAGAAGGTCACCTTGGACTCTTTACTATTGGAAGGAGAGGATTGGTTTTGGTGGGATGAGTTGGATTTACACCACTTCGCGTGCATACGACAATCAGAGATCTCGATGGAGGAGTTTTTGAGACTATTCTTAGCAAAACATCTGCTGTCGTCGCAGCGGATTGCCATGGTAAATGAGTTCCAGCATTTGACTCGGGGCGATGGTAGTGTGGATGACTACCTGCATGAGTTTACAAGGTTGGGATGTCATGCGTGGTCTATTTTCGCTGACGAAGAGCATAAGACCAATAGGTTCTACGAGGGACTGCGGGATGAGCTGAGATTGTTTCTCTCAGGTTCGATGAACCAAGGTTTCCAAGTGTTGGTGAACATGACTCGTTTGTTAGAGAAACACATGAAGAGGGTGCAGGGCAAGAGGGACATGGATGTGATAAAGCCCGAGTTCAAGATGTCATGTCCTGGAAAGTCTGACTACTGCAAGAGATGTAGTAAGAAGTCCGATACTTCTGGAGAGGCTCCTTCTACTGGTACTTCTGGAGCAATATCAGGGAGAGGTCCACCCACATGTTACATATGTGGCAAGGTAGGACACATAGCCCAAAACTGTTGGAGTGGCCCTCTAAAGGCAGAGGAAAAGGCAGGAGCAACATATGTTGAGAAGGGAAAGACGGTGGAGTCTACTACATCCCAATATGCTCCAGCTCAGCCAAGGGTGTACAATCTTAGCCAACAGGAGGCCATCAAATGGGCTGATGTCGTCACATGTATGAGTAGTATATAGTCTTTATTCTTTATATACTTTATACCATGTGACTTGCTTGTGTATAACTTGATAAGTCTAGGCTTTGTACTTATTAGGGACTATCCGGCAAGAGCTCTATTCGATAAAGGTGCTTCTCATTCATTTCTATTTGTTGACTTCGTATCGCGGATCAGAGTGCTTAATCTTATGTCGACAGATAGAATAAGGTGTTGTTACCTAACAGATGTGTGATGCGCGCGGATAGGTCTTGCTATCATGAGGTACGGATTGGAAGTCAGGATTTCAGATTGGAAGCGTATGTGCTACTGATATCCGAGTTTGATGTAATCTTTGGCATGGACTAGCTCTCGAAGAAGCATGCCTGTATAGATTGCAACTTTAAGGAAGTCACACTGGGACAGAACAACGAACGAGAGACTAAGTTCGCTGGTATGCGAGGATCGAGCAAGATATTGATGTCTGCTCTCCCGGTAGTCAAGGCTGATCGGAAGGGCGTGGAGTTGTTCTTCACGCTGTTGGAGGTTGTTGAGCCGAAGTCCAGTTTGAGTGACGTTCCTATCATATCGGAGTATGCAGATGTGTTTCCTAAGGATCTTCCTGGGTTACAACCCCAATGGGAGATTGACTTCGCAATATAGTTGGTGTCATGTGCGATACCTATGGCCTGCTCGTTGTACCGTGTTGCGCTAAAGGAGATGACAGAATTGAAAGTTCAATTGCAAAAATTTCTAGAGCAATGCTATATACGTCCAAGTATGTCACCTTGGAAAGCACCGGTTCTCTTTATGAAGAAGAAGAATGAAAGCTTGCGGCCATGCATTGATTATCGAGAGTTAAATAATCTGATGGAGAAGAACAAGTATCTAATTCCAGGGATTGATAACTTGTTTGATCAGCTAGTGGGTTCAACTTTGTACTCGGAGCTAGATTTAAAATCTGGTTATCACTAGTCGAGGATTCGGGAAGAGGACATTCCCAAGATGGCATTTGGTACACACTACGGTCATTATGAGTTCACTGTAATGTTGTTTGGGCTAACGAATGCGCCATTAGTATTCATGGACTTGATGCATCAAACCTTTAGAGAGTACTTGGACCTGTTTGCAATCGTCTTTATTGACGACATATTGGTGTATTCTCAGTCTGATGAAGATCATGCAAATCATTTACGGATGGTTTTGCATACCCTAAGGAGAAATAAACTTTATTCCAAGTCCTTAAAGTGCGAGTTTTGGCTGTCATCAGTGGCTTTTCTTGGCCACGTGGTTAGTGGAGAAGGTATTACGGTGGATCCGACGAAGATAGTTGCGATACGGGAGTAGCCTGTGTTGTCTACTACAGCAGAAGTCAGGAGCTTCCTTGGACTTGCTGGCTACTATAGGCGCTTCGTAAAGAACTTTTCATGGATAGCCTTACCTCTCTCTATGCTAACGAGGAAATATTAGAAGTTTGTTTGGATGCATGAGTGCGCACGAGCTTTTGAGGAGTTAAAGAGTCGTTTGACCGCGACACCTATTTTGAGTTCGCTATATGGTACAGATGGCTGTGAGATTTATAGTGACGCTTTAGGGAGCGGCTTAGCCCGCATTCTTCTTCAATATGGAAAGGTTATTGCTTATTGATCACGTCAGTTGAAAGTGCACTGGTGAAATTCTCCAGTCCACAACTTGGAGTTAGCAGCTGTGATTTTTGCACTTAAGTTGTGGCGTCATTACTTATATAGCGTGAAAGTTGATATCTTCACGGACCATAAGAACCTTAAGTACTTGATAGATCAGAAGGATCTGAACATGCGGTAGTGGAGGTGAATGGATTTCCTCGGGGACTACATCTTCCAGATGCACTATACTCCCCAGAAGGGAAATATGGTTGCAGATGCCTCTAGTCGGCGGACTCTGGTAAGGGAAAATTGGTTGCAGATGCATGATCAGCGTCTGATCCAAAAGTTGGAGACCTTAGATATTTCTTGTATTGACAAGAATGCTACTGCAAATGCGTGCCTGTACTGGACGGAGGTACAATATGACCTTGCAGATGGGTCAAATTCTCAATTCTCCTTAGATGACGGTCTTTAGAGAAAAGATGGTTGTTTGTGCGTCCCGAATGTGTGTAAGCAACGAGGGAAATTGATGTATGAAGCACAATTCACGAAGTACTCAATTCAACCAGGGAGCACAAAAATGTACAAGGACATGAAAAAGATGTTCTGGTGGCCGAGTTTGAAGAAAGACATAGTTCCTTACGTGGCAAATTATCAAACTTCTGCCTTAGTAAAAGCTGAATGTCAAAAGTCTGGAGGTTTCCTGAAGTCGTTACCAATTCCGGTATTGAAGTTTGATGATATCTCTATGGATTTCATGCTTGGGTTGCCGAGATCATAGAGCGGGAACGATACCCTATGGGTGATCGTTGACCAATTGACAAAGGTATCACACTTCATACCGAACAAGAAGGACGATTCAATGGAAAAGTTGGCTAAGTTATACGTGGACAACATAGTACGATTGCACGGTGTGCCCCGTAGCATCGTTAGTGACCGAGACAGGCGCTTTAATTCAAATAATTGGAAGCTAATCCACCAGTTGTTGGGTACGAAACTATAGTTCAGTATGACCTTTCATCCACAGATGGATGGTCAGACCGAGAAGAATAACAGAACAATGGAGGATATGCTCCGGATGTGCGCCTTGGATTTCGGGAAGAGGTGGGAGGACCATCTCTATATAATCGAGTTTTCCTATAATAATAACTTTCAATCTAGCATTCAGATGGCTCCCTTCGAAACTTTATGCAGTACGAAGTGTCGTACTCCTTTAGCTTAGGTAGAAACCAGCGAATCGAAATTCTTTAAGCGTAAAGAGGTCGAAGATGCAAATTCGACTATACGCTTGATTCGAGAGCGGCTATTGGTAGCCCAGGATAGACAGGCAACGTACTATAATGTCAAGCACCGAATCGTGGAGTTTGCGGTGGGAAATTAGGTATATCTAAATATGAAGTCATTCAAAGGGATGTACATGATTTGACGCTTGAAAAAGTTGAGTCCGAGATATCTTGGTACATTTGAAGTGGTTGAGCAGATTGGAGAAGCTGCCCATCGATTAGCTATTTCGGCAGAGCTAAGTGGTTTGCATGATGTGTTTCACATATTAGTGTTGTGAAAAGCCTTAAAGGAGACGACGCAACTAGTGGATGATGCTCAAGTACCGGTCAATAGTGTGCTGACGACGAACGTTAGACCCATTCAGATCGATGATACGGAGGTCAAGCAGCTACGAAATAAGACAATCGGGATGGTCAAAGTCCGTTGGGACAATTATGGTCGTGAAGAATTGACATTGGAGTGTGAGAAAACCATGCGAGATGAGTTTCCCGAGTTATTTTTGTAAAAGTAACGTTGTAATAGTTTTGCAATGTTTTCCTATAGATGAATAAAGTTTCGGGACGAAATTTCTGTAAGAATGAGAGGTTTGTAACACCCCAAAATTTGGAAAACAGAACTTAAAAGTGGCTATCACTGGGAAAGAGTGGGTATCGCTGGCGATAGCGATAACACTTAACGAAGCATTGAGTAGGCTCAATACACTCGACGCTCTCAACGCACTCGACGAAGCGTTGAGTGAGCTATCAGAGTGGCGAGAGTGAGTATCGCAGGGAGATACTTCTACGTATGGCTGGACATGTGTCGGAAGGCCGGACGGCAACCAAGGAGCGGTGGTTGACTGGGGTCAAAGCGTCTACCGACAATAGTGCCCAGGCGATAGCAAATATTACCAGATGATAGCGTTAACTTTGACTTGTCAGCTAAAATCATGGCCATTGCTTTCTTTGGATGAAATGATCTTGTCGCTGGGATTAATCCCGAGACCACTTAAGCAGGGGAGTGGAGCAAAGAGAAGTCATTTCTCTTCTTCTCACTCTCTCTCCTCCTTTTTATCCAAGCTCTTGAGAGAAAAGAGCTAAGGAATAAGAAGGCTGAGGCTGAGCTTTGCTAGCTTAGTGTAGGAGATCCCGTGGTCGAAATCGAGAACGAAGGAAAGATCCTGTTGGGTATTGTATCCACAACGTACCTGATTTGAAGAAGCTCATGAACAAGCTAAGGTAAATAGACAATGTATTTGACAAAATATCTCAAGTTGTGCTTGCAGTTATTCCACGCTAAGTGCACACCAATGTCAGGGTGCAGTAGGTCAATATACACGGGTCTGCACGACGTAATCCCTCGTTGAGCAGATCAGTGTGTTGGCCTACGTGTACTCTCTCTATTGGAGTGTACTTATTTTCAAGTACAGGGCTGTGTCAAGGCAAGAGCAGACAAGAAGCAAGGATGGGTCAAGGAGCACCTCATGGGTGGAAAGACGAAAAATCGTCTAAGTATAAATCGACGAGAATCATCTTTGATTCTCGCCGATTCGTCGAGAATCATTGGCTGATTCTCGCCGACTCGATCCAGCTACTTCAAAAGCGAGCAACCCTGATGCTAAGTAATATTCGATGAGAATCACTAGTGATTCTCGCCGAATCGTCGAGAATCTCTGGCTGATTCTCGCCGTCTCGACCAGGCTTAATCAGTGCGTGCATTCAAGTCAACATCGACGAGAATCATCTTTGATTCTTGCCGAATCGACGAGAATCACCTTTGATTCTCGCCGATTCGACGAGAATTACCTTCGATTCTCGCCGATTTTGACTTAGGCGATTTTCTGGAAACAGCTGGACCGGATTCTGCCGCTGGCACCGTGTTGAACCGGAACTGGGGTTTCCTTCAGGTGGGACCCACAACGGTCATTTAGGAGTATACTTGTGTATAAATACACGGGTATTTTTGAACAGTAAAGACACACAGAAAAGAAATACGCGAGCCGCCTACCGTGACATAGATCGCGATTCCTTCTCCGCCTCCATCGCCGCTCGTGCAAGTTGTTCGCCGACCTTGATCGAGACTTCTTCCCGATCTTCCGGTGACAGAAGCTCAGCCTAGCTTAGCGTCTCACGTGTCTAACCGGAGATCCCTTGTCTCTTGATTTGTTGATCGGGAAAACCTTCCCCGTCCGAATCGATTGAGACGATCGATCCTAGTGTGACCGTTGGAAGACCTAGCTAGCTTTGCTACAAAGTTTGGATCTCCAAAGTACAGCAGCCGCACATCGTTGTCGCCGCCGATCCCGTGAACGAAGCCGCCGCCCATCTTGCCGCCGCCGATTCCGGGGAGATTCTCTCCAAGAGAGATCTAGGGTTGTGGACTCTTCGTGGACTTCAAGAACACGTCGTCAACGAAGAGGGACACCTTAGTCTCCAAACGTAGTTTGTATTTCTTGTACATTCTAGTTTATTTTTGTTGTAAAGGAACGTTGGTTCCGAGGTGTAAGGGTTGGGTGCAACCCGTATTGTGGGAGTGTTGACTACTACGTGTGGAAGGGTTCCTTCCAATAGTGCAAGGATTGGATTTCAATCTTGTTGGTGAAGAGACCGAGTCGTCCCTTGTTGGGAGATAGGTCGAAGGGGGAAAGTGGATGTACCCAAATCGGGGAACCACTATAAATTGCTTGTGTACCTTCTGTGCTGTGGTGTTTTGTTTTCTTGTGCAGGTACAATTTTAAATTCCACAAAAACGCTGCACGTCACCTATTCCCCCCCATAGGTGAATATAGTTGATACTAGGTGGACTTTCAAGTGGTATCAGAGCGAGGTTGCTCATCAAAAAGGTTAACACCTTGAGTTGAATCCTGCCGCTAGTGTCAAGAAGAAGGCAAACATCTACTATGGACGGGCTCAAGTTTACAGGCAAGATCCCAGTGTGCACCAGGCTCAACTTTCCTATCTGGAAGGAAATGATCAGGTTCTACATGGAAGTAGTTGATCCTCGACTCTTTATGATCGTGGAGGAGGGACCTTATGTCCCCACTAAGGTCTCCACCATTGATCCTACCATGAAAGTGCCGAAGAAAGTCTCAGAAATGGACAAGGACGAGATGGTGCTAGTGGGACTTGACAAGAAGGCGCAGAACATTCTGGTCAGCGCGGTTGATGACTCAATGATGCAGAACTTCTGCAATTGCAGGACAGCAAAGGAGATCTGGCATTGCCTGATCATCTTAATGGAGGGCACTGATGAAGTGAGGGATGATCGTAGATCCCTCCTGAACCAGAAATATAAGGCCTTCAGGCAAGGGCCTAAGGAAGAGATCAGAGTCACCTTCGAGAACTTCCTCAAGATTGTCAATGCCCTCAAAGTATATGGAAGAGTGTTCACTGATGGTGAACTTAATCATAAATTCCTTAGGTCCCTTACGAAGGAATGGGACACAAAGATCTGCGCCATCCGCGAGTTTGGCAGACTAGCTGAAACAGACCCGCAAATTCTGTTTGGGAAGCTGATGTCCTATGAGCTTCAACTGAACACCAGGAAAGCAGAAGAAGAAGCAGAGAAGGCTGCAGCCAAAGAAAAGACTGTGGCCCTAAAAGCTACTCACTCCAGAAAGGGCAAGGGTGCGGTTTCATACCGTGCCAGGAAAAAGAATGAGGAGGAGGACTCCGAGCCATGCTCCTCCAGCTCAGAGCTGTCTGAGGAGGATTTCTCCCTCATCACTCGAGAATTCAAGAAGTTCCTCAAGATGAGGAATCAAAGAAAGAGAGACGGCTCCACCTCTAGGCATCAGAAGAAAAATTACTCTTCTGACAGGTATGCTGCTAAACCGAACAAACATCGCTCCTCTGACATTATTTGTTTTGGATGCAATAAGCCAGGACACGTCGTGGCCGACTGCTACCAAGGCAAGAGAGAAAAAGGGAAAGGAGAGGAGCACAAATCCTCTAGAGATAAGAAGAAAGAGCGGAGCTACATCGCCAAAAGGCCAAAGACACTGAGTGAGACTGATTCCTCAGACTCCAGTGATGATGAGGAAGCCTACTTTGGGCTGGTGGGTCGCTCCGACTCAGAAGGCGAATTCCCCCCATTTACTGGGAAGGTAAAAGCTCACACCCCTCTCTCCGACTCTGATTCTGATCCTGAGTCTAAGGATGATGAACCTGAGGATAGCCTTTCGGCCCGTGAAGCGGAGCTCCTCGAGAAGTATGTGCTTCTGCTCAACACTTTCGAGGAGTGCCGTAAGAGATTGAAGGCTGAGAAAAAGGAAGTGAAATTCCTTAAGGGTGAGAGTGTCTCCCTAAGGGAAGAGATCACTAGTTTGATTTCTCTCCGACAGGAGCACCTAGACCTGACTTCAAAGCATTCAGAGTCTCTTAAGCTCCTTGATCTTAAGCAGGAGGAAGTCGACAAGTTTGGAAGAACAGCTTGTGGCAGAAAGGAAGATTGTCAAGAGCTTCTCTATGCCAAAAACAGTTCTTCCAGTTGTTGATACCTTCTCTGCTCAGGCCAAAGGAGCTGGCTTGGGGCATGTTGGTGTATCTGGTTCCTCTTCCAGGAGAAACAGGAACCAGAGGAAGAATAATGCTGCCAAGAAGGCCTCTGCTTCTGAAAAGGGAAAGGCCCCGCTCAGTCCTGTTGTGTTCAGAAAGCCTAGCTTTCCTTGCAACCAACATGACTTTGAGTCAACCTTTGGTCATCATTTTCGGCCCTCGGTTGCAAAGCCAAAGAGCCGATATGATGATTGGACTTTTCCCCGCAACTTCGGTGAGAGTGCCTTCAAGGCACCTTATGAGGAAATCCACATGGGATATTATGTCCAATTCTCTAGCGGCCATAATGGAAAGCAGGCACCAAGAGCCAAGCCTGTTATTCTGAAGGAACAGAAGGTGAAGAAGTCATGTGACTGCTCTCACCATGAGGCCTCCACCTCCAGATCCAAGGCCCCAGCTGTACCCACCATTCCCAGGGTAAAGCAGGAGCCTAGGAAGAGGTACAACAGATTTGACTGTTGGTGTTGTGGCAAAGTCGGTCACTTTGCCGTGGATTGTTGGTTTAATCCGAGGTATAACGAGACTCCCTATATTAGCAATGCGAGGCCGACCACTCGTAGGGTTAACCACCCGAGGGGGAGTATGCTAACCAAGAATCTAGGACCCAAGTTCGATTGGGTTCCTAAGGGAAATTAATTTTGTTTTGCAGGAATGTCCAAAGGCCACCAAAACGCCGATCTGGTACTTGGACAGTGGATGCTCCCGGCATATGACTGGGACAAGAAGCCTGCTGCGTGATTACACTCCCGTCGAGAATGGACCCAAAGTCATCTTTGGGGGGTCAGATCGAGGAGTCACCAGAGGTTATGGTATGATCTCCAATGGTATAATCTCTATCACCGACGTGACTTATGTTGAAGGATTAAACCATAACCTGATCAGTGTAAGTCAGTTATGTGATAAAGGTTATGACGTTAAGTTCTGCAAGGATAAATGCCTGATAATTTCATGCGCCTCTTCTGAGACGATATTAACAGGCATTAGGAGCCGAAATATTTTCTGCTTAAATTTTCTTAGTTTAGATTCATCTACCCCCGTATGCCTAGTGGCAGCTGGCAGTGCATCTCTTTGTGAACAATGGCACAAGAGATTGACACATATTAATTTCAAAATAATTAGTATGCTGTTTTCTAAAAACTTAGTAAGGGATGCTCCCGTTATCAAGTGCATCAAAGATAGCCCCTGTCCTGCATGCCAGATGGGCAAACAGACTCGGGCTACCTTTAAGAGCATTGTAGACAAAGACTCTTCCCGATGTCTGTACCTTCTACATATGGACTTGTTTGGTCCAATGCAAGTTCATAGCTTGGGAGGCAAGTCCTACACGCTAGTGATATTTGATGATCATTCTCGGTTCACATGGGTGTTCTTCTTAAAACGAAAGTCTGATACGTTTGACATCTTCACTAGTTTTGTCAAGCAGGTTCAGAATGAATTTAACTGCCCAGTAGTCAAAATCAGAAGTGACCATGGAACAGAATTCGAATCTGGTGCTATGACAGAGTTTTGTGAAGAACAAGGTATCTTTCATGAGTTTTCCTCCCCGCGCACTCCTCAGCAAAATGGAGTTGCGGAGAGGAGAAATAGAACTCTCATTGAAGCCTGCACGACAATGTTGAAAGATGCTTCTCTCCCAGAATACTTCTGGGCAGAGGTTGTCAATACAGCTTGTCATGTACAAAACCGAGCATTGATCAACAAGCATCATCGTAAGACGCCTTATGAGCTACTGAGAGGCAGGAAACCAACCATGTCCTACTTGAGGATCTTTGGTTGCAGATGCTATGTACTAAATAATGGGAATTACCCGCGTACTAAATTTTGTGAAAAATGCTTCGAAGGCATATTCATGGGCTACAGTTCCCACAGTCGGGCATATAGTGTCTTCAATAAGAAAACCCTAGTGGTAGAAGAATCAATTAATGTTGTATTTGATGAAGGAAGTTTGCTTAACAGCAATTCTTCCAGTGGTATTCTTAAAGATGCAGGTGCACGACTTGAACAGCTGAGTCTCGATGAGACCGCTAAAGATGACACTCCTAAGTACGTCAAAGTTTTCACCTCAATGTCAACTGGGAATGTTGAAGATCAAAATGGAACAAATCTCTTAGAAGAAGGAGAAGCCCAAGAAGTAGTCGAAGCTCCGGACGCCAGACTTCTTGAGCTCCGGCACATGAGGGATCATCCTAGAGATCAGATCATCGGAGATCCTCGTGACGGTGTCAGAACTCGACGAGGTACCATTAACGAGATCTTGCATCATAGCTTCCTGTCACAGGTTGAGCCAAAGAAGTTCGACGAGGCGAACAAAGATGCGGCATGGATTTTGGCCATGCAAGATGAACTGCATCAATTCGAACGTTGCAACGTTTGGACGCTGGTTCCCAGACCACACAAGCAGAATGTGATTGTCACCAAGTGGATCTTCAGAAACAAACTGGATGAACATGGTGTCATCATAAAGAACAAGGCAAGGCTGGTGGCTCAAGGTTACAGACAGGAGGAGGGGATTGACTTCGACCAGACCTTCGCGCCAGTAGTAAGGCTCGAGGCAATCAGATTGTTCCTGGCGTATGCTTCGCACAAAGGATTCACAGTCTATCAAATGGATGTGAAATCAGCATTCTTGAACGGAGACCTGAAAGAGGAAGTATACGTCGCTCAACCCCCAGGTTTTGTCAATCCTACTTATCCCACTCATGTATATTTTCTTAATAAAGCTTTATATGGGTTAAAACAAGCTCCACGAGCTTGGTATGAGACTTTATCTAGTTTTCTTCTTGAGAACAAGTTCTCTAGAGGTAAAATAGATAAGAGATTGTTTCTCAGGGAAGTCAAAGGTAAGATTTTGCTGGTTCAAATCTATGTTGATGACATAATATTTGGCTCAATAGACAACAATCTTTGCAAAAAGTTTTCTAAACTTATGGAGGGAAAGTTTGAAATGAGCAGTATGAGAGAGCTAAAGTATTTCCTGGGACTTCAAGGGAAACAGTCTGAGGATGGAATCTTCATTTCTCAGACGAAGTTCACAAATGAACTCCTCAAGAAATTCGGTATGGAGAATGCAACCTCTATGAGGACTCCAATGGGATCCACTATGTCTCTGGATAAGGATGAGAATGGTAAACCTTTCGATGAAACCAAATACAGAAGCATTATTGGATCCCTGCTCTACCTTACTGCCAGTAGACCGGATATCATGTTCTCCACATGTGTCTGTGCCAGATATCAAGTGAACACTAAGGAATCTCACTATGTCGCTGCAAAGCGAATTCTAAGATACCTTAAACGTACACCAAATCTTGGCTTGTGGTACCCGAGAAACAATGATGTCGAGCTAATAGGTTTTTTCAGATGCTGATTTTGCAGGGAGTAGGGATGACAGGAAAAGTACCTCCGGGACGTGTTAATTCCTCGGAAGAAGGCTTATCTCCTAGAACAGCAAGAAGCAGAATTGTGTAGCTACCTCCACAGCAGAGTCTGAGTACATCTCGGCTGGGAGTTGCTGCGCACAACTCCTATGGATCAGAAACCAGTTAGCCGACTACGACCTTCAGTTCAAGGAAGTACCAATGTACTGCGACTCCTCCAGTGCAATTGCGATTGCCAACAATCCAGTATCGCACAGCAGAACGAAGCATATTGAAGTGCGCTACCACTTCATTCGGGAGCACGTGGAGAATAAGGACATCTCTCTCTGTTATGTTCCCACAGACAAGCAGATTGCAGATATTTTCACAAAGCCCTTAGACGAAGCCAAGTTCAGTCTTTTCAAAACTGAATTGGGGATGCTCAACTATGAGGAATGAAGACTACGGAAGCTCCAGGCTCGTGCTTCTGTGGGGAGCCTCTGCCAGGAACTCCAGTGTGAGCACAGGTGCAAGAACTGAGGGGGAGCAAGGGGTCAAATGCTACAGACCCAGAATTGAAGAAGCCGAAAAGGGGGAGATTACCCTCTCAGCTAAGGCTAAGATGGCTCCAAGTCTGCTCTCCAAGTTTGCTTTCAAGAAATTGGTATTGGTAATGAATATCTCTCTGCTAAATTTCAAGGTTATGATTTTCATTCCCATATGTTTTATTCATCTTAGCTTGTAGGGTTTAGGCTTCTTCAAATAGGGGGAGATTGTTGGGTATTGTATCCACAACGTACCTGATTTGAAGAAGCCCCTGAACAAGCTAAGGTAAATAGACAATGTATTTGACAAAATATCTCAAGTTGTGCTTGCAGTTATTCCACGCTAAGTGCACACCAATGTCAGGGTGCAGTAGGTCAATATACATGGGTCTGCACGACGTAATCCCTCGTTGAGCAGATCAGTGTGTTGGCCTACGTGTACTCTCTCTATTGGAGTGTACTTATTTTCAAGTACAGGGCTGTGTCAAGGCAAGAGAAGACAAGAAGCAAAGATGGGTCAAGGAGCACCTCATGGGTGGAAAGACGAAAAATCGTCTAAGTATAAATCGACGAGAATCACCAAGTGATTCTCGCCGATTCGGCGAGAATCATCTTTGATTCTCGCTGATTCGTCGAGAATCATTGGATGATTCTCGCCGACTCGATCCAGCTACTTCAAAAGCGAGCAACCCTGATGCTAAGTAATATTCGACGAGAATCACTAGTGATTCTCGCCGAATCGTCGAGAATCTCTGGCTGATTCTCGCCGTCTCGACCAGGCTTAATCAGTGCGTGCATTCAAGTCAACATCGACGAGAATCATCCTTGATTCTCGCCGAATCGACGAGAATCTCCTTTAATTCTCGCCGATTCGACGAGAATCACCTTCGATTCTCGCCGATTTTGACTTAGGCGATTTTCTGGAAACAGCTGGACCGGATTCTGCCGCTGGCACTATGTTGAACCGGAACTAGGGTTTCCTTCAGGTGGGACCCACAACGGTCATTTAGGAGTATACTTGTGTATAAATACACGGGTATTTTTGAACAGTAAAGACACACAGAAAAGAAATACGCGAGCCGCCTACCGTGACCTAGATCGCGATTCCTGCTCCGCCTCCGTCGCCGCTCGTGCAAGTTGTTCGCCGACCTTGATCGAGACTTCTTCCCGATCTTCCGACGACAGAAGCTCAGCCTAGCTTAGCGTCTCACGTGTCTAACCGGAGATCCCTTGTCTCTTGATTTGTTGATCGGGAAAACCTTCCCCATCCGAATTGATTGAGACGATCGATCCTAGTGTGACCGTTGGAAGACCTAGCTAGCTTTGCTACGAAGTTTGGATCTCCAAAGTACAGCAGCCGCACATCGTTGTCGCCGCCGATCCCGTGAACCAAGCCGCCGCCCATCTTGCCGCCGCCGGTTCCGGGGAGATTCTCTCCAAGAGAGATCTAGGGTTGTGGACTCTTCGTGGACTTCAAGAACACGTCGTCAACGAAGAGGGACACCTTAGTCTCCAAACATAGTTTGTATTTCTTGTACATTCTAGTTTATTTTTGTTGTAAAGGAACGTTGGTTCCGAGGTGTAAGGGTTGGGTGCAACCCGTATTGTGGGAGTGTTGACTCCTACGTGTGGAAGGGTTCCTTCCGATAGTGCAAGGATTGGATTTCAATCCTGTTGGTGAAGAGACCGAGTCGTCCCTTGTTGGGAGATAGGTCGAAGGGGGAAAGTGGATGTACCCAAATCGGGGAACCACAATAAATTGCTTGTGTACCTTCTGTGCTGTGGTGTTTTGTTTCCTTGTGCAGGTACAATTTTAAATTCCGCAAAAACGCTGCACGTCACCTATTCCCCCCCATAGGTGAATATAGTTGAACCTAGGTGGACTTTCAGATCCGTGAAGAGGAAAGCGAGTCTCTCCTTTCCAGCTGGATAGAAAGCTTACTAATGGCTCTGAAACGAGTTCTGAGGGTAACGATCTTCCTTCTTGGACAAGTGAAGTCCTTCTGCATATGCATGGAATCCCCCACCAAAATGTGGAGAATCGAGGAGATTCCGATGGTTTTGATACATGATATCCCCGGGTGGTTTTGCATATAGAATTCGGAAATTACAGTACGACATAAGCATGATGTGTGAAGCCCATCGGGACGAGTTGGTCTAGATTGGTGTTTTTTTATTTTGCGTGCTAGAGAAGAATCTGAGTATAAACGAGTATTTTACGGGGTCTGTGGGTTGTACCTATGAAATGAGAGTAGTAGGAAGTACTGGAGGTGTGCTTCAGGAAAATACCCAGAAAATATCATAGTTTGCATAACTGGTGGATATCGCCGGGCGACAACGAGTATCGCTGGTGATAGCTCTTGGTGAGCTGTGATTGCTGTGAAAAACCAGTTTTCTGGTACTGTAGGATGCTGCAGGGTTTTGGCTGGAAAGATATTCTAGTTGTGGCTGAGTTTGGAGATATAAAAAAGTCTCGTCGCTAACGCCAAGTGATAGTGACTATCGCTGGTGATAGCTTCTAAATAGTTTTTGTTGTTACGAAGCCTGTGTCCATGAGATAAGGTTTGTAGCATGAGAAGTTGTGAGCCGGGAGAGCCCATCTATTATCCATCAGTGTTGTTGGGTATTGTATCCACAATAACCCTAATTTGAAGAAGGGTCAAGTCAAGCTAAGATGAATTGAGGGTGTATTTGATATTGCTTTTTTAATTATGTACTTGCAAGTTTACAATGTCAAGTACACACCAATGTCAGGTTACAGTGGGTCAGTAAACACAGGACTACACAATGTAATCCCTCATTTCGTATGCCATCATGTTGACTCATTTGGAATCTCTCTATTGGGGTGTATTTCTATCCCAAGTACAGGAGAAGGATTAAGGAAGGCCAAAAACAATAAGTCAGAAACGTAGAATTTTACCTAAGTAAAATTCAATGAGTATGGTGAGTAATACACGTCAAATTCGTCAAGTATCCCCTTGATACTCATAGAATTCGTCGTGTATACTTCTCGATACTCGCTGAATTCATTGTATACACATAGGATAAATTCTCTGGGATTCCAGTATTTGACCAAGGCAAATTCGACGATTATCACTGGCGATACTCACCGAATTCATCGAGTATCACTAGCGATACTCGCCGAATTCGACGAGTATCCCAAGCGATACTCGCCGAGTATGTCCTAGGTAATTTTTGACGTAATTCATTAACCTAATTCGGCGAGTATCATACCTGATACTCGATGATTTTCGCCGAATTTTCCTTGTCAATTTTTCCGATTTGCTTCCTGGTTAGAAACCAACGGCCATGTACAGTACTTTTCAGGGTTTCAATTTTGGAAATCTTTTATAGCCGTTTGATTTCAAATCTCCCAATAAATACCTAAAATTATTTCGAAATCAGATAAGGAATCCAAGAACCTAATTTCTAAAATCAAAACCTCATATTTCCCAAAAAAGAATCCTGTCGGCCGACCTACGTTTTTCTCGAATTTCTTCCGATCGGCCGAGACTTCGAGCAATCTTCATCGCCGATGACTTCGTGGGATAGATCGCTTCTTTGTTCAAGATCTGTCTGTCTCCAGTCCTTGTTGGTCAAAGATCAAGGTTTTAGTTCCAAGATTTCAAGGTTATGAGTTCTCCAAGATTCAACTTCCAACCTTCCAAGAACGCCGGATCAAGATTGGAATCGTGTGTTGTTGTAACTTTATTTTGAATATTGTAGGAGATTCTTCTTCCAGTTTTGTAGATCCGCTTGTGGATCGAGAGAGTGATCCGATTGTGGATCGAGTGTGTAAATCTGGATTGTGGATCGAGTTGTAGGAGAGTTTGTTCTCCAAGTGGTAGGAGCTTCGTCTCTGAGGTGTAGGAGTTGGGAGTCCGAGGTGTAAGATTTGACGAAATCTGAGTTTGATGAAGTAATTGAATCTTCCCTTGGTGGGAGATAGACGTGGAGGGATAGTGGACATAACCAACTCAGGGATCCACTATAAAATCTCTGCGTTTGTGTGATTGATATTTTTGATTATTTTTATTCCGCAAAAGACGCAAACTTCACCTATTCACCCCCTCTAGGTGATTTAGGTCAACACTAGATACTTTCAAGTGGTATTAGAGGGAGATTGGTCAATAAAGGTTAACGCCTTGATCACGATCTCTGATCTAGCGTTCAGTGATTCTGCACTTTCACCATGGATCAAAGCAAAGAAATATCATCTATAAAGCTACCGGTGTGTACTAAGGAAAACTTTCCCATGTGGAAAGAATGAGTACGCTTCTTCATGAAAGCTGTTTATCCAAGGATCTTTCAGATATTGGAAGAAGGACCTCATATCCCTACTCAAACATCTACAATAAATCTGACAATCATGATTCCAAAGAAGATGATGGATCTTACTAAGGATGAGATTGTCATAGTATCCCTTGATAAGAAGGCTAAGAATATCATAGCGAGTGTAGTGGACGATTCCATGCTCCAGAACTTATTCCACTGAAAGTCTGCTAAAGAGATGTTGGACTGTCTGGTGGTCTTGATGGAAGGTACTGAAGATGTAACAGCCCAACTTTCAAAAAGGGGAACATTTTGGGTGACACGGCCTGGGACACGGGAATGTCCCAGGGCATGTCCTGCTCGGGTGCGTAGCAGTCATGAGGTCGACGAAAATGCATTTCACGAAGTGTTCGGGAGGGACACACCCAGTGACACCGGCATGACCTAGGCCGTGTCCTCCTTTGTGTCGACACCTTTGTGTCGACAACTCCTTTGTGTCGACACCTTTGTGTCGACAACTCCTTTGTGTCGACACCTCCTTTATGTTGACACCTTTGTCTCGACACCTCCTTTGTGCCGACACCTTTGTGTCGACAACTCCTTTGTGCTGACACCTTTGCATCGACACCTCCTTTGTGCCGACACCTTTGTGTCGACACCTCCTTTGTGTCGACACTTCCTTTATGTCGACACCACTTTTGTGTCGACACTCGAGTCTTTGGTTGACGAAAGTGGTTGATAGATGGAACACGCCTGTGACACGGGCGTGTACCCTCTGACACGGGCATGTCGAAGGGCGTGTCCCCCTTTGGTCGACGAAATTTGCTCGATGATCGTCGAGTGCCAGTACACGGCCCGTGTCACGGGCGTGACTTGGCCGTCACGGGCGTGTACCCTAGCTGTGACCTATTTCGGGATAAGGCGGTTTGTGCACCGCTTAGAGTACACAACCTGTGACATGGGCATGTCACAGGGCGTGTCGGACCCGAAAATCGATTTTTCGTCTTTTTCGTGGCCGTCCATTTTATTCAGCTGGGATCTAACAGCTGAGAGTCCTCCCTGCTTCCTTAAGGCCGAAAACTGAGAAAGAATTCTCATTATGTTGTTGCCTTCATCTTTCTAAAACATAGAAAGAGAAAGGGAGAGGAAGAAGTAGGAGAAGGAAGCGTAGCAGATCGCTGGTGAAGCTTGAGAGTGTCAAGCGGAGATCCGAGGCCATCTTTGCGGAGGAAAAGCTGCTGTGGTTTTGTCTAGACAGCTAGGAGCTCATGGCACCAAAGCGGTCTTCAAGGGTAACGACCTTTCTTCCTAGCCATGTGAAGGCTTCCTTTTTGGCATGTGCAACTGATTCCCCCACTAGAGGGTGGCTTGTTGTGGGAGTCTTTTAGATTGATTCATGGAATCCCCAATTTGGCATATAGATTCGAAAATGGAGTACGGGATAGGCATGCTGTGTAAAGCCCATCTGTACAGGTTGGTCTGGATTGGTGATGTTGCATATACGAATCGGAGAAGACTCCGTGATAAACGTGTAGTTTAGGAGTCGATGGGTTAACCCCATGAATGGAAGTAGCAGGAACTACTGGAGTGGTAGTCCAGGAAAATACCCTTGTGATGCTTGTGATGCTTGTGATGCATGTGCTATTGGGTTGTACCTGCGAAAGAAAGTAGCAGGAAGTACTGGATTGGAGGTCCAGGAAACACCCTATGTAATGCTTGATGTTCATGGGTGGACCTGTGAAAGGAATTAATAGGAAGTACTGGCGTGATAAGCCATGGAAATACCCTTGACATTTGTGATTTGCGGGGTCATACCTGTGAAGAGAGTAGGAGGAAGTACTGGTGTGCCCAGGAAATACCCGCTGATGTGTGAGATGAAATGGGTATAAGAGTAAGTACTTGTGCGCCCAGGAAAGCACCCAGGCTTGAATGCCAGAACAGGATCGGTGAGACCGACCCGCGCCTTTTTGTAGCTGCGAGTACGCCGTACTAGGTGATGGCAAGGCGATTTGAGCAACGGGGGGGGGGGGGGGGGGGGGGGTGGGGGGGTGAAGGATCTGACATGCGCTATGTCTGTCCGACGTGAGACCTGAAAGTGCGGTCTGTTGGAGCACATAGCAAGAGTCGTAGTCCTGCGTTCCATGACACAATGGGGGGCTACGAGCCAATCCCGGTGCATTATGACTAGAACTCTGGCTGCACGCCATGGAGTGAAATGCTCAATGTTTTACCATTGGGTTGTGACCCTGATACGGTGGTGTGACCCTAGTTTGCCGGTACACCAAGAATGTGCCTTGAGTGCACGGATCGTCGGGCCGAGTGGCTGATGGTTGTGATGGAATGTGTGCGTGAAAGCACATTATATGAGATATATATATGCTTGTGAAATGCTATGCCTGCAGGGAAGAATACCACTGCCCCGGGAAAGGGGTAGGGTCGTTATAATTTGGTCAGCTGAATGCTGACCGTTGCCTCTGTTTTCCACCGTTGGGTGGGCTATCCCTGTGCAGGTGTTGGAGAGTCGAGCAGGACGCATAAGGGCCGAAGTCCCTGCTGCATTTGCTGCTGCTACTGCTACTAGACCTCGCAGGCTAAACTTTAAAATGTTGTATTTTATTTATACGTGGACGGCCTGCGCGCCAATGTTGAGGCCACTGTTGTGAAAGCCCTGTAAGGCCATAAGGCCAACTGTTTGTATATGTAAAACATTCCTATGTTATATATAAATGAGGAGTTTTGATATGTTGGAAATTCAGGTGTGGAGTTTAAGTTTAGTGTTTAGGCTTCCGCTAGAATGCAATATGTTAGGGTGCACTGTGCTACTCTAGTATCATACCATAACTTCACCGCCTGTTTTTTGGTATATGCTTTGGGGCCCCGGCCGGACCTTCTAGTATATACTATGCAAACGGATGGGGTTGTTATATTTTTGGTATCAACTGTCTTGGTCTTTCCCTTTCGAAGTCGTGGTCGACTTCTTTTGTGGGGTGGCGAGCACGTGTACGTGCAAACCAAATTAACACGATTGAACTCCTGAATGTCCATGGTAGGAATGCAAATTCATGTGTTTGAGGAAGCTGCACATTCCTATATTATTGTTATTTCTTGTGTACGGTCGCTAATATGTGTGTCTTGTTCACTTATAGGTGACGCGGAGTGGAGCTGGGCTGTCGGAACCACAGCTTTCTGATGAAAGTACGACACCAGCCGAGGTGCCCACACATCCGCCTTCTGCGAAAACTGTACGATTAGTTGCTGAGGCTTTGTTTGCCATGATCCAAACCCATCCGATTGGTAGGAACAGCCGACATTGAGGCCAGAACAGGTGGCGGCGAGGCCAGAACCTGTTGCGGCTGCGGACCCTCGAGCAGCTGAACGGCAGTTGAAGCGGTTCATGAGCTTCCATCTGATTATGTTCTTGGGAGTGGGATCTCATGCGCAGGCTGAGGATTGGCTATCATGTATCAAGCGGATAATGATGGCGATTGGGTTGGAGGAGAATCAGAAGGTCACCTTAGCTACCTTCTTATTGGAAGGCGAAGCCCGTTTGTGGTGGGACGAGATGGAGTTACACCATTTGGCGGGTAGACCGTTGACACAAGTGTCCATGGAGGAATTCTCTAGACTCTTCCTGGCAAAGCACCTCCCGGCGACATAGCGTATTGCCATAGAGAACGAATACCAAAGGCTAACGCAAGGTGATGGCAGTGTGGAAGCTTACCTGCATGAGTTTACACGCTTGGGGCGGTATGCGGGTTCGATTTTTGCTGATGGGCAGAGGAAGACAAATAGGTTCTACGAAGGTCTATGGGACGAGTTGAGGTTCCTACTTTCTAGTTCGGTGAACCAAGGCTTCCAGGCGTTAGTCGACACTGCGTGCTCACTGGAAAAAGACATGAAGAGGGTGCATGGGAAGCGGGACTTGGCTGTGTCACAGCCGGAATTCAAGGTGCCCCGACCGGTGAAGTCATTTTCTAAGAAGAGATGGGGCAAGAAGTCCAAGGCGGCTGGACAAGCTCCTTATTCGGTTGCATCGGGAGCAACGTCGGGGGCCACCTCAAGGCCGGATACTCGTACATGCTTTAATTGTGGACGGGTGGGACATATAGTTCGGGATTTTCGGGTGCCGCTAAAAAGTGAAAAGAAGGCGGGAGCGTCATATGCAGAGAAAGGAAAGGCAGTGGTTGAATCCTCTGCATCGCAGGCACGACCCCGAGTCTACAATTTTGGCCTGCAGGAGGCCATTAATCAGAGTGAAATCATCACAGGTACGCGTTAAGTTATTGAGTATTGTATTGCTTGCATGCTTTGTTTATTGTCTATGCGTATGCGGCTTGTGTGTGTGACATGATTGGCATAGGATTTGTCATGATTCAGATGCTGGCATGAGCACTGTTTGATACGGGTGCGTCACATTCTTTTTTGTCTAATGAGTTCATAACGCAGCTTGGGATACCTAGTCGTGTGAAGACAGATAACAACAGAGTGGTGTTGCCGAAAGGTTGTATGATGCTTGCAGATCAAGCTTGCGATGTGGCGGTTCAGATAGGAAGTCGGGATTTCTGCTTAACTACATCTGTATTACCGATATCGGAATTTGACGTGATATTTGGTATGGATTTGCTCGCGGAGCAGCATGCCTTGATTGATTGTATTGCCAAAGAGATCACGTTGGGCCGGAATACCGAGCAGGAGATCAAGTTCGCGGGTATGCGAGGAGTGGGTGGGACGTTGATGTATGCACTCCAAGTTTTCAAAGATGTTCGGAAGGGCGCGGAGTTATACTTCACGCTAATTCAGGCAGTTGAGTCTAAGGCCAGTGTGTGCGATGTTCCAATTATATCGGAGTTTGCAGATGTGTTTCCCAAGGATCTCCCTGGGTTACCACCCCAGCGTGAGATTGACTTCATGATTTATTTGGTGCAGGCGCGAAACCTGTGGCCCGCTCGCCATATCGCGTCGCGCGAAAGGAAATGGCGGAGTTGAAAGTACAAAGGCAAGAGTTGCTGGAGCAGGGTTATATATGCCCAAGCTTGTCACCTTGGAGCTCCCCTGTGCTTTTTGTGAAAAAGAAAGACGACGGCTTGCAGTTATGTATTGATTACCGCGAACTGAACAAACTCACCGAGAAGAACAAATATCCAATTCCACAGATTGATGAGTTGTTCGATCAGCTCGTGGGGTTGACTGTCTACTCCATGTTAGACTTGAAGTCTGGTTATTCCCAGTTGAGAATTGGGAAAGGAGATATTCCCAAGACCGCATTTGGAACACGGTACAGGCATTATGAGTTCACGGTAATGCCGTTTGGGTTGTGCAATGCGCCCTCGGTGTTTATGGATTTGATGCACCGAACGTTCCGAGAGTACCTGGATCCATTCGTGATAGTGTTCATTGATGATATTCTGGTCTACTCTCGATCGAAATCCGAGCATGAGAACCACTTGCGGTTGGTGTTGAATACCTTGAGGCAGAATAAGCTCTACGCCAAGTTCTCGAAGTGCGAGTTTTGGCTATCATCGGTGGCTTTTCTAGGCCATGTTGTGAGTGGAGTGGGCATCACAGTGGATCCGGCAAAGATAAAGGCTATACAGGAGTGGCCGTTGTTGTCATTAGTGGCCGAGGTCAGGAGCTTCCTTGGACTGGCGGGCTACTATCGAAGATTTGTTGAAAACTTCTCGCGGATTGCTTTGCCGCTAACCACGCTGATGAGAAAAGATCAGAAGTTCATTTGGACGCCAGAGTGCGCACGAGCTTTTGAAGAGCTGAAGGTTTGGTTGACCACGACGCCTGTGTTGTCATCGCCATGTGGTACCGATGGATTTGTAATCTATAGTGACGCCTCGGGGAGCGGCTTAGGCCGCATTCTTCTGCAAAATAGGAAGGTACTTGCTTATGGCTCACGCCAGCTAAAGGTGCACGAGCAAAACTATCCCGTCCACGACTTAGAGTTGGCGGCGGTGATCTTTGCACTAAAGCTATGGCGACACTATCTTTATGGTGTGAAGGTGGAGATCTATACAGATCATTAGAGCCTAAAGTACCTATTGGAGCAGAAGGACTTGAATATGCAACAACGAAGGTGGTTGAAGTTCCTTGGGGACTACACCTTTGAGATTCATTATACGCTCGGAAAGGGAAATGTAGTCGCGGATGCCTTGAGTCGGAGAGCTCCGACAAGGGCGAGTTGGTTGCAGAAGCATGATGAACGTCTCATCCAGGAGCTAGAAGCGTTGGAGATTTCTTGTGTTGACAAGAATTCCACCGCCAATGCCTGTTTGAACTGGATGGAGTTGCAGCGTGACCTTGCAGAACGGATTTGACGAGCAACGGGGCTAGATGAAGATCTCCTACGCTATGCTAAAGATGGGCCAGAGGGAAAGTTCTCCTGGGATGACGGTCTTTTGCGGAAAGAGAGTCGTTTGTGGTTCCCAAGTTTGGGTAAATTGAGGGAAGAACTGATGTATGAAGCGCATTATACGAAGTAATCAATCCACCCAGGGAGCACAAAGATGTTCAGGGATATGAAAAAGTTGTTCTGGTGGCCAGGGCTGAAGAGAGATGTTGCTCATTATGTGGCCAAATGCCAAACCTGTGCTATGGTGAAGGCGGAATGCCAGAAGCCTGGCGGTTACTTGAAGTCGTTGCCTATTCCAGAATGAAAGTTCGACGATATTTCCATGGATTTTATGCGCGGGTTGCCGAGATCTTAGTGCGGAAATGATTCGATTTGGGTATTGTCGATCGGCTAACGAAAGTGACACACTTCCTACCGAATAGACCGGATGATTCGGTGGAAAGGTTGGCAAAATTATATGTGGAGCAGATTGTGCGGCTACACGGTGTTCCTCGGAGCATCGTAAGTGATAGAGATGGGCGATTCACATCAAATGATTGGAGGCTAGTTCATCAACTGTTGGGCATAAAGATGACATTCAGTATGACCTTTCATCCCCAAACTGATGGCCAAACTGAACGGACCAACAGGACGATGGAGGATATGCTCCGGATGTGCGCCCTAGACTTTGTAAAGAGATGAGAAGATCATCTCTATATGGTGGAGTTTGCCTATAATAATAGCTACCAAGCGAGCATCGGTATGGCACAATATGAAGCTCTGTATGGTCGGAAGTGTCATACGCCTTTAGCTTGGGTAGAAGCGGGCGAAGCCAGAGTTTATAATCGTAATGAAGTCGATGAAGCAAACTCGACTATACGTACTATTCAAGAGAGGCTACTCATAGCCCAGGATCGACAAGCGAAACACTACAATGCCAAGTACCGGAACATGGAGTTCGCGGTAGGTGACTAGGTATACTTGAAGATCAAGCCTTTCAAAGGTGTATCCAGGATTTGACGTCTTAAAAAGTTGAGTCCACGATATCTGGGTCCATTTGAAGTGGTCGAGCGAATCGGGGAAGCTGCTTATCGGCTAGCTCTATCGGCATACTTGAGTGGATTGCATGATGTGTTTCACATCTCGATGTTGCGGAAAGCCATTAAAGATTTAGCTCAACTGATCGCGGATGGTCGTGTGCCGGTAGAGTATGGGATAACGACGAAGGTTAGGCCCATTCAAATCGAGGATCGAGCCGAGAAACAGTTGCGGAACAAGATGGTCGGGATGGTCAAAGTCCGGTGGGATAATTGCGGCCATGAGGAGCTAACAAGGGAGCGAGAGCAAACCATGCGGGCTGACTTTCCCCAGTTGTTTCTGTAAAATGGTTGTATAGTGCACATTTTGTTGTAACATAAACTTTTGATGTTATAACATTTTGCTTGCTGGTTTCCTTCCTGTGTGCGAATTTTGAGGATGAAATTTCTTATAGGAGGGGAGGGTTGTAACAACCCAAATTTCAAAAAGGGGAAAATTTTGGGTGACACGGCTTGGGACACGGGCGTGTCCCAGGGCGTGTCCTACTCGGGTGCGTAGCAGTCGCGAGGTCGACGAAAATACATTCGACGAAGTGTTCGGGAGGGACACACCCAGTGACACGGGCGTGACCTAGGGCGTGTCCTCCTTTGTGTCGACACCTTTGTGCCAACACCTCCTTTGTGTCGACACCTTTGTGTCGACACCTCCTTTGTGTCGACACATCCCTTGTGTCGACACCTTTGTGTCGACACCTCCTTTGTGTCTACATCTTTGTGTCGACACCTTTGTGTCGACACCTCCTTTATGTCGACACCTTTGTGTCGACACCTCCTTTGTGTCGACACCTTTGTGTCGACACCTTTGTGTTGACACCTCCTTTGTGTCGACACTTCCTTTGTGTCGACACCTCCTTTATGTCGACACTCGAGTCTTTGGTCGACGAAAGTGGTCGATAGAGGGAACATGCCTGTGAAACGGGCGTGTACCCTCCGACACGGGCGTGTCGAAGGTCGTGTCCCCCTTTGGTCAACGAAATTTGCTCGACGATCTTCGAGTGCAAGTACACGCCTCATGTCACGGGCGTGACTTCGCCGTCACGGGCGTGTACCCTGGTCGTGACCTGTTTCAGGATAAGGCGATTTGTGCACCGCTTAGAGTACACGGCCTGTGACACGGGCGTATCACAGGGCGTGTCGGACCCGAAAAGTGATTTTGCAGCTTTTTCGCGGCCGTCCATTTTCTTCAGCTGGGATCTAACAGCTGAGAGTCCTCCCTGATTCCTTAAGGCCGAAAACTGAGAAAGAGTTCTCATTATGTTATTGCCTTCATCTTTCTAAAACTTTGAAAGATAAAGGGAGAGGAAGAAGGAGGAGGAAGTGGAGCTGATCGCTGGTGAAGCTTGATAGTGTCAAGCAGAGATTCGAGCCCACCCTTGCAGAGGTAAAGATGTTGCGGTTCTGTCTAGACAGCTAGGAGCTCATGATACTGAAGCGGTCTTCAAGGGTAACTACTTTTCTTCCTAGCTATGTGAAGGCTTCCTTTTTGGCATGTGCATCTGATTCCCCCACCAGAGGGTGGCTTGTTGTGGGAGTCTTTTGGGTTGATTCATGAAATCTCCAATTTGGCATATAGATCCGGAAATGGAGTATGGAATAGGCATGTTGTGTGAAGCCCATCTGGACATGTTAGTATGGATTGGTGATGTTGCATATACGAGTCGGAGAAGACTCCGTGATAAACATGTAGTTTAGGAGTCGATGGGTTAACCCTGTGAATGGAAGTAGCAGGAAGTACTAGAGTGGTAGTCTAGGAAAATACCCTTGTGATGCTTGTGATGTCCGTGCTATTGGGTTGTACCTGCGAAAGAAAGTAGCAGGAAGTACTGCATTGGAGGTCCAGGAAATACCCTTTGTAATGCTTGATGTTCATGGGTGGACCTGTGAAAGGAAGTAACAGGAAGTACTGGCGTGGTAAGCCATGGAAATACCCTTAACATTTGTGATTTGCGGGGTCATACCTGTGAAAAGAGCAGCAGGAAGTACTGGTGGGCCCAGGAAAGACCCGCTGATGTGTGAGATGAAATGGGTGTAAGAGTAAGTACCGGTGCGCCCAGGAAATCACCCTGGCTTGAATGTCAGAATAGGATCGGTGTGACCGACCCGTGCCTTTTTGTAGCCGCGAGTCCGCTGTACTCGGTGATGGCAAGGCGATTTGAGCAACGAGGGTGGAGGATCCGACCTGCGTTATGTCCGTCCGATGGGAGACCTGAAAGTGCGGTCTGTTGGAGCGCATAGCAAGAGTCGTAGGCCTGCGTGCCGTGACACAATGGGGGGCTACGGGCTAATCCCGGTGCATTATGATAAGAACTCTAGCTGCACTCCATGGAGTGAAATGCTCAATGTTTTACCGTTGGGTTGTGACCCTGATGCGGTGGTGTGACCCTGGTTTGCCGGTACACCAAGAATGTGCCCTGAGTGCACGGATCGTCGGGCCGAGTGGCTGACGGTTGTGATGGAATGTGTGCATGAAAGCACACACACACACACATATATATATATATATATATATATATATATATATATATATATATATATATATATATATATATATATATATGCTTGTGAAATGCTATGTCTTCAGGGAAGAATACCATTGCCTCGGGAAAGGGGTAGTGTCGTTATAATTTGGTCAGTTGAATGCTGACTGTTGCCTCTGTTTTCCGTCGTTGGGTGGGTTGTCCCTGTGCAGGTGTTGGAGAGCCGAGCGGGACGCATAAGGGCTGAAGTCCCTGCTGCATTTGCTGCTGCTGCTGCTAGCCCATGAAGGCTAAACTTTTAAATGTTGTATTTTATTTATACGTGGATGGCCTGCGCGCCAATGTTGAGGCCACTATTGTGAAAGCACTGTAAGGCCATAAGACCAACTGTTTGTATTTGTAAAACATTCCTATGTTATACCTAAATGAGGAGTTTTGATATGTTGGACATTCAGGTGTGGAGTTCAAGTTTAGTGTTTAGGCTTCCGGTAGAATGCAATGTGTTAGGGTGCGATGCACTACTCTAGTATCATACCGTAACTTCACCGCCTGTTTTGTGGTATATGTTGTGGGGCCCCGGCCGGACCTTCTAGTATATACTATGTAAACAGATAAGGTTGTTACATTTTTGGTATCACTATCTTGGTCTTTCCGTTTTGAAGTCGTGGTCGACTTCTTTTGTGGGGGTGGCAAGCACGTGTACGTGCAAACCAAATTAACACGATTGAACTCCTGAATGTCCATTGTAGGAATGCAAATTCATGTGTATGAGGAACCTGTGTGTTCCTATATTGTTGTGATTGCTTGTGTACGGTCGCTAATGTGTGTGTCTTGTTCACTTTTAGTTGACACGGAGTGGAGCTGGGCAGTCGGACACCCAGCATTCTGATGAAAGTATGACACTAGCTGAGGTGCCTACACCTCCACCTTCTGCGAAAACAGTACGATTAGTTGCTGAGGCTTTGTTTGCCATGATCCAAACCCAGCCGATTGGGCAGGCACAACCGACATTGAGGCCATAACAGGTGGCAAGGAGGACTGTTGCGGCTGAGGATTGGCTATCGTGCGTCAAGCGGATAATGACGGCGATTGGGTCGGAGGAGAATCAGAAGGTCACCTTAGCTACCTTCTTATTGGAAGGCGAAGCTCATTTGTGGTGGGAGGAGATGGAGTTACACTATTTGGCGGGTAGACCGTTGACACAAGTGTCCATGGAGGAATTCTCTAGACTCTTCCTGGCAAAGCATCTCCTGGCGGCACAGCGTATTTCCCTGGAGAACGAATTCCAAGGGCTAACGCAAGGTGATGGCAGTGTGGAAGCTTACCTGTATGAGTTTACACGCTTGGGGCGGTATGCTGGTTCGATTTTTGCTGATGAGCAGAGGAAGACAAATAGGTTCTACGAAGGTCTGCGGGATGAGGTGAGGTTCCTGCTTTCTAGTTTGGTGAACCAAGGCTTCCAGGCATTAGTCGACACTGCGTGCGCGCTGGAAAAAAACATGAAGAGGGTGCATGGGAAGCGGGACTTGGCTGTGTCACAGCCGGAATTCAAGGTGCCCCGACCGGCGAAGTCATTTTCTAAGAAGAGATGGGGCAAGAAGTCCAAGGCGGCTGGAAAAGCTCCTTCTTCGATTGCATCGGCAGCAATGTCGGGGGCCACCTCA
Source organism: Platanthera guangdongensis (assembly GCA_039583875.1). Lineage (NCBI taxonomy): Eukaryota > Viridiplantae > Streptophyta > Magnoliopsida > Asparagales > Orchidaceae > Platanthera > Platanthera guangdongensis. Next base: position 174,141,701 of record CM077158.1, on the reverse strand, counting down.
AGGCCGGATACTCGTACATGCTTTAATTATGGACGGGTGGGACATATAGCCCAGGATTGTCGGGTGCTGCCAAAGAGTGAAAAGAAGGCGGGAGAGTCATAGGCAGAGAAAGTAAAGGCAGTGGTGGAATCCTCTGCATCGCAGGCGCAGCCCCGGGTCTACAATCTTGTTCTGCAAGAGGCCATTAAGTAGAGTGACTTCGTCACAGGTATGAGTTAAGTTATTGAGTATTGTATTGATTGCATGCTTTGTTTATTGCATATGCATATGCGGCTTGTGTGTGTGACATGATTGGCACAAGATTTATCATGATTAGGAATACGCTGGCGCGAGCACTGTTTGATGTGGGTCCATTGCATTCTTTTCTGTCTAAAGAGTTCATAACGCGGCTTGTGATACGTAGTCATGTGAAGACAGATAACGTCAGAGTGGTGTTGCCAAATGGTTGTATGATGCTTGCGGATCAAGCTTGCGATATGGCGGTTCAGATAGGAAGTCAGGATTTCTGCTTAACTGCATCTGTATTACCGATATCGGAATTTGACGTTATATTTGGTATGGATTGGCTCGCGGAGCAGCATGCCTTGATTGATTGTAATGCCAAAGAGATCACGTTGGGCCAGAATACCGAGCAGGAGACCAAGTTCGCGGGTATGCGAGGAGTGGGTGGGACGTTAATGTCTGCACTCCAAGTTGTCAAAGTAGTTCAGAAGGGCGCGGAGTTATACTTCACACTAATTCAGGCAGTTTGTAACGCCCCGAAACTCAAAGGAGCGAAGGGGGGGACGTTTTGGGCCAGTTTGGGTGCTGGCTGCAGGCACACGGACTGGGACACGGGCGTGTCCCAGGGCGTGTCAAGCCTATGTCGACACTGAGCCGGGAAGTCGACACTTTGGTCTCGACATTGAGTCGAGACTGGGCACACGGCCTGCGACACGGGCGTGTCGCAGGGCGTGTCGACCCGTATCGACACTTAGCCGCGGAGTCGACGAGATTCGCTCGACGATGCATCGACAAGGCACACGGCCTGCGACACGGGCGTGTCGCAGGGCGTGTCGACCTGTCTCGACGATCGTCCCGGGGAGTCGACGAGATTTGCTCGATGATGCGTCGAGACAAGGCACACGGCCTAGGACACGGGTGTGTCCAAGGCCGTGTCATCAGGTCGACGATCTTCACTCGACGAAGTGTCGAGTGTCGAGACCGTGTACACGGCTTGGGGTCCAGGCGTGTTGAGGTGACACGGGTAGGGACACGGGCGTGTCCTAGAACCCGTGCAGTGCTCGGGTTGATTTTGGGGAAAAATGATGGGGTACACGGCCGGCCACACGGCCGTGTCAGGTGGAAAACGGGCATGTCAGCTCGAACACGGGCGTGTTCGATACCCGTGTGAGGTTCCAGGTGATTCGATTTTGACTGCGAATGAGGCACACGGCCCTGGACACGGGCGTGTGTCAGGCCGTGTTCGGTCCAGATTGGGCATTTCAGTCCCGAATCAAAGCCGTTCGTTTCCTTATTTTGAGATCCAACGGCTGGGGGTTGTTCCTGAAGGGATATACCCGGGTTTGGGCTTTCAAAACCCTCACTTTTCTTAACTTATCATCTTTATAAAAGCTTAGAGAGAGAGGAGAGCCAAGGGAGGAAGAAGGACCTAGATCCGGCCATTGGAGGAGCTTCGAAGCTCCAAATCGCGAGCCGACTCCGGATCCACGGAGGCAACGCTAGTGCGGTGGTTTTCATCCGATTACTTTTCCATGGCGCCAAAGAGGAACGCAAGGGTAACGATCCTCATCTTGAGCATGAGTAGCTCTTTTTCTTTGCATAGGAAGCCCGCTCTCGCGAGTTTGCGGAGAGTTGGAGGCGTTCCTTCGGGTAGATATGTGAAGTCCCCGTTATTTAGAGTCCGTAAGCGAGAACGAACATAGGCATGATGTGTGAAGCCTACCCGGACATGTTGGTCTGGATCGGTGATGTTGCATTGCATAAATACCGGAGAAGACTCCGTGTTATGGTTTGTTTTTCGGGTTTTCTACGCGGTAGATTGCAGCAGGGAGCCTTGGGGACTAACCCAAAGGTGCACCCGGAAAACTGGGCGGATACGAGATCTTGCCAATATGGAGGCCTGAGAACCAACTTGAACATAACCGAGTTATGTGAAATTGTGTGACGAAAATGGGACTCGGGAGAAGTTTAACCTGCACAAATGACTTAAATTGTCGTTGCGACGTGAGCACGGGTTAGATGGATCCGTACCCATATCTATGTCATTCGGGTTAAAGAGACCTAAGGTTACGTGGCACTTGCCGTTGGCATAGATGAGAGTCTTCGGCGGTCAATGGCTTAAATTGACGTGACCCATGCCGGGAAGAGAAATTGCTCATATGTTTGGCCGTCAAAGTGGCGGTGGTGGGTCCGGAATGTCCATGGCTTTAACTGACGTGACATCGACCGGTTCACCAAGAATGTGCCCTGAGTGCACGGGGTGTGTGGCCGTGTGAGCCTACGCCTGTGATGTAATGAATACTATTATATTGCTCGCTTGTGCTAATAAAACTGCAGGGAAGGAGCATTGCCGCCCCGAGTTGGGTGCGGGATCGTTATAATTTGGTCAGCATTACTGACCGTTGCCTTTTTGTTTGCCACCGTGCGGTGGTTATGTTGCTTGCAGGTGCTGCTGGACCAAGCGGTCAATAGCGGGCTAAAGCCCGAATGCGAAGCCGGCCCTTGAAGGCCTAATTGGAAGTGTTTACTGCTTTATTCAAGTGTGACCGGCCTGCGTGCCGTGGTTTGTAAAACATGTAATTTAAGGTGAAACATTTTGTAAGGCCTTAAGGCGTGTACGGTTGTATTTTGTAACATTCCTATTTTGGTATTAGTGGACATTCATGCTCTAATGTTGGGTTCTTTATTGCAACTTCTATTTAATGCTTCCGCTAGAATGCTCTGTGTAGGACGTTGAGATTTGTTGGATGGTTTCCATAAGTAACCACCCGGTCTGTATGTGGCATACGACGTCGGGCCCCGGCCGGACCTACTGCTATATGCTATGTGACGGATAGGGAGTGTTACACAGTTGAGCCTAAGGCAAGTGTGTGCGATGTTCCAATTATATCGGAGTTTGTAGATGTGTTTCCCAAGGATCTCCCTGGGCTACCACCCCAACGTGAGATTGACTTCACGATTGAGTTAGTGCCAGGTGCGAAACCTGTGGCTCGCTCGCCATATCGCATCGCGCCAAAGGAAATGGCGGAGTTGAAAGTCCAAATGCAAGAGTTGCTGGAGCAGGGTTATATACGCCCAAGCATGTCACCTTGGAGCTCCCCTGTGCTTTTTGTGAAAAAGGAAGACGGCGTCTTGCGGTTATGTATTGATTACCGCGAACTGAACAAACTCACCGAGAAGAACAAATATCCAATTCTGCAGATTGATGAGTTGTTCGATCAGCTCGTGGGGTTAACTGTCTACTCCAAGTTGGACTTGAAGTCTGGTTATTCCCAGTTGAGAATTGGGGAAGGAGATATTCCCAAGACCGCATTTGGAACACGGTACAGGCATTATGAGTTCACGGTAATGCCATTTGGGCTGTGCAATGCGGCCTCGTTGTTTATGGATTTGATGCACCAAACGTTCCGAGACTACATGGATCTATTTGTGATAGTGTTCATTGATGATATTCTGGTCTACTCTCGATCGAAATCCGAGCATGAGAACCACTTGCGGTTGGTGTTGAATACCTTGAGGCAGAATAAGCTCTATGCCAAGTTCTTGAAGTGCGAGTTTTGGCTATCATCGGTGGCTTTTCTAGGCCATGTGGTGAGTGGAGCGGGCATCGCAGTGGATCCGGCGAAGATAAAAGCCATACAGGAGTGGCCGATGTCAGGAGCTACCTTGGGCAGACGGGCTACTATTGAAGATTTTTTGAAAACTTCTCGCGGATTGCTTTGCCGCTAACTCCGCTGACGAGAATAGATCAGAAGTTCATTTGGATGCCAGATTGCGCGCGAGCTTTTGAAGAGCTGAAGGTTCGGTTGACCACGACGCCTGTGTTGTCATCGCCATGTGGTACCGATGGATTTGTAACCTATAGTGATGCCTCGGGGAACGGCTTAGGGTGCGTTCTTCTGCAAAATGGGAAGGTACTTGCTTATGGCTCACGCCAGCTAAAGGTGCACGAGCGAAACTGTCTCGTCCACGACTTGGAGTTGGCGGCGGTGATTTTTGCACTAAAGCTGTGGTGACAATATATTTATGGTGTGAAGGTGGAGATCTATACAGATCATAAGAGCCTAAAGTACCTATTGGAGCAGAAGGATTTGAATATGCAACAATGAAGGTGGTTGGAGTTCCTTGGGGACTACACCTTTGAGATTCATTATACGCCCGGAAAAGGAAATGTAGTCAAGGATGCCTTGAGTCGGAGAGCTCTAACAAGGGCGAGTTAGTTGCAGAAGCATGATAAACGTCTCATCCAGGAGCTAGAAGCGTTGGAGATTTCTTGTGTTGACAAGAATTCCGCTGCAAATGCCTGTTTGAACTGGACGGAGGTGCAGTGTGACCTTGCAGACCGGATTCGACGAGAAACGGGGCTAGATGAAGATCTCCTACGCTATGCTAAAGATGGGCCAGAGGGCAAGTTCTCCTGGGATGACGGTCTTTTGCGGAAAGAGGGCCGTTTGTGCTTCCAAAGTTTGGGTAAATTGGGGGAAGAACTGATGTATGACGCACATTATACGAAGTACTCAATCCACCCAGGGAGCACAAATATGTTCAGGGATATGAAAAAGCTGTTCTGGTGGCCAGGGCTGAAGAGAGATGTTGCTCAATATGTGGCCAAATAACAAACATGTGCTATGGTGAAGGAGGAATGTCAGAAGCCTGGAGGTTACTTGAAGTCGTTGCCGATTCCAGAATGGAAGTTTGACGATATTTCCATGGATTTCGTGCACGGGTTGCCGAGATCTCAGCGCGGAAATGATTCGATTTGGGTAATTGTCGATCGGCTAATGAAAGTGGCACAATTCCTGCCGAATAGACGGGATGATTCAGTGGAAAGGTTGGCAAAATTATATGCGGAGCAGATTGTACGGCTACACGGTGTTCCTCGGAGCATCGTAAGTGATAGAGATGGGTGATTCACATCGAACGTTTGGAGGCTAGTTCATCAACTATTGGGCAAAAGTTGACATTCAGTACGACCTTTCATCCCCAAACTGATGGACAAACTAAATGGACCAACAGGATGATGGAGGATATGCTCCGGACGTGCGCCCTAGACTTTGGAAAGAGATGGGAAGATCATCTCTATATGGTCGAGTTTGCCTATAATAATAGCTACCAAGCGAGCATCGGTATGACACCATATGAAGCTCTGTATGGTCGGAAGTGTCGTACCCCTTTAGCTTGGGTAGAAGCGGCGAAGCCAGAGTTTATAATCGTAATGAAGTCAATGAAGAAAACTCGAACATACGTACTATTCGAGAGAGGCTACTCATAGCCCAGGTTCGACAAGCAAAATACTACAACGACAAGCACCGAAACGTGGAGTTCGCGGTAGGCGACTGGGTATACTTGAGGATCAAGCACTTCAAAGGCGTATCCAGGATTTGACGTCTGAAAAAGTTGAGTCCAAGATATCTGGGTCCATTTGAAGTGGTCGAGCGAATCGGGGAAGCTGCTTATCGGCTAGCTCTATCTGCAGACTTGGGTGAATTGCATGATGTGTTTCACATCTCGATGCTGCGGAAAGCCGTTAAAGATCTAGCTCAAGTGATCGCGGATGATCGTGTGCTGGTAGACTATGGGCTAACGACGAAGGTTAGGCCCATTCAAATCGAGGATCGAGCCGATAAACAGTTGCGGAACAAGACGGTCTGGATTGTCAAAGTCCGGTGGGATAATTGCGGCCATGAGGAGCTAACATGGGAGCGAGAGCAAACCATGCGGGCTGACTTTCCCGAGTTGTTTCTATAAAATGGTTGTATAGTGCACATTTTGTTGTAACATAAACTTTTGATGTTATAACATTTTGTTTGCTGGTTTCCTTCCTGTGTGCGAATTTCGAGTACGAAATTTCTTGTAGGAGGGGAGGGTGGTAACAACCCAAATTTCAAAAGGGGAAAATTTTCGGTGATACGGCCTGGGACACGGGCGTGTCCCAGCAGGGCATGTCCTGCTCGGGTGCGTAGCAGCCGCGAGGTCGACGAAAATGCATTCGACGAAGTGTTTGGGAGGGACATGCCAAGTGACACGGGTGTGACCTAGGGCATTTCCTCCTTTGTGTCGACACCTCCTTTGTGTGGACACCTTTGTGTCGACACCTCCTTTGTGTCGACACCTTTGTGTCGACACTTCCTTTGTGTCGACACCTCCTTTGTGTCGACACTCGAGTCTTTGGTCGACGAAAGTGGTCGACAGAGGGAACATGCCTGTGATACAGGCGTGTACCCTCCGACACGGGCGTGTCGGAGGGCGTGTCCCCCTTTGGTCGACGAAATTTGCTCGACGATCGTCATGTGCAAGTACATGCCCCGTGTCAAGGGCATGACTTGGCCGTCACGGGCGTGTACCCTGGCCGTGACCTGTTTCGGGATAAGGCGGTTTGTGCACTGCTTAGAGTACACGGCCTGTGACATGGGCGTGTCACAGGGCGTGTCGGACCCTAAAAGTGATTTTCTGGCTTTTTCATGGCCGTCCATTTTCTTCAGCTTGGATCTAACAGCTGAGAGTCCTCCCTGCTTCTTTAAGGCCGAAAACTGAGAAAGAATTCTCATTATGTTATTGCCTTCATCTTTCTAAAACTTAGAAAGAGAAAGGGAGAGGAAGAAGGAGGAGGAGGAAGTGGAGCTGATCGTTGGTGAAGCTTGAAAGTGTCAAGCTGAGATCCGAGGTCATCTTTGCGGAGGAAAAGCTGTTGCGGTTCTGTCTAGCCAGCTAGGAGCTCATGGCACCGAAGCGGTCTTCAAGGGTAACAACCTTTCTTCGTAGCCATGTGAAGGCTTTCTTTTTGGCATATGCATCTGATTCCCACACCAGAGGGTGGCTTGTTATGGGAGTCATTTGGGTTGATTCATGGAATCCCCAATTTGGCATATAGATCCGAAAATAGTGTACGGAATAGGCATGTTGTGTGTATACCATCTGGACAGGTTGGTCTGGATTGTTGATGTTGCATATACGAATCGGAGAAGACTCCGTTATAAACGTGTAGTTTAGGAGTCGATGGGTTAACCCCATGAATGGAAGTAGCAGGAACTACTGGAGTGGTAGTCCAGGAAAATACCCTTGTGATGCTTGTGATGCCTTTGCTATTGGGTTGTACCTGCGAAAGAATGTAGCAGGAAGTACTGGATTGCAGGTCCAGGAAACACCCTTTGTAATGCTTGATGTTCATGGGTGGACCTGTGAAAGGAAGTAACAGGAAGTACTGGCGTGGTAAGCCATGGAAATACCCTTGACATTTGTGATTTGCGGGGTCATACCTGTGAAGACAGTAGCAGGAAGTACTGGTGTGCCCAGGGAAGACCTGCTGATGTGTGAGATGAAATGGGTGTAAGAGTAAGTACTGGTGCGCCCAGGAAAGCACCCAGGCTTGAATGCCAAAACAGGATCAGTGAGACCAACCCGTGCCTTTTTGTAGGTGCGATTACGCCATACTCGGTGATGGCAAGGCGATTTGAGCAACAGGGGGTGGAGTATCCGACCTGCGCTATGTCCGTCCGATGTGAGACCTGAAAGTGCGGTCTGTTGGAGCGCATAGCAAGAGTCATAGGCCTGTGTGCCATAACACAATGGGGGAGGGGGGGGGCTACGGGCCAATCCCGGTGCATTACGACTAAAACTTCGGCTGCACGCCATGGAGTGAAATGCTCAATGTTTTACCGTTGGGTTGTGACCCTGATATGGTGGTGTGACCCTGGTTCGCCGGTACACCAAGAATGTGCCCTGACTGCACGGATCGTCGGGCCGAGTGGCTGACGGTTGTGATGGAATGTGTCCGTGAAAGCACATTATATGAGATATATATGCTTGTGAAATGCTATGCCTGCAGGGAAGAATACCACTGCCCCGGGAAAGGGGTAGGGTCGTTATAATTTGGTCAGTTGAATGCTGACCGTGGCCTCTGTTTTCCATCGTTGGGTGGGCTATCCCTGTGCAGGTGTTGGAGAGACGAGCGGGACGCATAAGGGCTGAAGTCCCTGCTGCATTTGCTACTGCTGCTAGCTCTCGAAGGCTAAACTTTTAAATGTTGTATTTTATTTATATGTGGACAGCTTGCGCGCCAATGTTGAGGCCACTGTTGTGAAAGCCCTGTAAGGCCATAAGGCCAACTGTTTGTATATGTAAAACATTCCTATGTTATACCTAAATGAGGAGTTTTGATATGTTGGACATTCAGGTGTGGAGTTCAAGTTTAGTTTTTAGGCTTCTGCTAGAATGCAATGTGTTAGGGTGCGCTGCACTACTCTGGTATGATACCATAACTTCAACACCTGTTTTATGGTATATGCTGTGGGACCCCGGCCGGACCTTATAGTATATACTATGTAAACGGACGGGGTTGTTACAGAAGCAGTGAGATACAATCGTAGATTATTGCTGAACCAGGAGTATGAAGCCTTCAAGCAAGGGGATGATGACTCCATAGCTGACAGCTTTGAAAAGTTCTTCAAGTTTATGAACGGTCTCAGGAACTACGGCCGCGTCTTCAATTATGGTGAACTGAACGACAAGTTCCTTAGATTACTCACAAAGGACTGGGACACAAAGGTTGTATCTACCAGAGAATTTGGAAAGTTGCCGGAGATCGACCCTCAGAATCTTTTCGACAAATTGCTCTCCTATGAACTCCAAATGAACACCAGAAAGAAGGAGGAGCAAGCTAATCGATCTTAAAGCAACGAAAAGTCTACAACCCTAAAGGAAAAACGTTCACGAAAGTCTAGAGATGTGTCACCTATAAGGATACGAGCTCCAAACACCCCTGAAGACTCTGAGCCTAGGACGTCAGGCTCCAAGCTGTCGGATGGAGAATTCTCTCTCCTCTCCAGGCAGTCCAAAAGCTGCTGAGCAAGAGGAGAAAAATGAAGAATAATTCATCCTCTTTAGACTCCAGAAGATCACGTTGTGACGGTGATCGAACGACTAGAAGCTATAATAAAAATGACAGGAATAAATCCAAACTGAACAAACAACTCTGACGTTGTTTGCTACTATTATAACAAATCAGGTCACATGATTGCGGAGTGTCCCTACAAGAAGGAGAGCTCCAGGAAGGACGAGAAGAGATCCTTCAAAGGAAAGAAGAAAGACGAAAAGAGCTTCATCTCCAAAAAGACGAAGACTCACAGTGACAGTGACTCGAGTGAGTCCAGTTCTGAAGACGAAGAAGCCCAATTTTGGCTGATGGCTCAATCTGACGAGGAAGTGGGCGACTCAGAATTCCATGGGAACTTAAACTCGCACACAATTCTCACTGAATCAGAAACTTTCTTGAATGGTCATGAAGACTACTCCTCTAACGAGAACGAGTCAGAGTTGATGGCTCAGCACGAGCAGTTGTTAAAGGCTTTCGAAAAATGCCAAAATATTGTCTGAAAGCAAGTTAACGAGATTGCCTCCCTCAAGGCAGTGGAAGCAAATCTGAAGGAAGAAATTGCACAATTACTTCCTCTCAGAGATGAAGTCCACTCCATGAAAGAGAAACTCAAGAACTCGGCTGAGACGTTAAAATTGAAGGAAAAATATCTTGATGAGCTGGAATAAAAACTCGCGTTGGAGAGAAAACTTGTTGAGAGCCACTTAAAGCCGAAGACTGTTCTCCCTCTCATCGATGAGGTCTCAGCTTAAAATAAGGGTAGTGGTCCTGTCCACGTCGGTGGTAAGGGTAAGATTGCTAAGAAGGCTAGCGCCAAAAAAAAGGGGAAAGCCCCCATGAGTCAACCATCATTCAGGAAGTTAATCTTCCCAATGAATAAGTTTGACCTAGAGTCATCCTATGGTCATTATGCAAGGCCTACTCATGTAGAGCCCAAGACCAGATACCAAGGATCGACCCATCCTCATGACTTTGGTGCTAGCGTGTTCAAAGCACCGTATGAAGAGATTCAAATGAAGAGTTATGGTCCATATGTACATGGTCCTAACAAAAAGAAGGCACCAAAAGCCAAATCTGATGTGCTTAAGGAAAAGGAGATGAAGACACCCTGTGTATGCTGCAATAATGAGGCTTCCACCTCTAAGAATTCTACCACTACTAGACCTCACATTAAACGGGTAAAGCAGGAGTACAAGACTAGATACAATAGATTTGACAGTTGATGTTGCGGCAAAGTTGGTAACTTTTGTGCCGATTGCGGGTACAACCCAGCTAACTTTGTAAACCCACGGGTTAGAAATGCGAGGCCGACCACTCGCAAGGCTAAGGTTCCGAGGTGGAGTAAGCTGACCAAGAACCAAGGACCCAAATATGTTTGGGTTCCTAAGGTAAACTGATTTATTTTTGCAGGTATGTCCAAAGGCCAATAAAACGCAAATCTGGTACTTGCACAGCGGATGCTTGATAATACGGTTTGCAGTCAATTTTATTAGGGTATTTTCAGGGTTTTAAAGCAAATCATGTCTTGTAAAGTACTTATTTTGATTCCCCTTTGTATATATTTTTTGTCGCTAATGCGTTTTTTTCTGCTTTTTACAGGTTTTCACGGCTTTCAGCCGAATTTTGCTGTGACACGCCCCAAGGTCACGCCATACCCGGGCGTGTACCTAGGGCATGTAACCCAGAGGAATGAAGCAATTGGTCTGAAACTTCATTCCGTGGAAACTTAGTGTACACGCCCTCTGTCACGCAAGTGTCACATCCGACACGGGCGTGGTCCAGAGGCGTGTCCCCAGGTTCCGAGGAATCGCCGCAACGCGCTCGTTTTTCCCGCTCCACCGTCGCACCGAATGTGTCACGCCCCCGGGTCACGGCCGACCCGGGCGTGACATATGGGAGTGTACTTCAACAAGCACGCCTGTCACCTCCAGCATTCAATCCCAGCTCAACAAAGTCACGCCGCAAAGAACACGCCGCAGGTACACGCCCTACCAGGGCGTGATATTTGGGCGTGTACTTCAGCTACTTCGCCAGAATTAAATTCCAGCCCAAAAAAGTCGCACCGAATGTGTCACGCCCCAGGGTCACGCCCGACCCGGGCGTGACAGGGGGCGTGACCCGACCCGAAAAAATCTATAAATAGAGCCCATCTCCAAGGGTTCAAGGACACCTTTTGGATTGAGAGGGGAGGTTCTGTTCTTTGTATTTTTGAACTTTTTCAAGCATGTCTCTTCATTTTTAGCTCTTCTTATCTCTAGCTTAATGCTTTCCCTGTATTAGATCCTAGCTTCTTTCTATAGCATAATGTTAATGATAGTGTAGTTTACTTTCCATGCACTTGTAATCTCTATTTTTAAGTTGTAAGATCCCTGTTTCCATTAATAAAGAAGTGTTGTTTTTTTTTTCGTTTCTACTTTGCTTTCATTATTTTCTTCTACGCATCTTCTTTTCTCCATTTCACCATGAGTAACTAATCCTCCTTGTACTCTATCTTGATGATCCGAGGTTCGAGTTGATTAAGTTATGATGTTTTAACTATACTTTTTCTTTCTAAAGTTATACCTTGAATTACTCTTGATTAAAAACCCTACTTGGAGATATATCATCAATATGTATATTTTCCATCATTAGCTTTCATTCTTGGCTAGCCGAGAGGCTGATAGTTTGAAGTAAGCACTCAAGAGTAAAGAGAGTTGCACGTACCCCTCGAGAGAGGCAGACGTTAAATCTCCTGGATTGGAGTGAAATCCAATAGAGGGTTTCATAGCTTAAAGCGAGCTTTAGATCTCCGATCGGACGAGAGTTCGGTTGAGCATTCCTAAACTCAGGTAGGCACGGCTTCGAGAGAAGCGTGTTTACGCTTATGGAACCTCCACGGTCAAGGTTTTAGCTTTATTAAGTAAAAGTTTATTTTTGCATTTCTTAATCAACTTTAGCCGAGGTGATCCTCGATAGAGTGCTCTTCTCTTTCATTGTCTTAATCCCTCGCTGTAATCGTTTTAATAGCTCTTTATTTTTCCGCAAGCTTTTCTTTCTTAGCATAATACTTCTCTCCTCAATCGCATTTTAGTAATCTCTTAAACCCTAAAACATTCTTCGATAAGATAATGGTTCTCGTGTGAGTAAGATTAATTAACGGTTCCCGAATTTTAATACGACACTTGTGTCCCCTATCTGCATTTCGATAGGTATACTTGCCTTGTTGGACTGTTAGTTTGGTTATTTTCTCCTTGCGAATATTTTTAGACACCAAGTTTTTGGCGCCTTTGCCGGGGAAGCAACTTTTGTTAATAATTTGAAAACACGAATCTATTAATTTTATCACTTCTCTTTCTCACCCTCCTTCTTAAAATTATTAAGTACCGCTCTTAATAGAAACCCACATCACAAATTTTTCTACACCACCTAACTCTCTCAAAAAGGGCAAAGTGGCTCTAAATGCCACTATCTTGTCTAGTACCTTACGAACCCTTCACCGGGTAGCCCTTGGGAAGTTCGGGAGTTAAAACATAAAAAATCTATTTCAAAAAAAAAACAAACATCATTAGCTCTCTTTTTCTAGTTTATTTTATTCATCTTTCTTCTCTTCTCTTCTTCTAGTGTATGACCCGCGGGAGTCCGTCAGTTATTTTGGACCTGGACCACGAAATTGAGCGTACTCTTCGGAGAAGATCGCGATTTGAAGGCCCTACTACCCAAGTGCCGGTTGAGGATTCCGAGTCATTTTCTACTTTAAGAATGGAAGAACCCAACGTGGAGGAAGCCATGCAAAGGCCTATGTCCTATTATGCACGACCGAATCTCGAGGGTACAGAATCTAGTATAGTTCGCCCTGCAATAGCAAATAATAATTTCGAACTGAAGCCTAGCATAATTCAAATGGTGCAGCAGTATGTGCAATTTCACGGGCTTCAAGATGAAGATCCGAACGCACACATAGCCAGCTTTCTTGAGATTTGTGACACCTTCAAGATAAATGGTGTCACAAATGATGCTATTAGGCTAAGATTATTTCCTTTCTCCCTTAGAACTAAGGCTAAGCAGTGGCTGAACACTCTACCTAAAAATAGCATCACAACCTGGAATCAATTAACTGAAAAATTTTTTGCGAAGTATTTTCCGCCTGCTAAAACTGCAAAACTTAGGAATCACATTTCTGCCTTTGGACAAATAGACTCTGAGAACCTTTACGAAACCTGGGAAAGATTTAAAGAATTATTAAGACGATTCCCACATCACGCTCTGCCTGTATGGTTGCAGGTGCAGGCGTTCTATAATGGGCTAAATTAAAGCACAAAGCAAATGATAGACGCAGCTTCTGGCGGTACTTTAAACCATAAGACCCCGGAAGCAGCTCTTGAGCTGTTTGAGGACATGTCCATGAACACTTACTAGTGGAATGTGCCTAGGTCCCGCCCAAACAAACCTGCAGGTCTCTTTGAAGTGGACAATGTCTCCCAACTCGCACTGCAAGTTGAAATATTAAGCAAAAAAATTACGGAGATGACTGCTGCCTCCGCCCCTCAGGTATGGGAATTTGCAACTCCTCCCCCCGAACATTTGGATTATGTAAATAATATGCCTAGAACTGCTTTTAATAATTTTTCTGCTGCAAATTTTCATCCTCCTGGTTTTAATTTTCCGAATAGTTATAATCCTGCGTTAAGAAATCATTCGAATTTTTCGTGGAGCAATCCATCGAATGCTATGCGCCCGCCACCGCAAAGTGATTTTTCTGAACCACCACCACCTCCTCAAAGTTTTCCAAAACCTCCAAGTTTGGAGGAAATGTTTTCAAAATACATGAATGCTAATGACGCTACGATTAGAACCTTAACTGGAAGCGTTAAAAATTTAGAAAATCAGGTAGGACAGCTCGCTAAAATAATTTCTGATCGACCCGTAGGGGCTCTTCCTTCCAATACCGAGCCCAAACTGAGAGAGCAAGCGAAAGCTATAACTCTTCAGAGTGGGAAGAAAGTTCCTGGTATGGTAAGTGAAGAACCTGAGGAAAGCTCCGCTCCCGCTTTAAAAAATCAAAGCTCCGCTCCCGCTTTAAAAAATCAAAGCTCCGCTCCCATTTTAAAAATTCCACCTTCTGCCGAAGAAGTTATCACCCATGTTTTAGAAAAAGAACTCACTCCACCACCCACCTTTAAAAATAATCCATCCCCGCCATACCCTTCCGAACTTAATAAACAACGACAGGACGATCAATACACCCATTTTTTAGAAATGTTTAAACAAATCCACATAAATCTGCCTTTCCACGAAGCCATATCCCAAATGCCGAAGTACGCAAAATACCTTAAGGACCTCCTGACCAACAAGAAGAAGTTAGAGAACCTTTCGCATGTCACGTTAAATGTCGAGTGCTCGGCGGTTTTGACAAACGGATTACCGAAGAAAATCAGTGACCCTGGTAGTTTCTCTATCCCGTGTGTCTTTGGTGATCTCTTTGTAAAACACGCTTTAGCCGACCTAGGTGCGAGTATTAATCTTATGCCCCTCTCGTTGTTTAAAAAGTTACGAATTGGTAGTCTCAACCCCACACGCATGAGTATCCAGCTCGCCGACAGATCGGTCAATTACCCGTTAGGTATAGTAGAGGACGTCCTAGTCAAGGTCGACAAGTTCATCTTCCCGGTGGACTTTGTCATTTTGGACATCGAAGAAGATGTCGAGGTTCCCCTGATCCTTGGCCGGCCCTTCCTTGCCACCTCCCGAGCTATCATTGACATAAGCAATGGTAAGCTCTTCCTTCGAGTAGGCGACGACGAAGTAACTTTCTCTATCACCCCCTCGATGAAAAACACCCTAGCCAATGATGACTCATGTTTCTTTGTAAATGTCGTAAGTGAAGAGTCATCCTCTCACCTCTCTGATTTCGAAAAAGAATTTTTTGATTTTCTTTCTTATACTGCTCCAACTGAATCGCTACATTTAAGTGAAGAGTCCTCCTCTCACCTCTCTAATTTTGAAAAAGAATTTTTTGATTTTTGTTCCTCTTCTACTCCTCCAACTGAATCACTGCGAGAAGCCGCCTCCGCCGCTAGCCCCACCCCTTTCAAATTACCATACAAAGAAAAATTTTATGAACATATTGTTTTTGAAATAGATCAGATTTCAAAAATGTCATATGAAGACCCCCTACCCTGGAACTGAAAGAACTACCAGAGCACCTTAAATATGTTTTGTTAGAAAAGGATTCTAAGCTGCCCGTCATAGTTTCAGCCTATCTTACGGATTCGTAAAATGATAAACTCCTTTTAATTTTACGTAAGCATCGCAGAGCCATTGCTTGGCAGCTTTCTGATATCAAGGGCATAAGACCATCCTTCTGTACTCACAAAATATTAATGGAAGATAATTCGCGTAACTCTATACAACCTCAGCGCCGTATAAACCCAAACATGAAAGAAGTAGTTAAGGGGGAGGTTATGAAGTTGTTAGATGCCGGAATTATCTATCCCATATCAGACAGTAAGTGGGTTAGCCATGTCCAGGTAGTACCAAAGAAGGGAGGGATAACGGTAATAAGTAATGAAAATAATGAATTAATCCTGACACGGGCGGTGACCGGTTGGCGAATGTGTATAGATTATCGTAAGCTAAATCACGCCACCCGCAAGGATCACTTCCCCTTGCCATTCATCGATCAGATGTTAGAATGACTTTTCGGACATAGCTTTTATTGTTTTCTCGATGGCCTCTCGGGGTATTTACAAATCCCCATCTCTCCCGAGGATCAGGAGAAAACTACGTTTACTTGTCCCTTCGGCACCTTCGCCTACCGAAGAATGCCGTTTAGATTGTGCAATGTGCCAGCTACATTCCAGCGATGTATGCTCGCTATCTTTGACAAGTACGTAGAAAGCATCATGGAAGTTTTCATGGACGATTTCTCCGTGTTCGGTGATTCCTACGATAGTTGCTTAGAGAACCTTGAAAAAGTCTTAGAGCGATGCGAAGAAACTAACCTCGCCTTAAATTGGGAAAAATGCCATTTTATGGTGAGGGAAGGGTTAGTTTTGGGACATAAAATTTCTGAAAGAGGTATTGAAGTAGACGTTGCAAAAATAGAAGTTATCGAGAAGCTGCCGCCACCTACGAACATAAAAGCTATAAGAAGTTTTCTAGGTCACGCGGGTTTCTACCGCCGCATCATAAAGGACTTTTCCAAAATCACCAAGCCCCTTACCCATCTCTTAGAAAAAGATGCCCCATTCATCTTTGATGACCTCTGTCTAGCTGCCTTCAATTTAATAAAAGAAAAATTAGTTAATGCCCCAATCATGATAGCTCCAGTGTGGGAATTTCCATTTGAAATAATGTGCGATGCAAGTAGTTATGCGGTGGGAGCCGTTTTAGGCCAACGCATATCTAAAAACTTCCACCCCATCTATTACGCTAGTAAGACACTCACATCTGCACAGGAAAATTACACCATGACCGAGAAGGAGCTCCTAGCCGTAGTATTCGCTTTTGATAAATTTCATCCTTATATTATTCTTTCAAAAATTATTGTGTTTACGGATCACTCGGCCCTCAAATATCTTCTTTCCAAAATGGATGCCAAGCCGCGCTTGATTCGCTGGGTCTTACTCCTCCAGGAGTTTGACTTAGAGATTCGTGATAAGCGAGGAGCCGAGAACTTGGCCGCCGACCACCTTTCGTGCCTAGACAACCCGTTTGCAAAAAAATTAGACGAAAATTCTTTTAATGACTATTTCCCCGATGAGAAGCTGTTCATAATTAACACATCTACTTCTCCTTGGTTTGCCCGCATTGACATCTATCTAGTGGCTCGTGTGCTCCCAAAAGAGTTTTCATCTCAGCAAAAGAAGAAATTCTTTTCTGAGCTAAAGAACTATTTTTGGGAGGACCCGCATCTTTTCAGAATTTGTGCCGACCAAATGATAAGGAGGTGTGTTTCTTATGAAGAAGGGTTAAATATTATTAAACATTTGCATGAAGGACCGACAGGTGGGCACTATCAAGCAGCTCGCACCGCTCACAAAGTGTTAAGCTCGGGTTTTTACTGGCCTACCCTGTTTAAAGACGTGCATGCCTTTGTGAGTAGGTGTGATAGTTGCCAACGGTCGGGGAATATTTCGAATAAAAATGAAATGCCACAAAATTATTTCCTAGAGTGCGAAGTTTTCGACCTCTGGGGGATTTATTTTGTCGGCCCTTTCCCTTCTAGCTTCAGGAATAAGTACATTTTAGTTGCCGTTGATTATGTTTCGCGTTGGGCCGAAGCCCAAGCTCTTCCTACAAATGACGCCCGAGTCGTAGTTAATTTCCTAAAAAAATTATTTTCTCGCTTCGGTACACTGCGCGCTATCGTTATTGATAGGTGTTCCCATTTCTGTAACGCGCAATTTTCAAAAATCCTAACTAAATATGGCGTTACTCATAAGCTTTCCACTGCCTACCACCCCCAAACTAACGGACAAGTCGAAGTAGTAAATAGAGAAATAAAAAGAATTTTAGAAAAGACTGTTTCTATATCTAGAAAAGACTGGTCAGCAAAATTAGACGATGCTCTATGGGCCTACCGAATAACATATAAAACTGCCCTCGGATGTACGCCATATCGGTTGGTTTATGGAAAATCCTGTCATTTGCCCGTAGAATTAGAACACCGCGCTTTTTGGGCCTTAAGATTTGTTAACTTCGATCCCCACTCTGTCGGCAATTTTAGAAAATTCCAACTTAACGAACTCGACGAGTGGCGCTCTAACGCTTATGAAAATAATAAATTTTATAAAGAGCGGACGAAGCATTTGCACGATAAACATCTTAGGTACCCAAAAACCTTTAAGCCGGGCGACCAAGTTCTTTTATATAACTCCCGATGACGTTTATTTTCGGGAAAACTAAAATCACGATGGTCTGGGCCATTTCCAGTAAAAGAAATTTTTCCGTATGGCACGGTTTTAGTTTCGCACCCTGAAAAGGGTGAGTTCAAAGTGAATGGGCAGTGTCTTAAACTTTATCTCCGTGGTGATGTCAGTCCAAATTGTATTAATATTCTTCTACACAAACTTTAAACTAACTGGACACCGTCTAGTTACTTGCTACTTTGGACAAATAATCGTCCAGACAATATTTTTTTTAATGCGTCGAGATCAAACGACGCTTTAAACAAAGGGCGCTCTTGGGAGGCAACCCAATCTTTTTTTTGTTTTCTTTATTTTACATTTTTGCCCCGGATGGTTCCGCCAAGCTCAAGCTTCTGCGATCGCCTGCTCCAATGCTGCTAAATCCATCACACAGTCCAACAAAAGACCTTTCCAGAAGACTCAAAGCACAAGCATGGGGGAGCGGCATCACTGAGCTTTCGCTGCAAAATAAAACCCGGGAAGTACCTCTTTTTCAATTCTGTCTTTCATTTCTGTACTTTAATTTTCTCTCGTTCTCCAACCTCCTTTTCTATTGAGGACAATGTAGATTTTAAGCTTGGAGGAGGACTTCCTCCTTCTTTTTGCTTTTTGTAAATATCTTTTACTTTTTTGTAAATATTCTTCAAAAATCCAAAAAATCTAAAAATCCAAAAAATATATATATATATATAGCTGCATTTTGGTATTTCAATAAGTACCCCATGTTTATGTTTTGTTTTTTCTCAAACTTCTTTATAAACAACGTAGTTAATTATAATTTTTCTAATCATTTTTTTATCATATTTCACAAGTAAAATGTTGGTCATGCTGTGTTTCTAATTCACGGTAGCATGTTAAGGTGAAATATTTCTCTAAAACGTGCATTTCTATTATGGTTTTCCGTTCTTTATTTTCTTTACTTTCTCTAAAATTTATCATCCACTATTTTCCTTTTCGTCTTTAGATAATTTTTGTAAGGACAACTTTTGAATAACGTAGTAGATATGAACGATCCAAGTCACATATTATTTTTATTTTCAAGATAATTTCATCAATCTTCTTTTATTATCTCGAACTTGTTTTTTGAAATTTTTCAACTCTATGTTTTAAATAAATTTAAAAAAACGTGAAAAATGATTTAGGCCATTTTTGTTTACGTTTGAGCTTTCTTGCCAACCTAATATTTTTTACCACTAGTTAGCCGCTTTTGAGCCTTTTTTTTTCAAATTCATTTGATAACTCCACATAGCATTTCATTCTCACCAAAGCCAAAATTCCTACTAATCATGCAAAATTTTTTGAGTTTCATTCTAAAATTTTCATGATAGGAAATTTTGTGTTATCTTTGGAGAAATTGTTGTAAAAAAGTGTACTCAAAAGCAATGTTTGATTTTTTCTGGCCAATTCAACATGAAAGAAAAATTTTTTATGGCCTTTGTTTTGAAAAAAGAAAAAAAATGAATGATGAAAAAAAAAATAATAAAGAAGAAAAAGAAACACAATATATATATATATATATATATATATATATATATATATATATATATATATATATATATATATACATATTTTGTTTAAAATAAAATTTTTTTGAAACTCCGTGTTTTGGTTTAGTGTGATTTTAAGCCTCCATGTTTATATTTGAATATTCAATCCTATTCATAATCCAAAACCAAACGTTTCGGTCATATTAAGTCCTTTTGATTCACGCCTTTTAAATTTTATTTAACAACTAAGAAAAGAAGAAAAGTAAATCATTTTAGTTTTAGATTTAAACTTAGATTTTTGTTATTTAATTGATATAATTATAATGCGTTGCTTGGATCTAGTAATAACTCAATACGTTCTTTTCATTTTTGTTGCCTTGCTTAAATCTATTTAAAGAATTTCGTCAAAATTCTGGATGATTTATTTTTATTAAGTAAAGTTTATAAAAGTTAAATCATACCAAAATAATTGTTTTAGATTTACGTTTTACATTCTCCCTACCTGGAATTTCGCATAGTACTTGTGTAAACATGATTAAAACTTTTTTGAATTAGTCATTTTTTATGATTAGCTAGTTTTTATATCTTTGCTTGGGGACAAGCAAAACTTAAGCTTGGGAGAATTTGATAATACGGTTTGCAGTCAATTTTATTAGGGTATGTTCAGGGTTTTAAAGCAAATCATGTCTTGTAAAGTACTTATTTTGATTCCCCTTTGTATATATTTTTTATCGCTAATGCGTTTTTTTCTGCTTTTTGCAGGTTTTCACGGCTTTCAGCTGAATTTTGCTGTGACACGCGCCAAGGTCACGCCCTACCCGGGCATGTACCTAGGGCGTGTAACCCAGATGAATGAAGCAATTGGTCCGAAACTGCATTCCGTGGAAACTTAGTGTACACGCCCTCTGTCACGCCCGTGTAACATCCGACACGGGCTTGTTCCAGAGGCGTGTCCCCAGGTTCCGATGAATCGCCGCAATGCGCTCGTTTTTCCCGCTCCACTGTCGCATCGAAAGTGTCACGCCCCCGGGTCACGCCCGACCCGGGCGTGACATATGGGCGTGTACTTCAACAAGCACGCCCGTCACCTCCAGCATTCAATTCCAGCTCAACAAAGTCACGCCGCAAAGAACACGCCCCAGGTACACGCCCTACCAGGGCGTGACATTTGGGTAGTGTACTTCAGCTACTTCGCCAAAATTAAATTCCAGCCCGAAAAAGTTGCACCGAATGTGTCACGCCCCAGGGTCACGCCCGACTCGGGCGTGACAGGGGGGCGTGACCACACCCAAGAAAATCTATAAATAGAGCCCATCTACAAGGGTTCAGACACACCTTTTGGATTGAGAGGGGAGGTTTTGTCCTTTATATTTTTGAACTTTTTCAAGCATGTCTCTTCATTTTTAGCTCTTCTTATCTCTAGCTTAATGCTTTCCCTGTATTAGCTTCTAGCTTCTTTCTGTAGCATAATGTTAATGATAGTGTAGTTTACTTTCCATGCACTTGTAATCTCTGGTTTTCAAGTTGTAAGATCCCTATTTCCATTAATAAAGAAGTGTTGTTTTCTTTTTCGTTTCTACTTTGTTTTCATTATTTTCTTCTACGCATCTTCTTTTCTCCATTTCACCATGAGTAACTAATCCTCCTTGTACTCGATCTTGATGATCCGTGGTTCGAGTTGATTAAGTTATGATGCTTTAACTCTACTTTTTCTTTCTAAAGTTATACCTTGAATTACTCTTGATTAAAAACCCTACTTGGAGATATATCATCAATATGTATATTTTCCATCATTAGCTTTCATTCTTGGATAGCCGAGAGGCTGATATTTTGAAGTAAGCACTCAAGAGTAAAGAGAGTTGCACGCACCCCTCGAGAGAGGCAGACGTTAAATCTCCTGGATTGGAGTGAAATCCAATAGAGGGGTTCACAGCTTAAAGCGAGCTTTATATCTCCGATCGGACGAGAGTTCGGTTGAGCATTCCTAAACTCAGGTAGGCACGGCTTCGAGAGAAGCGTGTTTACGCTTATGGAACCTCCACGTTCAAGGTTTTAGCTTTATTAAGTAAAAGTTTATTTTCGCATTTCTTAATCAACTTTAGACGAGGTGATCCCCGATCGAGTGCTCTTCTCTTTCATTGTCTTAATCCCTCGCTGTAATCGTTTTAATAGCTCTCTATTTTTCCGCAAGCTTTTATTTCTTAGCATAATACTTCTCTCCTCAATCGCATTTTTGTAATCTCTTAAACCCTAAAACATTCTTCGATAAGATAATGGTTTTCGTGTGAGTAAGATTAATTAACGGTTCCCGGATTTTAATACGACACTTGTGTCCCCTAGCTGTATTTCGATAGGTATACTTGCCTTGTTGAATTGTTAGTTTGGTTATTTTCTCCTTGCGAATATCAGTAGACACCAGAACACGGCCTGACATTCCCTGTTACATGCCCGTGTCACAGGCCGTGTCACTTAAGCGGTAGGCAACCGACTTAGCCAAACCAGTACACAACCATGTGACACGCCCGAGTCACATGCCGTGTCACTTGACATGCCTTCCGACACACCTATTTCACTGGTCGTGTCACTGACACAACACAATATCCACTTAACCCTAGCGGGACACGGCCTTGGGACATGCCCGTGTCCCAAGCCGTGTTCACTAGGACACACCCGTGTCCTCAGGCACACGCATTCCCGGCTAAATCGTGTAACTGACACGCCCTGTGACACGCCCGTGTCACAGGCCGTGTACTCTGCACTCGACGATCGTCGACCAAAATTCATCAACCACACACCGAACAGCCCAACCCAAGCACGACATGCCCTGGGACACGCCTGTGTCCCAGGCCGTGTCACCCATGCCTGAACCCAAATGGACTTTGGGGTGTTATAATCCTCCACTCCTTCAAAGAAATTTCATCCTCGAAATTTGGCTCCCTACAATCAGCCATGCAAACACTTAATGTTGCACCATTCGCAACCATTCACTCGAACAAATCGAGCCGGGTTCGAGCTCAAAGGCCATGGCTTGTCTCACCCACAAAGCATCGTACAAACTAAACAATACATGCAACATATACATACATCCCTAACTTCCATTTGTGCACATGCAGTCACAAAATTGATCAAGTGATCGAGAAACAAACACATCATCGAGCTATATCATACTCCAGCGATCACTTCACTGTCACAAGTGTGCACCAACATGTCGACACTTAGCTGCGGAGTCGACGATATTCGCTCGACGATGCGTCGACAAGGCACACGGCCTGCGACACAGGCATGTCGCAGGGCATGTCAACCTGTCTCGACGATCGTCCCGGGGAGTCGACGAGATTTGCTCGACGATGCGTCGAGACAAGGAACACGGCCTAGGACACGGGCGTGTCCAAGGCCGTATCATCAGGTCGACGATCTTCACTCGACGAAGTGTCGTGTGTCGAGACCGTGTACACGGCTTGGGGTCCAGGCGTGTTGAGGTGACAAGGGTAGGGATACGGGCGTGTCCTAGAACCCGTGCAGTGCTCGGGTTGATTTTGGGGAAAAATGATGGGGTACACGGCTGGCCACACGGCCGTGTCAGGTGGAACACGGGCGTGTCAGCTCGAACACGGGCGTGTTCGATACCCGTGTGAGGTTCCAGGTGATTCGATTTTGACGGCGAATGAGGCACACGGCCTTGGACACGGGCGTGTGCCAGGCCGTGTTCGGTCCAGATTGGGCATTTCAGTCCCGAATCAAAGCCGTTCGTTTCCTTATTTTGAGATCCAACGACTGGGGGTTGTTCCTGAAGGGATATACCCGGGTTTGGGCTTTCAAAACCCTCACTTTTCTTAACTTATCATCTTTCTAAAAGCTTAGAGAGAGAGGAGATCCAAGGGAGGAAGAAGGACCTAGATCCGGCCATTGGAGGAGCTTCGAAGATCCAAATCGCGAGCCGACTCCGGATCCACGGAGGCAACGCTAGTGCGGTGGTTTTCATCCAATTACTTTTCCTTGGCGCCAAAGAGGAACGCAAGGGTAACGATCCTCATCTTGAGCATGAGTAGCTCTTTTTCTTTGTATAGGAAGCCCGCTCTCGCGAGTTTGCGGAGAGTTGGAGGCGTTCCTTCGGGTAGATATGTGAAGTCCCCGTTGTTTAGAGTCCGTAAGCGAGAACGGACATAGGCATGATGTGTGAACCCTACCCGGACATGTTGGTCTGGATCGGTGATGTTGCATTGCATAAATGCCGGAGAAGACTCCGTGCTATGGTTTGTTTTTCGGGTTTTCTACGCGGTAGATTGCAGCAGGGAGCCTTGGGGACTAACCCAAAGGTGCACCCGAAAAACTGGGCGGATACGAGATCTTGCCAACATGGAGGCCTGAGAGCCAACTTGAACATAACCGAGTTATGTGAAATTGTGTGACGAAAATGGGACTCGGGAGAAGTTTAACCTGCGCAAATGGCTTAAATTGTCGTTGCGACGTGAGCATGGGTTAGATGGAACCGTACCCATATCTATGTCGTTCGGGTTAAAGAGACCTAAGGTTACGTGGCACTTGCCATTGGCATAGATGAGAGTCTTCGGCGGTCAATGACTTAAATTGACGTGAGCCATGCCGGGAAGAGAAATTGCTCATATGTTTGGCCGTCAAAGTGGCGGTGGTGGGTCCGGAATGTCCATGGCTTTAACTGACGTGACATCGACCGGTTCACTAAGAATGTGCCCTGAGTGCACGGGGTGTGTGGCCATGTGAGCCTACTCCTGTGATGTAATGAATACTATTATATTGCTCGCTTGTGCTAATAAAACTGCAGGGAAGGAGCATTGCCGCCCCGAGTTGGGGGCGGGATCGTTATAATTTGGTCAGCATTGCTGACCATTGCCTTTTTGTTTGCCACCGTGCGGTGGTTATGTTGCTTGCAGGTGCTGCTGGACCAAGCGGTCAATAGCGAGCTAAAGCCCTAATGCGAAGCCGGCCCTTGAAGGCCTAATTGGAAGTGTTTACTGCTTTATTCATGTGTGACCGGCCTGCGTGCCATGGTTTGTAAAACATGTAATTTAAGGTGAAACATTTTGTAAGGCCTTAAGGCGTGTACGGTTGTATTTTGTAACATTCATATTTTGGTATTAGTGGACATTCATGCTCTAATGCTAGGTTCTTTATTACAACTTCTATTTAATGCTTCCGCTAGAATGCTCTGTGTAGGACGTTGAGATTGGTTGGATGGTTTCCATAAGTAACCACCCGGTCTGTTTGTGGCATACGGCGTCGGCCCCCGACCGGACCTACTGCTATATGCTATGTGACGGATAGGGGGTGTTACACAGTTGAGCCTAAGGTAAGTGTGTGCGATGTTCCAATTATATCAGAGTTTGTAGATGTGTTTCCCAAGGATCTCCCTGGGCTACCACCCCAACGTGAGATTGACTTCACGATTGAGTTGGTGCCAGGTGCGAAACCTGTGGCCCGCTCGCCATATCGCATCGCGCCAAAGGAAATGGCGGAGTTGAAAGTCCAAATGCAAGAGTTGTTGGAGCAGGGTTATATACGCCCAAGCATGTCACCTTGGAGCTCCCCTGTGCTTTTTGTGAAAAAGGAAGACGGCGGCTTGCAGTTATGTATTGATTACCGCGAACTGAACAAACTCACCGAGAAGAACATATATCCAATTCTGCAGATTGATGAGTTGTTCGATCAGCTCGTGGGGTTAACTGTCTACTCCAAGTTGGACTTGAAGTCTGGTTATTCCCAGTTGAAAATTGGGGAAGGAGATATTCCCAAGACCGCATTTGGAACACGGTACGGGCATTATGAGTTCACGGTAATGCCATTTGGGCTGTGCAATGCGGCCTCGTTGTTTATGGATTTGATGCACCAAACATTCCGAGACTACCTGGATCTATTTGTGATAGTGTTCATTGATGATATTCTGGTCTACTCTCGATCGAAATCCGAGCATGAGAACCACTTGCGGTTGGTGTTGAATACCTTGAGGCAGAATAAGCTGTACGCCAAGTTCTTGAAGTGCCAATCTTGGCTATCATCGGTGGCTTTTCTAGGCCATGTGGTGAGTGGAGCGGGCATCGCAGTGGATCCGGCGAAGATAAAAGCCATACAGGAGTGGCCGATGTCAGGAGCTACCTTGGACAGACGGGCTACTATTGAAGATTTTTTGAAAACTTCTCGCGGATTGCTTTTCCGCTAACTCCGCTGACGAGAATAGATCAGAAGTTCATTTGGATGCCAGATTGCGCGCGAGCTTTTGAAGAGCTGAAGGTTCGGTTGACCACGACGCCTGTGTTGTCATCGCCATGTGGTACCGATGGATTTGTAACCTATAGTGATGCCTCGGGGAACGGCTTAGGGTGCGTTCTTCTGCAAAATGGGAAGGTACTTGCTTATGGCTCACTCCAGCTAAAGGTGCACGAGCGAAACTGTCCCGTCCACGACTTAGAGTTGGCGGCGGTGATTTTTGCACTAAAGCTGTGGTGACAATATATTTATGGTGTGAAGGTGGAGATCTATACAGATCATAAGAGCCTAAAGTACCTATTGGAGCAGAAGGATTTGAATATGCAACAACGAAGGTGGTTGGAGTTCCTTGGGAACTACACCTTTGAGATTCATTATACGCCCGGAAAAGGAAATGTAGTCAAGGATGCCTTGAGTCGGAGAGCTCTAACAAGGGCGAGTTGGTTGCAGAAGCATGATAAATGTCTCATCCAGGAGCTAGAAGCGTTGGAGATTTCTTGTGTTGACAAGAATTCCGCTGCAAATGCCTGTTTGAACTGGACGGAGGTGCAGTGTGACCTTGCAGACCGGATTCGACGAGAAACAGGGCTAGATGAAGATCTCCTACTCTATGCTAAAGATGGGTCAGAGGGCAAGTTCTCCTGGGATGACGGTCTTTTGCGGAAAGAGGGTCGTTTGTGCTTCCAAAGTTTGGGTAAATTGGGGGAATAACTGATGTATGACGCACATTATACGAAGTACTCAATCCACCCAGGGAGCACAAATATGTTCAGGGATATGAAAAAGCTGTTCTGGTGGCCAGGGCTGAAGAGAGATGTTGCTCAATATGTGGCCAAATAACAAACTTGTGCTATGGTGAAGGAGGAATGCCAGAAGCCTGGAGGTTACTTGAAGTCGTTGCCGATTCCAGAATGGAAGTTTGACGATATTTCCATGGATTTCGTGCACGGGTTGCCGAGATCTCAGCGCGGAAATGATTCGATTTGGGTAATTGTCGATCGGCTAACGAAAGTGGCATAATTCCTGCCGAATAGACAGGATGATTCAGTGGAAAGGTTGGCAAAATTATATGCGGAGCAGATTGTGCGGCTACACGGTGTTCCTCAGAGCATCGTAAGTGATAGAGATGGGTGATTCACATGGAACGTTTGGAGGCTAGTTCATCATCTATTGGGCAAAAGTTGACATTCAGTACGACCTTTCATCCCCAAACTGATGGACAAACTAAATGGACCAACAGGATGATGGAGGATATGCTCCGGACGTGTGCCCTGTTAAATTTTCTCAACGTGGTCAGCAAGATAGCCCAAACGCCAAATTAATATCTTCGGAACTACCCAGTTCGCACGTTGAACCAGCGGAAACCAAGGACTAGAGGAACAAAGGTAAATCACAACAAACAATGGAAGCACAAGCAGGTCTATTATCCATTCACTTCTTTACACTGCGAGGCATACATAGCGAGACATGATTTCGCTAGTATAACAGCTGAAAAACAGAAGCACCAAAAAACAAGCCGGGCGGACAGAACCCGAGTCCGCCGAGACCGCGAGGTCGCCGAGGTCGCCGAAGCCGCCCGAACTATGCTGCAATCCGCCGAATACCACGGAGTCCGCCGAAGCCGCGAGGCTGCGCGGACACACCGTTATTCGCCTTCTGCTGAACCCGAACTGAGGAACACCCCTACCCGCCTGAAGCCGGCGGACAGGTTATTGAAGCTGGCAAAGATGAAACAGAACTGACAAGCCGCAGAGCGACCTCCTGCTGAGTCCGCAGAGACCGGACTCTTCCAAGCACTTGACCGAAGTCACAGCCACACTCCTGGCTCCTTGAAGTTATCCGCGCGACCTGCACATAGCAAACCGTCAGCCTGAAACAATCCGTGCGGACTGGCAAACACAGACCGCACACTTCGCACAACCCAACTTACTGTTCACTCAAGTTACTGTAGATGTGCCAGGGGGGTCCTATTTATAGGCCGGGTGAGGAGTGTGGTCACCGCCCAAGAGATAGCGACACCGCCCCAGCCCGCGCGAAAACAAACCACCGTCCGCTGAGTCCGCGAGGACTTAGCCGGTCACCAAGGAAAACCGCCAGGAGAAAGGCAACCAATGACGAACCCTCTCCAGTCCGCCTAAGCTAAGCGGACATGGCATCAGCCCGCAAAGCTCCAACCGCTTCAGGACAGCAAACCCCCTTCAATGGCTGTCCGCACCAACCCGAGGCAGTCCGCAAGACACACACCTCAATCCGCCACAAGTCCACGACCAAAGGCAGCTAAAGACAGACCGCCCGGTCACAGCGGACTCGGCGGATATGGCGGACACACTGAACTCGGCACCAAGTGTGACCAAGCCCAAACCATAAGGGGCTGATGCGAGCTTGGCGGACGCAAAACTCCAGTCCGCCAAAACACCACAGTGCAGACCACCACAGTCCGCGAGCTCCTCGCACTCCTGCCCTATCACAGCGATCAATCCCGGACTCCAAAACTAGGCCGCCACAACGATCTCCACAGCAACTCCCTGCTGTGCCACCAGAGCTCGACAAGGCCTCAGCCAAGATCTAAGCTTAGTCCGCAACAGCCAATACCGCGGACACATCAGTCTGCAAGCTTCCCGCGGACAAGAGCCAACCCGCCTTTCAGCACAAGCTTGCACCCGCGACCACTGAGCAAAGCACCAGTCCGCAAGCCTCTCTATCCGCAGATACTAGGCCGCACCAAACCGTGGACTCCATGCAACAACCCGCTCAGAACACAGCCGGCTTCCACCAGACTTTTCACCAGGCCGCAAACCTCAGTCCGCCCAGTCCGCCCAGTCCGCCAAGGCTGTCCGCCACAGGCCGGGCGGCCTGTCCTGTCACCCACTTCCACTTCACAAATTTCAACACTCCCCCTTGAAGTGAGAAGTGGTGACCAAGCCCAGCAAGCTGCGCAAGCGTTCAAAGGGCCCCTTCGACAGTGGCTTCGTGAAGATGTCAGCAAGATTATCCTCACTCCGAACATGCCCGACCAGCAGAGACCCCTCCAACACCTTCTCCCTGATGAAGTGGTGATCAATCTCTATATGCTTGGTCCTGGCGTGGCACACTGAATTGTTAACCAGTTTGAGAGCACTCTCATTGTCACCCCGGAGTAAAGTAGGCCCTTGCACTTCTTCATGAACATCCTCTATAAGCCTCCTTAACCAAACGGCTTCCCGAGCAGCCAAGGCCGAAGCCTTATACTCCGCCTCCGTGGTTGAAACCGACACTGAGTCCTGCTTCTTGCTACACCATGAGATGCTAGCTGATCCGCAAGTGAACACATAACCTGAAGTAGACCTTCGATCATCCGAATCACCGGCATAGTCAGCATCCGTATACCCGAGCAATGCAACTTCCGCGTCCCTTCTATAGAGGAGTCCCATGTCAGAAGAAGCCTTGACATACTTCAGAATTCCCTTCGCCGCCACTAGATGAGATTGCCTTGGTTCAGCCATATACCGACTTACTCGGCCAACAGCATAAGCGATATCCGGCCTTGTAATCGTCAGGTAAATCAAGCTCCCAACAAGAGCCCTGAACACCAAGGGATCATGAATAACCCTTCCCTCATCTCGTCGAAGCTTCAGCCCAGATTCCAGTGGAGTAGAGCACTTCTTCCCTTCGCCCATGCCAAACCGCTTCACAATGCGATCAGCATACCCTTTCTGGCTAATGAGAACCCCGCACTCCTTCCTCTCCACTTCCAGACCAAGAAAGTGATGCAACTCTCCCAAGTCTTTCATCTCGAAGCGTATAGCAAGCTCTGCCCTGAGCCTTGCTACTTCCTCCTCCGAGTTCCCTGTGATGATCATATCATCCACATACAGCAGGACCAAGACTCTTAGCTCTCCCTTCTTCTTGACGAACAAGCTTGAATCCGAGTTGGAAGCCAGGTATCCACAGAATTGAAAGTTCTCTGCAATCTTCCCATACCACGCTCGAGGAGCTTGCTTCAACCCATAGAGAGCCTTCCTGAGTTTGCAGACATAGTCCGGATGCTTCTCAGAGACAAAACCAAGCAGCTGATCCATGAAGATGTCCTTGTCAATCTCTCCGTAAAGAAAGGCATTCTTCACATCAAGTTGCCACAACCTCCATCCCTTGCAAGCAGCCAAGGCGATCACCACTCTTACAGAAGTCATCTTCGCAACTGGACTGAATGTCTCCTCATAGTCTTCTCCATACTACTGTGAGAATCCTCTAGCGACCAGGCGAGCCTTGAACCGATCAATGCCCCCATCAGCCTTCTTCTTCAACTTATACACCCACTTGCAAGTAACCAGAGTAACGCCATCAACCTTGGGCACAAGGTCCCAGGTTTCATTCTTCTTCAGAGTATCAATCTCTTCCTTCATGGCATCATCCCACTCCTTCACTCCAGTGGCCTCGTTGAAGTTTGCAGGCTCTCGCTCATCCAGAGGACCTGCAAAGAAGCAGGAGACAAAGCTCACTGCATTCCCATCACAGTACCGAGTCGGTGGCTTAACCACCCTCTTCGATCTCCGAAGACACGGCTCCTTGCTCACGGCTTCCGTTGCTTATTCAGGCTCCACTCCTACCTGGGGCAAGCATTGAGCAGTGCTCCCCCTGCTTCCTGAGCCAGAAGGCTCAGCCTCGGAGTTCGAAGCAACAGGAGCTGCTGGTGAAACAGCAAGCTCCTCTTCCAAGCCTTCAGCAGCCTCCACTGGTGCATCATCATCCTTGCTACTTCCGGTTAGCTCCACCGAGCCACCTCCATATGACGTCAGCTCATCGAAGACAACGTCTCTTGACACCACGAACTTCTTCGTCACAGGGTCCATGCACTTCCATCCCTTCTTCCGCCCATCATAGCCAACAAAGACAAGTTTCCTTGCCTTCGCATCCAGCTTTGTCCGTGAAGCATCCGGGACATGCACGTAGCAAGTTGAACCGAACACCCTAAGGTGTTCAACACTCGGCTTCTCCTTCAGCAACAGCTCAATAGGAGTCTTCATGTTGATAGGGCTGAGTGGCATCCGGTTGATAACATAAGCAGCACAAGACATTCCCTCCGCCCAAAAGGACCTTGGGATATCTTTCGCATGCAGCCAGCATTTGCAGGTTTCCGTCAAATGACGGATCTTCTGCTCCGCTACCCCATTCTGTTGTGGAGTGTGAGCACAAGTAAGCTCCCGTTGGATCCCGTGCTTCCTGCAGAAGTTAGAAAACTCGAAAGAGACAAACTCCCCCCGTTATCAGTTCTAAACTTCTTAACCCGCAAGCCAAGCCGGCCTTCTACCAACTCCTTGAACTCCACGAACAACCGGAAGGCTTCCGACTTCTCCTTTAAGAAGTACACCCAAGTATACCTTGAGTAGTCATCAACCAAGACAAGCATGTATCTACTTCCAGCAAGGCTGGCAGTAACCGTCGGTCCCATCAGGTCGCCATGAATACACTCCAATGGTTTCTTGCTCCTTGTTTGTGATTTATCAAACGGAAGGCGATGTGACTTACCGTATTGACAGCCCGCACAAACATGCCCATCACCAAAGGAGGACAACTTCGGCAACCCCCTCACCAGACTTCTACTCGCCATTGCCTTTAGCTTGTCCATGCCAACATGCCCCAGCCTCTCGTGCCAGATAGCCGCACTATCATTGGCCCTCATTCTATCAACATAAGCACTGGTGGAAAGAACATGCAAGCTCTTCACCCTTCTCCCAACATGAGCAACATCAGCCTTCACCGCTGATACGTTGCGAAGGAACCTCACGTCTGTTGGCCCAAACAGAACGTGATACCCAGCGTCCACCGCATTGGTCACCGAGAAGAGGTTCTTCTTCATGCCCGGTACGTGATACACACTCCTTAACGTAAGTGGCCCCTGATCACTACCCAATGACACGACCCCCTCTTTCTCTACTGCATAAACAGTATTATCAGCAGTGATAATAACTTCATTACCTGAGTAAGCCTGCATGGAGGTGAACATCGATTTGTCTCCGGTGAGGTGATGACCACACCCAGAGTCCACGATCCACTCGCCGCTGAAGTCCTCAGCAGACAAGGCCCGGACACAAGTGCCCGTCAAGAAAGCTCCGCCCCATTCTGCTTCTTCACTTCTCGAACAAGCTTCCTCCTTTCCCGCGGCATGCCCAGGCTGCAGTTTGACCTTACAGTCCCGCTTGAAGTGCCCACGCTGATGACACTGGTAGCACTTCAGATTCTTCTTCCAGTCCTTAGGAGCATTGCTCCTCTCCGGCGGATATGAAGTTGAAGTCTCCTTCTCAACAGCGGCCTGCACCTTCTTCTTCTTCCCTTCCCATCCTTTCTTCTTTCCTGAGAAGAGAGCTTCGCTGCCTTCCTGATTCAGGTTCACTCCAGCCATCTGCCTTGCTAAGCTCTCCTGCGAGGCAAGCAGATTCTCCAGCTCCAGCAACGACGGCTGAGTAGCCCACCCTTGAACAGATGTGACAAAGGCCACATACTCCTTCCGCAAGCCGCGGATAATGTGCCTTTTCATCTTTGCCTCAGAGATAGACTCATCAGGATCCAGTGCCGACAGCTCAGCACACAAGCTCTTCATCTTTAAGAAGTACTTGGAGATGGAAAGGTCTCCCTGAGTTGCCCTGGCCAACTCATTCTCCAGGAACTGAAGCCGCGCCACATTCTTCCTATTGAACAACTCATCAATGGTCGTCCAAATATCAGCAGCCGACTCACATCCAATGATGTGATCAAACAGTTCCGGAGACACAGCTCTCTTCAGAACGAACTCCGCCTTAGCATTTGTTCTTCTCCAGAGCCTCACCTGCTCAGCAGTACCGAAAGCAGCAGTGACTTCCTGCCTGTCGTCTCCACCAACGACATCCCACAGCTCCTCGCCAAGAAGATAACTCTTCATGCACGACTTCCACTTCTTGAAGTTAGTCGGCGTTAAGAGTTCAATGCCCAGACCTCTTGCTAAGCTCCCTTCCATTGCAACACCTGTTGGCAACCTTCCAGCAGCTCCGAGCAACAACACAGGTTGATCACCACTCAATCACAGAGTAACAACACTGGTTGACTTCCGCTCACGCAACTGAACCTCAGTAACCTCAGAAACCTGGCTCTGATACCATGTTAAATTTTCTCAACGTGGTCAGCAAGATAGCCCAAACGCCAAATTAATATCTTCGGAACTACCCAGTCGCACGTTGAACCAGCGGAAACCAAGGACTAGAGGAACAAAGGTAAATCACAACAAACAATGGAAGCACAAGCAGGTCTATTATCCATTCACTTCTTTATAATGCGAGGCATACATATCGAGACATGATTTTGCTAGTATAATAGCTGAAAAACAGAAGCACCAAAAAACAAGCCGGGCGGACAGAACCCGAGTCCGCCGAGACCGCGAGGTCGCCGAGGTTGCCGAAGCCGCCCGAACTATGCTGCAATCCACCGAATACCACGTAGTCCGTCGAAGCCGCGAGGCCGCGCGGAAACACCGTTATTCGCCTTCTGCTGAACCCGAACTGAGGAACACCCCTACCCGCCTGAAGCCGGCGGACAGGTTATTGAAGCTGGCAAAGATGAAACAGAACTGACAAGCCGCAAAGCGACCTCCTGCTGAGTCCGCAGAGACCGCACACTTCCAAGCACTTGACTGAAGTCACAGCCACACTCCTGGCTCCTTGAAGTTATCCGCGCGACCTGCACACAGCAAACCGTCAGCCTGAAACAATCCGTGCGGACTGGCAAACACAGACCGCACACTTCGCACACCCCAACTTACTGTTCACTCAAGTTACTGTAGATGTGCTAGGGGGGTCCTATTTATAGGCCGGGTGAGGAGTGTGGTCACCTCCCAAGAGATAGCGACACCGCCCCAGCCCGCGCGAATACAAACCACCGTCCGCTGAGTCCGCGAGGACTTAGCCGGTCACCAAGGAAAACCGCCAGGAGCAAGGCAACCAATGACGAACCCTCTCCAGTCCGCCTAAGCTAAGCGGACAAGGCATCAGCCCGCAAAGCTCCAACCGCTTCAGGACAGCAAACCCCCTTCAATGGCTGTCCGCACCAACCCGAGGCAGTCCGAAAGACACACACCTCAATCTGCCACAAGTCCACGACCAAAGGCAGCTAAAGACGGACCGCCCGGTCACAGCGGACTCGGCGGATACGGCGGACACACTGAACTCGGCACCAAGTGTGACCAAGCCCAAACCATAAGGGGCTGATACGAGCTTGGCGAACGCAAAACTCCAGTCCGCCAAAACACCACAGCGCAGACCACCACAGTCCGCGATCTCCTCGCACTCCTGCCCTATCACAGCGATCAATCCCGGACTCCAAAACCAGGCCGCCACAACGATCTCCACAGCAAATCCCTGCTGTGCCACCAGAGCTCGACAAGGCCTCAGCCAAGCTCTAAGATTAGTCCGCAACAGCCAATACCGCGGACACATCAGTCCGCAAGCTTCCCGCGGACAAGAGCCAACCCGCCTTTCAGCACAAGCTTGCACCCGCGACCACTGAGCAAAGCACCAGTCCGCAAGCCTCTCTATCCGCAGATACCAGGCTGCACCAAACCGCGGACTCCATGCAACAACCCGCTCAGAACACAGCCGGCTTCCACCACACTTTTCACCAGGCCGCAAACCTCAGTCCGCCCAGTCTGCCCAGTCCGCCAAGGCTGTCCGCCACAGGCCGCGCGGCCTGTCCTGTCACCCACTTCCACTTCACAAATTTCAACACGCCCTAGACTTTGGAAAGAGATGGGAAGATCATCTCTATATGGTCGAGTTTGCCTATAATAATAGCTACCAAGCGAGCATCGATATGACACCATATGAAGCTCTGTATGGTCGGAAGTGTCGTACCCCTTTAGCTTGGGTAGAAGCGGCGAAGCCAGAGTTTATAATCGTAATGAAGTCAATGAAGAAAACTCGAACATACGTACTATTCGAGAGAATCTACTCATAGCCCAGGTTCGACAAGCAAAATACTACAACGACAAGCACCGAAACGTGGAGTTCGCGGTAGGCGACTGGGTATACTTGAAGATCAAGCACTTCAAAGGCGTATCCAGGATTTGACGTCTAAAAAAGTTGAGTCCAAGATATCTGGGTCCATTTGAAGTGGTCGAGCGAATCGGGGAAGCTGCTTATCGGCTAGCTCTATCTGCAGACTTGGGTGGATTGCATGATGTGTTTCACATCTCGATGCTGCGGAAAGCCATTAAAGATCTAGCTCAAGTGATCGCAGATGATCGTGTGCTGGTAGACTATGGGCTAACGACGAAGGTTAGGCCCATTCAAATTGAGGATCGAGCCGATAAACAGTTGCGGAACAAGACGGTCTGGATTGTCAAAGTTCGGTGGGATAATTGCGGCCATGAGGAGCTAACATGGGAGCGAGAGCAAACCATGCGGGCTGACTTTCCCGAGTTGTTTCTATAAAATGGTTGTATAGTGCACATTTTGTTGTAACATAAACTTTTGATGTTATAACATTTTGCTTGCTGGTTTCGTTCCTGTGTGCGAATTTCGAGTACGAAATTTCTTGTAGGAGGGGAGGGTGGTAACAGCCCAAATTTCAAAAAGGGGAAAATTTTGGTGATACGGCCTGGGACACGGGCGTGTCCCAGCAGGGCATGTCCTGCTCGGGTGCGTAGCAGCCGCGAGGTCGACGAAAATGCATTCGACGAAGTGTTCGGGAGGGACACGCCAAGTGACACGGGTGTGACCTAGGGCATTTCCTCCTTTGTGTCGACACCTTTGTGTCGACACCTCCTTTGTGTGGACACCTTTGTGTCGACACCTCCTTTGTGTCGACACCTTTGTGTCGACACCTCCTTTGTGTCGACACTTCCTTTGTGTTGACACCTCCTTTGTGTCGACACTCGATTCTTTGGTCGACGAAAGTGGTCGACAGAGGGAACATGCCAGTGACACGGGCGTGTACCCTTCGACACGGGCGTGTCGGAGGGCGTGTCCCCCTTTGGTCGACGAAATTTGCTCGACGATCGTCGTGTGCAAGTACACGCCCCGTGTCAAGGGCATGACTTGGCCGTCACGGGCGTGTACCCTGGCCGTGACCTGTTTCGGGATAAGGCAGTTTGTGCACTGCTTAGAGTACACGGCCTGTGACATGGGCGTGTCACAGGGCGTGTAGGACCCTAAAAGTGATTTTCTAGCTTTTTCATGGTCGTCCATTTTCTTCAGCTTGGATCTAACAGCTGAGAGTCCTCCCTGTTTCTTTAAGGCTGAAAACTGAGAAAGAATTCTCATTATGTTATTGCCTTCATCTTTCTAAAACTTAGAAAGAGAAAGGGAGAGGAAGAAGGAGGAGGAGGAAGTGGAGCTGATCGTTGGTGAAGCTTGAAAGTGTCAAGCTGAGATCCGAGGTCATCTTTGCAGAGGAAAAGCTGTTGCGGTTCTGTCTAGCCAGCTAGGAGCTCATGGCACCGAAGCGGCCTTCAAGGGTAACAACCTTTCTTCCTAGCCATGTGAAGGCTTTCTTTTTGGCATGTGCATCTGATTCCCACACCAGAGGGTGGCTTTTTGTGGGAGTCATTTGGGTTGATTCATGGAATCCCTAATTTGGCATATAGATCCGAAAATAGAGTACGGAATAGGCATGTTGTGTGTAGCCCATCTGGATAGGTTGGTATGGATTGGTGATGTTGCATATACGAATCGGAGACGACTCCGTTATAAACGTGTAGTTTAGGAGTCGATGGGTTAACCCCATGAATGGAAGTAGCAGGAACTACTGGAGTGGTAGTCCAGGAAAATACCCTTGTGATGCTTGTGATGCCTGTGCTATTGGGTTGTACCTGCGAAAGAATGTAGCAGGAAGTACTGGATTGCAGGTCCAGGAAACACCCTTTGTAATGCTTGATGTTCATGGGTGGACCTGTGAAAGGAAGTAATAGGAAGTACTGGCGTGGTAAGCCATGGAAATACCCTTGACATTTGTGATTTGCGGGGTCATACCTGTGAAGAGAGTAGCAGGAAGTACTGGTGTGCCCAGGAAAGACCTGCTGATGTGTGAGATGAAATGGGTGTAAGAGTAAGTACTGGTGCGCCCAGGAAAGCACCCAGGCTTGAATGCCAAAACAGGATCGGTGAGACCGACCCGCGCCTTTTTGTAGGTGCGATTACGCCATACTCGGTGATGGCAAGGCGATTTGAGAAACGGGGGGTGGAGTATCCGACCTGCGCTATGTCCGTCCGATGTGAGACCTGAAAGTGCAGTCTGTTGGAGCGCATAACAAGAGTCATAGGCCTGTGTGCCATAACATAATGGGGGAGGGGGGGGGGGGGGGCGGGCGCTACGGGCCAATCCCGGTGCATTACGACTAGAACTTTGGCTGCACGCCATGTAGTGAAATGCTGAATGTTTTACCGTTGGGTTGTGACCCTGATATGGTGGTGTGACCCTGGTTCGCCGGTGCACCAAGAATATGCCCTGAGTGCACGGATCGTCGGGCCGAGTGGCTGACGGTTGTGATGGAATGTGTCCGTGAAAGCACATTATATGAGATATATATGCTTGTGAAATGCTATGCCTGCAGGGAAGAATACCACTGCCCCGTGAAAGGGGTAGGGTCGTTATAATTTGGTCAGTTGAATGCTGACCGTTGCCTCTGTTTTCCATTGTTGGGTGGGCTGTCCCTGTGCAGGTGTTGGAGAGACGAGCGGGACGCATAAGGGCTGAAGTCCCTGCTGCATTTGCTACTGCTGCTAGCTCTCGAAGGCTAAACTTTTAAATGTTGTATTTTATTTATATGTGGCCAGCTTGCGCGCCAATGTTGAGGCCACTGTTGTGAAAGCCCTGTAAGGCCATAAGGCCAACTGTTTGTATATGTAAAACATTCCTATGTTATACCTAAATGAGGAGTTTTGATATGTTGGACATTCAGGTATGGAGTTCAAGTTTAGTGTTTAGGCTTCTGCTAGAATGCAATGTGTTAGGGTGCGCTGCGCTACTCTGGTATGATACCGTAACTTCAACGCCTGTTTTATGGTATATGCTGTGGGACCCCGGCCGGACCTTATAGTATATACTATGTAAACGGACGGGGTTGTTACAGAAGAAGTGAGATACGATCGTAGATTATTGCTGAACCAGGAGTATGAAGCCTTCAAGCAAGGGGATGATGACTCCATAGCTGACAGCTTTGAAAAGTTCTTCAAGTTTATGAACGGTCTCAGGAACTACGGCCGCGTCTTTAATTATGGTGAACTGAACGACAAGTTCCTTAGATTACTCACAAAGGACTGGGACACAAAGGTTGTATCTACCAGAGAATTTGGAAAGTTGCCGGAGATCGACCCTCAAAATCTTTTTGACAAATTGCTCTCCTATGAACTCCAAATGAACACCAGAAAGAAGGAGGAGCAAGCTAATCGATCTTAAAGCAACGAAAAGTCTACAACCCTAAAGGCAAAAGGTTTACAAAAGTCTAGAGATGTGTCACCTATAAGGATACGAGCTCCAAACACCCCTGAAGACTCTGAGCCTAGGACATCAGGCTCCAAGCTGTCGGATGGAGAATTCTCTCTCCTCTCCAGGCAGTCCAAAAGCTGCTGAGCAAGAGGAGAAAAATGAAGAATAATTCATCCTCTTTAGACTCCAGAAGATCACGTTGTGACGGTGATCGAATGACTAGAAGCTATAATAAAAAGGACAGGAATAAATCCAAACCGAACAAACAAGTTTCCTCTGACGTTGTTTGCTACTATTGTAACAAATCAGGTCACATGATTGCGGAGTGTCCCTACAAGAAGGAGAGCTCCAGGAAGGACGAGAAGAGATCCTTCAAAGGAAAGAAGAAAGACGAAAAGAGCTTCATCTCCAAAAAGACGAAGACTCACAGTGACAGTGACTCGAGTGAGTCCAGTTTTGAAGACGAAGAAGCCTAATTTTGGATGATGGCTCAATCTGACGAGGAAGTGGGCGACTTAGAATTCCATGGGAAGTTAAACTCGCACACAATTCTCACTGAATCAGAAACTTTCTTGAATGGTCATGAAGACTACTCCTCTAACGAGAACGAGTCAGAGTTGATGGCTCAGCATGAGCAGTTGTTAAAGGCTTTCGAAAAATGCCAAAATATTGTCTGAAAGCAAGTTAACGAGATTGCCTCCCTCAAGGCAGTGGAAGCAAATCTGAAGGAAGAAATTGCACAATTACTTCCTCTCAGAGATGAAGTCCACTCCATGAAAGAGAAACTCAAGAACTCGGCTGAGACGTTAAAATTGAAGGAAAAATATCTTGATGAGCTAGAATAAAAACTCGCGTTGGAGAGAAAACTTGTTGAGAGCCACTTAAAGCCGAAGACTGTTCTCCCTCTCATCGATGAGGTCTCAGCTCAAAATAAGGGTAGTGGTCTTGTACACGTCGGTGGTAAGGGTAAGATTGCTAAGAAGGCTAGCGCCAAAAAAGGGGAAAGCCCCCATGAGTCAACCATCATTCAGGAAGTTAATCTTCCCAATGAATAAGTTTGACCTGGAGTCATCCTATGGACATTATGCAAGGCCTACTCATGTAGAGCCCAAAACCAGATACCAAGGATGGACCCATCCTCGTGACTTTGGTGCTAGCGTGTTCAAAGCACCGTATGAAGAGATTCAAATGAAGAGTTATGGTCCATATGTACATGGTCGTAACAAAAAGAAGGCACCAAAAGCCAAATCTGATGTGCCTAAGGAAAAAGGAGATGAAGACACCCTGTGTATGCTGCAATAATGAGGCTTCCACCTCTAAGAATTCTACCACTACTAGACCTCACATTAAACGGGTAAAGCAGGAGTACAAGACTAGATACAATAGATTTGACAGTTGGTGTTGCGGTAAAGTTGGTAACTTTTGTGCCGATTGCGGGTACAACCCAGCTAACTTTGTAAACCCACGGGTTAGAAATGCGAGGCCGACCACTCGCAAGGCTAATGTTCCGAGGTGGAGTAAGCTGACCAATAACCAAGGACCCAAATATGTTTGAGTTCCTTAGGTAAACTGATTTATTATTGCAGGTATGTCCAAAGGCCAATAAAATGCCAATCTGGTACTTGCACAGCGGATGCTTGATAATACGGTTTGCAGTCTATTTTATTAGGATATTTTCATGGTTTTAAAGCAAATCATGTCTTGTAAAGTACTTATTTTGATTCCCCTTTGTATATATTTTTTGTCGCTAATGCGTTTTTTTCTGCTTTTTACAGGTTTTCACGGCTTTCAGCCGAATTTTGCTGTGACACGCCCCAAGGTCACGCCATACCCGGGCGTGTACCTAGGGCATGTAACCCAGAGGAATGAAGCAATTGGTCCGAAACTGCATTCCGTGGAAACTTAGTGTACACGCCCTTTGTCACGCCAGTGTCACATCCGACACGGGCGTGGTCCAAAGGCGTGTCCCCAGGTTCCGAGGAATCGCCGCAACGCGCTCGTTTTTCCCGCTCCACCGTCGCACCGAATGTGTCACGCCCCCGGGTCACGCCCGACCCGGGCGTGACATATGGGAGTGTACTTCAACAAGCACGACCGTCACCTCCAGCATTCAATCCCAGCTCAACAAAGTCACGCAGCAAAGAACACGCCGCAGGTACACGCCCTACCAGGGTGTGACATTTGGGCGTGTACTTCAGCTACTTCGCCAGAATTAAATTCCAGCCCGAAAAAGTCGCACGGAATGTGTCACTCCCCAGGGTCACGCCCGACCCGGGCGTGACAGGGGGCGTGACCCGACCCAAAAAAATCTATAAATAGAGAACATCTCCAAGGGTTCAAGGACACCTTTTGGATTGAGAGGGGAGGTTCTGTTCTTTGTATTTTTGAACTTTTTCAAGAATGTCTCTTCATTTTTAGCTCTTCTTATCTCTAGCTTAATGCTTTCCCTGTATTAGATCCTAGCTTCTTTCTGTACCATAATGTTAATGATAGTGTAGTTTACTTTCCATGCACTTGTAATCTCTATTTTTTAAGTTGTAAGATCCCTGTTTCCATTAATAAAGAAGTGTTGTTTTCTTTTTCGTTTCTACTTTGCTTTCATTATTTTCTTCTACGCATCTTCTTTTCTCCATTTCACCATGAGTAACTAATCCTCCTTGTACTCTATCTTTATGATCCGAGGTTCGAGTTGATTAAGTTATGATGTTTTAACTATACTTTTTCTTTCTAAAGTTATACCTTGAATTACTCTTGATTAAAAACCCTACTTGGAGATATATCATCAATATGTATATTTTCCATCATTAGCTTTCATTCTTGGCTAGCCGAGGGGCTGATAGTTTGAAGTAAGCACTCAAGAGTAAAGAGAGTTGCACGTACCCCTCGAGAGAGGCAGACGTTAAATTTCCTGGATTGGAGTGAAATCCAATAGAGGGGTTCATAGCTTAAAGCGAGCTTTAGATCTCCGATCGGACGAGAGTTCGGTTGAGCATTCCTAAACTCAGGTAGGCACGGCTTCGAGAGAAGCGTGTTTACGCTTATGGAACCTCCACGGTCAAGGTTTTAGCTTTATTAAGTAAAAGTTTTTTTTTGCATTTCTTAATCAACTTTAGCCGAGGTGATCCTCGATAGAGTGCTCTTCTCTTTCATTGTCTTAATCCCTCGCTGTAATCGTTTTAATAGCTCTTTATTTTTCCGCAAGCTTTTCTTTCTTAGCATAATACTTCTCTCCTCAATCGCATTTTAGTAATCTCTTAAACCCTAAAACATTCTTTGATAAGATAATGGTTTTCGTGTGAGTAAGATTAATTAACGGTTCCCGAATTTTAATACGACACTTGTGTCCCCTATCTGCATTTCGATAGGTATACTTGCCTTGTTGGATTGTTAGTTTGGTTATTTTCTCCTTGCGAATATTTTTAGACACCAAGTTTTTGGCGCCTTTGCCGGGGAAGCAACTTCTGTTAATAATTTGAAAACACGAATCTATTAATTTTATCACTTCTCTTTCTCACCCTCCTTCTTAAAATTATTAAGTACCGCTCTTAATAGAAACCCACATCACAAATTTTTCTACACCACCTAACTCTCTCAAAAAGGGCAAAGTGGCTCTAAATGCCACTATCTTGTCTAGTACCTTGCGAACCCTTCACCGGGTAGCCCTTGGGAAGTTCGGGAGTTAAAACATAAAAAATCTATTTCAAAAAAAAAACAAACATCATTAGCTCTCTTTTTCTAGTTTATTTTATTCATCTTTCTTCTCTTCTCTTCTTCTAGTGTATGACCCGCGGGAGTCCGTCAGTTATTTTGGACCTGGACCACGAAATTGAGCGTACTCTTCGGAGAAGATCGCGATTTGAAGGCCCTACTACCCAAGTGCCGGTTGAGGATTCCGAGTCATTTTCTACTTTAAGAATGGAAGAACCCAACGTGGAGGAAGCCATGCAAAGGCCTATGTCCTATTATGCACGACCGAATCTCGAGGGTACAGAATCTAGTATAGTTCGCCCTGCAATAGCAAATAATAATTTCGAACTGAAGCCTAGCATAATTCAAATGGTGCAGCAGTATGTGCAATTTGACGGGCTTCAAGATGAAGATTCGAACGCACACATAGCCAGCTTTCTTGAGATTTGTGACACCTTCAAGATAAATGGTGTCACAAATGATGCTATTAGGCTAAGATTATTTCCTTTCTCCCTTAGAACTAAGGCTAAGCAGTGGCTGAGCACTCTACCTAAAAATAGCATCACAACCTGGAATCAATTAACTGAAAAAGTTTTGGCGAAGTATTTTCCGCCTGCTAAAACTGCAAAACTT
This sequence comes from Platanthera guangdongensis, assembly GCA_039583875.1. NCBI lineage: Eukaryota > Viridiplantae > Streptophyta > Magnoliopsida > Asparagales > Orchidaceae > Platanthera > Platanthera guangdongensis. The sequence continues at coordinate 174,099,243 of CM077158.1, read as the reverse complement.
AGGAATGACATTTCTGCCTTTGGACAAATAGACTCTGAGACCCTTTACGAAACCTGGGAAAGATTTAAAGAATTATTAAGACGATTCCCACATCACGCTCTGCATGTATGGTTGCAGGTGCAGACGTTCTATAATGGGCTAAATTAAAGCACAAAGCAAATGATAGACGCAGCTTCTGGCGGTACTTTAAACCATAAGACCCCGGAAGCAGCTCTTGAGCTGTTTGAGGACATGGCCATGAACACTTACTAGTGGAATGTGCCTAGGTCCCGCCCAAACAAACCTGCAGGTCTCTTTGAAGTGGACAATGTCTCCCAGCTCGCACTGCAAGTTGAAATATTAAGCAAAACAATTACGGAGATGACTGCTGCCTCCGCCCCTCAGGTATGGGAATCTGCAACTCCTCCCCCCGAACATTTGGATTATGTAAATAATATGCCTAGAACTGCTTTTAATAATTTTTCTGCTGCAAATTTTCATCCTCCTGGTTTTAATTTTCTGAATAGTTATAATCCTGCGTTAAGAAATCATCCGAATTTTTCGTGGAGCAATCCATCGAATGCTATGCGCCCGCCACCGCAAAGTTATTTTTCTGAACTACCACCACCTCCTCAAAGTTTTCCAAAACCTCCAAGTTTGGAGGAAATGTTTTCAAAATACATGAATGCTAATGACGCTACGATTAGAACCTTAACTGGAAGCGTTAAAAATTTAGAAAATCAGGTAGGACAGCTCGCTAAAATAATTTCTGAGCGACCCGTAGGGGCTCTTCCTTCCAATACCGAGCCCAAACCGAGAGAGCAAGCGAAAGCTATAACTCTTCGGAGTGGGAAGAAAGTTCCTGGTATGGTAAGTGAAGAACCTGAGGAAAGCTCCGCTCCCGCTTTAAAAAATCAAAGCTCCACTCCCGCTTTAAAAAATCAAAGCTCCGCTCCCATTTTAAAAATTCCACCTTCTGCCGAAGAAGTTATCACCCATGTTTTAGAAAAAGAACTCACTCCACCACCCACCTTTAAAAATAATCCATCCCCGCCATACCCTTCCAAACTTAATAAACAACGACAGGACGATCAATACACCCGTTTTTTAGAAATGTTTAAACAAATCCACATAAATCTGCCTTTCCACGAAGCCATATCCCAGATGCCGAAGTACGCAAAATACCTTAAGGACCTCCTGACCAACAAGAAGAAGTTAGAGAACCTTTCGCATGTCACATTAAATGTCGAGTGCTCGGCGGTTTTGACAAACAGTTTACCGAAGAAAATCAGTGACCCTGGTAGTTTCTCTATCCCGTGTGTCTTTGGTGATCTCTTTGTAAAACACGCTTTAGCCGACCTAGGTGCGAGTATTAATCTTATTCCCCTCTCGTTGTTTAAAAAGTTACGAATTGGTAGTCTCAACCCCACACACATGAGTATCCAGCTCGCCGACAGATCGGTCAATTACCCGTTAGGTATAGTAGAGGACGTCCTAGTCAAGGTCGACAAGTTCATCTTCCCGGTGGACTTTGTCATTTTGGACATCGAAGAAGATGTCGAGGTCCCCCTGATCTTTGGCCGGCCCTTCCTTGCCACCTCCCGAGCAATCATTGACGTAAGCAATGGTAAGCTCTTCCTTCGAGTAGGCGACGACGAAGTAACTTTCTCTATCACCCCCTCGATGAAAAACACCCTAGCCAATGATGACTCATGTTTCTTTGTAAATGTCGTAAGTGAAGAGTCCTCCTCTCACCTCTCTGATTTCGAAAAAGAATTTTCTGATTTTCTTTCTTATACTGCTCCAACTAAATCGCTACATTTAAGTGAAGAGTCCTCCTCTCACCTCTCTGATTTTGAAAAAGAATTTTTTGATTTTTGTTCCTCTTCTACTCCTCCAACTGAATCACTGCGAGAAGCCGCCTCCGCCACTAGCCCCACCCCTTTCAAATTACCATACAAAGAAAAATTTTATGAACATATTGTTTTTGAAATAGATCAGATTTCAAAAATGTCATATGAAGACCCCCTACCCTGGAACTGAAAGAACTACCAGAGCACCTTAAATATGTTTTCTTAGAAAAGGATTCTAAGCTGCCCGTCATAGTTTCAGCCTATCTTACGGATTCGCAAAATGATAAACTCCTTTTAATTTTACGTAAGCATCGCCGAGCCATTGCTTGGCAGCTTTCTGATATTAAGGGCATAAGCCCATCCTTCTGTACTCACAAAATATTAATGGAAGATAATTCGCGTAACTCTATACAACCTCAGCGCCATATAAACCCAAACATGAAAGAAGTAGTTAAGGGGGAGGTTATGAAGTTGTTAGACGCCGGAATTATCCATCCCATATCAGACAGTAAGTGGGTTAGCCATGTCCAGGTAGTACCAAAGAAGGGAGGGATAACGGTAATAAGTAATGAAAATAATGAATTAATCCTGACACGGGCGGTGACCGGTTGGCGAATGTGTATAGATTATCTTAAGCTAAATCACGCCACCCGCAAGGATCACTTCCCCTTGCCATTCATCGATCAGATGTTAGAATGACTTTCCGGACATAGCTTTTATTGTTTTCTCGATGGCCTCTTGGGGTATTTACAAATCCCCATCTCTGCCGAGGACCAGGAGAAAACTACGTTTACTTGTCCCTTCGGCACCTTCGCCTACCGAAGAATGTCATTTAGATTGTCCAATGCGCCAGCTACATTCCAGCGATGTATGCTCGCTATCTTTGACAAGTACGTAGAAAGCATCATGGAAGTTTTCATGGACGATTTCTCCGTGTTCGGTGATTCCTACGATAGTTGCTTAGAGAACCTTGAAAAAGTCTTAGAGCGATGCGAAGAAACTAACCTCGCCTTAAATTGGGAAAAATGCCATTTTATGGTGAGGGAAGGGTTAGTTTTGGGACATAAAATTTCTGAAAGAGGTATTGAAGTAGACGTTGCGAAAATAGAAGTTATCGAGAAGCTGCCGCGACCTACGAACATAAAAGCTATAAGAAGTTTTCTAGGTCACGCGGGTTTCTACCGCCGCATCATAAAGGACTTTTCCAAAATCACCAATCCCCTTACCCATCTCTTAGAAAAAGATGCCCCATTCATCTTTGATGACCTCTGTCTAGCTGCCTTCAATTTAATAAAAGAAAAATTAGTTAATGCCCCAATCATGATAGCTCCAGTGTGGGAATTTCCATTTGAGATAATGTGCGATGCGAGTAGTTATGCGGTGGGAGCCGTTTTAGGCCAACGCATATCTAAAAACTTCCACCCCATCTATTACGCTAGTAAGACACTCACATCTGCACTGGAAAATTACACCATGACCGAGAAGGAGCTCCTAGCCGTAGTATTCGCTTTTGATAAATTTCGTCCTTATATTATTCTTTCAAAAATTATTGTGTTTACGGACCACTCGGCCCTCAAATATCTTCTTTCCAAAACGGATGCCAAGCCGCGCTTGATTCGCTGGGTCTTACTCCTCCAGGAGTTTGACTTAGAGATTCGTGATAAGCGAGGAGCCGAGAACTTGGCCGCCAACCACCTTTCGCGCCTAGACAACCCGTTTGCAAAAAAATTAGACGAAAATTCTTTTAATGACTATTTCCCCGATGAGAAGCTGTTCATAATTAACACATCTACTTCTCCTTGGTTTGCACGCATTGCCAACTATCTAGTGGCTCGTGTGCTCCCAAAAGAGTTTTCATCTCAGCAAAAGAAGAAATTCTTTTCTGAGCTAAAGAACAATTTTTGGGAGGACCCGCATCTTTTCAGAATTTGTGCTGACCAAATGATAAGGAGGTGTGTTTCTTATGAAGAAGGGTTAAATATTATTAAACATTTGCATGCAGGATCGACAGGTGGGCACTATCAAGCCGCTCGCACCGCTCACAAAGTGTTAAGATCGGGTTTTTACTGGCCTACCCTATTTAAAGACGCGCATGCCTTTGTGAGTAGGTGTGATAGTTGCCAACGGTCGGGGAATATTTCGAATAAAAATGAAATGCCACAAAATAATTTCCTAGAGTGCGAAGTTTTCGACCTTTGGGGGATTGATTTTGTCGGCCCTTTCCCTTCTAGCTTCAGGAATAAGTACATTTTAGTTGTCGTTGATTATGTTTCGCGTTGGGACGAAGCCCAAGCTCTTCCTACAAATGACGCCAGAGTCGTGGTTAATTTCCTAAAAAAATTATTTTCTCGCTTCGGTACACCGCACGCTATCGTTATTGATAGGGGTTCCCATTTCTGTAACGCGCAATTTTCAAAAATCCTAACTAAATATGGCGTTACTCATAAGCTTTCCACTGCCTACCACCCACAAACTAACGGACAAGTCGAAGTAGTAAATAGAGAAATAAAAAGAATTTTAGAAAAGACTGTTTCTATATCTAGAAAAGACTGGTCAGCAAAATTAGACGATGCTCTATGGGCCTACCGAACAGCATACAAAACCGCCCTCAGATGTAGGCCATATCGGTTGGTTTATGGAAAATCCTGTCATTTGCCCGTAGAATTAGAACACCGCGCTTTTTGGGCCTTAAGATTTGTTAACTTTGATCCCCACTCTGTCGGCAATTTTAGAAAATTCCAACTTAACAAACTCGACGAGTGACGCTCTAACGCTTATGAAAATAATAAATTTTATAAAGAGCGGACGAAGCGTTTGCACGATAAACATCTTAGGTACCCAAAAACCTTTAAGCCGGGCGACCAAGTTCTTTTATATAACTCCCGATGACGTTTATTTCCGGGAAAACTAAAATCACGATGGTCTGGGCCATTTACAGTAAAAGAAATTTTTCCGTATGGCACGGTTTTAGTTTCGCACCCTGAAAAGGGTGAGTTCAAAGTGAATGGGCAGCGTCTTAAACTTTATCTCCGTGGTGATGTCAGTCCAAACTGTATTAATATTCTTCTACACAAACTTTAAACTAACTGGACACCGTCTAGTTACTTGCTACTTTGGACAAATAATCGTCCAGACAATATTTTTTTAATGCGTCGAGATCAAACGATGCTTTAAACAAAGGGCGCTCTTGGGAGGCAACCCAATCTTTTTTTTGTTTTCTTTATTTTACATTTTTGCCCCGGATGGTTCCGCCAAGCTCAAGCTTCTGCGATCGCCTGCTCCAATGCTGCTAAATCCATCACACAGTCCAACAAAAGACCTTTCCAGTAGACTCAAAGTACAAGCATGGGGGAGCGGCCTCACTGAGCTTTCGCTGCAAAATAAAACCGGGGAAGTACCTCTTTTTCAATTCTGTCTTTCATTTCTGTACTTTAATTTTCTCTCGTTCTCCAACCTCCTTCTCTATTGAGGACAATGTAGATTTTAAGCTTGGAGGAGGACTTCCTCCTTCTTTTTGCTTTTTGTAAATATCTTTTACTTTTTTGTAAATATTCTTCAAAAATCCAAAAAATCTAAAAATCCAAAATATATATATATAGCTGCATTTTGGTATTTCAATAAGTACCCCATGTTTATGTTTTGTTTTTTCTCAAACTTCTTTATAAACAACGTAGTTAATTATAATTTTTCTAATCATTTTTTTATCATATTTCACAAGTAAAATGTTGGTCATGCTGTGTTTCTAATTCACGGTAGCATGTTAAGGTGAAATATTTCTCTAAAACGTGCATTTCTATTATGGTTTTCCGTTCTTTATTTTCTTTACTTTCTCTAAAATTTATCATCCACTATTTTCCTTTTCGTCTTTAGATAATTTTTGTAAGGACAACTTTTGAATAACGTAGTAGATATGAACGATCCAAGTCACATATTATTTTTATTTTCAAGATAATTTCATCAATCTTATTTTATTATCTCGAACTTGCTTTTTGAAATTTTTCAACTCTATGTTTTAAATAAATTTAAAAAAACGTGAAAAATGATTTAGGCCATTTTTGTTTACGTTTGAGCTTTCTTGCCAACCTAATATCTTTTACCACTAGTTAGCCGCTTTTGAGCCTTTTTTTTCCAAATTCATTTGATAACTCCACATAGCATTTCATTTTCACCAAAGCCAAAATTCCTACCTATCAAATCATGCTAGATTTTTTGAGTTTCATTCTAAAATTTTCATGATAGGAAATTTTGTGTTATCTTTGGAGAAATTGTTGTAAAAAAGTGTACTCAAAAGCAATGTTTGATTTTTTCTGGCCAATTCAACATGAAAGAAAAAAATTTTATGGCCTTTGTTTTGAAAAAAGAAAAAAAATGAATGATGAAAAAAAATAATAATAAAGAAGAAAAAGAAAGACAATATATATATATATATACATATTTTGTTTAAAATAAAATTTTTTTGAAAATCGTTGTTTTGGTTTAGTGTGATTTTAACCCTCCATGTTTATATTTGAATATTCAGACTTATTCATAATCCTAAACCAAATGTTTCGGTCATATTAAGTACTTTTGATTCACGCCTTTTTAAATTTTATTTAACAACTAAGAAAAGAAGAAAAGTAAATCAGTTTTAGTTTTAGATTTAAACTTAGATTTTTGTTATTTAATTGATATAATTATAATGCGTTGCTTGGATCTAGTAATAACTCAATACGTTCTTTTCATTTTCGTTGCCTTGCTTAAATCTTTTTAAAGAATTTCGTCAAAATTCTGGATGATTTATTTTTATTAAGTAAAGTTTATAAAAGTTAAATCATACCAAAATAATTGTTTTAGATTTACGTTTTACATTCTCCCTACCTGGAATTTCGCATAGTACTTGTGTAAACATGATTAAAACTTTTTTGAATTAGTCACTTTTTATGATTAGCTAGTTTTTATATCTTTGCTTGGGGACAAGCAAAACTTAAGCTTGGGAGAATTTGATAATACGGTTTGCAGTCAATTTTATTAGGGTATTTTCAGGGTTTTAAAGCAAATCATGTCTTGTAAAGTACTTATTTTGATTCCCCTTTGTATATATTTTTTGTCGCTAATGCGTTTTTTTCTGCTTTTTGCAGGTTTTCACGGCTTTCAGCTGAATTTTGTTGTGACACGCGCCAAGGTCACGCCCTACCCGGGCATGTACCTAGGGCGTGTAACCCAGAGGAATGAAGCAATTGGTCCGAAACTGCATTCCATGGAAACTTAGTGTACACGCCCTCTATCACGCCCGTGTCACATCCGACACGGGCGTGGTCCAGAGGCGTGTCCCCAGGTTCTGAGGAATCGCCGCAACGCGCTCGTTTTTCCCGCTCCACCGTCGCAACGAATGTGTCACGCCCCCGGGTCACGCCCAATCCGGGCGTGACATATGGGCGTGTACTTCAACAAGCATGCCCGTCACCTCCAGCATTCAATCACAGCTCAACAAAGTCACGCCGCAAAGAAAACGCCGTAGGTACACGCCCTACCAGAGCATGACATTTGGGCATGTACTTCAGCTACTTCGCCAGAATTAAATTCCAGCCCAAAAAAGTCGCACCGAATGTGTCACGCCACAGGGTCACGCCCGACCCGGGCGTGACAGGGGGCGTGACCCGACCCGAAAAAATTTATAAATAGAGTCCATCCCCAAGGGTTCAGGGACACCTTTTGGATTGAGAGGAGAGGTTCTGTTCTTTGTATTTTTGAACTTTTTCAAGCATGTCTCTTCATTTTTAGCTCTTCTTATCTCTAGCTTAATGCTTTCCCTGTATTATCTCCTAGCTTCTTTCTGTAGCATAATGTTAATGATAGTGTAGTTTACTTTCCATGCACTTGTAATCTCTGGTTTTCAAGTTGTAAGATCCCTGTTTCCATTAATAAAGAAGTGTTGTTTTCTTTTTCGTTTCTACTTTGCTTTCATTATTTTCTTCTACTCATCTTCTTTTCTCCATTTCACCATGAGTAACTAATCCTCCTTGTACTCAATCTTGGTGATCCGAGGTTCGAGTTGATTAAGTTATGATGCTTTAACTCTACTTTTTCTTTCTAAAGTTATACCTTGAATTACTCTTGATTAAAAACCCTACTTGGAGATATATCATCAATATGTATATTTCCATCATTAGCTTTCATTCTTGGCTAGCCGAGAGGCTGATAGTTTGAAGTAAGCACTCAAGAGTAAAGAGAGTTGCACGCACCCTCGAGAGAGGCAGATGTTAAATCTCCTGGATTGGAGTGAAATCCAATAGAGGGGTTCACAGCTTAAAGCGAGCTTTAGATGTCTGATCGGACGAGAGTTCGGTTGAGCATTCCTAAACTCAGGTAGGCACGGCTTCGAGAGAAGCGTGTTTACGCTTATGGAACCTCCACGGTCAAGGTTTTAGCTTTATTAAGTAAAAGTTTATTTTCGCATTTCTTAATCAACTTTAGCCGAGGTGATCCTCGATCGAGTGCTCTTCTCTTTCATTGTCTTAATCCCTCGCTGTAATCGTTTTAATAGCTCTCTATTTTTCCGCAAGCTTTTCTTTCTTAGCATAATACTTCTCTCCTCAATCGCATTTTAGTAATCTCTTAAACCCTAAAACATTCTTCGATAAGATAATGGTTTTCGTGTGAGTAAGATTAATTAACGGTTCCCGGATTTTAATACGACACTTGTGTCCCCTAGCTGCATTTCGATAAATACTTGCCTTGTTGGATTGTTAGTTTGGTTATTTTCTCCATGCGAATATTTTTAGACACCAATGCTCTCGGAACATGACTGGGACAAGAAGCCTTTTGCGTGATTACTCCCAAGTCAAAGACGGACCAAAAGACATTTTTGGAGGTTCAGATAGGGGAACAACAAAAGGTTATGGTATGATATCCAACGGTATTGTCTATTTCACAGACATTGCTTACGTTGAGGGATTACACCATAATATCATAAGCATAAGTCAACCATGTGATAAAAGCTACATCGTTGAGTTCTTCAAGGACAAGTGTTTGATAAAATCGTCTGCAAATTTGGAGACAGTCTTAACAGGCACGCGGGGCAGAAATATTTTCTATTTAAATTTTCTTTGTTTAGATACTTCTGCCCCAGTGTGTTTTATGGAGAAAAGTAGTGCGTCTCTCTGTGACCAATGACACAAGAGATTAGCACATATTATTTTTAAAACCTTAAATATGTTATTTTCTCACAACTAAGTGCGCGATGCCCCCAACATTAAGTGCCTTAAAGAGAGTTCATGTCACTCCTATCAAATGGGTAAGCAGACACGGGCTACCTTCAAGAGTATTACCGAGAATGATTCTTCTCGAAGCTTATACTTGCTTCACATGGACTTATTTGATCCTATTCTGATTCACAGCTTAGGTGATAAGGTCTATATTTTAGTAATTTTTGATGACTACTCGCATTTCACTTGGGTGTTATTTCTAAAACACAAGTCAGACACATTCGATTCTTTCACTAATTTTGTCTGGCAAATTCAGAACGAATTAGACTGCTCGGTGTAGCATAGGAGACAGGAAGGGAGGAAGCAAAAAGTAAGAAGGAAATAAGAGACTAGGAGGAAAGAATAGACGAGGACCAAGAGGTGATAGACACTATGTGGCTCTGGAGAATCAACGAAAAAAATAAGGTTCCTTGCTCTTTTAAATAGGCCGTTGTGGAGACCTGCAGGAAGATCCTAACAAGTTTGTCCTGGGAGAAGGTTTTCTCCCGAGAAGAGACACATTTACAACTGATTAGAGGGGCACTTAGGAGGAGGGCATCGAGAGGCAATGGTGATTGCCTTCCATGGCAACATGCATCATACAAGAGAGTAGTAGAGGAGAAACTAACCAGAGTTGATTACTCTATATTTCAAACTATACTAAGTGGAATGGCACGACACTATAACCTTCTCGGAGTTCCTAGAAGCTAGGTGGAGGGCCGAGGAAGGAGAAGGGGCGATGCAAGTGACTCTTGTCATGGTGAAGCTGATTCAATCCCCAATCCAGAGGAGGAATGAATACATAATTGTTGGGTATTGTATCCACAATAACCTAGATTTGGTGAAGTCACCCTTGAACTAAGATGAATTAAGTTGTATTTGATGTATTGTTTGAGTTATGTGTTTGCAGGAGTTAATTTCCAAGTGTAGACCAATGTCAGTCTACAATGGGTCACCAAACACAGGACCATACAATGTAATCCCTCATGGTGTGATCCATGGTGTTGACTCATGTGTAGCCTCTCTATTGGGATACACTTCATTTTTAAAGCACTAGGATTGTTGGCGAAAGACATGTTGCTAATTCCATAGAAGAAAAGAAAATTTTCCAGAAACTATTTTATTCTAAGTATTTTACTCGAGAAGAACTTAAGTACTCGAGTAGATTTTCTGAAAGTACTCGAGTAAGTTAAGTTTGACTTTCGAGTAAGGGAATGGTTCACGAGAAGTCTGAACATAGTTCTCGAGTGGCCAGTTTCTTTACTTGAGTGGACCCCTTATTTTTCTCGAGTTAACAGATTCTCTATCTCAGAAATTTTCTAAGTACTTTACTTGAGTAGTCAAGTTAACAACTCGAGTAGATGAGCCCTTTGTCTCGAGTTACAGAAGGACTGTTCTCGTGTTGAATCTACCCTACTCGAGTACTAAAGTATATGTACTCGAATAGTCTGCTTACTTCTCGAGTAGTCTAGTTCCAGTACTCGAGTAATTAGTTTTTAACTCCCCGAATTTTCTCCAAGTCTTTTTCTCGAGTAGTTCATCTCTACCTCTCGAGTAATACTTCTAACACTCGAGTAACCTTTTTCCACTCGAGTGATGATGAATTTTGTTCTGAATTTTCTGAATATCTTCTTCTCGAGTAGTCTAACGTTGTCCTCTCGAGTACTCATCATTATACTCGAGTAGCTCTTATTTTACTCGAGTAATTCAGTCAGTTTTTCAGAAAAAATCGCTAAGTCCTAAACTGATGAGATTTTCAAATGACTCGACGTGATTGGTCCACGTGGAAGTCATTAATGTTAATTATGACCGTTAGGGAGATCTTATATAAGGTCTTGTCATTTCGACTAACCCTAAGAAGCGCTGAAAAGAAATATTCTAAGTACTCTGAATCCATTTTTCTCTTTCCTAAACGGAAGCCGCCACCGCTCTTCATCGTGCAAATTGCCTAGGGATTTCGTTCAAGACGATTCAGATCAGTCGACTTACAGATCGAGATTGTTCTTTAACTCTTCATCATCTCTCAAATCGTGTGAGTCAAGAAGTTTCAGATCAGGATCTATCCGAGAATCTTCTTCAAATTATTCTGACTGTGCCGCAAAGTTCAAAGGAAGAAAACCTTGGCCGACATCTCTAGATCTGAGAAATATTATTGTTTGTATTTCATATTCTCAATTTATTCTTGTAGGAGATTACTCTCCGAGTGTAGGAGATTCGTTCTCCGAGTTGTAGGAATTTTTCATCTTCCGAGTGTAGATCCGTGTTGTGGATCGAGTTGTAGGAACTTTGTTCTGAGGTGTAGGGTTGGTTTCAATCCGAGATAGTGGAGTAGCCGAGTCTAGTGCTTTGTTAGATCGATGAGTGGAAAGTGGATGTACCCAAGGTTAGGGAACCACTATAAATCTCTATGTCCTATGTGATTGCTTGAATATTTTCTGTGCATAGATCGCTAATTTTTATTTCGCAAAAAGACGCACAAAGAACCTATTCACCCCCCTCTTGCTAAGCTTCCCTTGTGTACAAAGAACAACTTTCCCATATGGAAAGAGAGGATTAGATTTTTCTTGGAAGATATGGATCCAAGGATCTTCATGATTGTTGCAGAAGGTCCTAACATTCCTATGATCATCTCCACTATAGATCCAATAAAGAAAGTTCCTAAGAAATTGACGGATCTCGACAAAGATGAGATTGCACTTGTCTCTTTAGACAAGAAGGCCAAAAATATTATAGCAAGTGCAGTTGATGACTCGATGCTGTAGAACCTGATCCACTGCCAGTCCTCTAAGGAAATGTGGCAGTCCCTCATCACTTTGATGGAAGGCACAGAAGGAGTTAGGGATGACAGAAGATCCCTTCTAAATCAAAAATATGAAGCCTTCCGACAAGGACACAAAGATACAATTGCAGATACGTTTGAAAACTTCCTCAAGATAGTTAACGGCCTAAGAGTCTACGACCGAGTCTTCACCAACGGAGAACTGAATGACATGTTCTTGAGATCCCTAACTAAGGAATTGGATAACAAGGTTTGTGCTATTTGGGAATTTGGAAAGCTAGTTGAGATGGACCAGCAAAATCTCTTCTGAAAGCTTATGTCATATAAGTTACAAATTAATTCAAGAAAACCTGAAGAAGAGAAGAACAGGTCTTCATCCAAGGAGAAGTCTATAGCTCTCAAGGAAGACACCTCAAGGAAGTCCAAGGCTACCTCTCCTGCCCCAGCACAAGAAGTAAGTGAAGAAGAAACCTCGGAGCCAAGTACTTCAGGTTCAGGACCATCTGAAGGAGAGTTCTCAATACTCTCAAGACAGTTCAAGAAATTCTTGAACAAGAAGAAGCTATGGAAAGGCAAGGATGTCTCTTACAGAAGATCACGTCATGACGGTGATCGACACAGAAAAGGCACAAGCAGCCATGATAGGTATACTACTAAACAGAACAAATATATTTCTATTGACATCGTTTGTTATTGCTGTAATAAGCCAGGTCACGTTATTGCTGACTGCCCCACAAGAAGAAGGAGGGTGGAAAAAGAGAAGAAAAGAAATATTTTTACAATAAGAAGAGAACAGAAAAGAGCCTAATAGCCAAGAAGGGCAAGACTCTTAACGACTCTGACTCATTTGAGTCGAGTGAAGAAGAGGAAGCCTACTTTGGGCTAATGGCTCAAGCTGATGATGAACAAGAACCCCAGTTCACTGGGAAGGTAAATTCTCACACTCCTCTCTCTGAATCTGATGTTTCTGAAGATGATTAGGAGGACAGCTCTTCTGACGATGAGTCTGAACTCATGGCCCAATATAAGGAGTTTATCAAGGCTTACGACAAATGTTGAAAGGTCGTGAAAACTCAAGCCAAAGAGATAAATACTCTGAAGGCTGAAAAGAGTACTTTGATAGAGAAAGTCGCTAAGACCAACTCTCTTAGAGAGAACTTTAATACTGTCATTGAAGAATATAACAAAGCTCTCGAGCACCTAGACCTTAAGGAGAATATCATAAAAGAACTGGAAGCACAACTTGAAGCAGAAAAGAAACTTGTTGAAAGTTTCTCGAAGTCCAAGACTGTCCTTCCTTTCGTTGCTGAATTCTCAGCTAAGGCCAAGGGTGCTGTGCTAGGCCATGTTGAAGCTCCTAGTAAATCTTCTAGGAGGAATAAGGCTCAAAGAAAGAATAAGGCGGCCAAGAAGGCTTTGACCAAAGAAAAAGGGAAAGCCACTCAAGATCAAACTTCTTTCAAGAAGGTAATATTTCTAACAAATGAGTTTGATCTTGACTCGTCCTATGGTCACTTTGCTAGACCTACTTATGTAGAGCCAAAGTCTCATTACCAAGGACGGACTCATCCGCGAAACTTTAGTAAGAGTGTCTTTAAGGTACCTTATGAAGAAATTACTCTTCATAGCTATGACCCTTATAATCATGGTCATAACATTAAGAAAGCACCAAAGGTAAAGCCTATTGTGGAAAAGCCACTAAAGGAGAATAAATCATGTGATTTCCATCACCATGAAGCTTCTTCCTCTAAGAATATTATCCCTACTAGACCACCATCCCAAAAGGTCAAGCAGGAGATTTTCAAGCAAAGATACAACAGGTTTGATTGTTGGTGCTGTGGCAAAATTGGTCACTTTGTCATTGACTGTTGGTTTAATTCCAGGAATTTTGCAACTCCTCAAGTTGGCAATATGAGAAAGATCACTAATAATGCTAATAATCTTAGGGAGAGTATTCTAACAAGAGACCAAGGACGCAAACGTGTTTGAGTTCCTAAGGTAAATTGACTTGTAATTGCAGGTATGTCCAAAGGCCAACAAAACTCCTATCTGGTATTTGAACAATGGATGCTCTCGGCACATGACCGGGACAATAAGCCGTCTTCAGAACTTTTCTCCAGTCTTGAACGGGCCAAAGGTCATCTTTGGAGGTTCAGACTGAGGAATTACTAAAGACTATGGTATGATCTCTAACGGTAGTGTATCATTCTCGGATGTGGCTTATGTTGAAGGATTGGAACACAATCTCATAAGCATAAGCCAACTCTGCAATAAAGGATACATTGTTGAATTTCATGCTGATAAGTGCTTGATAAAATCGGTTGACAATATGGAAATTATTCTATCGGGCACTCGAAGCAGAAATATATTTTGTTTGAATTTCATTTGTATAGACTCTTCTACACCAGTGTGTTTTATGGCTAAAGATAGTGCGTCTCTTGGTGACCAATGACACAAAAGACTAGCACATATTAATTTCAAAAATATTAATAAATTATTTTCTCTGAATTTAGTACGTGATGCCCCAAATGTCAAGTACGCTAAAGATAGACCTTGTCACGCATGTGTAAAATGCAAGCAAATAAGGGCTACCTTAAAATCATTATTGGCAAAGATTATAATAGATGTTTACATCATGGGTAATGACAATGGAAGAATAACTAAATTAGTTCTAGCATTTTGAAGCCTGGAAACTTGTTCCAAGACCTAAAGGTAAGAATGTCATCGAGACAAAATGGGTCTACAGGAACAAGATGGACGAGGACGGAATAATCATAAAGAACAAGCCCAGACTCGTCGCCAAAGGATATCGTCAAGAAGAAGGAATCGACTTTGACCAGATGTACGCTCCAGTGGCAAGGATGGAGGCAATCAGGTTATTCCTAGAACACCACGCTCTTAAGGGCTTCACTGTCTATCAGATGGACGTGAAGTCTACCTTCCTTAATGGTGACATAAAGGAAGAGGTGTATGTGGAACAACCTCCAAGTTTCGTTGACTCTAATTTTCCTGATTATGTTTATCTGTTATCTAAAGTTTTATATGGTTTGAAACAAGCTCATCGAGCTTGGTATGAGACGCTATCTAGCTTTCTTCTTGAGAACAAGTTCACAAGGGAAAAGATAGATAAGACCTTATTTCTTAGGGAAATAAAAGGCAAGATTTTGCTAATGCAAATCTATGTCGACGACATTATTTTTGGCTCTACTAACGATAACCTCTGCAAGAAGTTTTCCAAACTTATGCAAAGGTTGTTTGAAATGAGAAGTATGAGAGAGCTGTAGTATTTCTTAGGGCTTCAGGTGAAACAATCTGAAGATGGAATTTTCATCTCATAAATAAAGTTCATCAAGGAGCTAATTAAGAAATTCAGAATGGAGATCACAACCTCTATGAGGACTTCAATGGGTTCAGCTGTGTCTCTGGACAAGGATGAGAAAGGGAAACCTTTTGATGAAACCAAGTACAGAAGCATAATCGGATCCTTGCTCTACCTTACTACCAGTAGACCAGACATAATGTTCTCAACATGTGTATGCACTAGATTTCAAGTGAACTCTAAGGAATCTCACTACGCTACTGCAAAGCGGATTTTGAGATACCATAAAGGTACACCAAATCTTGTCTTATGATACCCAAGAAGTAATGATAACGAACTAATAGATTTTTCAGATGCAGATTTTGCAGGTAGCAAACACGACAGGAAGTGCACTTCTGGGACTTGCCAATTCCTTGGAAGAAGGCTCATTTCTTGGAGTAGTAAGAAGTAGAACTGTGTCGCAATCTCAACAGCCGAATCAGAGTATATCTCTACAGGCAGTTGTTGTGCACAGTTGTTATGGATAAAGAATCAGCTGGAAGATTACAATCTCAAAGTCCAAAACATCCCTTTGTTTTGCGACTCCTCCAGTGCGATTGCAATAGCCAACAACCTAGTGTCTCACAGCTGGACAAAGCACATAGAGCTGTTGTACCACTTCATCCGGGAGCATGTGGAGCATGGGTACATAGACCTATAATTTGTCCCAACTGACAGGCAGATTGCAGACATATTCACGAAGTCGCTGGACGAGTCCAAGTTCTCATTCTTCAAAACAGAACTTGGAATGCTCAACAAAGAAAATTGGAGAAGGAGGACTCACAACATAGCTCAGAAATCAAGGAATACATCAAAGTTGAACTTTCTCAAAATTCTGACTTAATGACTCGAGTAAGAAGAAAGTCACTCGAGTACTTCTTTAAACTACTCGAGTAATTAGCAAGTTACTCGAGTACTCCGCAAGTCACTCGAGTAACACTACTCGAGTACTGAGTTCCCACTCGAGAAGTATGAAGATATCACTTGAGTACCTTCATTATCTCACTCGAGTACCGCTGGTACACTCGAGTATCAGGAAGACATTTTCACATCTTCTATTCAAATTTCTTCATTCGCAACCTGAATATTATACCGCCAATTCCTAAGGTATGTTCCTTTAATTTCTACTTTAATCATCGTTAATTAGGGTTATATAGATAGAAAAATCCAGAATTTAGTTTCTACACGAATTCAAATCCCTCTCACTTGAGAAAAGAGAAAGTCCTTTCGCCTTCCGTCGACTGTCGCAGAGCTCGCGTCGTCTTCTTCCCCGCCTTCAAAGATTCGGATTGGTTCTGAACTTGTCACCGCTGGTATTGCCGAACTGTCAGACGATTTCAGAAATCTCCTTATTCTTCTCGACACCATCGGCTTGACATTCATTCTCCAGCAACCGTGCAAAATCCAATTTCCAGAAGTTGAAGAATTCTTTCAAAACATCAAAGTAAGGAGAAATGACAAGGTCCTCAAGTCTACAACCAAGGGAATCAAGATAAAACTTACCAAAACCTCTGTCTCCAATCTTCTTCGGCTACCTGTAGTTGATGAAGAAGAACACCTATCCCATGAAGATTCAGACAGAGCCTGTATGTTCTATGGACTTTCACCAGACGTTCATACCATTTGTCGATCAGACCTCAACCCAGAAAGTAAGTTCCTGGTGGACATCATTGGAAAGATTCTCCTGTGCAAGACTAGTTCTATAAGTGACATCTCACTTAATATGTTTGATATAATGACATCCATCATCTGCAGAAAGTGATTTCAGTTTGGTATGTTGATTCTTGATAAGATTAGGGAGAGCATCAAGGCTCCTAACTATGCCAGGATAATCTCTTTGATGCTGCATGAGATCAATCCTGAAGTTTTTGATTTCTCCAAAGGCATAACCCTTCACCACATGAAGAAAGTATCCATCTCATCCATTCAAAGATGGGAATTGAAGTTGCTGAATCCCAACCAGTCTGCTAGAGCTCATGAACATCCCACTGTAGAGGACAGGACTCCATCTCCCTCTCCACCTCATAATGCTGGAACATCTGGTGCAGCTGCTGAGGGAAAGCCTGCTCCTTTTATACAAGAAGACAAAATACCTACTCTACCTGCAATTGCCTCTCTCCCTCCAACCACTCCAGAAGATACTCCCTCAGATGCTCATGTACAAGACACCATTCTCTCTACACAACAAGCCACCAATCAGATGATTGAAGAATTAAGTTCTGAAGAGCCTCTTCCTCCCCTCCAAAAAGAACAATCTACAGAACCAACCAAGGAACCAACACCGGTACCATCACCCACTCATACTCCATCTCCAGTATTCCATGTTCACCAATCTCCTACTGCAGACAAAGAACAAGCTGAGCCAATACTGATTTCTGATGAGAAAGAGCAAACCCCAGAATCAGTTGAAGCTCCTCTAAAGAGCTTGGATTTCCCTCTTCCCACCTTCATTGATGAAGAAGGAGATGTTCATATTCACACAAGCAGAGCTAAGAGCTCAGTCACCATTGAAGAGATTACTCCATGGTTTGCTCCTCCTCCTCCAGCTCCTCGGACTGTAACTCCACCTCCTCCTACAAATGATCTAATAGGTAAGATAGAACAGATGCTGCTCGACCAGAGAAAGTATTTTGATGACTCTCTCAAAGTTTTTCAAAGTAAAGTTACTACTCTTGAGAAAGAGATGAGCAGAGGTTTTGCTGAAATACAACACAATACATATGAGCTCAGACAGCTATTCAAGATATGTGGAAAAGCTTTGGATCACACCATTACCAGTGTTGGCAAAGTGATGGAGCAATCTATTACTCTTTCTAATAATCAGATTCAGTTAGAAAAGCTAGCCCAAGAGCGCACCTTCAAAATCTGTGACGAAGTAGGTACCTTCAAAGAAGCTGCCATAGATGAAATCTCTATAGAAGTCAGAAAGCGGGAGACATTGGTAAAAGGATATTTAGAAATTACAGATGCTGCCAAGCAAACCCTCTAGGAAGCAAAGCTAAAGGAAATTCATGATGATGTGCAGAATCAAATCCACAATGTAAAATTTCATACTTATGATACAGCTGTATGGATGCACAACCAGATATTCCCTGATTTTCAAGCAGATCCAAACATTATTCCTCATCATCTGAATCCCCTAGCTCCTCTTGCTCCAGCTCCAGTTCCTCAGCCTACCTTCTCTCCAAGACCTGAAGGCTATGAAGCCCCTCCTCTAGAATCTTATTCTCAGGTTTGGGAATCAGATCCAACAGATATATTTCTTCAAGCTCCTCCTGAAATTCATATACCAAAGAAAAGGAAGTATGGTGATGGAGCTTCTGCCAGCAGATCCACTTCAATTCCAAAATCAGAGAAAAGGAAAGCTCTTGAATTTGCAGAGATCTGGAGTCCTACATCAAAGTCACTTATTCTTGATACTCTCAAGTTAGTCTTGGAATTCAAAGAGAATAGACATGATCATTACGGCTCCCAAGAATGGGACTTGTATGAGAAATCTATGACCAAGAGAAGACTCTATAATAGAGAACATGGAAGAAATAATCCTGCTGCACCTCCAAAACCTCCCAAGTACTACCCAAAGCCATAGAGTTATCAAAGGAGGCAACAAGAAAAGAAGGATAGACATCAACAACAACAGCAACATTAAGTTTAAGGATGAAGAAAGTTATATGGGTGTGGATGGGAATTGTGTAGAAATGATTGTTGGACAATTCTATTTATATACATTCTTAATTTTGTTAATCTATTCTTTGCTTATAATCCATGTACATGTTACTTTGTTTTCTTTCTTGCATATCTAGCTCTTTATCTATTTTTATAATTCACCTTAGTGTAGAGGGTTCTGACTTCTACAAATAGGGGGAGATTGTTGGGTATTGTATCCATAAAGACCTAGATTTGGTGAAGTCACCCTTGAACTAAGATGAATTAAGTTGTATTTGATGTATTGTTTGAGTTATGTGTTTGTATGACTTGATTGCCAAGTGTAGACCAATGTCAGTCTACAATGGGTCACCAAACACAGGACCATACAATGTAATCCCTCATTATATGATCCATGGTGTTGACTCATGTGCAACCTCTCTATTGAGATACACTTCTTTTTGCAAGCACTAGGATTGTTGGAGAAAAACATGTTGCTGATTCTATAGAAGAAAGGAAAATTTTCAGGGAACTATTTTATTCTAAGTATTTTACTCGAGAAGAAATTAAGTACTCGAATAGATTTTTTGATAGTACTCGAGTAAGTTAAGTCTGACTTTCGAGTAAGGGAATGGTTCACGAGAAGTCTGAACATAGTTCTCGAGTGGCCAGTTTCTTTACCGAGTGGACCCCTTCTTATTCTCGTGTTAACAGATTCTCTATCTTAGAATTTTTCTAAGTACTTTGCTCGAGTAGTCAAGTTAACAACTCGAGTAGATGAGCCCTTTGTCTCGAGTTATAGAAGGACTGTTCTTGTTGTAACGTCCCAAATCGCACTAGGCCTCTCGTGCGTGTTTTGAGTCAGGAGAGCTGACTAGGGTTCATGGGGAGTGCTGACAACAGGGCAGCACATGTGAAAAGGAGGAGAAATTAGGCAAGCATGAGACACGGGTAGAGACACGGGCGTGTCCCTACCCCTGTGCGTGTGCATCGAGTTGAAGTCGACGAGGCATTTCGAGATCGAGGAGCTGTGTCGACATCATGTGACACGGGTAGCGACACGGGCGTGTCCCTACCCGTGTGTGTCGAGTTACACTCGATAGGGCGTGTCGAGACTGATGAGCTGTGTCAACATAATGTGACACAGGTAGCAACACGGGCATGTCCCTACCCGTGTGTGTGTCGAGTTACACCCGACAGGGCGTTCCAAGACTGACGAGCTATGTCGACATCATGTGACACGGGTAGCGACACGGGCGTGTCACTACCCGTGTGCCAGTGCATCGAGTTGAGTTCGTCGAAATGTATCCCTAGAAGGACACGGCCAGGGAACACGGCCGTGTCATGTGGACACGGGTCGGGACATGGGTCGGTACACGGGCGTGTCCCTACCAGTGTCAAGTATTGAACCGACACGGAAACTGTCGTTGCAGTTTCGCCCAAGCAGGACACGGGTAAGGACACGGGAGTTTCCCTACCCGTGTCACTTTTCATATATAAGGGAAGAGGAAACCCTAGCCGTTTTCATGATCATTTCATTCCCTATTTCCTGTGAGAACTCCTGGTGAGAGAGAAAACTGCTGGAGCAATTTCTACAGGAGAAAATCCGCCATCACCGTGAAGGAGAAGATGCCGCCAAGGAGAATTACGAGATCCATGGCCGGAAATGGAGGAACCGCTCGAATCGATGTGAGTTTCCTACCCTCTCCCTTGGTGCTAGATCTGTAGATATTTAGGAGAGACGTCGACTCAAAAGAGTCTTGACATGTGAGAAGATGTTTTCTCTAGGGTGAGGCCAATCCGGGGCTTATGCTCTTGGTTAGTGGTGTCTTCAACCTCTCCGATCTTTTATGTGGAGATGGGGGATGGTTTCATGAAGAGCAAAGGCCTCTTGAGGTTGAACAAGGGAGGAGATTTTCTGGAATGATTTGGGAAGATCACCTTGAGGAGGAAGATGAACCGATGCCATTCATTCCGCCTTAAGATGCGTGCAGAATCTGTATTCTGCGCGCAGCAAACTTCGTGGCCATTTTTAAGCATGATATGGCCAGATATGAGCTTTCGGCTAAACACGAAAGTGGAAGCCCTTGCAAATACCTTTCCAACGAATGGTTGCACGACTTCAGACGAAGTTTGTAGCCACAGGAAAGTCTAAACGAAAATGGTGTTCAACAAATCCTGCATGCAAAAATTGTGTTCTGTACGCTGCAGACTTTAAGTTTGATTTCAAATAGGATAATATCAAAACTAGGTTGAGGTCTGAATATGAACGTTGTGGACCACGGAAAGACCTTTCCATCGTGGGGTTACATGTCTTCATCAGATTCCTGTAGCTTCGGGAATCTCCGGTCGAATCTGCTGTCCAGATTCAATCTGTACCTAAATTCTGGGCTTTTTATAAGATGAGTTTGGATTCGGTGGAAGTTTTATTGCAAGTTACTTGGCTTGGATGAACTCTTATGATTAATTATTTGTTGCATGATTGACGAGGCTTATTAATTAGATTTCATATAATCAATTTGTGAAGCAATCTTATTTAAACGAATTGACTTGATAAGAATTGAAAGATTGTTATTTGTGCGCATCATATATAACATGTCGTTAACATATGGAATGTGTGATGGATCTTTACACGCGCATCATGTTCATAATAGGATAGTACTTTTGGGAAGATTTGTAAATCTTTATATGCGTAACATGTTATATTATGTTGTCATCATTTGGGAGTCATATAGAAGAATAAATCATGGCCATGAGTGTGTTTGATTAATGAATTGAGTTTAGTAGTCCAATACTTACAGCGTCGTCTCCCTACGGGTAGTATTGTGAAGGGATGTAGGTGCGGTGTTGACCGTCACTTGTTAGGTTGAGTTGTGATAAGGTATGGATGGACGGTTGGGCTGTGTCCTCGTGCTTACATCTGAGGCCCCTTCCTTGTTATGTTGAAGAGCCATTTGTGTACAACCCCGTGTCCGGCGAGTGGGTCCCACCAGGGAGGCGAGCAGACCTTGCCCCGCGGCCCGCATCCGAGCGGCAAACAGACATACGGCAGAAGGGCTGGCCCGCTCCTGCCCATTTCAGGCGAGCGAGCCGACGAGGCAAGTGAGCGGGTCGCGCGAAGAGTCCTTGGCCAAAGCAGATGAGTTTGGCGACCCGCGACTGGCGAGCCGATCGAGAGTCGCAGTGGCCGCTGGTCCGCCTCGTCACGCGACCTGACCGCCGGTCCGCCCCGGCAGAAGCAAAGCGGGTCGCGACCCCCGGCTCGCGGCTCGCCCAGGGAGCATGGGCGGGCAGCTGAAGTCAGGTCGCGCCCGCCTCCCGCGAAGAAGGAGTGGAGGCGAGTTGACTCCCCAGGACTGCGGATAGCCCCTCAGGACAGCGGAGTCTCGCTGTTGGCAGACCAGGTTGGACTGCACATAGCCCATCAGAACAGCGTAGTTTGGCTGTTGGCAGACCCAGCTAAGGGCCTTTTGGTATTTTCAGGTCAGGTATTTTGGTTATTGGCAGTTCAGGTTCCAAAAAGCTATAAATAAGACCCAAGGGGTACCTCAGAGGACACGGTTTTTCGGTGCCTCCTTACTCTCATTCTCCAGTATTCTCTGAGAGTACCTTAGCTCGGCTTCTGGCTAAGGAGGGGAAGCGCTCAGAGATCTTCCGGGTTTGTGGTGGGACCTCCCTGCCGAGCCCTTGGGTCTGTTCTTTCTTGTCTCTTTCGTTGTTTTTCTTGCAGGAGCAAAGTAGACGCGAGACCACCCCTTCCCCAAGGGTCGAACTCCACAAGAGGCCGGTTTCCGGTTTCAACATCTTGGTGCGGTGAGCGTGGAGAGTGGTCAGTGCAGAAAAGCTTCGGCGAGCTCAATGACGGGAGGACAAGGATCCGACAGGCAGAACTCGCCGCCCCCTCCCCCTCTCGCAACAGTGGGAATGTTTGAAGACTTCAGGAACGAGGTGTTGGACCTCGTCAAGATCGCACTCGGCGTGCGGGCCGAGTGCTCGACTCCGGCAGCCCAGATCGCGGCCGCCCCCTCTCTGGGCGAGGACACCCCTGGCCGGCGAGCTGGAAAGGAAGTGGCCGAGGAAGGCCGAGGGGGCGAGCTCTCGGGACGCGAGCTTTTCCCCGGCTCGGCAAGCCGGGGAGGTTCGGTGAGCTGGGACCGCGAGATTCGCCGGCCCGCCCAGTGGGGGGAGGCAGTCCATTAAGCGAGCTAGTCTCCTCAGCACCAGTGCCAGAAGGGTTCAGGGAGCCCGGGATGTCCTACTACACCGGGAAGGGAGAACCGGTCCAGCACGTCCAATGGTTCGAAGACGTGGTCTCCATCCGTCAGATGTCAGACGGATTCAAGTGTCGTCTCTTCGCCATCACCCTCCGAGAGAAGGCAAGGGAGTGGTTCCACCAGCTCCCGGCCAGCTCCATCTACTGTTTTGAGGACCTGCGCCGAGGATTCATGCTGAGGTTCACTACTTCGAAGAAGAGGAAGAAGGAGTCTGAGTCCCTGTTCCACATTAAGCAAGCAGTGAACGAGATGCTGGGGAGCTATGTGGATCGATTCCAGTAGGAGGTTACCCAGGTCCAGGAGATGCCGGGCCATAGTCTGATGATGGCCTTCACCCTGGGTCTGCAACAGGGGTTCTTCCGAATGGAGCTGAAGAGAGTTCCCCCTCTCTCCTACGAGGAGTTGATGGAGAGGGCGGCTAGAGAAGTCGACGGGGAGGCGTCGAATCCGGAGTTCGCAAGGAAGCTAGCCAGATGGGCCACCGAGGAAGAGAAGGAGTCGAAGGGAGGAAGAGCGCAGGAGGAGAGAAGAGGGGAGCCCAGGCAGAGGGAGCAGAGGCAGCTCCAAGGGCAGCAGCCGGGGTGGGGGCGTCAGGAGCCCGACCATCGGCTGGGTTGGAGACCAGAGTGGCAGGGGCAGGGGCCACAGAGAGGGTACTTCGGAAGGGGTCACTATCAGGGGAGGCAGGACCAGTTCCACCCGCCGGGCTGGAGGCAGGGTCACCGGCCCCGGCTCCCCGATCAGGAGGAGGCCATGGCCATAGCTTTGGGAGCAAGGAGGGGGATCATGAGAAGGAGGAGAAGGGAGTTCAGGGTGGAACTGCCCTATTGTGACTTCCATCAGGAAGAGGGGCACGCAACAGCCACGTGCCCGGAATTCTTGGAGATGAGAGGGAATAGGGGACGGCAGCAGCAGCAGGAGGAGGCACGACAAGAAGTGAGAATCGAGGAGGTCCTGCCTCGGGCGGAGGAGGATCGCTGTGAAGACCGGGTTGATGTCGGGACCCGAGGAGGGATCAGAGTGATCCACGGGGGAGTGGGGATCGAGGCTTCCCGCAAGGCAAGCCTCCACACCATGTACCGGTGGAGCGTCGCCTCTACATCTCAAACCCCGCCCCCGGAGGAGAGGATCACCTTCTCCAGAAGCGATATGCCGGACCACGAGGACCCGTTCTGTGATGCGCTGGTCATCAAGGCCGCCATCGAGAACTTCACTGTCTCTCGGATCCTCGTGGACAATGGGAGCTCCGTGAACGTCGTCTTCAAAAAGGCGTTTGACGCGATGCAGGTGGAGACTAAGAGGGTGCTGGCCTCGGACGGGCCCTTGTTCGGGTTCTCAGGAGAAAGGAAGGAAGTAGAGGGAGGAGTCGGCCTCCATGTCACCTTGGGGGGGCAGTCCAGAAACTGCAAGTTCGTCATTGTGGATGCCCCCAGCAGCTACAGCGCAATCTTCGGGAGGCCCCTGATCAGCGCCTTCCGCTGCGTCCCCTCATCTTTCCACCAGTGCTTGAAGTTCAGCATTGAGGGGGTGCAGGTCAGGGTTAGGGTGACCCGAAGGTGGCACGGGAGTGCTATGTCACTGCGGTGAACACCATCTCTTGGCAGGAGGGAGCCGAGGAGATGGGGCGGAGGATGGAGGAGGTCGAGCAGGGAGCAGGAGGGAAGAGCAGGGAGTGAAGGACTGCGCAGAGAAGGCGGCAGGAGGAGACCTGGAAGAGGTGGCTGAAGTAAGGGCCGTGGGAGGAGAAATGGAGGTAGAGGTCCCCGTTCCGGAGGAAGGGGACGCTAAAGGATGGGGGGAGCGGTCCAGGCTGGAGGCAGCGGAAGAAATGGTGGAGCTGGAGGTGCTCACCCGGGGAGGAAGGATGGAGAAGATCCGCTTCAGCGGAGGGCTGACCCCGGAGGACCAAGGCAGGATGCTGGAGTGCATCCGGAAGAATGTGGACATCTTCGCCTGGAGCGCCCCAGAGATGCCGGGGGTTGACGCGGATGTGGCCTGCCACCGCCTCAACTTGGACCCGGGGACACGCCCCATTCAGCAGAAAAAGAGATCCACGGCAGACAAGCTGGCGGAACCCATCAGGGAGGAGGTGGCGAAGCTTCTCAAGGCTGGCTTTGTGTCCGAAATTCAGTACCCCGGCTGGGTCTCCAACGTTGTGATGGTCAAAAAAGGAGACGGCCGCTGGCGATTGTGTATCGATTTTTCCCTTCTTAATAAAGCTTGTCCTAAGAACTGTTATCCTTTGCCTCGGATCGAGGCACTGGTTGACTCAGCCGTCGGCTTTTCTATAATGAGTTTTTTAGATGCCTTTTCAGGTTACCATCAGATTAGGATACACCCCCGGACATCAAGGATGTCTCATTCATCACAGGGGACGGCTGCTACTGCTACAAGATGATGCCATTCGGGCTGAAGAACACCGGGGCCACCTACCAAAAAATGATGGACAGGGTCTTCAAGGAGCAGAGGGGAAGGAACTCGGAGGTGTACGTGGACGACCTCATGGTCAAAAGCCGGGACGTGGACTCCCACCTCCGGGACTTGGAAGAGACCTTCGCCACCCTACGCAGATACAAGATGCGGCTGAATCCCCTCAAGTGTGTCTTTGGGGCCGGCCGGGGGAAGTTCCTGGGGCATCTCCTCACCCCCGCGGGGGTCGAGCCGAATCCAGACAAGGTCAAGGCCATATTGGAGCTAGGATCCCCGCGAAATGCGAAGGAGGTCCAACGGTTGACAGGGAAGCTGGCAGGGCTGAGTCGCTTCCTTTCTCGGGCAGGGGAGAAGTGCTCCCCCTTCTTCAAAATGCTTAGGGGTGGCCAGAGGTTCGAATGGACCAGGGAATGCGAAGAGGCCTTCCAGGCCCTCAAGGCGCAGTTGACGCAGGCTCCGCTGCTTCAAGGACCGAAGGAGGGTGAGGATTTGTTCTTATATCTCGGGGTCGGGGCAGAGGCCTTGAGCTCCGTCTTGGTGTGTGAAGAAGGGAAGAGGCAGCTCCCTATTTATTACGTCAGTCGGGTCCTGAGGAAGGCCGAGCTCCGGTATCCGATCTTGGAGAAGCTTGCATTCGCACTAATCGTCTCGGCTCGGAGGCTACGACCTTACTTCCAGGCACACTCAATCCGAGTGGTGACCGACCATCCTCTCCGCAACATCTTCGAGGGGGTGGAGCATTCAGGCCGGCTAGCCAAATGGTCGGTGGAGCTGAGCGAGTTCGATGTCTCCTTCGTTCCGCGGCTCTCGATCAAAGCTCAGGCGATGGCCGACTTCCTGGCCGACTACGTGGTAGAAGTAGCGGAGGAGGAGCTCACCCGCCCGACTCCTTGGAAGGTGAGGGTGGATGGAGCCTCAGGAAGGCATTCTCTTGGAGTAGGAGTGGTTCTGGAAAGACCTCAAGGGACTTAAATTGAGCAGACGGTGGTGGTGCATTTTCCCATTACAAACAACCAGGCCGAGTACGAAGCAGTGATAGCGGGGCTGCGCCTGGCCAGGGAGTTGGGGGTGCTGGATGTGGAGGTTCTAACCGACTCCATGGTGGTGGCTTCCCAGATCAACGGGGAGTTCGAAGCAAGGAAGCCCGCTCTGAAGTTATACTTGGCCAAAGTGAAGGTGGTCATAGGGACCTTCCAGACCTTCTCCATCCGACACGTGCCAAGAGAAGAGAATGACCAGGCCGACCAGCTGGCAAAGCATGGCCCCCGAGTGGGGGGCACCATCCCCGACCTGTTCCGCCCCTCCATCGAAGAGGGGGAGCTCATGGAGATCGATCAGCAGCCTTCGTGGATGGATCCAGTAGTAGTTTTCCTCTCCACGGGAGAGTATCCGGAGGGAGCAGACAGGAAGAAGCTGAGGCACAAGTCCGCTTATTACCTCCTTAAAGACGGGCAGCTATACAGGAAGACCCACTCCGGGATGCTGGCTCGCTGCGTAGCCGAGGGTGAGGCGCAGAGGATCTTAGAAGAAGTCCACTCCGGGGAGTGCGGGAGTCATTCCGGGAGTCGGACCCTGGAGGGGAGGGTAATCAGGCAAGGATATTTCTGGCCCACCCTGGGCCGAGACGCTGCGGAGTTCGCGAGGAGATGTCATAAGTGCCAGCTGTTTGCCCCCCTCCAGCTACAGCCGGCCCAACAGCTCAAGAGTATCACGGCCCCCTGGCCCTTTGCAATCTGGGGAATGGATTTGGTTGGGCCGTTTCCCCAGGCCAGCGGTCAGAGAAGGTTCCTCCTGGTGATGATCGACTACTTCTCGAAGTGGATGGAGGTGAAGGCGTTGGCCAAGGTGACCTCCCAGGTGATCAGGAACTTTGTCTGGGGGGATATCATCTGTCGCCACGGGCTGCCCCAGGCCATCATCACCGACAACGGACCCCAATTCGCCAGTGCCGAGTTCACCAGCTTCTGCGAGCAGCTTGGAATCGACCTCAGGTTTGCCTCGGTCCATCACCCCAGGAGTAACGGGCAGGTGGAAGCCGCGAACAAGATCATCGTCAATCTCATCAAGAAAAAGGTGGAAAACTTGAGGGGAAGCTGGGTGGAGCAGCTCCCCGCAGTTCTTTGGGCCCTCAGAACCACCCCTAACACGGCCACGGGGGAGACCCCCTTCAAGCTCTCCCATGGGTGCGAGGCGGTGCTCCCTATAGAATTTGAAGTCCAAACGCCGCGAGTCGGGGCGGCCAGGGAGGGCCGAGAGGAATGGCGAGCCGAGAACGAGGGGGAGCTGAGACTCTCCCTTGACATGGTGGAAGAGTTGAGGGACCTTTCGGCAGTCCGATAGGAGGAGGTCAAAAGGAGGATGGCGAAATACTTTTACAAGCACGTCAGGGTCAAGCAGTTCGCGGAAGGAGACCTGGTGCTGAAGAAGGTGGACACGGCAGGAAGGTCAGCATCCGTTGGAAAGCTCAACACCAGCTGGGAGGGGTCATTCATTGTGAAGGAAGCTTTGAAGTCAGGGGGCTATCAGCTCCAAAATGTATAGGGCGAGACCCTGAGTCTCACCTGGAGTGGAGACGACCTGAAGAGGTTTTTTCCTTAAGCACCTGTAAGCAACATGATTTGGTATAATGAACTTCTTCCCCCCCCCCCCAAATTGCCATAGCCAGCTTACACAGAGGATTGGAATGAGTTTGGACCCCGAGGAGACCCCGCTGCCAGGCTCCCACCTAGCTGGCAGGGCCGGAAGTCACTCGGTGTCATCCCTAGCCTCGAGAAGATCCCGCTGCCAGGCTCCCACCTAGCTGGCAGGGCTGGAAGTCACTCGATGGAATGAGTTTGGACCCCGAGGAGATCCCGCTGCCAGGCTCCCACCTAGCTGGCAGGGCCGGAAGTCACTCGGTGTCATCCCTAGTCTCGAGAAGATCCCGCTTCCAGGCTCCCACCTAGCTGGCAGGGCCGGAAGTCACTCGATGGAATGAGTTTGGACCCCGAGGAGATCCCGCTGCCAGGCTCCCACCTAGCTGGCAGGGCCGGAAGTCACTCGGTGTCATCCCTAGCCTCGAGAAGATCCCACTACCAGGCTCCCACCTAGCTGGCAGGGCCGGAAGTCACTCGATGGAATGAGTTTGGACCCCGAGGAGATCCCGCTGCCAGGCTCCCACCTAGCTGGCAGGGCCGGAAGTCACTCGGTGTCATCCCTAGCCTTGAGAAGATCCCGCTGCCAGGCTCCCACCTAGCTGGCAGGGCCGGAAGTCACTCGATGGAATGAGTTTGTACCCCGAGGAGATCCCGCTACCAGGCTCCCACCTAGCTGGCAGGGCCGGAAGTCGCTCGGTGTCATCCCTAGCCTCGAGAAGATCCCGCTGCCAGGCTCCCACCTAGCTGGCAGGGCCGGAAGTCACTCGATGTAATGAGTTTGGACCCCGAGGAGATCCCGCTACCAGGCTCCCACCTAGCTGGCAGGGCCGGAAGTCACTCGGTGTCATCCCTAGCCTCGAGAAGATCCCGCTGCCAGGCTCCCACCTAGCTGGCAGGGCCGGAAGTCACTCGATGGAATGAGTTTGGACCCCGAGGAGATCCCGCTGCCAGGCTCCCACCTAGCTGGCAGGGCCGGAAGTCACTCCGTGTCATCCCTAGCCTCGAGAAGATCCCGCTGCCAGGCTCCCACCTAGCTGGCAGGGCCGGAAGTCACTCGATGGAATGAGTTTGGACCCCGAGGAGATCCCGCTGCCAGGCTCCCACCTAGCTGGCAGGGCCGGAAGTCACTCGGTGTCATCCCTAGCCTCGAGAAGATCCCGCTGCAGGCTCCCACCTAGCTGGCAGGGCCGGAAGTCACTCCATGGCAGTGACTTACAACCCAGAACAAATCATGCTGCCGGACTCCCACCTAGCCGGCGAGGCCGGGAACTACTCAAACGGTGTTAACAACAGGTCGGAATCACAAGAGTTAATCAAAAAGGGGAGGGGTCTAACATAACCCCCCCGGCCCCGGGAAAGGCGGCCGAGTGGAGGCGAGAACCTTGTCGAGGGTCCGCAGGAAATCAGGCAACATAGACAAGGGCCAAACCGGCTCGCCTCGCTCGGCGGGCGAGCGGCCGCCTCATCATGGCCGAGTCGCAGGGGCAGGTCGCGTCGCACGGCAATAGCAAATGTATAAATAAGGCAGGCGAGAGAGCATTTATAAAAACAACGATAGCTGAAAAAGACGAAGTATAGGCGCAGCCCGCGCGTACATCTCAAAACAGGTAAACGTGGATAATAATATACATCTAAAAAGTAATAAATGTCAAAAGGCAGGGGGAGACGCGAGATCCGGGGCGAGAAGTCCTAAAGGGGCTGGAAGGCCTTGTCCCCAGGGTCCGGCACGGGGAGAAATAGCGCCGGCACCACGTCTTCCGCCGAGAGTCCCGCCGCCTCGCTCGTAAGGAGATCCGCGCGTCGCAGCATTTGCATCGTATACTTCGCGGCGCTGGCGGCGTTCTTCTGCATCAGCACTTCCAAGTCATAGTCGGAGTGGTGCTCGAGCGGACAGACCCTGCTGTCTGGAGGAGGGACAGCGGCGACGGCCTCCAGCTCGCGTACCCGCGCCTCCAACGCCGCCTTGTCTTGACCAAGGGTGGCGATCTCGGCACCCATCCGGCTCGCCGTCGCCGCATCCTGAGGATAGGAAGGAGGAGAATCGTGAGCTGTATTCGCAAAAAGGGGGGGTAGTTCAGGGTGAGCACGTACCACCCCGCCCAGGTACTGCACGAGGCTCTCCTCTGCCGCGTCGGCCCGCCTCCTCTGAAGGTGTGCGTCCTCCTGAGCGAGCTTCTGGGCCTCCTCCCTCTCGTCCGCCAGCTTCTTCAGGGAGGTGGCGTTCTGCTCCAGCTGAGTGCAGCGCCGCCCTACCATGTGAGCTAGCTCCAGGCCGCGTAGCTGGGCCCGCGCGCTTTCGTGAAGCAATACTCGCGTCGCCTCTTTGTCGTAGATGGCGGCGTCTTCTCGCGAATACAGGCCGAACGAGAAGTTGTAGGCCTCCTCGCCGATGGTGTCCTGCTCCATCCAGCTCGGCAGTAATGTCGATATCGCGGCGCGATTCGACTCCTTGTCCCACGAAAGGAGCGACGCGCCGAGCTCATCCAGATACCTCTCGCCGTAGCCGAAGTTGCGGTGGCCCCTCGGCACCGGCTTCGTGGCAGCTTGAGACCCGCCCGGCGGCGCGGAGGTGCCCGCCGTCCTGACCGGGGAGTCGCTGGTCGAAGCGACCAGCGGGGGTGAAGGGCCCTCGGCCGGAGGGTCCGCAGGGGCCTTGCCCTTCCTTTGGCTTGCGGTGGGTTGCTGATCCGCGGTCTTCGCCACCTTCGGCGGAGGGGCGGGTTGTGCGCCACCCGGCCGCTTCTTGGCCGGGACTGACGGGATGTCGCGCTGAGCGGCATCCGCAGCTTGAGCTCGGGCAAGAACCTCGGAGGGGATCCTAGCGCTCTCATAAATGGGGTGAAGAGGGATGTCGCGTTCACCTGCAAAGAAGGGGGGGTGAGATGAAGGGAAAATGGGAAGGTAAGGCATAACAGCGGCAAGTGGCAAACCTCCCCCTGGCGGGACGACGGCGAGGTCGTCAAGATGGTGGCGCAGGTACGCGACCTCAAAATTCTTCCCGGCGAAGAACGCGCACAAGTCGGCTTCATGACCGCCGAGGCTGGGCGGCCGGTAGCTCGTCTCGCTAAGCTGCACCGGCGAGAAGGGGGCGTTGCCGAAGTCCCCTTTGACGAACAGAAACTTCTTGAGCCAATTGTGGCTCTTATTGACTGTCTCCCGCACCTTGAGGTGGGCGCTGGAGAAGTAGGCGGTCCCGTCCCGATTCGCCTGGAAGGAGAACAGCTTCCGGAAAACGGCGAGGCTAAACTCCACTCGCTCCTCTCGCAGGAAGCAGGCGAACCCCACCATGACGGCTACGGAGTTCGGGGTCATCTGAACCAGGACGACCCCGAAGTATTTCAGCACCTGGCGCACCTCGGGCCAAAGGGGGAGTCGCAGGCCCACCTCAAAGTGAGCTAGCGGGATGGCGAGCTCATCCCTGGACAAGTCGTTGATCTTTTCCCCATCCCCGGGCCGTCTCGCAGAAAAGCTCGGCGGCACGTGGTCGCTAAGAACATCCAAGTACTCGCGCTCAGAGATGACAGCGTGAGGGAAGTCGTGCTCTGAGAAAGTCCAGGCACACTTACTTCGTCCGTCCACGTCGCCGCCGCCTCCGCCCATTCCCATCGAGTCATCGCTGAACGTGCGAGACAGATCCAGAAGGCGAGCACGAATCGTACTTCGCGGGAAAAAGGAAGCGAGAGGATGTTTGGAATCGGTGAGGAAGTAAGAGCGGGCATGGCCTATTTATAGGGAAAGAGAAAGGGCGGGAAACTTCCCGCCGAAAGAGGGGGTGCAGATAGCAAAAATCTGTCCGACGGTTCGACTTCCCCGCGCGCAACCGCACCCCAAAGACCGATCCGGCGCGGGTTTTGCCCGGCCGCGTCCGCGGAAGACCTGAGCGGGCGAGTCTCGACCCGCACCCGCATGGGGTTCCGCGCGAGACGGGAGACTCCCGTCTGGCGAGCGCCTCGGCTCGCCCTCGCCCCGATCAGCGCGAGGGGAAGAACGGACCTTTCCCTTAACCCGCCCACAGAAAGCAATAGAAACTGCATGATATTTTCAATAAGCCTCAGCAGTAACAAGTTAGGCCCATAGGCGGGCAAAAAGAGTCGCAAGTGGTTAAAAACAAAAGATAACTTGGAAATAATAGCAACCCCACGGTATCCCGCGAGCAGGGGGCAGAAGGCTGGATCAGTACTCGACCCACTTCCACCTGTGTCGCCGCTTCATTCCCGATCGCGGCGGCACGCGAGGGTCGTGGTAATCGCGAACCGCCACCAGCTCCCGCTCAGCCAGGCCAATCTGCTCCGTAGCGCTCCTGAGATGCCCCTCGGCTCGCGCAATATGCACGCCCGGTGAAGTAACATCGTCGTCTTCCGCTGCGCGCGGAGGTCCCTCCAAGGCCGCGAGCCGGGCCGCGGTCTCGGCCTTGTCTTCATCGACCCTCTTCGCGAGCTCCTGGATCAACAGCGTGTGTTTCTGGAACAGCCGTGTCACCTGCCTCTTCATCCCCGCCGCATCGGTCGGGTCCCCTAGGTAATCAGAGACACTGTCCACGTCGGGCGGGGGCAAATACCCTTCGCTCGTCTCAGTTTCGGAGGAGGCCCTGTTATAGCCTACAAACGGGCGAGTCAGAAGGAGCGAACAAGGACAAAGCCAACGGTAAATATCAGCTCACCAGGGGTCGGCACGTCGCCCGCACCGACGGATGGGCGAGAGGAGCCCGGCCGACCCTGAAAGGTTTCTCCCTCGAGGGTCTCAAGAGATTTTCCCAGTCCGTGGGAAGCCGGCGGGCGGGGGGTTTCCGGAGGTGGGCGGTCCGGACCTGGGGAACTAGCGACCTTCTCAGGCGACAAGCGAGGGGGGCGATCCTCTCCCCCGTTCCCCACCTCTTCACGAGGGATTGCCTGCAAAACAAAAGGTCAGAGGTACAGCGATAATCCGCGGAAGGTCACGTACCCCAGGGACGACCTCAACAGCCGCCGCCGAGCTGGGGCCCGGACATTCGCCCGCCAGAGACCGCCTAACGATCTTTCCCTTCGCCGGCCTAAAGAGAGGGCCAGGAGACCCACGCGCTAGCCAAGGAGCGGCCTCGAGTGCCTCCTCCTGAGTCTTCAGGCCCGCTGCCGCCAGGCGAGCTCGCACCTCTTCGCTGACCGGCATCAAGAGACCAGTCTGTTCAAGAAAAATGAGGGGATCTGGGGAGCCCCCCTCCTGGGCTCAGCGGTATATTTATAGCCGGACAGTGGGGGCCCACCAGAAGATTCCCTGCCAGCTCAGCACAAGCACTCGCCGAACACGCAGGTTGGATGATTCTTTCCGAGCTTGAATCAAGCTCAAAAAGAGCGGGGATTGTGTACAACCCCGTGTCCGGCGAGTGGGTCCCACCAGGGAGGCGAGCAGACCTTGCCCCGCGGCCCGCATCCGAGCGGCAAACAGACATACGGCAGAAGGGCTGGCCCGCTCCCGCCCATTTCAGGCGAGCGAGCCGACGAGGCAAGCGAGCGGGTCGCGCGAAGAGTCCTTGGCCAAAGCAGATGAGTTTGGCGACCCGCGACTGGCGAGCCGATCGAGAGTCGCAGTGGCCGCCGGTCCGCCTCGTCACGCGACCTGACCGCCGGTCCGCCCCGGCAGAAGCAAGGCGGGTCGCGACCCCCGGCTCGCGCTCGCCCAGGGAGCATGGGCGGGCAGCTGAAGTCAGGTCGCGCCCGCCTCCCGCGAAGAAGGAGTGGAGGCGAGTTGACTCCCCAGGACTGCGGATAGCCCCTCAGGACAGCGGAGTCTCGCTGTTGGCACACCAGGTTGGACTGCACATAGCCCATCAGAACAGCGGAGTTTGGCTGTTGGCAGACCCAGCTAAGGGCCTTTTGGTATTTTCAGGTCAGGTATTTTGGTTATTGGCAGTTCAGGTTCCAAAAAGCTATAAATAAGACTCAAGGGGTACCTCAGAGGACACGGTTTTTCGGTGCCTCCTTACTCTCATTCTCCAGTATTCTCTGAGAGTACCTTAGCTCGGCTTCTGGCTAAGGAGGGGAAGCGCTCAGAGATCTTCCGGGTTTGTGGTGGGACCTCCCTGCCGAGCCCTTGGGTCTGTTCTTTCTTGTCTCTTTCGTTGTTTTTCTTGCAGGAGCAAAGTAGGAGCGAGACCACCCCTTCCCCAAGGGTCGAACTCCACAAGAGGCCGGTTTCCGGTTTCAACAATTTGCATGCGGTGTGAGTCGACACGCTGTGTCGTAATCCTGGGTTAAGGATAGTGTGGCAGGTCTACGGGCTCGCAAGTCGTCACACCGACGGGAGTCGACAGTTAGACTTTGGGCGGTTGGGCTGTGTCCTCGGTGTTCACGTCCCAGGGCCCCTTCCGTGCCTAGTGAACGGTTGGGCTGTGTCCTCGTGCTTGCTTCTGAGGCCCCTTCCGGGTCACGCAAGTCCAGTTCGGGCTGTGTTCTTGGTGCACATCTACCCAAGACCCCGCAGGACCATAGTACGTATGGGCTCCGCTGTTGTGTTCTTAGCGTTGAGGCGTACGGAGGACTAGGTGAAGTAGTGTGGATACCCGCCTAGTAGTATAAGTGCCCGTTCTACTGTCACCGCCTTGCCACGACGGCTGATGCCTGAGAGGTTAGCTACCTGCTCGAATAGTGGGAACTATAGTCTGTGTCGACATAGCAATTGCATGTGTGTGATCATGGGTGGGTAATTGCATAACATACATAACATTTCATAACATTGCACAACAAGATCCTCATCGTATAAGTTTGTATGGCACTCTTATACGATGAGTTACTTTTATGTAACTCGATCCTTAACTTATAAGTTTGTATGGACATTCTTATAAGTTAAGTTACTTTCCTGCTGTTACTTATACATGTTAGTCTGTTGTAGCTCTTAAATATTTGATAGATCATGTTGTTGATACTCTTACACTACTGCAACCTGTTTGTACTTCTTTTACTTGCATACTTATTATATTTTGTACTCTTGTTCCTCTTCCCCGCCCTGTGCCGAGCAGTCGCCGGGGGAGCGGATGTGAAACCACTTAGTCGTTTCGACTAACGGTTGCTATGCCTTCCTTTTTAGGAGGTCACGCCGCAGGTAGAGCATCCGCAGACTACGCAGCAGGACAGCCAGGCCAGGACGACAGGGCCTGAAGTGATGGTGCCATCGATACTGTCGGTTATGGAAGTTAGTATTTTGATACTCTGATGTAGCCCGTTTGGGCAATGTTTAGTTGTACTCTGATATATTGTAGAAGCATATTTTAGCTTCCCCTTTATTGATGTATTTGGATATTATTACTTAGTGTGAATTTTGACTTCTCTTACTTATTATTTTTGGTTGGGTTGGCATGTCCTATTGATATTGTTGTAGCCTGCGGAATAGGCGTCTTGTGGTACAGGTTAGCCCGTGTGCTAATACTACCGCAAGGCGGCTGTTCCGGGCATAAGACTCCCCCTTTGTGCCGTGTTTTGGGATCCGGGAGGGGGGGGGGGGTCTTACAAATGGTATCAGTTTGCCACAATCCTCAACTAAAGAAGTCATTCAACAATGGTGCCACCCCCGTTTGATTAGTCAGTTTGGGGACAAACTGACTTAGCGGAAGCAGTGGTGTGCCCATATGTAATTCACGCTAAGTATGTCCAACTTTGACATTAAGATTAGCCAAACTGACCATACGTTTGCGTTTTATGTGTAGATTCCAGCGCTCGTTGAGCAGGTGAGAGGCACTCCTACGCCCTCCATACCCACTCCCACTCAGTTCCAACAATCTGAGTTGGGGCTGACGCTCACTGCCATCCTCGATGCTTTTAGGGTGCAGCAGCCCCCGGTGCAACAATAGGACCCGAGCTCCAACTGGCTGAGCACCTTCCGGGCTCTCTCCCCTCCCACCTACCTTGGGACGGAGTCAGCCGTACGTATAGAGGAATGGCTAGATACGGTTCAGGAGTTGTTGGCTGGCATCCGTTGCCCGACCAACATGGCAATGACATTGGCAGTGTCCGTCTTGGACTCACATGCTAAGAGGTGGTGGAAGTCCCTCATGGGCTCTACCTTCCAAGGCCGGGTCTACACAGAGATAAGTTGGAGTGAATTCTCGGGTGTTTTCTTGGAGCACTTTATCCCTACATCGGCCCGAGATGAGCTTGAGCAGAGGTTTCTTCTACTAAAGCATGGATCAAAGTCAGTTACGGAATACCAGCGGGAATTCCAGCATCTCGCAAGGTTTGCAGATTCTTACGAGTTGGATGACAGATGTTATGCCAAGCGCTTCTACAAAGGGCTGCGAGATCCCCTAAGGCAGTCCCTTTTGTTTATAGCGGATGGAACCTTGGCGGAGATCATTGATATGGCGAAACGATTGGAGGCGGACTAGTTGGGATGCAGTAAGAGGCCTGCGGAGGACGTGATGGAAGCCGGCCCATTGAATAGAAGGAGGCGAGACTTCAGAGGAGGAAGAGGATATCAAAGAGGTGGAGGGCGTGTCCACCGAAACTATAGGGTGGAGCATCCGGTTCCGCAGCCGCCTGCGTTGCCTCCACCCCCACAGCCTCAGTAATTTCAACAACCTGAAGGGCATCGTGGGCTGGTGTGCTTCGAATGCAACCATCTAGGCCACATCCGGCGTTTCTGCCCGCAGCTATATGGGAACACCCCTCCTGCTCTCCCTCCTGCTCTCCCTCCTGCTCTCCCTCCAGCAGCTCCACGAGGACAAGGATATATGCGTGGTCGAGGACGAGGACCACGAGGAGGTAACCTCGGCCCTGCTAGGGATCAGGTGTACGTGCTTGACATGGCGCAGGAATAGAACCCACAAGATGTGATTGCAGGTATGATTTAATTAAATAACATATTTTCATGGTCTAACTTGAATTGATTAAGACTTAGTAGACACCTAGCAATAAGTTTTGGTTGTTGGTACTTAGGCACCGTGATTATTGGCGGGAAGATGGCCTATGCGCTGTTCGATACCAGTGTCTCACACTCCTTTGTGTCCGAGGATTGCATAAAAGACGTGGAGGGTGTACAGTACTTCACTGGCATAGCCCGACGTGTACGCCTTCCGGACGGCTCGGAGATGATCGCAACCGCCAAGTGCGAGTTGGAGTTATTTATTGATGGGAAGGCCTTTGATACGCCGGCCACGGTTCTGAGAATGCCGGAGTTTGACATCATTTTGGGCATGACATGGCTGGACTGGCACTTCGCGAGGATCGACTGCGCGGAGAAGCGGATCTATTTGAGACATGGAGACTCTGACGTCATCTTCTAAGGTATTGGCTTCGCGCTGCGTATGATATTATCTTCTGTTCAGGCTGTAAAAGCCCATATGAAGGGGGACGAGGTCTTCATGATCTGGTTCGAGTTGAAGGAAGAAGCATTGGAATTAAAAGATGTACGTGTAGTGCGGGATTTTCCCGAGGTATTTCCTGAGAAGCTACCAGGATTACCTCCTCATAGAGAGGTTGATTTCCAGATTAATCTAGTACCAGGTTCCAAGCCTGTATCCAAGGCTCCGTACAGAATGGCCCCGAAAGAACTCGGGGAGTTTAGAGTTCAATTGCAAGAACTGGTGTACTCAGGGTTCGTTCGCCCCAATTCATCACCCTGGGGAGCCCCTGTGCTGTTCGTGAAGAAGAAGGATGAAACCCTGCATTTGTGCATAGATTATCGGGAACTCAATCGGTTGACGGTGCGGAACACTTATCCGCTACCTCGGATCGACGAGTTGTTCGATCAACTAGTGGGAGCACATTAGTTTTCTAAACTGGATTTGCTCTCTGGATACTATCAGTTGAGGATACAAGAAGGGGACATCCAGAAAACAACCTTTAGTTCAAGATATGGTTTGTATGAGTTCACGTAATGCCGTTTGGGCTCACAAATGCCCCTTCGGCCTCCATGAGCCTGATGAACAAGGTGTTTGAACCGTATTTGGACATCTTCGTCATTATTTTCATCGACGACATCTTGGTCTACTCAAAGACGGAGGAGGAGCATGTCGAGCACCTGACCTTGGCTTTGAAGAAATTGAAGGTGTACACCTTGTACGCCAAGTTTAGCAAGTGTGAATTCTGGCTTAAGGAGGTTGCCTTCTTGGGGCATGTGATCAGTGGAGCAGGATTAGCAGTGGATCCAGCAAAGGTGCGAGCCGTGAAGGAGTGGTCGCCCTTGAAGTTGGCGGCCGATGTGAGGAGTTTCCTTGGACTTGTCGGGTACTACCGCAAGTTTGTGAAAGGATTTTCAAAGGTTGCTCTTCCTCTTACCTCACTGACGAAGAAAGGTATGCCATTTGAGTGGACTCCCCAATGTGAAGCGGCGTTCCAAGAGCTGAAGGATAGGCTTACCTCCGCCCCCATCCTTGCACTTCCATCTAGGAAAGAAGGATTTCAGGTTTACACCGACGCATCGTATCAAGGTATGGGAGCGGTACTGATGCAGCACGGGCACGTAATCGCATATGCTTCAAGACAGTTAAAGAAACATGAAATTAATTACCCGGTCCATGATTTGGAGTTGGGAGCGGTGGTGTTCGCTTTGAAGGTCTGGAGGCATTATCTATATGGCGTCCATTGCGAGATCTTTTCCGATCACAAAAATTTGAAGTATGTCCACACTCAGAAGGAGTTGAACCTGAGATAACGGCAGTGGTTGGAATTTCTATGCGACTATGAGTTCAACATAAACTACCACCCTGGGAAAGCGAACTCGGTAGCCGATGCCTTGAGTAGAAAAGTACCAGGCTCTAGCCCAGAATCACGGCTGATGAGTATGGAGTTAGCTCGGATGATTGAGGAGATGGATATTACTTTGGTGTTCAAGGCT
This sequence comes from Platanthera guangdongensis, assembly GCA_039583875.1. Classification (NCBI taxonomy): domain Eukaryota; kingdom Viridiplantae; phylum Streptophyta; class Magnoliopsida; order Asparagales; family Orchidaceae; genus Platanthera; species Platanthera guangdongensis. Next base: position 174,060,263 of record CM077158.1, on the reverse strand, counting down.
CCTTCGGCAGAGTATACAGAGTATTTGACAATCATGAGCATAGTTTGTGATATCCGGGACCAGATTCGGGTGAAGCAAGGAATGAATGCGGCCTTAGCCCCGGCTATCAAGGCAATTGAAGATGGGAGCATCGATGAGTACACACTAAATGACGGCCTCGTTTATTTTCGTGGCCGGCTCTACATTCCCAAGGGCGGCAAAATCCGGGAGGATATCTTGAGAGAGGCACATTGCTCTCAATATTCTGTACACCCGGGTATTGCTAAGATGTACGCCGGCTTACGGAAGACCATGTGCTGGCCGGGAATGAAGAAGGATGTTCGTTACTATGTTACCCATTGCGAAGCTTGTTAAAGAGTGAAGGCTGAATGCAGGAGTCCCGATGGTTTGTTGCAGTCATTGCCCATTCCCAAATGGAAGTTCGAGGATATCTCCATGGACTTTGTACATGGGCTACCTCGTTCCCGCTCCAGGAATGATTCAGTGTGGCTTATTGTTGATCGACTGACAAAGGTGGCCCGGTTCATTCCAATGAATAAGGAAGCACACGTGGATGTTTGGGTGCGCCTTTTTGTGGAGCAATTCATACGGTATCATGGCGTGCCCAAGACAATTGTTTCGGATCGGGATGGTCGGTTTACATCTAAGGAATGGAAGGCGGTACGGGCGTATTTGGGCTCGCGCCTAACCTTTAGTACTGCATTTCACCCTCAGACAGACGGGCAGTCTGAGCGGACCATCAGAACACTGGAGGATTTATTGAGCTTATGTGTGCTGGACAGAGGAGAGCCGTGGGAAAGACTCTTGCCCCTAGTGTAATTCTCCTACAATAATAGCCATCAGGCGAGCATCGGTATGGCGCCCCATGAAGCCCTTTACGGAAGAAGGTGCAGGACCCCCTTGTCTTGGGTGCAGGATGAAGATCCGAAGGCATTGGGAAATGAATATATAGATGATACTGATGCGGCGGTCAGATTGATACGGGATCGCATGTTGGAGGCTCAAAGTCGGCAGGCGAAGTATTATAATGCAAAGCACCGAATGGTGGAGTTCCAAGTGGGTGATAAAGTGTTCCTCAAGATTCGGCCGATGCATGGAGTGTCGCGGGTGCGTGGGGTGAAAAAGCTCAGCCCAAGGTATGTTGGGCCTTATACTATACTGGAAAGGATTGGCCCGTTGGCTTATCGGTTAGAGTTACCACTAGAACTAGAGAATCTCCACGACGTGTTCCATGTGTCTTCACTTCAAAAAGCACTATTGCGGCCCGACCAATATATTCCCACTACTGATGGTGCAGTGGCGTTAGATAGGTCTGTGCGACTAGAGCCGGTGCGGATTGTTGACAGCGAGACAAGAACATTGCACCACAAAAGTGTTCCCTTGGTGAAGGTACTATGGTCCAACCATGGGAAGGAGGAGTACACATGGGAGCCAATGGATTTGATGCAGCAATGCTACCCGGAGTTGTTTACTCGAGGTAATTTTATTTAAAAGCATATATTAAATTTCTAGTTATGCTTTTCTCCCCACAGCCTAAGCCTGATTTCGGGGATGAAATCTTTTATTTTGTTTATAGGATTTGTAACGTCCCGAATCGCACTAGGCCCCTCGTGCGTGTTTTGAGTCAGGAGAGCTGATTAGGGTTCATGTGGAGTGCTGACAACAGGGCAGCACATGTGAAAAGGAGGAGAAATTAGGTAAGCATGAGACATGGGTAGAGACACGGGCGTGACCCTACCCGTGTGCGTGTGCGTCGAGTTGAAGTCGACGAGGCATGTCGAGATCGAGGAGCTGTGTCGACATCATGTGACACGGGTAGCAACACGAGCGTGTCCCTGCCCGTGTGTGTCGAGTTACACTCGACAGGGCGTGTCGAGACTGATGAGCTGTGTCGATATCATGTGACACGGGTAGCGACACAGGCGTGTCCCTACCCGTGTGTGTGTCGAGTTACACTCGACCGGGCGTGTCGAGACTAACGAGCTGTGTCGACATCATGTGACACGGGTAGCGACACGGGCGTGTCCCTACCAGTGTGCCAGTTCGTCGAGTTGAGTTTGTCGAAATGTATCCCGAGAAGGACACGACTAGGGAACACGGCCGTGTCATGTAGACACAGGTCGGGACACGAGTCGGGACACGGGCGTGTCCCTACCCGTGTCAAGTATTGAACCGACACGGAAACTGTCGTTGTCGTTTCGCCCAAGCAGGACACGGGTAAGGACACGGGCGTGTACCTACCCGTGTCACTTTTCATATATAAGGGAAGAGGAAACCCTAGCCATTTTCACGCTCATTGCATTCCCTATTTCCTGTGAAAACTCCTGGTGAGAGAGAAAACTGCTGGAGCAAGTTCTACAGGAGAAAATCCGCCATCACCGTGAAGGAGAAGATGCCGCCAAGGAGAATTACGAGATCCATGGCCGGAAATGGAGGAACTGCTGGAATAGATGTGAGTTTCCTACCCTCTCCCTTGGTGCTAGATCTGTAGATATTTAGGCGAGATGTCGACTCAAAAGAGTCTTGACATGTGAGAAGATGCTTTCTCTAGGGTGAGGCCAATCCGGGGCTTGTGCTCTTGGTTAGTGGTGTCTTCAACCTCTCCGATCTTTTATGTGGAGATGGGGGATGGTTTCGTGAAGAGAAAAGTCCTCTTGAGGTTGAATATGGGAGGAGATTTTCTGGAATGATTTGGGAAGATCGCCTTGAAGAGGAAGATGAACTGATGTTGTTCATTCTGCCTTAAAATGCGTGCAGAATCTGTATTCTGCGCGCAGCGAACTTCGTGGCCATTTTTAAGCATGATATGGCCAGATCTGGGCTTTCAGCTAAACACCAAAAGTGGAAGCCCTTGAAATTTCCTTTCCAACGAATGGTTGCACGACTTCAGGCGAAGTCTGTATCCACAGGAAAGTCTAAACGAAAATGGTGTTCAACAAATCCTGCATGCAGAAATTGTGTTCTGTACGCAGCGGACTTTAAGCCCGATTTCAAATAGGATAATATCAAAACTGGGTTGTGGTCTGAATACGAAAGTTGTGGACCACGGAAAGACCTTTCCATCGTGGGGTTACACGTCTTCACCGGATTGATGTAGCGTCAGGAATCTCCGGTCGATTCTGCTGTCCAGATTCAATCTGTACCTAAATTCTGGGCTTTTATAAGATGGCTTTGGATTCGGTGGAAGTTTTATTGCAAGTTACTTGGCTTGGATGAACTCTTATGATTAATCATTTGTTGCATGATTGACGAGGCTTATTAATTAGATTTCATATAATCATTTTGTGAATCAATCTTATTTAAACGAATTGACTTGATAAGAATTGAAAGATTGTTATTTGTGCGCATCATATATAACATGTCGTTAACATATGGAATGTGTGATGGATCTTTACACGCGCATCATGTTCATAATAGGATAGTACTTTTGGGAAGATTTGTAAATCTTTATATGCGTAACATGTTATATTATGTTGTCATTATTTGGGAGTCATATAGAAGAATAAATCATGGCCATGAGTGTGTTTGATTAATGAATTGAGTTTAGTAGTCCAATACTTAGAGCGTCGTCTCCCTACGGGTAGTATTGTGAAGGGATGTAGGTGCGGTGTTGACCGTCACTTGTTAGGTTGAGTTGTGATAAGGTATGGATGGACGGTTGGGCTGTGTCCTCGTGCTTACTTCCGAGGCCCCTTCCTTGTTATGTTGAAGAGGCATTTGCATGCGGTGTAAGTCGATACGCGGTGTCGTAATCCTGGGTTAAGGATAGCGTGGCAGGTATACGGGCTCGCCAGTCGTCACACCGACCAGAGTCGACAGTTAGACTTTGGGCGGTTGGGCTGTGTCCTCGGTGTTCACGTCCCGGGGCCCCTTCCGTGCCTAGTGAATGGTTGAGCTGTGTCCTCGTGCTTGCTTTCGAGGCCCCTTTCGGGTCACACAAGGCCAGTTCGGGCTGTGTTCTTGGTGCAAATCTACCCAAGAACCCGCAGGGCCATAGTACGCATGGGCTCCGTTGTTGTGTTCTTAGCATTGAGGCGTACGGAGGCCTAGGTGAAGTAGTGTGGATACCCGCCTAGTAGTAGAAGTGCACGTTCTACTGTCACCGCCTGGCCACGGCGGCTGATGCCTGAGAGGTTAGCTACCTGCTCGAAAAGTGGGAACTATAGTCTGTGTCGACATAGCAATTGCATGTGTGTGATCATGGGTGTGTCAGTGCATAGCATACATAGCATTTCATAACATTGCACAACAAGATCCTCATCGTATAAGTTTGTATGGGCACTCTTATACGATGAGTTGCTTTTAGTAACCCGATCCTTAACTTATAAGTTAAGTTACTTTTCTGCTGTTACTTATACATGTTAATTTGATGTAGCTCTTAAATATTTGATAGATCATGTTGTTGATACTCTTACACTACTGGCACTTGCTTGTACTTCTTTTACTTGCATACTTATTATATTTTGTACTCTTGTTCCTCTTCCCCGCCCGATGCCGAGGAGTCGCCGTGTAACGCCCCCACCTGTCACATGACATATAACGGTGGGTCCGGCCGGGGCCCCACGCCATACAGCACAGACAAGCGAAGGAATTACGTGTGGAAATCAAAATCGATGCGTATCCTTAACTCATTCCATTCTAGCGCAGCATATTTTCTTGTTAACATGAACTCAAACTAGAATGTCCACAATATATAAAGATCACATTTATATATACCAACACCAGGAATGTATACAACTCACACACCCTGGCCTTATGGCCTTACAAGTTCCTCTTTTACACAACAATCATTTCGTACATCGACACGCAGGCCGGCCACACATGAAATCCAAACACAATTCTTCGCATGACCTTCAAGGGCCAACAGCAGCAAGCTAGCCATTCCGCTTAGTCATTTCAATTCCAGCCGCGGCACCTGCAATGAGACATCCACCAAAAAATGGCAAAACAAAGTAACGGTCAGCATTTGGCTGACCCATTATAACGACCCTACCCCCTACCCGGGGTAGTGGTTCCTTCCCTGTATACAGTGCTCAACAAGTATCATCAAACCGCATATATATATATCATTCTCTTGATTCCACTAGCAAACACATGACATCACAAATGCTGGAATCCACCAGACGTTCCGTGCACTCAGGGCACCTTCTTGGCGTACCGGAATCCACCAGTCATACACCGCTGATTCGAGGTTTTAACTTGTTGGTTGACCGGCCCTAGTCCACCAATCTCGCAAGCTGGCGACATCCCGCCCAAACCACACAGAGGTACACCCTCACAGCATCCAACAACCAGAGTAGGTCGACCCACAACATGTGGTGTAGCACGCCGGGTTTATCTAAGCTCCCCAGACAATGTCTACCCATCGACCCCCCTCCTAATCCGATCGACCCACACTATGTGGTGCAGCAACCCGGGTTTAACTCGGGTCCCCTAGCATTGCCACCCATCGATCCCTTCCTAACTAGATCAACCCACCCTAGTGGTGTAACAGTCGGGTTTATCACGAGCTCCCAGGCATGTTACCAATTGATCATATCACAACCAGGAGCTTTGCCAAAGCCTCCTCACAGTCAACATCACATCCATACATTCATCACAAGAGAAAACCATTTGCATCTCATCAAATCCACGGAGTCATCTCCGATTTACCCATGAACATCACCAATCCAGACTACCGGTCTAGATGGGCTTCAGACAGCATGCCTATGCCGTACTCCATATTTCCGGCTCTAAATGCAGACTCAACAAAGGAATCTCTTCCGCAAATCCACCTCTTGGTGGAGGATTCCAAGCACATGCATAAAGGAAGGACTTCGATGTCCAAGAAGGAGATCGTTACCCTTGAAGATCGCTTCGGCGCCATGAAGTAGCCGGATGGAAATCACCGCCTCGACTCTGCCTTCACGAATCCGCTCTCGGATCTTCGCTCCGCACTCCGCAGCTCCTACAGCAGCTGGAAGACTCCTCCCTTCTCTCTCCCTTAGGCCTTTCTTCTTTCTCTCTTGGAATAAAGATGAAGAAGAAGAAGAAGAAGAGAAGAGGGGTTTTATCCTCTTTTTCTCGGCCTTCACCACACCTGGACAGAGCCCAGCCAATGGATCCAGGAAGAGGGAAACAAACGGCTCAGATTTGGCCAGAAAATCTAAAACACGGCCTGACACGCCCTGTGACACGCCCGTGTCACAGGCCGTGTCCCTCTAAGCGGCAGACAACCGACTCAATCCAACCAGTACACGCCCGTGTGACACGCCTGTGTCACGTGCCGTGTACCCGACACGCCCTCAGACACGCCTGTGTCTGAGGCCGTGTGCCTCAACGAAAATAATCCCAAACCAACCCGAGACTTCACACGGCCTGGCACACGGCCTAGCACACGCCCGTGTTCCTGGCCGTGTGCACGAGGACACACCCGTGTCCCGCAAACACGCCCTAGCTCGAACCGTCGAGTTGAGGTCGACGACCACTGACACGCCCTGTGACACGCCCGTGTCACAGGCCGTGTCCTCTCAACACTCGACACTCGACGATCGTCGAGATAAATACGTCGACATCATGGCCGATCGTCGACACGGCCCCGACACGCCCTGCGACACGCCCGTGTCGCAGGCCGTATCCGCTGTGTCGACTCCGAATTTCGTCGACTGCACGACTCGACACTACCCAGGCCTGACACGCCCTGGGACACGCCCGTGTCCCAGGCTGTGTCACCCAAGCCTGAACCCGATTTTGCTCAAAATGCTCCGCTTGATTTCGGGGTGTTACAATCCTCCCCCCCCCCCTTCAAATAATTTCGTCCTCGAAATTGACTCCAAGCAGCCACAACATCATCAAAGCTTACACCGCAAGCCTCCGCACAAACTAACAAACAGACAGCACAAACAAACATCCCTATCTTCCCCTTATGCACATTCAACCACAGAAGACCTCAAAACAAAACAACATGATTTCGTATCGCCTTACCATCACACGTGCACCACATTTTAATCAAGATTGTCACCATCATGATTTTATTCATCATCTATCAATCTAGTTTACATACAACTATATATATAAACATCATGTACATACACCCCTATGGATGATCCATCAAGTTTCGATTCAGTCAAAAATAATTCGCATCACACGTCACTTCCGCTCAGCCTCCCGATTTTGAAATTCATGATTAAGAGACAACTTAAACGCCCGAGGCTGAATTTCACCAACTGAGCTTTGCGGCTCTTGTACTTCCATCGCATGAAATCGAGATTGCGTCCGGGGTGCAGATGATTCGGCCACTGCTTTTCCCTTTTCTTCATAGGACGCACCCATCTTTTTCTCACTCCCTGGAGGGGCATTCCGACAAAATCTTGCTATATGTCCTTGCTGCCCACATTTATAGCAGATACGTGTATCCACACGTCCTAACCCATAAGTCGCCCCTGAAGAAACAGTCGACGGCGTTGATTCCGCAGGTCTATATCTTTTCTTCTCTTGTCGTCGAAACTCCGATTGATCCGATGGTGACATTTTAAACTCTGACTTCTCCGTTGCCCGTCTCTTAGTCTCTTGTACTCGCTTCATATCCTTCTCCAAGGCACGGGCTGTATCGACCAACGCTTGGAAGCCTTGGCTCACGGAACTCGAAAGTGCCAACCTCAATTCATCCCGCAATCCTTCATAAAACCGATTTGTCTTTCGCGCTTCCTCCGCAAAGGTAGATCCCGCATATCTCCCCAATCTTGTAAACTCATGCAGGTAAGTATCAATATCTCGCTCACCCTGCACCAAGCGGAGAAACTCATTTTCCATCGCAATCCTCTGCGACACTGGCACATACTTGTCTAATAGTTGGGAGAATTCCTCCATTGAAACCTCCATTAAACCTCGACCTGCCAAGTGGTGCACTTCAATCTCGTCCCACCACAATCTCGCATCGCCCTCCAACAGAAAAGTGGTCAACATCACTTTTTGTTCCTCGACCGTCCGGATTGCAGTCAGGATCCTTTTTGCTCTTGCCAACCAATCTTCTGCCTGCGTTGGTGAAAGCGCTCCACCAAACGTAGGTGGATGGAAGTGCATAAAACGTGACAATGAGTCGTCACTTGCTTGCACTTCCACCACCTCAGCAGCATGCTCTTGCCTTCCACCAGGTCTTCCCTGTCCAGTTGGTTGTGCTTGTAACACTGCAAGCACTGTCTCCGCCACCACCCGTATGGCCTCTGCCGAGGGAGGCATCGGCGCTTCCACGGGTGCTGCACTCTCATCCGACTGCTGGGGCTCAGACGGCCCAGCTCCATCCCTCGCCACCTATCAATGTACAGAAGACCATTAATCCTTCAAATCATAACGGTACTGCTACATTGCCTACCCACGCACGCACATCATGTGCATGACATACATTCCTAGTGGACATTCATGAGTTCATTTATGTTCTCTCCTCCCAAACCATCTAAACCTGGCTCTGATACCACTTTGTAACACCCCCACCTGTCACATGACATATAACAGTGGGTCCGGCCGGGGCCCCACGCCATATAGCACAGACAAGAGAAGGAATTACGTGTGGAAATCAAAATCGATGCGTATCCTTAACTCATTCCATTCTAGCGCAGCATATTTTCTTGTTAACATGAACTCAAACTAGAATGTCCACAATATATAAAGATCACATTTATATATACCAACACCAGGAATGTATACAACTCACACACCCTGGCCTTATGGCCTTACAAGTTCCTCTTTTACACAACAATCATTTCGTACATCGGCACGCAGGCCGGCCACACATGAAATCCAAACACAATTCTTCGCATGACCTTCAAGGGCCAACAGCAGCAAGCTAGCCATTCCACTTAGTCATTTCAATTCCAGCCGCGGCACCTGCAATGAGACATCCACCAAAAAATGGCAAAACGAAGTAACGGTCAGCATTTAGCTGACCCATTATAACGACCCTACCCCCTACCCGGGGTAGTGGTTCCTTCCCTGTATACAGTGCTCAACAAGTATCATCAAACCGCATATATATATCATTCTCTTGATTCCACTAGCAAACACATGACATCACAAATGCTGGAATCCACCAGACGTTCCGTGCACTCAGGGCACCTTCTTGGCGTACCGGAATCCACCAGTCATACACCGCTGATTCGAGGTTTTAACTTGTTGGTTGACCGGCCCTAGTCCACCAATCTCGCAAGCTGGCGACATCCCGCCCAAACCACACAGAGGTACACCCTCACAGCATCCAACAACCAGAGTAGGTCGACCCACAACATGTGGTGTAGCACGCCGGGTTTATCTAAGCTCCCCAGGCAATGTCTACCCATCGACCCCCCTCCTAATCCGATCGACCCACACTATGTGGTGCAGCAACCCGTGTTTAACTCGGCTCCCCTAGCATTGCCACCCATCGATCCCTTCCTAACAAAATCAACCCACCCTAGTGGTGTAACAGTCGGGTTTATCACGAGCTCCCCAGGCATGTTACCAATTGATCATATCACAACCAGGAGCTTTGCCAAAGCCTCCTCACAGTCAACATCACATCCATACATTCATCACAAGAGAAAACCATTTGCATCTCATCAAATACACGGAGTCATCTCCGGTTTACCCATGAACATCACCAATCCAGACTACCGGTCCAGATGGGCTTCACACAGCATGCCTATGCCGTACTCCATATTTCCGGCTCTAAATGCAGACTCAACAAAGGAATCTCTTCCGCAAATCCACCTCTTGGTGGAGGATTCCAAGCACATGCATAAAGGAAGGACTTCGATGTCCAAGAAGGAGATCGTTACCCTTGAAGATCGCTTCGGCGCCATGAAGTAGCCGGATGGAAATCACCGCCTCGGCTCTGCCTTCACGAATCCGCTCTCGGATCTTCGCTCCGCACTCCGCAGCTCCTACAGCAGCTGGAAGACTCCTCCCTTCTCTCTCCCTTAGGCCTTTCTTCTTTCTCTCTTGGAATAAAGATGAAGAAGAAGAAGAAGAAGAGAAGAGGGGTTTTATCCTCTTTTTCTCGGCCTTCACCACACCTGGACAGAGCCCAGCCAATGGATCCAGGAAGAGGGAAACAAACGGCTCAGATTTGGCCAGAAAAGCTAAAACACGGTCTGATACGCCCTGTGACACGCCCGTGTCACAGGCCGTGTCCCTCTAAGCGGCAGACAACCGACTCAATCCAACCAGTACACGCCCGTGTGACACGCCCGTGTCACGTGCCGTGTACCCGACACGCCCTCAGACACGCCCGTGTCTGAGGCCGTGTGCCTCAACGAAAATAATCCCAAACCAACCCGAGACTTCACACGGCCTGGCGCACGCCCTGGCACACGCCCGTGTTCCTGGCCGTGTGCACCAGGACACACCCGTGTCCCGCAAACACGCCCTAGCTCGAACCGTCGAGTTGAGGTCGACGACCACTGACACGCCCTGTGACATGCCCGTGTCACAGGCCGTGTCCTCTCGACACTCGACACTCGACGATCGTCGAGATAAATTCGTCAACATCACGGCCGATCGTCAACACGCCCTGCGACACGCCCGTGTCGCAGGCCGTGTCCGCTGTGTCGACTCCGAATTTCGTCGACTGCACGAATCGACACTACCCAGGCCTGACACGCCCTGGGACACGTCCGTGTCCCAGGCCGTGTCACCCAAGCCTGAACCCGATTTTGCTCAAAATGCTCCGCTTGATTTCGGGGTGTTACACGCCGGGGGTGCGGATGTGAAACCACTTAGTCGTTTCCACTAACGGTTGCTACGTCTTCCTTTTTAGGAGGTCACGCCGCAGGTAGAGCAGCCGTAGACTATGCAGCAGGACAGCCAGGCGACGACGACATGTCCTGAAGTGACGGTGCCATCGATACCGTCGGTTACGGATGTTAGTATTTTGATACTCTGATGTAGCTCGTTTGGGCAATGTTTAGCTGTACTTTGATATATTGTAGAAGCATGTTTTAGCTTCTCCTTTATTGATGTATTTGGACATTATTACTTAGTGTGGATTTTGACTTCTCTTGCTTATTATTTTTGGTTGGGTTGGCACGTTCTATTGATATTGTTGTAGCCGGCGGAATAGGCGTCTTGTGGTACAGGTTAGCCCGTGTGCTAATGCTACCGCAAGGCGGCTGTTCCGGGCATAAGAATCCCCCTTCTTGTCGTATTTTGGGATCCGGGAGGGGGGGGGTCTTACACTTGTGCTAAATCTACCCTACTCGAGTAGTAAAGTTTATGTACTTGAATAGTCTGCTTACTTCTTGAGTAGTCCAGTTCCAGTACTCGAGTAATCAGTTTTTAAGTCCCAGAATTTTCTCTCTGTCTTTTTCTCGAGTAGTTCATCTCAACCTCTCGATTAATAGTTCTAACACTCTAATAACCTTTTCCAATCGAGTGATGATGAATTTTTTTCTAAATTTTCTGAATATCTTCTTCTCGAGTAGTCTAACGTTATCCTCTCGAGTACTCATCATTGTACTCGAGTAGCTCTTATTTTACTCGAGTAATTCAGTCAGTTTTTCAGAAAAATTCTCTAAGTCCAAAACTGACGGGATTTTCAAATGACTCGACATGATTGGTCCACATGGACGCCATTAATGCTAATTATGACCGTAGGGAGATCCTATATAAGGTCTTGTCATTTCGACTAACCCTAAGAAGTGCTGAAAAGAAATATTCTAAGTACTCTGAATCCATTTTTCTCTTTCCTAAACGGAAGCCGCCGCTGCTCTTCATCGTGCAAATCGCCTAGGCTTTCGTTCAAGACGATTCAGATCAGTCGACTTACAAATCGAGATTGTTCTTCAACTCTTCATCATCTCTCTGATCGTGCGAGTCAAGAAGTTTCAGATCAGGATCTAGCCGAGTATCTTCTTCAAATTATTCTGACTGTGCCGTAAAGTTCAAAGGAAGAAGACCTTGGCCGACATCTCCAGATCTGAGAAATATTATTGTTTGTATTTCATATTCTCAATTTATTCTTATAGGAGATTACTCTCTGAGTGTAGGAGCTTCGTTCTCCGAGTTGTAGGAAGTTTTCATCTTCCGAGTGTAGATCCGTGTTGTGGATCGAGTTTAAGAATTTTGTTCCGAGGTGTAGGATTGGTTTCAATCCGAGATAGTGGAGTAGCCGAGTCTAGTGCTTTGCTAGATCGGTGAGTGGAAAGTGGATGTACCCAAGGTTGGGGAACCACTATAAATCTTTGTGTCCTCTGTGATTGCTTGATTATTTTCTATGCATAGATCGCTAATTTTTATTCCGCAAAAAGATGCACAACTCACCTATTCACCCCACTCTAGGTGATTTAGGTAGACAATTGAACACTTTTATTGGTCAACTTGGGAGGCGGTGGGGGAGTGGGAGTCATGTACGGATGATAAGGCCTAGGAGCTTCCCGCAAGGGAAGTATTCACACTATCTATCACAGGAGCATCGCTTCGAGCTCCCAAGTGTCTCCCCTATTGGAGGAGATCACCTTTTCAGAGTACATGTTAGGGAACAAAAACTCTTTCCATGTTGTTCTGGACATCCAGGTAGTGATCGAGAACTTAATTGTCACTCGAATCATGGTGGACAATAGTTGCTTGGTCTATGTCATCTTCAAAAAGACGCTTGATGGGTTAGAGGTGGACACATGCTAGGTGAAAGCTTCTGATGGCCCTCTCTTTAGCTTCTTAGGAGATAGGAAGGAGGTGGAAAGAGGAGGGGAGTTGCTGGTAACACTCAACGGAACCTCAAAGAATTTCAAATTCGTCGTTGTCGATGTGTTTAACTGTTATAGTGCCATATTTGGGTGGCCTCTCATACATTTCTTCAAGGCATTTTTGTCCTTATACCATTAGTGCATCAAGTAATACCAAGGAGATATGCAGATAAGTGTAAAAATTTGTGAAACGTTGAAAACGGGAAACCATGTTGCAGGAACAGTCAACTAAACCAAGCCAAATAAACCAGATGCAACTATGAGAGCAAGTAAATCTTGCACTATCAAAAATCTTTACAGTGCGAGGCATACATGACGAGACATGATTCGCCAATGTACCTGATGCAAGCAAAAAAAACAATAAGGCAAATGCTAGCCGCGCAGATAGAAAAAGTGTTTGCCGCCTCTGCCGAGCTGATATACAGAGTCTGTTGAAGCCACTAAGTTGCCAGACCGCAACCTAACTGCACGGACTACCCGTTATTCCAATGCTGAAGAACTCTGTCCATAATCTGCTAGCTGCCTAACCGCAAGGTCTCCTAGCCGACAGAATATTCACGAATAGCTGCTGCCAAACTGAACAGACTGCCAGAAGCGGACAACTTTATTGAACTGAGAAAGATTGCAAAAGAGAAGATCATCGGTCACAAGCTGTGACGTGCTGCTAACCGCAGAGTCCTCACTGATACCTGACCTAAGTCAGAACCAAGTCTCTGGCTTCTCAGCTCTATCCGCACAATTTGCACACCAAAAACCGGTCAACTTCTCAAACCACGCGGATACAAAAAACCTGTCTACAACAACCAATTGAGCTCACTTATTGTTCATTCGAATGTACTATTGATGTGATAAGGGGTCCTATTTATAGGAGCAGAGAGGAGTGTGGTCACCGCCTTAGCCGATAGGAACACTGCCCATATCGTGGCGAGCATAAAGTGTTTTTGCACAGTACGGACACAACCAACCTGCCTTGTCGCCCCGATGGCCAAACATGCCATCCCGTCAAAGGCAAGAACTCGCGGACACTACATATATCACTACCAGTTCGCAAGATTCTACGGACCCTGCTCCAGTCCGAACACTCCAAGCCCGCAAATAGAGTACCAAGCTGACAAGTTGCCGAGCTCGGCAGAGAGTAAAGTAGTCCGCACAATCCTGACGAACTCTGCGGACTGAGCAACACCAGACTTGGCACAAATAAAGACCAAGTTCACACCACCAAGAGTCCAAAGCGTGGACTCCAAACCAGCGAACTCAAGAACTAGTCCGCACAATCTGTCAGACTCCAACACCAGTCCACACAAAAAGACGAACTCCGCAGTTATACCAAACCGCTCCACCAAAGCAAGTCCAAGGGCACAAGTACATGCTGAACTCGCGAGCTCCAGAAGAGTTCGAAACATGCTAGACTCGGCGAACTCCAGATGATTCCGTAGCTCCCGCGGATACCAATCTTATCTGCCCGATTTCATCATGGGAACAAGCTGATTACAGAACCACTGGCCGACCTGGAAAGTCGCCAATCCTATCCGCCCAGTCCGAGCGGTCAGTCTGCCCAGGCCGCTACTTTCACTTCAATAAATTCAACACTCCCCCTTGAAGTGAGAAGTGGAAACTAGCCTTAGCAGTCCCTATAACTGTCTAAATAGCCCCTTTGATAGTGGCTTTGTGAAGATGTCAGCGATATTGTCCTCACTCCGCACATGCTCAACCATAAGAGACCCCTCAAGTGCCTTATCCTAAATGGAGTGATGCTTTATCTCAATATGCTTGGTCCTCGCATGACAAACTGAATTGTTAACCAATTTAAGGGCACTTTTGTTGTCAACACGTAGCAGAGTGGGACTCCGCACCTCATCATGGACGTCCTCTACAATCCTCCTGAGCTAGATGGCTTCCTGAGCTGCCAAGGTTGAAGCCTTGTACTCTGCTTTCATAGTAGAGACGGACAACAAGTCTTGCTTTTTACTACACCATAATATGAATACTGATCCACATACGAATACATATCCAGATGTTGACTTCCGATTGTCTGAGCCTCCCCCATAATCAACATTGGGGTAACAATATAGGTTGAAGCTCATGTCACTCCCATAAAGGAGCCGCATATCAGAAGTAGTCTTCACGTATTTTAGAATATTCTTCGCCACCACCAGATGAGGCTTTCGAGGCTCCGCCATATAACGACTTACTCGGTCGACAACATAAGTAATGTCTGGCCTCATAATTGTCAAGTAAATAAGGCTTAAAATTAGAGCCCAAAACACCAAGGCATCTGGAAGAACCCTCCCATCATTACGTCGAAGATTAAGGCCAACATTCAATAGAGTAGAACAACTCTTCCCCTCCTGCATGTCGAATAGCTGAACGATCAGTTCAGCATAGCCATTTTGGAAAACGAGTATGCCACTCTTTCTCCTCTCCACTACGAGTCCAAGGAAGTGGTGGAGCTCACCCAAATTCTTCATCTCAAAACAAACAGCTAGCTCTGCCCTGAGCCTAGCTACCTCCTCCTTAGAGTTCCCCGTGATGATCATGTCATCAACGTATAGCACCACCAAGTGATGAAGCTCCCCCTTCTACTTTATGAACAAGCTCGAGTCATAATCAGAAGCAAAATACCCATAGAACTGGAGGTATTCTACGATCTTCCCATACCACGCCCGAGGTGCCTGCTTTAAGCCGTAAAGGCCTTCCTGAGCTTGCAGACGTGTCTAGGATGATCTTTAGATACGTACCCTGGTGGCTGAACCATGAAGATTTCTTTATCAATTTCTCCGTATAGAAAAGCATTCTTTACGTCAAGCTGCCACATCCTCCATCCTTAATAAGCCGCCAAGTCAATCACTACCCGTACCAAAGCAATTTTTGCAACAGGACTAAACATCTCCTCATAGTCTTCTCCGTACTGCTGGGAGGACTCTCGAGCTATAAGCTCATCCTTGTACTGCTCAATGCTTCCATCTGTCTTCTTCTTCAGCATATACACCCACTTGTATGTCACTGGAGAAATGCCATCGACCTTGGGCAGAAGATCCCATGTCTCGTTCCTTCTGAGGGCAGCCATCTTCTCATCCATAACATCATCCCACTTCTTGACTCCAGTGGCATCTTCAAAGGTAGAAGGCTATCGCTCGTCCAGAGGGCCCGAGAAGAAACAAGAGAAAAAGCTCATCATGTTCCCTTCGCTGTACTGGGCCGGTGGTTTGATTGTCCTCTTTGACCTCCGAAGAACTTGACCATGGTTCACCACCTCTACTAATTATTTTGAACTAGCTCCATTCCCGTACGTACTTGGAGCATCGCTCCCCCAGATTCCTGAACTAGAATCCTTTGCCCCGGAGCTAGAAACACCTGGAGCTCCTGGTGACACAGGCAGCTCCACCAGAAGATCCTTATTAGCTTCCTCATGCCCATCGTCTGACCTACTTTCCTGTAGCTCCACAGATGAGCCACCTCCGTATGACATCAGTTCGTCAAAGACAATGTCTATGGAGATGACGAACTTCTTCGTAGTAGGGTCCATACACTTCCATCCATTCTTCCTCTCATCAGATCCCACGAAGACAAGCTTCCTCGCCTTCACATCCAGCTTAGTCTTGAGAGCATCGGGAATGTGTACATAGCAGGTTGACCGAAACACCCGAAGGTGTCCAATGCTAGGCTTCTCCTTAAACATCATCTCACGAGGTGACTTCATATTAATCAGACTTAGAGGCATCTGATTGATGGCATAAGTTGCACAAGCCATCCCTTCTGCAAAGAAGGACCTAGGAATGCCTTTGGCATGAAGTCAATAGTTGCAAGTCTCCGTCAGATGACAGATCTTCTACTCTGATACTCTATTATGTTATGGAGTATACACACAAGTGAGCTCTCTACGGATTTTGTGCTTCCTGTAGAAATTAGAGAACTCATTTGAAGAGAACTCATCTCTGTTATCCATTCTCGACCACTTAATACGTAGCCAAGCTGACCCTCCACTAACACCTTGAACTCCATGAACAATTGCATCCGACTTCTACTTCATAAAGTTCACCCAAGTGTACCTCATATACTCATCAATCAACGCTAGCATATTTCTGCAGCCTCTAAGACTGGCGGTGATGGTCGGACCCATTAGATCACCATGGATGCATCTCCAATGGTGTTTTAAACCTGGTCTGCAACTTGTCAAATGGAAGGAGATGAGCCTTCCTATATTGACATTCTGCATAAACATGACCGACGCCGAAGGATGACAATCTAGGCAAGCCTTTCACAAGGCTCTTCACCGTCATAACTTTCAACTTGTACATCCTGACATGACCCAGTCGTTCATGCCAGATAACAACACTATCATTGACCCTCATCTAATCAACATAGGAACTTATTGATAACACAAACAAGTCATTTACCCTTCTCCCAATATGAGCAATGCCAGCCTTCACCACTTACACGTTGCGAAGAAGCTTCACTTCTGTCAGACTGAACAGAATGTGATAGCCCACGTCCACGATGTTGGTAATAGAGAAGAGGTTCTTCTTCATGCCCGGTACATGATAAACACTCCTCAAGGTGGCTGGACCCTTATCATTACCTATAAAAATGACGTCCTCCTTCTTGACTGCATGAACTGTATCATCAACAGTAATAATATCATCATTACCTGAGTGCGCTTGCAGAGAAGAAAACTTCGACTCATCCCCAGTGAGGTGGTGACCACACCCCGAGTCTACTATCCAGTCAACTTGGTAGTCGATGGTGGACAAAGTACGGACACACGTGTCCGTCATGAATGTATTTCCCCATCCTGCTTTCTCAGCACTAGAACTAGCTTCTTCTTTACCTGCCGCGGGCCCTGGCTGCAGTTTGACTTTTCAGTCCTTTTTGAAGTGACCTGGCTGGTTGTATCTATAGTACCTTAGCCCTTCCTTCTTCTTACAATCCCGCTTAGGAGCATCACTCATCTCTTGCTGAGGAGAAGTTAAACGGCCATTGACAACAGACGTCTCCATCTTCTTCTCCCATATCTTCTTCTTTCCTGAGAAGAGCACCTCACTACCTCCTTCAGAGAAAATAACTCCAGCCATCTGCCTTACTAGGCTTTCCTACAAAGCCACCAGGTTCTCCAACACCAGTAATGATGGCTGAGTGACCTAGCCTTGAACAGAAGTAATGAAGGACACATATTCCTCCCGCAATCCACGGATTATGTGTCTCTTAAGCTTTGCTTTGGCTCATCAGGATCCAATGCCGAGATTTCAGCACACAAGTTCTTCATCTTCAGGAAGAATGTTGAGATGGGAAAATCGCCCTGAGTGTCTCTCGCCAACTCATTCTACAGAAATTGTAGACGCGCTACATTATTAGTATTGAACAACCCACCAAGGGAAGTCCAAATGTCAGCAGTAGACCGACATCCTATGATGTGGTCAAAGAGCTCTGGTGAGATAGCCAGCTTGAGAGTAAACTCCGCCTTGGAGTTTGTCTTCATCCAAGCTCTTACCACTTCAGCATTACCAGTAGCAGCAGTAACTTCTTGCCTCTCATCTCTGCAGACGACCTCCCAAAGGTCCTCTCCTAGAAGATAACTTTCCATACATGATCTCCACTTCTTGAAGTTGGTCGGCGTTAAAAGTTCAATTCCAAGGCATCTTGCAAATCCACCTTCCATTGCAATAACACTGGTCTACTTGACTTCCAGAAGCAAAAAAGCAAGACTGATGGTTGATCACTGCTCAAATCTCTGTTCCCTCTGATACCATGTAAAATTTTGGGTAACGCAAAAAACGAGAAACCAGGTCGTAGGAACACTCAACCAAAACCAAGCCAAATAAACTAGATGTAACTAGGAGAGCAAGTAAATTTTGTAAAAAAAAATTCTTTACAGTGTGAGGCATACATGTCGAGACATTATTCGCCAATGTACCCGATGGAAGCAAAAATAACATGGCAAAAGCTAGCCGCGCAGATAGAAAAAGTGTCCACTGACTCTACAGAGCTCATCTACGGAGTCCGCTGAAGGGCACTAAGTCGCCAGACCGCAACCTATAAGCACAGACATCCCATTATTCCAATGTTGAAGAACTCTGTCCGCAATATGCTAGCCACCTAATCGTAAGGTCGCCTAGCTGCCAGATTATCCGCGAACAGCTGCTGCCAAACTGAACAGTCTGCCAGAAATGGACAGCTTTATTGAACTGGGAAAAATTGTCAAAGAGAATACTGCTTGGTCGCAAGCCGCAACCTGCTGCTAACCGCCGATTGTAACCGTAAAGTCCACATTGATCCCTGACCTAAGTAAGAACCAAGTCCCTATCTTCTTAGCGCTATCCGCATAATCTGCACAGCAAAAATCGGTCAACTTCTCAAACTGTGTGGATACAAAAACCTGTCTACAACAACCAACTGAGCTCACTTACTGTTCATTCGGGTGTACTGTTGATGTGACAGGGGGTCCTATTTATAAGCACAGAGAGGAGTGTATTCTCCTCCCTAGCCGATAGAAACACCTCCCATCTCACGGAGAGCACAAAGTGTATTCACACAATGCGGACACAACGAGCCTGCCTTGTCTCCCCGACGGCCAAACAAGCCATCCGGCAAAAGGCAAGAACTTGCAGACACTACGAATACCGCTACCAGTCTGAAACATTCTGTGGACATTGCTCCATTACGCACACTCCAAGCTCACAAATAGAGTACCAAGCTGACAAGCTGTAGAGCTTGGCAGACAGTTAAGCAGTCCGCACAATCCCGACAAACTCTGCATACTGAGCAACAACAGACTTGGTACAAAATAAGACCAAGTCCACACCACCAAGAGTCTAAAGCGCGGACTCCAAACCAGTGAACTCAAGAACCAGTCTGCACAATTCGGTGGACTCCAACACCAGTCTGCACTAAATGACGAACTCCGCGGTTATACCATACCGCTCCAATAAAGCAAGTCCAAGGGCACAAGTACATGCCGAACTCGCGAGCTCCAGAAGAGTGCGCAACATGTCAGACTCGACAAACTCCAGATGAGTCCGCAGCTCCCGTTAATACAAATCCTATCTGCCCGATTTCATCATGGGAAGAAGCCGAATGAAGAACCACTGCGCGACCTGGCAAGTCGCCAATCCTGTCCGCCTAGTCCGTGCGGTCAGTCTTCCTGGGCTGCAACTTCTGTCTGCCCAGTCCGTGCGGATAGTACGCCCAAGCCGCCACTTTCACTTCAAAAAATTCAACACTCCCCCTTAAGGTGAGATGTGAAAACCCGCCCTAGCAATCCCCGTAACAGTCCAAATGGCCCCTTCGACAGCAGCTTTGTGAAGATGTCTGCGATATTGTCCTTGCTCCGAACTTGCTCGAATGAAGTGAAGCAGCTAAATTGGTGATGAGTTTGTTGAAAGCGGGTCGACCCACTTACGTGAGTATCCCGGCCCTCCCCCCAGCAAGACTGTAGTCCACCGGCCCCAACCCGCTCTCCACAACCGCTTGCGACCTAATTTTGGGCACCCAGGACCCGACTTAATATGGTTGTGATGGGTTGTTTAGGTCACCAAGGTGTTGTCATCCGGCCTTGATACTGTGACCTCCTTTCGATGAGAAGTGATCCAGTTAAGCGCTCATGCGAGGACTTCCTAGGAGGTCACCCATCCCAGGACTACTCTCATCTGAGCACGCTTAACTATAAAGTTCTTTCACTTCTCAACACCAATTGAGTTGCAGCTGAATTGCTGATGAGAAGTGGAAAAACTCCATAGTTAAGCGTGCTCGGCCTGGAGTAGTCACGAGATGGGTGACCTCCTGGGAAGTCCCCGTGGTCTGCGCCTTGCTATCGAGTTTTGCTCATCTAAGGGGGGATGTGACCTCCAACATCCTGCCTGTGGGCATGGAGATGAGTTGAGTCAGTTGGGTTGCAGCTCTCTAAGGGAGTTTAAGGAAGGCAGCCCGGATAACTTGTGTGGTTGGATGAACCACGCACGCCACTTCTAACAATAAGGACCAAGTGCGATCCTTGAATAGCTTGCAAATGCTCCTTGAGTGTCGTGAGCATCATGTTGGAGTTACCATGATGATCTGGAAGTGGTCAAACATCTAATCTCACTGCCAACGCAATATGAGCCTGCAAGGTCGCACATAAGAGATGTGGAGAAGTTGGATGACTGACTGTGTTGGTAAAGGTTACCAATCACCGACCTGAATAGGGTTATGGGCAAGGTGTTGCCTTATAGGATCATCGGGTTGGGCAAATGTTGCCTTGGAGGGCTGGTTAGGTTTGTTGTCCGAGGGTCGATGAGAATAGTCGAGAATCATCTTCTGATTCCCGCCGATCGACGAGAATCACCTTGCTGATTCTCGCCGATCGACGAGAATCGTCGAGAATCAATTGTTGATTCTCGACGATCGACTACCTTGGCTATTGTCGTCGACCGCGGCTCGACGATCGTCGAGTATCATTATGTGTCGTCGAGCGTGTCTCGACGATCGGCGAGAATCATCGAGTATTGTACTCTGATTCTCGCCGATCCAATGTGATACTCGCCGAATGATTCTCACCGAACCTGCTCAGTGATTCTCGTCGATTGTCGCCGATTCTCACCGATTCATTCTCGCCGATTCTGAACCCTAGTTCTGGGTGGTCTGCGGATAGCGATTTTCCTGAGTTTATTTTATACTTTAAGTATAAATATAACACTTAGGGTTTCGGGAATGTGTGCGATCTATCCCCTCTGTGCGAATCGAACCCGACGGAAGGAGTTCCGCGTTCGCTCCGCCGATCCCGATCCCGCCGCCGGAAGAGTTCCGCCGCCGTGTTTGCTCCCTTGACCACCTTTTCTCCGGCGATCGTCGCTGACGCTGCAATCCCTGGCGCGGACCTAGCAGTCCGTGGGAAAGCAAAGGTGCGGTCTTCTCCTTCCCGATCTTCCGTGCGACGGAAAGCTCGGCGTTCTCCCACTCGTGTGGACTTCTACAGAAACGTGGATACTATTCCACGTAGAACTCGCCACCAGCAAGCAGACAAAGTTTGGAGCTTCTCCGTTGAGTTGTGACTCAACGCCACCGAGGTAATTTTTGCCTAGTTTCGTTAACTTCTTGATTCAACCGTCATGGCTCGATCCGCATCTCTTTGGGTTTTCTTGATGCTTTATTTTTCCGCTGCGCGCACAAACGTTGTGCCAACCCTATAGAGAAACCCCAACAGTGGTATCAAAGCGAGGTTGCGGCCATGACTGTTGTTTTGGAAGTTGTCTTATTCCAATGCATGTAAACCTAGAAATTTAGAAGTGTTCTAAAGGTCTAGATTTAGTCTTGGCACTTCGCCAAGAACGATTGGAATTTCGGTGGAATTTCTAAGTGTTAGAAATTGTTGTCTCCTTAGCAGTAACCATCCCTCGAGTATGTTTTGGATTTTGAATCCAACATAGAGAGATGAGCTTGTCTGCTGCTTAAGTTGAGCTGTCTTTGCCTTTGTCCAATGCATGTAAATCTGAGGATTTGGAAATTTCCGGATGTTCAGATTTAGCCCTTCCTTCTATCAAATGTTGATGGTGTCAGGATGTGCACATAAAGGATGCATGTGGTTTTAGAAGAATTGTTTTTCTTTGGATGTGCACATTGATCAAATGTTGATCATGGTTAATTGTTAACCTAAAATTGAAATCCCTTCTTTTAATATTAAGTGTTCGGATGCCTTCCGATGGATGACACTCTTCCTGCCTCGATCGATGAAATGTGGGCTTGCCAAAGCAAGGTGCATTAATCTATCTTGGTAAGGGTGCGAGCGGATAATTGTGATATCCCACTGTTGACATCGGGTCCAGCTTAACTAGGTGACCTCAAAGGTTGAGTGCCTAGAGGCATAGGGTTGGCATGCACCATATGATGGATGCGAATAAGGAGTTATTCACCAACCATACAAGAATTGCATGAGGATGCAATTGGCAAGCGTTGCCTACCTAAATAACCACATCGTGAGAGGAACGCCAAAGCGGACTCATTGTGTTGGTGAAATACGGATCCTGTCCACTAAGAGAGTAGCTCGCATGAACTCTCTGAATTGTTAGTGAGGGCTATCATTTCGAATAAAATAGTGGGAGTATTTTAATTGAAGTCCTAATTAGAATAAATTGCAATTGAAATGTAGGTACTGATTTTATTCTGCATAAATTCTTGTAGAATTCCATGGCAAGCGTTTCACACTCCACGCTGTCTCTGAGAGCCATCCTAGAGAAGGATAAGCTCAGCGGGACAAACTATATGGACTGGTATAGGAACCTGAGAATTGTTCTCAGGCAAGAGCGAAAGCTCTATGTCTTGGAAGAAGAAGCCCCGAGGTGCCGACCGGGAACTCTTCCCGTGCTGAGAAGGATACTTATAAGAAGTATACTGACGATGCTTTAGATGTCGAATGCCTTATGCTTGCCACTATGAACTCTGAGCTTCAGAAGCAATATGAGAACATGGGGTGCAAGGAGATTGACGAGCATCTCAAGAAAATGTTTCAAGGGCAGACTCGTCAAGAGAGGTTCGACATCACAAAAGCGTTGTTTCAGTGCAAGATGGGAGTTTGAGACTCAGTAGGGACTCACGTACTCAAGATGATTGGGTATATTGAGAACCTTGAAAGGCTGGGTTTTCCTCTTGGTCAAAGTTGGCCACGGATCTGATCCTGCAATCGTTGCCGGACAGTTATGAGCAGTTTTTCTTGAACTACAATATGAATGAGATAGACAAGATACTGCCCGAACTCCTAGGCATGTTGAGAACTGCCGAAATCAACATGAAGAAGGCCAAGCCTGCCAGCCCCATACTGATGGTGCATAAGGGCAAGGGCAAGGCCAAGGGTTCTAAGAAGACGAAGGTAGGACCTAAGTCATTTCTTGAGCCCAAGTCTACTGCACTGATGAAGAGGAAAAGCACGGTGAAGGAAGGGAAATGCCACCACTGTGGCAAGGCTGGTCATTGGAGGAGGAACTGTCCTTCGTATATTGAGGGTCTGCAGAAATTGAGGGGAGGTATGACTTCCGCTTCTAATGTTTACGTTATAGAGATAAACCTTTCTGCTCCTTCATCTTGGGTATTGGATACCGGATGTGGTTCTCACATTTGTACAAATGTGCAGGAACTGGGAAGGAGAAGATTGCTGAGTAAAGGGGAGGTGGACCTCCGCGTCGGCAATGGAGCAAGAGTTGCTGCTGTAGCCGTAGGGGTTTATCGTCTTTCTTTGCCCAGTGGGCTTGTAATAGAACTTGATAATTGTTATTTCGTTCCGGCCATAACTAGAAACATTATATCTATTTCATGTTTGGACATGATTGGATTTTCTTTTATAATTAAGAACAATTGTTGTTCTATATTTAAGAATGATGTTTGTTATGCTGTAGCCCAATTGTTTAATGGTCTTTACGTTTTGAACTTGGACCATCTGATCTATAATGTAGAAAATAATAAAAGACTAAGAACAAATGACTCGAACCCTACGTTTCTCTGGCATTGTCGTTTGGGCCATATCAACGAGAAGCGCATATCCAAGCTCCATAGAGATGGACTTTTGGACTCATTTGATTATGAATCATTTGAGCGATGCGAATCTTGTTTGTTAGGCAAGATGACTAAAGCTCCTTTCATTGGTTATACTGAGAGGGCTGAGGATCTCTTGGGTGTTATACATAGTGATGTATGCGGACCCATGAGTTCCATGGCTAGAGGAGGGTATTTCTACTTTGTTACATTTACTGATGATTTCAGTAGATACGGATATGTGTATCTTATGAAGTGCAAATCCGAGACCTTTGAAAAGTTCAAAGAGTTCAAGAATGAAGTAGAAAACCAGTTGGGTAAAAGGGTTAAAGCACTCCGATCTGATCGAGGTGGCGAATACCTGAGTCATGAGTTCCGTGATCATCTGAAAGAGTGTGGTATTGTATCACAGCTCACTCCACCTAGAACACCACAACATAATGGTGTGTCTGAGAGGAGAAATCGTACTCTGTTAGACATGGTACGTTCGATGATGAGTCTTGCAGACTTGCCTGTTTCCTTTTGGGGTTTTGCTTTAGAGACTGCTGCAATGACATTGAATCGCGCTCCAACGAAAACAGTTCTGAAGACACCATATGAGATATGGACTGTGAAGCGTCCTAGTATGTCGTTCATTAAAATTTGGGGCTGTGAGGCATACGTGAGACGTCAAATGCCTGACAAGCTGGAACCCAAATCAGATAAATGTTATCTGGTGGGATATCCTAAGGAAACGAAAGGGTATTACTTTTACCTACCGTCTGAGGGCAAAATGTTTGTCGCAAGGACTGGTGTCTTCTTGGAGAAAGAGTTCTTATCAAGAAAGACTGAAAAGGTAGAGCTTGAAGAAGTTCAAGAACCACATGTAGTGAATGAACCGGAATTGGATTCTGAGATAGGACTACAAGATGTTGTAGCTGGAGAACCTGCTCAGGGAACACAAGTCCTACGTAGATCTGGTAGACCGAAGTTTGAGCCTGAGAGATATGGATTTCTCGTGTCTCAAATAGGTAATGTGTTGCTTATGGATCATGATGATGAACCAGCAACCTACCAAGAGGCTATGAATGTACCGGACTCCGACAAATGGCTTGAGGCTATGAAATCCGAAATGGACTCCATGTATGCAAACCAAGTTTGGAACTTGGTGGAACCACCTGAAGGGGTACGACCCATAGGGTGCAAGTGGGTCTTCAAGAAGAAGACCGACATGGATGGGAATGTACAGACATTCAAAGGGCGACTGGTGGCTAAAGGTTTCAAGCAAATTCATGGTATTGACTATGATGAAACTTTTTCCCCTGTTGCCATGGTAAAGTCCATTAGGATATTGCTTGCTATTGCTGCGTATTTTGACTACGAGATCTGGCAGATGGATGTCAAAACGGCTTTCCTTAACGGAAACCTCCTTGAGGAAGTGTATATGACACAACCCGAGGGTTTTGTATCCCCAGATGAAGCCACTAAAATATGCAAGCTGAATAAGTCCATTTATGGACTGAAACAGGCCTCTCGAAGTTGGAATCTTCGTTTTGATGAGAAGATCAAAGAGTTTGGTTTCATCAAGAATGAAGATGAGCCTTGTGTTTACAATCGAATTAGTGGGAGCATTGTTGTCTTCCTGATATTGTATGTAGATGACATTCCTACCCTGAAAGTTGTTAAGAACAACCTAGGGAACTGCTTTTCAATGAAGGATTTGGGCGAAGCGACTTATATACTTGGTATTAAGATCTATAGAGATAGATCGAAGAAGTTGCTGGGTTTGACCCAGAGTACGTACATCGAAAAGGTGTTGAAGTGGTTCAACATGCTTGAGTCCAAGAAAGGATTTTTGCCCATGTCTCATGGTGTGAATCTCTCTAAGGACCAGTGTCCAAAGTCTTGTGAAGATAAGGACCGCATGAAGTTGATTCCATATGCTTCGGCAATTGGATCAATCATGTACGCGATGTTATGTACTCGACCCGATGTTTCCTTTGCTTTGAGCATGACTAGCAGGTATCAGTCAGACCCCGGTGAATGTCACTGGATTGCAGTCAAGAATATCCTGAAGTACTTGAGAAGGACTAAGGACGTATTCTTGGTGTATGGTGGAGAGGAAGAGCTCGTTGTAAGTGGTTACACGGATGCTAGCTTCCAAACTGATAGAGACGACTCCAAGTCTCAGTCAGGTTTTGTGTTTTGCCTGAATGGAGGAGCTGTGAGCTGGAAGAGTTCCAAGCAAGAGACAGTTGCTGATTCTACAACAGAGGCCGAGTATATCGCAGCAGCTAATGCAGCGAAGGAGGCTGTATGGATTAGGAAAATTCATCGGCGAGCTTGATGTAGTTCCTAGCATTGTTGGTCTCGTAGTTCTCTACTGTGATAATAATGGTGCAATTGCACAATCTAAGGAACCTAGATCCCATCAGCGCTCCAAGCACATACTCCGGCGGTTTCATCTTATTCGTGAGATTGTCGAACGAGGAGATGTAAACATTTGCAGAGTGCCGACTGAGGAAAATATTGCGGATCCGCTGACAAAGCCTCTCGCGCAGAGAAAGCATGATGGTCATACTAGATCGATGGGTATACGATACCTAAATGATCAACTCTAGCGAGAATCTTGTGGATTGCATGTTATCTTGTATTTTGTTGGCTGTTTGTTCATATGATGAACTGTGTACCTAGTTTTTCTTTTATAATTAATGGCAAATTCTTTTATTATGAGTTTTTCTATATATGATAGTTAAATGTTAACATAATAGATACCCTTAGAATGTTTGCTTCCATGGGACATCAAGTACGTGACTTGAATGTGAGAGCCCATGATTTATTTGAAGCTTCATTCTTAAAGGTCCCTGGTCGAGTATCATCATAGAAACTAAGGGTGATGATGATACATGAAGGCTAGCACGTGTGTTGACTGATGACTGGTTCTCACAGGTCATGATATTGTGATATCAAGTCATCACGTGGGTACTTGTTAGTGAACAAGTTGTACTGGACAGACCCAACCTGAGACTACTCTGTGGATTGTCATCCAATAGTGTCACGAGTAGGTCTCAATTGACAATGGTGCTGTGGTCCTTTGACCTGAAGTCACAGCATTCATCAAGTGAGGAAGAGCGTGCTTTGATGCCATCTAAAGTCTTCCTTGAGAAAGGTTGATGATAAGGGTGGTCGTTGGGCATGTTACGAATCATTTGGGTGTTTGTGTGTGAGCAGATATGAGATTTGTCTTCCTGTATGACAGGAGTTGCATCCATGGGCCCCTTGATGGAACTGGACTGAGAAATGCATGGCCATGCTTGGTTGAGTCAATATGTGATATTGGACTCACCATTCTCTGGTAGTCCGTCCTGGATCAAGAAAACTTGGATTGAGCTAAAACGAGGGTGACACGGTCCATGCCTCTAGTTCTTTCCGGATGTAAGGGACAAAGGGACAAAGACAACGCTGATACATTGGTCATAAAGGCTTATGAGTTATTAACTCTTATTGCTTGGGGAGCAATGATGCATTGCTAGATGCCGCTCATTGTTTGTGAGGTTTTTGGTTTGATACTTTCGAGATCAAGTGGGAGTCTGTTGGAGTTACCATGATGATCTGGAAGTGGTCAAACATCTAATCTCACTGCCAACGCAATATGAGCCTGCAGGGTCGCACATAAGAGATGTGGAGAAGTTGGATGACTGACTGTGTTGGTAAAGGTTACCAATCACCGACCTGAATAGGGTTATGGGCAAGGTGTTGCCTTATAGGATCATCGGGTTGGGCAAATGTTGCCTTGGAGGGCTGGTTAGGTTTGTCGTCCGAGGGTCGATGAGAATAGTCGAGAATCATCTTCTGATTCCCGCCGATCGATGAGAATCACCTTGCTGATTCTCGCCGATCGACGAGAATCATCGAGAATCAATTGTTGATTCTCGACGATCGACTACCTTGGCTATTGTCGTCGACCGCGGCTCGACGATCGTCGAGTATCATTATGTGTCATCGAGCGTGGCTCGACGATCGGCGAGAATCGTCGAGTATTGTACTCTGATTCTCGCCGATCCAATGTGATACTCGCCGAATGATTCTCACCGAACCTGCTCAGTGATTCTCGCCGATTGTCGCCGATTCTCACCGATTCATTCTCGCCGATTCTGAACCCTAGTTCTGGGTGATCTGCGGATAGCGATTTTCCTGAGTTTATTTTATACTTTAAGTATAAATATAACACTTAGGGTTTCGGCAATGTGTGCGATCTATCCCCTCTGTGCGAATCGAACCCGACGGAAGGAGTTCCGCGTTCGCTCCGCCGATCCCGATCCCGCCGCCGGAAGAGTTCCGCCGCCGTGTTTGCTCCCTTGACCACCTTTTCTCCGGCGATCGTCGCTGACGCTGCAATCCCTGGCGCGGACCTAGCAGTCCGTGGGAAAGCAAAGGTGCGGTCTTCTCCTTCCCGATCTTTCGTGCGACGGAAAGCTCGGCGTTCTCCCACTCGTGTGGACTTCTACAGAAACGTGGATACTATTCCACGTAGAACTCGCCACCAGCAAGCAGACAAAGTTTGGAGCTTCTCCGTTGAGTTGTGACTCAACGCCACCGAGGTAATTTTTGCCTAGTTTCGTTAACTTCTTGATTCAACCGTCATGGCTCGATCCGCATCTCTTTGGGTTTTCTTGATGCTTTATTTTTCCGCTGCGCGCACAAACGTTGTGCCAACCCTATAGAGAAACCCCAACACATCATTAGTTGGATGGAAGAAGCAGAGAAGGTGTAAGACCCCTCCTCCCGGATCCCAAAACACGGCACGAAGAGGGAGTCTTATGTCCGGAACAGCCGCCTTGCGGTAGCATTAGCACACGGGCTAACCTGTACCACAAGACGCCTATTCCGCCGGCTACAACCATATCAATATATCATGCCAACCCAACCAAATAAATAAGCAAGAGAAGTCAAATCCACACTAAGTTATAATGTCCAAATACATCAATAAAGAGAAGCTAAACATGCTTCTACAAAATATCAGAGTACAGCTAATCATTGCCCAACGGGCTACATCAGAGTAATCAAAACACTAACATCAGTAACAGACGGTATCGACGACACCGTCACATCAGGCCCTGTCGTCCTGGCCTGGCTGTCCTGCGGCATAGTCTGCGGCTGTTCTACCTGCGGCGTGACCTCCTAAAAAGAAAGACGTAGCAACCGTTAGTCGAAACGACTAAGTGGTTTCACATCCGCTCCCCCGGCGACTCCTCGGCACCGGGCGGAGAAAAGGAACAAGAGTATAGTATATAACAAGTATGCAAGTAAAGGAAGTACAGCAGGTGGCAGTAGTGTAAGAGTAACAACATCATAATCAGCATTTATGTAAGAGCTACACTAAACTAGCAAGTATAAGTAACAGCAGGAAAGTAACTTAACTTATAAGTTTGTATGGGCATTCTTATAAGTTAAGTTACTTTCCTGCTGTTACTTATACTTGCTAGTTTAGTGTAGCTCTTACATAAATGCTGATTATGATGTTGTTACTCTTACACTACTGCCACCTGCTGTACTTCCTTTACTTGCATACTTGTTATATACTATACTCTTGTTCCTTTTCTCCGCCCGGTGCCGAGGAGTCGCCGGGGGAGCGGATGTGAAACCACTTAGTCGTTTCGACTAACGGTTGCTACGTCTTCCTTTTTAGGAGGTCACGCCGCAGGTAGAGCAGCCGCAGACTACGCTGTAGGACAGCCAGGCCAGGATGACAGGGCCTGATGTGACGGTGCCGTCGATACCGTCTGTTACTGATGTTAGTGTTTTGATTACTCTGATGTAGCCCGTTGGGCAATGATTAGCTGTACTCTGATATTTTGTAGAAGCATGTTTAGCTTCTCTTTATTGATGTATTTGGACATTATAACTTAGTGTGGATTTGACTTCTCTTGCTTATTTATTTGGTTGGGTTGGCATGATATATTGATATGGTTGTAGCCGGCGGAATAGGCGTCTTGTGGTACAGGTTAGCCCGTGTGCTAATGCTACCGCAAGGCGGCTGTTCCGGGCATAAGACTCCCTCTTCGTGCCGTGTTTTGGGATCCGGGAGGAGGGGTCTTACAAATGGTATCAGAGCGCCACGATCCTCAACTAAGAAGTCATTCAACAATGGTGCCACCCCCGTCTGGTTAGTCAGTTTGGGGACAAACTGACTTAGCGGAAGCAGTGGTGTGCCCATATGTAATTCACATTAAGTTTGTCCAACTTAGACCTTAAGTTTAGCCAACCTGACCACAAATTTGTCGTGTATGTGTAGGTTCCACTGCATGTTGAGCCGATGGGGGGTACTCCTACCCCTCCCATACCCACTCAGTTCGAACAGTCTGAGTTGGGGCAGACGCTCACCGCCATTCTTGATGCTTTTTAAGGCACAGCAAGCTCCGGTGCAACAACAGGCCCCGAGCTCCAACTGGCTGAGCACCTTCCGAGCTCTCTCCCCTCCCGTCTACCTTGGGACGGAGTCAGCCATACGTACAGAGGAATGGCTAGACACGATACAAGAGTTGCTGGCTGGTATCCGTTGCCCGACCAACATGGCAGTGACATTGGCAGTGTCCGTCTTGGACTTACATGCGAAGTGGTGGTGGAAGTCCCTCATGGGCTCTACCTTCCAAGGCCGGATCTACACAGAGATAAGTTGGAGTGAATTATCGGGTGTTTTCTTGGAGCACTTTATCCCTACATCGGCCCGAGATGAGCTTGAGCAGAGGTTCCTTCTACTAAAGCAGGGACTAAAGTCGGTTACAGAATACCAGCGGGAATTCCAGCATCTCGCAAGGTTTGCGGACTCTTATGAGTTGGATGACAGAGGTTATGCCAAGCGCTTCTATAAAGGGCTGCGAGATCCCATAAGGCAGTCCCTTTTGTTTATAGCGGATGGTAGCTTGGCGGAGATCATTGATATGGCGAAAAGATTGGAGGCGGACCACCTGGGATGTAGTAAGAGGCCTGCGGAGGACGTGATGGAAGCCGGCCCAAGTAATAGAAGGAGACGGGACTTCAGAGGAGGAAGAGGTTATCAAAGAGGTGGAGGGCGTGTCCACCGAAACTATAGGGTGGAGCATCCAGTTCCGCAGCCGCCTGCGTTGCCTCCACCCCCACAGCCTCAGCGATTTCAACAACCTGAAGGGCGTCGTGGTCTGGTGTGCTTCGAATGCAACCAGCCGGGCCACATCCGGCGTTTTTGCCCGCAGCTATATGGGAACGCCCCTCCTGCTCTCCCTCCTGCTCTCTCTCCTGCTCTCCCTCCAGCAGCTCCACGAGGGCGGGGATATATGCGTGGTCGAGGACGAGGACCGCCAAGAGGAAACCCCGGACCGATCCGGGATCAGGTGTACGCGCTTGACATGGCGCAGGAACGGAACCCACAAGATGTGATTGCAGGTATGATTTAATTAATTTACATATTTGCATGGTCTAACTTGAATTGATTAGAACTTACTAGCCACTAGCAATAAGTTTTAGTTGTTGGTACTTAGGCACCGTGATTATTGGCGGGAAGACGGCCTATGCGCTGTTCAATACCGGCGCCTCACACTCCTTTGTGTCCGAGGATTTCATAAAAGACGTGGGGGATGTACAGTACTTCACTGGCATAGCCCGACGTGTACGCCTTCCGGATGGCTCGGAGATGATCGCGACCGCCAAGTGCGAGTTGGAGTTATTTATTGATGGGAAGGCCTTTGATACGCCGGCCACGGTTCTGAGAATGCCGGAGTTCGACATCATTTTGGGCATGGCATGGCTGGATTGGCACTTCGCGAGGATCGACTGCACGGAGAAGCGGATCTATTTGAGGCATGGAGACTCTGACGTCATCTTCCAAGGTATTGGCTTCGCGCCACGTATGATATTATCTTCTATTCAGGCTGTAAAGGCTCATATGAAGGGGGATGAGGTCTTCATGATCTGGTTCGAGTTGAAGGAAGCAGCGTTGGAATTAAAGGATGTACGGGTAGTGCGGGATTTTCCTGAGGTATTTCCTGAGAAGCTACCAGGATTACCTCCGCATAGAGAGGTTGACTTCCAGATCAATTTAGTACCAGGTGCCAAGCCTGTATCCAAGGCTCCGTACAGAATGGCTCTGAAAGAACTCGCGGAGTTTAGAGTTCAATTGCAAGAACTGGTGGATTCAGGGTTTGTTCGCCCCAGTTCATCACCATGGGGAGCCCCTGTGCTGTTCGTAAAGAAGAAGGATGGAACCCTGCGGTTGTGCATAGATTATCGGGAACTCAATCGGTTGACGGTGCGGAACACTTATCCACTACCTCGGATCGATGAGTTGTTCGATCAACTAGTGGGAGCACGTTGGTTTTCTAAATTGGATTTGCGCTCCGGGTACTATCAGTTGAGGATACAAGAAGGGGACATTCAGAAAACAGCCTTCAGTTCGAGATATGGTTTGTATGAGTTCACAGTAATGCCGTTTGGGCTCACAAATGCACCTTCGGCCTTCATGAGCCTGATGAACAAGGTGTTTGAACCATACTTGGACATCTTTGTCATTGTCTTCATCGACGATATCTTGGTCTACTCAAAGACGGAGGAGGAGCATGTCGAGCACCTGACCTTGGTTTTGAAGAAATTGAAGGAGCATGCCTTGTATGCCAAGTTTAGCAAGTGTGAATTCTGGCTTAAGGAGGTAGCCTTCTTGGGGCATGTGATCAGTGGAGCAGGATTAGCGGTGGATCCAGCAAAGGTGCGAGCCGTGAAGGAGTGGTCGCCCTTGAAGTCGTCGGCCGATGTACGAAGCTTTCTTGGACTTGCTGGGTACTACCGCAAGTTCGTGAAAGGATTTTTCAAGATTGCCCTTCCCCTTACCTCCTTGACGAAGAAGGGTGTGCCATTTAAGTGGACACCTCAATGTGAAGCGGCATTTCAAGAATTGAAAGATAGGCTTACCTCCGCCCCCATCCTTGCACTTCCGTCGGGGAAGGAAGGATTCCAAGTTTACACGGACGCATCATACCAAGGGATGGGAGCGGTGCTGATGCAGCGCAGGCATGTGATCGCTTATGCTTCAAGGCAGTTAAAGAAACATGAAATCAATTACCCGGTTCATGATTTGGAATTGGGAGCAGTGGTGTTCGCTTTGAAGGTCTGGAGGCATTATTTATATGGCGTCCACTGCGAGATCTTTTCCGATCACAAAAACTTGAAGTATGTTCACACTCAGAAGGAGTTGAACCTGAGACAACGGCGGTGGTTGGAATTTCTATGCGACTATGAGTTCACCATGAACTACCACCCCGGGAAAGCGAACTCGGTAGCCGATGCCTTGAGTAGAAAAGCACCAGGCTCTAGCCCAGAGTCTCGGCTGATGAGTATGGAGTTGGCTCGGATGATCGAGGAGATGGAAATTACTCTAGTGTTCAAGGCTCCTTCGGCAGAGTATGCGGAGTATTTGGCCAACATGAGCATAGTTTGTGATATCCGAGACCGGATTCGGGTGGAGCAAGGAATGGATGCGGCCTTGGCCCCGGCAGTCAAGGCAATTGAAGATGGGACCACCGATGAGTACACACTCAAAGACGGCCTCATTTATTTCCGTGGCCGACTCTATATTCCCAAGGGCGGCAAAATTCGGGAGGATATCTTGAGAGAGGCACATTCCTCTCAATATTCAGTGCACCCTGGTATTGCTAAGATGTACGCCGGATTGCGGAAGACCATGTGTTGGCCGGGAATGAAGAAGGATGTTCGCTACTATGTTACACATTGCGAAGCTTGCCAAAGAGTGAAGGCTGAATGCAGGAGTCCCGGTGGTTTGTTGCAGTCATTGCCCATCCCCGAATGGAAGTTCGAGGACATCTCCATGGACTTTGTCCATGGGCTACCTCGCTCACGCTCCGGGAATGATTCGGTGTGGGTTATAGTGGATCGACTAACAAAGGTGGCCCGGTTCATTCCAATGAAGAAGGAAGCACACGTGGATGTTTTGGTACGCCTTTTTGTGGAGCAATTTGTACGGTATCATGGCGTGCCCAAGACAATTATTTCAGATCGGGATGGTCGGTTTACATCCAATGAGTGGAAGGCGGTACAGGCGTATTTGGGCTCACGCCTAACCTTTAGTACCGCATTTCATCCTCAGACTGACGGACAGTCAGAGCGGACCATCAGAACGCTGGAGGATTTATTGAGGTTATGTGTGCTGGACATAGGAGAGCCATGGGAAAGGCTCTTGCCACTAGTGGAATTCTCCTATAATAATAGCCATCAGGCAAGCATCGGCATGGCGCCCCATGAAGCCCTTTACGGAAGAAGGTGCAGGACTCCCTTGTCTTGGGTGCAAGATGAAGATCCGAAGGCATTGGGAAATGAATACATAGATAATACTGATGCGGCGGTCAGATTGATACGGGATCGCATGTTGGAGGCTCAAAGTCGACAGGCGAAATATTACAATAAAAAGCATCGGATGGTGGAGTTCCAGGTGGGAGAAAAAGTGTTCCTCAAAATTCGGCCGATGCATGGAGTGTCGCGGGTGCGTGGAGTGAAAAAGCTCAGCCCAAGATATGTTGGGCCTTATATTATACTAGAAAGGATCGGCCCGTTGGCCTATCGGTTGGAGTTACCACCAGTGTAACGCCCCGGATTTTTATTACGTACGCATGATGGGCGTTACGTTGGCTTTGATTGTAGTTGAGCATGGTTTTTCCCGCGGGCATGCGAGTGGCTGTTTTGGTTGCCGAGTTGCACGATTCCCCAGCAAACCGTAGTCCAAATAAGGGACTCGGTGAGGCCTCTTAGGGAATGCCTGCACGTTTTCGCGCCCGGGGAATGTTGCTCAAAATCAGTTGCTGGTTCAGGAAACAAAAAAAGGGGTAAAAAGTGCTTAAGGCAAAAATGGTCTAGGACGTCCCAGGAACATTTTTCACAAAAGGGGAAAATGGTCGTTTTTGTGCTAGACACGCCCCCTGACACGGGCGTGACCCAGGCCGTGACCTGGGCGTGACCTCCTTGACACGCCCCCTGACACGGGCGTGTCACGGGCCGTGTCCTGCTTCGTCGAGTGTCGAGTGTCGATCGTCGAGTATCGAGCGTCGAGTATCGAGTGTCGAGTCGTCGAGAGAGGGGACACGGCCTGTGACACGGGCGTGTCACAGGGCGTGTCAGGTTGGGTCGAGTGTCGACACTTTTCTGTCGACGAGGTGTCGAGACACGGGTTACACGCCCTAGGTCACGGGCGTGACCGACCCGTCACGGGCGTGACCGACCCGTCACGGGCGTGTACCCCGGCCGTGTACCGTCTGGATAAGCGTGGAATTGCCGCCTTTCGGCGCCGCTTATGGTACACGCCCTGTGTCACGGGCGTGACATAGGGCGTGACCGGCCCGAAAATCGACTTTTTCCATTTTTTGTGCCGTTCATTTCCTTGATCCTGCATCGAACGGTTCAGCTCGGTTCTGGAGGATATAAGCCGAAACAGAACCCATTAAGCTTCATCTTCTTCCTCTTCATCTTCTTCTTCTTCTTCTTCATTCTCCAAGAGAAAGCAAGGGAGCAAGGGAGCAAGCAAGGCCAGGAAAAAGAGAAGCAGCCGTCGCGGCATCGCCTCGGTTCAGGCAAGCGGTGTCCTCCACCCTTGCCAATCTTCGTACTTGATTCAATTCTCTATTTTTTTTCCTAGCTTTAGATCTTATGTTGAATTCTTATGATCAATCCTCTTGTTGAATTCGTATGACCTTGCTAATTATGACCTTGCTAATTATGTGTGACCTTGCTAATTTCCAACTTATGATCACTCCAAAATTATGACCTTGCTACTTTCACATTATGATCAATCCAAATGATGACCTTGCTCATGTCCTATTCTAAATTACCTATGTTAATTCCATATAACATTAGCTAATTCCCTACGTTAAATTCCCTATGTTTAGGTTTGTGATTCATGTAATTATCAATTTGCCTAGGCTAATTTGTTCTATACATGTACCCATCTTGAGGTGATTTTTCCTTGATTAAAACAACATATGCTTGTGTTCCAAATATGTGGTCTATGTACTCATGTTAATCAAATCCTATCATGTAGTTCTCTTTTGATACAAAGCATGTGATTATGTATTTCTCACACTCTACGTTGGCAATTGGGAGTCATGTGTGAGGACGATGAAAGGCAACGTGTTACCTTGGGTTATGGGGTGTTTTGCGAGGCGAATTCGTGAAGCATGGCGGGAGCGTTTGTGTGAGGATTTTGCAAGGGGTGGTGTGGTTTCAGCCTGTGGCCACCGGGTTTTGTTTTTGTGGTTAGAGAGACCACTTTGGCCCCGATTTGGGCTGGTTTTGTTTGGGTGCGTTCCACTTTAGGGCCGCCACCGATAAGACCCTTGTGAAATTGAACTTAACCGCTGCTTATGCTTCACTTGTCTAGTAGGTTCTTGTTCTATGAATGATGGAATAGGCATGTGTTGTGCCCTTTTGTTTCTGCGGTTTGAGCAGGACTTGAAGAACTAGTACGCACTTGGTGCGGTTGATCCTTTGGAATGACATTGTTTTCTACATGTACGCACTTGTTTTGTGCACTCTTGACTTAAGCATTGCTATGGGGTCGGTAAGCCCCTTCTTGATCCATTATGAAATTTATATTCTCTTTTGTATGGTTTGGTTGATTGCTGAGGTATTCTTTCTTGAATGCCTCAGGTGCAGGTTGTAGCCGGTTGAGCGGCTAGGTTGGTTGGAGGCGTTTCTTGGGAGCTAACCGAGCATTCAAAGCGAGGTAGTTCTTCTTTTGTTGTACAGACATATATATGCCCCAATGGGTTCGTGTCAGCTTGTTGGCGCCCATTTGGTGGATTTTCTTTTATGTAAATATGAACTACTGCTAATGTAACTCCTTTGTATGGAATGTACTTGCTTTTGGGATGGTTTTCTGGTAGGTTGCATTAGGTATTTTGAAGTTACCAAAACTATTATTGTAGCTCATGCATACATGTTTTCATCAATTAAAACGTATTTTTACATAACGTAGACAAAGAGAATTTCTTATAATAATATCACTATAGGTTGCATATAGGAGCTCATTATAAATAAACCAAGGATTTCCGCCGCGTAACAATGTGTTTTGATACCTAAGGCCGAGGGATACGGCCAGCAAATGAACTAATTTTCTTACATAAAACTGTTGAACTTGAATTCACAAAGTAAGCGTCAAGGGTTGCCTGAACGTGTGCAGTTATCCCCTGCACGACGTGGCATCATAACCCGTAGTTCCTCTTGCTCTGATACGAGGTACTCGTTGAGGAAATGCGGGTTGTGACAGTTGGTATCAGAGGGAGGTTTGCTTGACATTTGGTCGGGCAAACTTTCCTTTTTGTTTTGTGAGTGTAAGCATCATTTCATACACACACCGAGGTGCCATCAGTATGTCTTGGCCGAAGCACGTACACTACACTCATGGCATGAACAGAAGTATACGGGGCATATTATGTAGTATGGGATGCATAATATGTGGTTGTATATGGATCCACCATAGGGGCAACATGTGAGGGTTATGTAGTATGGGATGCATAACCTCACCACATGGATGCGACTAGTACGTTTTCTTTTCTTCGTTGCATGCAATGCTATGTAGTATGGGATGCATAGCATTGTGATGCGTACGACCGCTCATGGCATGCATTAAGGCCTTTTCTAGAATGCATAGCACAGCACGCATAACATAACATTGCATGAGCACAACGTGCCAAGCTAAGACTTACATGATGACACCTGTACACTCATGGTTTTGGGTCAAATCAAGTTATGCATCCATCGGTTAGGCACAAATTAGTGGGATGACGGTGAGTCATCTTTAGGTTAGGCATACCATCATTCTCAAACTCCCAAAGCAAGTTAGCAGTTGATGTTCATATTTTTATATGTATGGTCTGTACATAGCCGTTGTGTGGTTTGTTGGGTTTAAGATTGACAAGAGTGAACGTGTTTCTAGGATGTCGAAGCGTCCAGTGACAAGGCAAACTCCCCAATCCGAGGGTGAGTCTTCGGGAGCGCAGAATAATGCGCTGATAGATAGTCTTCGCCAAAGTAATGAGGCTTTGACGAGGCAGGTGCAGGAAGTGCAGTCCCAGCTTCAAGCTATGTCATCCGCTATGTCTGGGCTGGCACTAAGAGGACAAGAGACGGTGAGAGGCCCCACTAGTTCGACTCCTTCAGTGGCAGTGACACCCCCAGTTGTGGTTCCTCCTGCGATGACGTTTATCTCGCAGTTTCAACGCCTTGGACCACCGACGTATGACGAAAAAGCAGACTTCGTAATCTTGGATGACTGGGTGATCGTGGATAGATTGACCAAGTGTGCTCATTTCATACCCTTTAAGGTCAACTACCCGATGAAGACAATAGCGGAGCTCTATGTGAACGAAATCATCCGACTGCATGGTGTGCCTGTGAATATCATTTCAGACCGAGATTCCCGCTTTACCTCTCGTTTTTGGCGCAGTTTACAAGAGGGTTTGGGGACAGATTTGTGATACTCCACAGCTTATCATCCTCAGACGAATGGCCAAACCGAGAGAGTAAATCAAATTGTAGAAGACATGATTCGAGGTTACATTCTGGAGTATGGCGGAGCATGGGATGAACGTTTGCGGCTTATGGAGTTCGCGTATAATAATAGCTATCAAGAAAGCTTGCAACTGGCTCCGTTCGAAGCGTTATATGGGCGACGATGTCGAACCCCACTCTTTTGGACTGAGGTTGGCGAGCGGCCTTTGTTGGGGCCAGAGGCGCTCGAGGATATGGAAGTTGCAGTACGAGGTATTCGGGAGAAGCTCCGAGTCGCCCAAGAGTGATATGAAAAGTATGCCAACCGGCGAAGGTCGGAATTAGAGTTTGTGGTGGGGGATTTTGTTTTCTTGAAAGTCTCCCCAATGGTTGGGATTAAAAGATTTGGAAAAGAGCGCAAGTTAGACCCAAGATTTGTGGGTCCCTTCAAGATTCTTGCGCGAGTTGGTGCATCTGCCTACAAACTGGAATTACCTGTGAACTTTCCTGGCATTCACAATGTGTTTCATGTGAGCCAACTGCGCAAGTGTCTGCGGAATGACACGCAAGTGTTGGACGTGGTGCCGCCATTAGCGCCGAACCTTTCTTATGTGGAGATGCCCATCCGGATATTGGACTCCCAAGATTGTGTGTTGCGGAAAAAGAAGATTCCTATGGTAAAGGTGTTATGGAAAAATCAGGATGTGGAAAGCGCGACGTGGGAGCTCGAGTCAACGATGAGGGCGGCTCACCCTCATTTGTTCCCGTAAGCTGGTATGTGATTTAGTGTTTGATTGGATTCATGTTTTGGTTTGCTTGTGTGTTGGGTTTTGTGAAAAGTTTCGAGGCGAAACTTTTTGTTAGGGGGAGTGATTGTAACGCCCCTGATTTCTATTACGTACGCATGATGGGCGTTATGTTGGCTTTGATTGTAGTTGAGCATGGTTTTTCCCGCGGGCATGCGAGTGGCTGTTTTGGTTGTCGAGTTGCACGATTCCCCAGCAAACCGTAGTCCAAATAAGGGACTCGGTGAGGCCTCTTAGGGAATGCCTGCACGTTTTCGCGCCCGGGGAATGTTGCTCAAAATCAGTTGCTGGTTCAGGAAACAAAAAAAAGGGGTAAAAAGTGCTTAAGGCAAAAATGGTCTAGGACGTCCCAGGAACATTTTTCACAAAAGGGGAAAATGGTCGTTTTTGTGCTAGACACGCCCCCTGACACGGGCGTGTCACGGGCCGTGTCCTGCTTCGTCGAGTGTCGAGTGTCGATCGTCGAGTATCGAGCGTCGAGTATCGAGTGTCGAGTCATCGAGAGAGGGGACACGGCCTGTGACACGGGCGTGTCACAGGGCGTGTCAGGTTGGGTCGAGTGTCGACACTTTTCTGTCGATGAGGTGTCGAGACACGGGTTACACGCCCTAGGTCACGGGCGTGACCGACCCGTCACGGGCGTGACCGACCCGTCACGGGCGTGTACCCCGGCCGTGTACCGTCTGGATAAGCGTGGAATTGCCGCCTTTCGACGCCGCTTATGGTACACGCCCTGTGTCACGGGCGTGACATAGGGCGTGACCGGCCCGAAAATCGACTTTTTCCATTTTTTTGTGCCGTTCATTTCCTTGATCCTGCATCGAACGGTTCAGCTCGGTTCTGGAGGATATAAGCCGAAACAGAACCCATTAAGCTTCATCTTCTTCCTCTTCATCTTCTTCTTCTTCTTCTTCATTCTCCAAGAGAAAGCAAGGGAGCAAGGGAGCAAGCAAGGCCAGGAAAAAGAGAAGCAGCCGTCGCGGCATCGCCTCGGTTCAGGCAAACGGTGTCCTCCACCCTTGCCAATCTTCGTACTTGATTCAATTCTCTATTTTTTTCCTAGCTTTAGATCTTATGTTGAATTCTTATGATCAATCCTCTTGTTGAATTCGTATGACCTTGCTAATTATGACCTTGCTAATTATGTGTGACCTTGCTAATTTCCAACTTATGATCACTCCAAAATTATGACCTTGCTACTTTTCACATTATGATCAATCCAAATGATGACCTTGCTCATGTCCTATGCTAAATTACCTATGTTAATTCCATATAACATTAGCTAATTCCCTAGGTTAAATTCCCTATGTTTAGGTTTGTGATTCATGTAATTATCAATTTGCCTAGGCTAATTTGTTCTATACATGTACCCATCTTGAGGTGATTTTTCCTTGATTAAAACAACATATGCTTGTGTTCCAAATATGTGGTCTATGTACTCATGTTAATCAAATCCTATCATGTAGTTCTCTTTTGATACAAAGCATGTGATTATGTATTTCTCGCACTCTACGTTGGCAATTGGGAGTCATGTGTGAGGACGATGAAAGGCAACGTGTTACCTTGGGTTATGGGGTGTTTTGCGAGGCGAATTCGTGAAGCATGGCGGGAGCGTTTGTGTGAGGATTTTGCAAGGGGTGGTGTGGTTTCAGCCTGTGGCCACCGGATTTTGTTTTTGTGGTTAGAGAGACCACTTTGGCCCCGATTTGGGCTGGTTTTGTTTGGGTGCGTTCCACTTTAGGGCCGCCACCGATAAGACCCTTGTGAAATTGAACTTAACCGCTGCTTATGCTTCACTTGTCTAGTAGGTTCTTGTTCTATGAATGATGGAATAGGCATGTGTTGTGCCCTTTTGTTTCTGCGGTTTGAGCAGGACTTGAAGAACTAGTACGCACTTGGTGCGGTTGATCCTTTGGAATGACATTGTTTTCTACATGTACGCACTTGTTTTGTGCACTCTTGACTTAAGCATTGCTATGGGGTCGGTAAGCCCCTTCTTGATCCATTATGAAATTTATATTCTCTTTTGTATGGTTTGGTTGATTGCTGAGGTATTCTTTGTTGAATGCCTCAGGTGCAGGTTGTAGCCGGTTGAGCGGCTAGGTTGGTTGGAGGCGTTTCTTGGGAGCTAACCGAGCATTCAAAGCGAGGTAGTTCTTCTTTTGTTGTACAGACATATATATGCCCCAATGGGTTCGTGTCAGCTTGTTGGCGCCCATTTGGTGGATTTTCTTTTATGTAAATATGAACTACTGCTAATGTAACTCCTTTGTATGGAATGTACTTGCTTTTGAGATGGTTTTCTGGTAGGTTGCATTAGGTATTTTGAAGTTACCAAAACTATTATTGTAGCTCATGCATACATGTTTTCATCAATTAAAACGTATTTTTACATAACGTAGACAAAGAGAATTTCTTATAATAATATCACTATAGGTTGCATATAGGAGCTCATTATAAATAAACCAAGGATTTCCGCCGCGTAACAATGTGTTTTGATACCTAAGGCCGAGGGATACGGCCAGCAAATGAACTAATTTTCTTACATAAAACTATTGAACTTGAATTCACAAAGTAAGCGTCAAGGGTTGCCTGAACGTGTGCAGTTATCCCCTGCACGACGTGGCATAATAACCCGTAGTTCCTCTTGCTCTGATACGAGGTACTCGTTGAGGAAATGCGGGTTGTGACAACCAGAACTAGAAAATCTCCACGACGTGTTCCATGTGTCGTCGCTTCGAAAAGCACTGTTGCGGCCCGACCAGTATATTCCCACTACTGATGGTGCAGTGGCATCAGATAGGTCTGTGCGACTAGAGCCGGTGCGGATTGTTGACAGCGAGACAAGGACTTTGCGCCGCAAAAGTGTACCCTTGGTGAAGGTACTATGGTCAAATCATGGGAAAGAGGAGTACACGTGGGAGCCAATGGATTTGATGCAGCAACGCTACCCGGAGTTGTTTGCCCAAGGTAATCTTATTTAAAAACATATGTTAAATTTCCTGTTATGCTCTTCTCCCCACAACCTTAGCCTGATTTCGGGGACGAAATCTTTTATTTTGTTTATAGGATTTGTAACGTCCCGAATCGCTCTAGGCCCCTAGTGTGTGTGTTTTTGAGTCAGGAGGGTTTACTCGAGTCCGGAGAAGTGCAGGGAATGGGACTGCACTTGTGGAGAAGTGGAGAAATCAGTGTAAAAGACACGAGTAGTGACACGGGTAGTGACACGGGCGTGTCCCTACCCGTGTGCGTCGAGTTGAGCTCGACGAGCCGTGTCGAGATCGTCGAACTGTGTCGACACTAAGTGACACGGGTAGTGACACGGCCGTGTCCCTACCCGTGTGCGTCGAGTTGAGCTCGACGAGCCGTGTCGAGATCGTCGAACTGTGTCGACACTAAGTGACACGGGTAGTGACACGGCCGTGTCCCTACCCGTGTGCGTCGAGTTGAGCTCGATGAGCCGTGTCGAGATCGTCGAACTGTGTCGACACTAAGTGACACGGGTAGTGACACGGCCGTGTCCCTACCCGTGTGCGTCGAGTTGAGCTCGAAGAGCCGTGTCGAGACTGACGGGCTGTGTCGACACCAAGTGACACGGGTAGTGACACGGCCGTGTCCCTACCCGTGTGCGTCGAGTTGAGCTCGACGAGAAGTGTCGAGATGCAACCCGAGAAGTACACGGCCAAGGACACGGCCAGGCACACGGCCGTGTCATGTGGACACGGGTCGGGACACGGGCGTGTCCCTACCCGTGTCAAGTATTGAACCGACATGGAAACTGTCGTTGCTGCTTCGCCAAGCAGGACACGGGTAAGGACACGGCCGTGTCCCTACCCGTGTCACATTTTATATATATAGGGGAGAGAAAACCCTAGCCGTTTTCATTCTCTTTTCTTCCCCTATTTCCAGTGAGAACTCCTGTGAGAGGGAAAACCGCAGGAGCAAGTCCTACCGAAGGAGATCCGCCATCGCCGTGAAAGAGAAGATGCCGTCAAGGAGAACTACGAGATTCATGGCTAGAAATGGTGGTACCGCTGGAGCAAATGTGAGTTTCCTACCCTCTCCCTTGGTGCTAGATCTTAGATATTTAGGAGAGACATCGGTTCAAGAGAGCTTGATGGAGAGGAGAAGATTTCTAGGTTTGGCCATGCTAGGATTTGAATCCTAGATTTTAGATCTCTTCAACCCTTCCCCTTTTCTTCAATACGACGATGGGTGAATGGTTTCGTGAGGAGTTTTGGCCCTTGAGGTTGAATAAGGGAGGAGGACATTTCTGGAAAAATTTAGGAAGGATCGCTTGAGGAGGAAGACGGACCGATGTCGTTCATTTTCTTTAAGATGCGCGCAGAATCTGTATTCTGCGCGCAGCGATCTTCTAGGCCATTTTCTTGTAGGATATGTGCAGATCTGGGCTTTTGGCTAAACACGAAAGTTGTAGCCCTCGGAAATACCTTTCCAACGAGTGGTTGCACGACTTCAGGTGATGTCTGTGGCCCCGGGAAAACCTAATCGAGTTTGCTGTCCGGCAAA
Organism: Platanthera guangdongensis; assembly: GCA_039583875.1. NCBI lineage: Eukaryota > Viridiplantae > Streptophyta > Magnoliopsida > Asparagales > Orchidaceae > Platanthera > Platanthera guangdongensis. The sequence goes on along the minus strand of CM077158.1, from coordinate 174,016,240 downwards.
TCCTGTACACAGAAATTGTGTTTTGTGCGCAGTGAACTTTGAAGCCGATTTCGAGTAAGTTAATGTCAGATCTGGGTTGTGACCTGAATATGAAAGTTGTAGATCATGGAAATACCTTTCCAACGAGGGGTTACACGCCTCCACTGGATTCCTGTAACTTCAGGAAACTCCGGTCGAAGTTGCTGTCCAGTGCTAATCCTGCGCTGAAATTCTGGGTCTCTACATACATTGTGGATTTGAAATTGGTCGATCCAATGTCGCAATTAATTCGTGGTTTTGGTGAAATAATTTTATGTTAACCACTAAGTGTTATGGATGATAATATTTACTATTTTAGAAATCAATTAATTATTGCAAGATAGCTTGAGGCCTGTTGATTTCCTTATGTTTAATTGGATTGATTTGATAATACTTCCGTAGGTTGTCGTAAGAGCAAATCTTGTTTATATCATGTTGAAATCACTTGGGATGATATATAGATGGGTAACCCATGACCATGCATATGTTTTATATCGGATTGAATTCAGGAGTCCAATACTTAGAGAGTCGTCTCCCTACGGGTAGTATTGTGAAGGGATGTAAGTGCGGTGTTGACCGTCACTTGTTTTGGTTATGTTCAGATAGGTAAGGATGGATGGTTGGGCTGTGTCCTCGTGTTTACTTCCAAGGACCCTTCCATGATATGTTGATGTGGTATGTGCATGTGGTGTGAGTCGACACGCGGTGTCGTAATCCTGGGTTAAGGATAGTGTGGCAGGTCTACGGGCTCACCAGTCGTCACACCGACGGGAGTTGGCAGTTAGACTTGGTCGGTTTGGGCTGTGTCCTCGGTGTTCACGTCCCGAGGCCCCTCCGGCCATGTGAACGGTTGGGCTGTGTCCTCGTGCCTTCTTCCGAGGCCCCTTCCGGGTCACGGAAGGCCAGTTCGGGCTGTGTTCTTGGTGCACATCTACCCAAGACCCCGCTGGGCCATAGTACGCATGGGCTCCGCTGTTGTGTTCTTAGAGTTGAGGCGTACGGAGGCCTAGGTGAAGTAGTGTGATACCCGCCTAGTAGTAGAAGTGCTCGTTCTACTGTCACCGCCTGGCCACGGCGGCTGATGCCTGAGAGGTTAGCTACCTGCTCGAAAAGTGGGAACTATAGTCTGTGTCGACATAGCAATTGCATGGGTGTGCATGGGTGAGTCATTGCATAGCATTCATAGCATTTCATATCGTTGCACAACAAGATCCTCATCGTATAAGTTTGTATGGGCACTCTTATACGATGAGTTACTTTTATGTAACCCGATCCTTAACTTATAAGTTTGTATGGGCATTCTTATAAGTTAAGTTACTTTCCTGCTGTTACTTATACTTGCTAGTTTAGTGTAGCTCTTACATAAATGCTGATTATGATGTTGTTACTCTTACACTACTGCCACCTGCTGTACTTCCTTTACTTGCATACTTGTTATATACTATACTCTTGTTCCTTTTCTCCGCCCAGTGCCGAGGAGTCGCCGGGGGAGCGGATGTGAAACCACTTAGTCGTTTCGACTAACGGTTGCTACGTCTTCCTTTTTAGGAGGTCACGCCGCAGGTAGAGCAGCCGCAGACTACGCCGCAGGACAACATAAGCGATCACATGCCGCAGACTAACGGTCGCTGTCAACAATCCGCACCGGCTCTAGCTCGACGGCCGTGTCCCTACCCGTGTCAAGTATTGAACCGACATGGAAATTGTCGTTGCCGCTTCGCCAAGCAGGACACGGGTAGGGACACGGCCGTGTCACTACCCGTGTCACTTGGTGTCGACACAGCCCGTCAGTCTCGACACGGCTCGTCGAGCTCAACTCGACGCACACGGGTAGGGACACGGCCGTGTCACTACCCGTGTCACTTAGTGTCGACACAGTTCGACGATCTCGACACGGCTCGTCGAGCTCAACTCGACGCACACGGGTAGGGACACGGCCGTGTCACTACCCGTGTCACTTAGTGTCGACACAGTTCGACGATCTCGACACGGCTCGTCGAGCTCAACTCGACGCACACGGGTAGGGACACGGCCATGTCACTACCCGTGTCACTTAGTGTCGACACAGTTCGACGATCTCGACACGGCTCGTCGAGCTCAACTCGACGCACACGGGTAGGGACACGCCCGTGTCACTACCCGTGTCACTACTCGTGTCTTTTACACTGATTTCTCCACTTCTCCACAAGTGCAGTCCCATTCCCTGCACTTCTCAGGACTCGAGTAAACCCTCCTGACTCAAAAACACACACACTAGGGGCCTAGAGCGATTCGGGACGTTACAGAAGGTGAGAAAGGCAATGAAAGGAATGTCTCGATTGGAGGCCGCTGAGGAAATGGAAGTGAAAGTGGTGACTGAGGGAGGAAACACCAGATATGGTGTGGTTGCAACAAATGCCACCGCTGACCCGCGATCTATTTGTTTACCCGCCTTCCGCCGCAGTTCCCAGTTGTCGCCTCCAGTAAGGGCAAATTAGCATCATTCCCTGCCATTTCCCCCATCCTCCGACACGAAATTTCTGAAAAAAAATGAGAAACATGCGCGACCTAACAGATACCGACGGCGACGCAGAGCACTGCTATTGGCGGAATTCCTCTGTAGGGTAAAATGTACTTTTCCTGCTTCCTATTATGTTTCCACGTTTGCAGGCGATAACACAAATGTCTCTTCAGCTGTCCGCTTATTAATGAAATCGACGCCCTAATGCAAAAATTACTATACTCAACAAAAATATCTTAGATTTCTGCTATATTATGAAGTTTTTAGATCGACTTCTTTCACTGGACATAACCTTATTGTTTCCATATATCCATGTCTTGATGTTCTTTCTACAATGAATGCAGTAGAAATACTGCCCTAGCTTGGTTTTGAAGAGCCGTATTTTGCCTGTATCGAGTCACTGAGATTACTATGTTATTATATTGTCGTGTTCCCTTTTACGAAAATTGCATAGATATAGTCGTATTATGGTTTTGATGACTGCAATTGGTAACTTGTATGTTCCTTAGATAGAACCGTAGAGCACGCATATATTTTTAATAACATAATTGTATTATTACTTAGTACAACTGTAAAGTGATTAAATATTAAACAATATCTAAAGATATGTAGTGGTTTGCAGATGACAGGTATAACATCATTGAACTGTCACTGTGTTGTGTCGTCTTTTAAGGATAAAGCACATACATTATCAAGACTCTGTTTGTTTGGGTTGTTGATGATGGAAAGCTGTTGATAGGAAATGAAGTTTGAGAAAAGTATTATTTCTAAAAAAACAGAGTTTTGTTAAAAAAACTATTTGATTAAAATTGAATTTGTTAAAAAATTATTTGGCAACAAAACAAAGTTTTAAATGATTTTTTTCATTCAAAAAATGATAATCAACCTTTTTGAGGGAGAAATTGATATCACTTGAAAATCTAGCTTATACTATAGCTAATGTTTTTGAGAAAAGCTCACCATTTTTAGAAACTCATCAGCTTTGACGCATACACTATAAGCTTCCATCAATTTTTCTATGAAGCCTGCATGGGCATATCATGGCTATTACATATATACCCCAGAATGAGCTTGATATGCAGGAATTGTGTTGTTGCGGGATAGCTTGTATTACCTATCCTAAATGCTCTCGAATAATTTTTGGTGAAAATAATCAACCTCCGTAGTAATCAATTGCACCCAAAATGGAGGTGGAATTGGCACAAAGGCTGGGTATGGAATGTTATGTTTTCAAAAGGTGTATTCCTATTCTTACATACATGAGTTTCCCTTTTGCATTGAATAGAGATGGTGTTGTAGAAAAATCATGCATAGTAATGAGGGAGAAATTGATACCATTTGAAAATCTTCAAGAAAACTACAAACATCCCAATATACCTCTATATTTTTTAACTAGACTATAACAAAAACATGCACTGTAATGATGCTGAAAATGATTCCAACTGAAAATCTTGAAGTAAACTAGAAACATCTCAATATCATTACACCGATTCAAGTGAAAACTAAGAAGAAACTCGAAGAATAAGTTGGGCTATCGAACAGATAGGTCGACAAACATGCACTAACAATCGAAGAAAAAACTGGGCTATCGAACAGTAAGCAAGAAGATAGGTCTGAAGGTCAGAGGTTGCTACTCACCTAGAGGCGGTGGAGGGGGGGGGGGGGGGGGGTGGGGTGGGGGGTGAATAGTTGGTTTACTAAGTTTATTGATTTTTGTTGTTTCTTTTAAATTAGCATAGAAGAATAGTAAAGCACACAGAAAATCACAACGCACAGAGATTTATAATGGTTCCCTAAGAATGGGTACATCCACTTTTCTCTTTCACTTATCTAGCAGAGAGCAAGCTTACGCCAATATTCTTCAAGATTTTCTCAGATCCTCGATCTTACAACTCAGGAATACAGGTTCTCTGCCACAGACCATTCCCCAGGTCCTACATCTCGGACTACACAAGATCCGTACACACTCAGGCACTAAGCCTTACAACTTATATGCACTAAGCCTTACAACTCAGGCTATAACACAAGCCCTACAACTCAGGCTATAACATAAACCATACAACTCAGGCTATAACACAAGCCCTACCTCAATCTCCACACACAGAGATTTATAATAAGATCAGAGATCCTACAACTCAGATTCACACAGAGTCATACAGAGATAATAGAATATAGGTTTTGACTCAACACTTTGAAGTATGAGTCTTCTACTAGAAGCCCTCACAACAGGCTTCCACTTCTTTATCTTAATTATCACTTGAAATATCTCTTTTGAAATAGTTTGCTTGATCAAGAAAAACTTGTGGCAGATAAGGGTCCTTCACAAAAGATGTTACTGAAAAATCAAGAAGGAACTTTTCTTTGAATGATGCAGCAGTGGTTGAAGATGAAAATACTTGAAGACTTAATCACGGCTACAAAACTTTCACAGAAGACCTAAGAAAATTTCATAGGCTAGTACTCAGTTAAAAAACCAAAAAACATGTTTTTGAAATCTCTAAATCCTTCTTTTATACTTGTCTTGGTTGCCAGAGGAAAAACATATGTTGAATTCTCTAACGACTAGATTGATTTTCTTTTGGCAAATGATGTATTAGGAAAGTCCAATGAGTCAAATATAATTATGTATAAGGAAGACTTTCAAAATAAATTTATTCTTGGCAAATTCTCTTTCAAACGGCTAGCAGTCACTTTAGGAAATAATCTTACTTTGGAATAAACAAAGGCTATCGAAATCTGATTAAAGAAAGATTTTGGAACAAAGAATTATTCTCGCATAAATGAGAATATTTCTTTCTGCTAGCCTATGATGGCGTGTAACATCCCCCAAACAGCCAGACCCCCGAGAGTAATTTTGTCATGACTAAGTCATGACAAAATCCAGGGAGCTTACAAACCCTTGTAGACCTAGGCAAAAAGGTGATAAAACACCATGGTCTGCAAATAGTAAACCTTAAATACTCAACTTAGGGCTTGACTTTAGGGCTCCAACTCGACTCCTTAACCCCACCCCAAGACCCCTAGGCCATCAAGGAGTCCAGAAGACCCATTGGGGCCAGCCAAACAGGCCAAGTTGACCCAAGGTCAACCCTAACCCTAATTACGGCAAAATGGTCAATTCCCCATCAAATGGCCCAACTGACCATCACATGTGGAAGTAGCTTCACTTTTAGGTCTAACGCATCATAAAAGACTAATTAGACCAAAAAGCACCATCCGAGGGTCACCACATGGCAAAATGACCAAAATACCCCTACTAGGTCAAAACGGTGATTTTCCATTAAACACCCCTATTGACCACCACAACTTCAAGTTGACCACACTCTTGGGGTCATAACCTCATAAGGGACCCAATGGCACAAAAATTTCATGGTTCGGTCAACCCTAGGGCCCAGTTTGACCAAAAGTGAAACTAGGGCTAACTAGGTCATATTACTTGGACCTAGCCCAATCCCTTTGGGCTAGGCCCAATTTGAGTGGTCAACCAGCCTAGTAGGCTGATATTTAAACATGGGAGGGAGTGAAAATTCGTTCATGGTGATTAGGAGAGAGAAATGGGGGTTTTTCCCCTATTTTGAGGAGAGAGAAAGTGGCCTTTCATGGCCATTAAGGTGACACATCCCTTGGCATCCCTCCATTACACTCTCATTCATCTTCTCTGATGAATTTGAGAAGTTTCCAGCCGTTTCTAGGTGCATTTAGGGCAGGGGGGATGTATAGGGTCGGCCATGGGAGGGGAGGTGAAGAGGCCATTAATGGCATATGTGATTAAAACCACTACCACCCACAATTAACCCCCCTATCACCTTCACAAACCTCTGAGCAGTGAAACCCCCCCATTTCCTGTGAGTTTGGAGGTCTCCTTGCAAGAAATCGGATGGCACTCAAAGCTTCGAGGAGGAGCAATGGCGGCCGGCGAATGGAGCAAAGGAACGCCCCAAATGAGGTACGATCCTCTTCCCCTCTCCTAGTGCTAGATCTAGATCGATTTAGGTAGAGAAATCGGGCTCAATTGAGCCTGATTGAGAGCTTGAATTTTCAGATTTTTCATGGAAAATGGTGGTGTTGAGTTCGTCGGAAACCGCCGCCTCCGGCGGCATGGTCGCCGCCAAACGCTAGCCACCACCTCAACGGAGGTGGTGGTGGTGGTGGCCGGCCAGGGAGGTGGTCGGGGTGGCCGGAAAGTGGGCTGGAATGAGCTCTAGGTCGGGATAATCCCGTCCCTTGGCTGGAGCTTGAAGATGAGCAGCAGCCCTTGGATGCTGCTTTAAGATTCGTGCAAACTTATTATAATTATTGTTTTACTTTCTGTGATTATAATTGCAGTGCATAGAATTAATTTTTACAAATACTTATGCCCCACTACAGAAAAAGTGGTCAACATATAAAATGTAGCCCTTGATGCCTATTTTAATTTAAAATTGATTGCACTCAATTTGGAGTCCTGGTTAGACCGCAGCACTCATTTTGGTGAGGTCTACCCAAAGGGCTGTCCAGAGCTTAATTTAAGTGGCCACTCCAAACCAGACATCCAAATAATCTGAAATTTGGGGAATGGGCTATTTTTAACTATATCTAGGACATATCCAAAAATCAGAATTTTTGGGAAATATTTTTCTATAGTTTTTAGAAAAATTTAATAAAACAAGTATAAATTAATTAGGTGTCATAAACACCTCAAAATCCCCCCAAATTTTGGTGGGTGGTCTTACAGAGTATGTTAGGGCTCTGATAAAAGTTTCATCTCCTTTGAAGATGTTTTGATTAGGTTTTATCCAACCCCAGGTTGACCCTTCTAGGGTTAATTAGGTCAAAGCACCCCTTGGGGTTTTGAGTGATCAAATCACCTCAACAGAGGCTGATATTTTGTCCACTGACTCTATATGGTATGACACACCATCCAATGTAATTTGGGGTGGTTAAGAGTAGGGTAGCCCTAGAACCCTATGGTAGGTCCCTTAATGGGGATTTTTAGGGTTTGAAGGTCATGTGGTCAAATGACCTTGGAATAACTTAAAATTTGGTGGAGAGGACCATAAGGTTAGTATAGTACTCTGGTTAAAATTTTAGGGAATTTGGAAGCCTTAAACCCCCTCAAAACCCTAACCCTAGTTTATGGCACCAAACCTAATTTGGAGTATTAGGCTACCAAATCACTTTCAAATCACTTGAAATTGGCCAGGGGAAGTTCTCTAGTAGAAATATTCCTAAATTAATTTTGGTGGGACTTTTGGGCCATTAAAATCAGTACTTCCTTTTCAACCATAGATGTGCCCTTAAAATTTACTATGTTGATAGTGAAGTTTTTATTTATTGGAAAATTGTGAAACCTTGGAATAGGACATTATATATAATGATAGAGCCCTCTGTATTTTTGTTTAAATTTTTAGATGTCTGTTTCAAGTACTTGATTCATTAAATTATGATTTGTGGTTTATGATCAAAAATAGAAACAGAGCCACAATATTATCAAAAAAATTATGAAATTAGGTCAGAGAGTGCTTTTGACCATTATTATTGTCCTGTAATGTTTCCATGATTTTTAGATGGATAAAACCAGTACTTACTTCACAAGTCTGTAAATTGGAAGTTTACATTTAATTAGATTTAGAGCCCTTCATATGTGATAAAAATTGTAAAACTTGGTTACTGTGAATTTTAGATATTAATAAGACTTGTGGAATTTTATTATAATTATTAGATGAGTTTTTACAGTACTTGCTTCATTAACCAAAGATTATGGAATTAATGGCTATAAATTAAATTAGGGGCTACTATTCACTATAAAAATTATGAGACTACTTCTAGGGTGTTTTTAGGCTATGATAGTCCTACTGGAGTTTTATTATAATTTTTAGAATAATATTGCTGGCCTTTTCATCTGTAGATGATATTATTGACCTTAAGTTCTAAATTACGAAAGGTAGGTCTGATCACCTATGAAAATTCGCAAACCTTGGATTTACTGTTTAAATGTCACTTAGTATTTATCATAATTTTGTTGTGATTTGTTCCTGACTTTAGAGAGCACTTCATGTTCAAGTAGGGCATTTGGAGTCTAGGATTAATTAAATTAAGTGCCCACTTAATTAGGAAAATTATGAGACTCTGGATTTAGTCTTAATAGGTCATGATAGACTCCCAGTAATTATTATGGATCTACAGGAAGAGTAATTAGGGTACCCCTTAATGAGAGCACCTTGTAACTTAGCATAGTTTGCATATAGTGGATAGGTCAGAGATAAGTTAACTCGGAGAGCTCAAACACACTTAGGGTATTCACACTGAAATAAAAGAGAGGTTGATCAAGGGTAGAAATTAATAACATTAAGTGCCTTGGCAAGAGAACTTTGGGCTTCATCCCATTGTAGTTCCTAGTACCGCTGCGAGCCCCTCACCGGGTAGACTTCGGGAAGTCCAGGGTTAACCTTAAACCTTAGGAATAATATGGGCAAGAGTAACCCTAATAATAGTTTCACCTTACACTCACACTTGTACATGTAGGGAGATAAATTAGTAGTGAAAGGATAGCGTAGGCCCGTGGCCTAAGGGCTTACTGGTAGAGTTAAATGGACTCGGTATTGATTTGGAAGTCCGGGGAGCTGGATGCTCGAGGACTTAGAAAAAAAAAGAGACTTGATTAGTCTAGGGAGCCGTGGGCTCGGGAACATGGTGAACTAGTAGGCTCGGTATTTTAATTAGATACAAACTATCATGGTTGCATATGCATAACAGTGGTGGGTCCTCGGTATTGGACGATCGAACACACCGTCGTCGGTACGTTGACTCGGGGAGACTAGCTGGTTTGCTAGGAATAGTACGGGAACGTACGAGAGGGGCTAGATTGTGTAGTGTGTTTACCAATCTAGGAGTGGAGAGGCCCAACCCACTGTCTCCGTTTTGCCACGGCGGAGGCTCCTGAGAGTTTAGCTAACTCCAAAAAGGGGAACTAAAGGTCTATGCGCATAGAGTCGTGTGTGTGAGTTGCACTTGCATGTACATACCATAGCATACTTGCACGTCATAGCATAGTCATTTCATTTAACCCCTGACACCTATCGTATAAAATGGTATGGGACGTTTTATACGATAGGCCCTGCAAAACGACCCCTTGGTCTATAGGGGTAATTCCTATAAATCAATGGTTATATTTCTTGTTGCTTTTACTTTCACTTTTTATTTCTTTTTTTTGCTACTCCTTTTTGTTTACTTTTGATGCATACTTGTTCACTCATGTTTAATTTTTGTGATACCCCTGCCATACTTTATTATTTTAATCCTTAGGGTAGATGTCACCTACTTGATTACGCCTTGCTTTTGGTCCTCCTTTTCACCCTTTTCCGCCCGGTGCCTAGGAGCCACGGGTAGAGGGGTGGGGGATTGTTGACTGAGTCTAGTTTGACTGACGGTCGTTTGACCACCATATTTTAGGTGCTCCGGATGGGAGACAGGGAACAGCCGCAGGAGACGCAACACCAGCAGGGTACGGTGCAGATGGAGATGGGCCAGTGTAGCTCGGGTGGACAGGCATCCGGATCCGTGAGTGGAGTCGAGTATTAGTAGTTTTACTTTTATGAGTGGATTGTAGTGAGGTTATCATGTACCGGGCTTAAGCCCGTATTTACTTTCTGGTGTTGGTACCTAGACTTTCTTCTGGTGTTGACTTGATTTATTGCATGATTTCCTCCTTTATACTATTGTGGACTTGGATGCTTACACTTTCATTCATTATACATTCTGTCGATGGTGATCGAGATGGCCGGCAGAATCGTCGTTTTGTGGTACCGATCATCCCGGTGGATGTTGCAAAAAAAAATGGGGTCTTACAAGTGGTATCAGAGCGAAAAACCTCGATCCGACAGAATGTAGTCCACAAAACATGGGACACCCCGCGCGGGCTTAGTTTGAGGACAAACTAGCAGCGGAAGCAATGGTGTGCCCATGGGAGGAATCACGTGCAATACTCACCAATAACAAAGAGTTTTAGGTCAACTTACTAAACTTAAGACCATCTTTTGTAGTGTGCGACGAATCCTCCCCTGCCGCAGGGGATACCTCCGGCCCCGAATGTGATTCCACCCTCGCCGGCTCCGACCCCGTTACAGCAGACGGAGCTGGGACAAACTTTGACGGCCATCTTGGAGTTCTTTAGGGCACAACAGGCTCCGGCTCCTCAGCCGAACCCCGGAGCAAACTGGTTGAGTGCATTCCTAGGCCTTGCCCCACCATCATACTTGGGGACGGAGACGGCAGTGCGCACGGAGGAGTGGCTAGATATTATGTACGAGATGTTGGTGGGAATACAGTGCCCGGTGGACCTGGCAGTATCTTTGGTGGTTTCTTGTCTGGAGTCGCATGCAAAGAGGTGGTGGAAGTCGGTGATGGACACCACATATGCGGGAGTGGAGATCGCGGACATTACTTGGGAGGAGTTTAGGGCAGCACTACTGGAGCATTTTGTGCCGCAGTCCGCAAGGGACGAATTGTAGGATAGATTCTTGCAGCTGAAGCTAGGGAACAAGACAGTGCTGGAATATCACCGGGAGTTTACTCATTTGGCCAGGTTTGCAGATTCTTACAAGCTGGATGACGTGGGTTACGCCAAGAGATTCTACAAGGGCCTCCGTGATGACCTGAGGCAGGCCCTCTTGTTCGTGTCTGATGGTACCATGGCCAGGATCTTGGAGATGGCCAAGAAGCTGGAGGCGGACCAGCTTGTAGTCCGGGGCAGGAAGAGACATGGGGATGATGCAGTGCTAGGAGGGAGAAGGGACCCGCAGAGAGGTCGGGTCATGGGAGAGAGAAGGAACGGGGATCAATCCCGTCAGGAGGAAAGGCAAGAGCTAAGGGAGCAGGCAGTGCTGACTCCGCAGCCGCTACAGATGAGGGAGGTGCCCAGGATAGGGCAGGGACCACCCCCACCACAGCTGTGCTATCACTGCCATCAGCCAGGGCACATTCGGACTAATTGCCCTATGAGGAATGGGGCCACACCTCCAGCACGGGGTGGCCCACCGGCTCACCAGATGGGAGGTCGTGGACGTGGACGCGGACGTAGATTTCAGGGCGGCGACCGCAGGCAGAATGGGGAGCAGATTTACGCTTTGGACCTAGCACAGCCCCGGAACCCGGACAGGGTTATTGCAGGTATGAGAGTAATTTTAGTTTTGAATTTATTTCCTGCTCATATTAAGTATTGATAGAACTACTACACAACCTAGGTTAGAAAACCTTACACCAAAGTGTTTTTTTAAACTGATTTAGGAATGGTGATGGTGTGCGGCAAGCCTGCCCATACCCTGTTCGACACGGGGGCATCGCACAACTTTGTGTCGGAGGATTTCGTCAAGGATCTGGACCAGATTCGATATTATACGGGATTCCCAGGAGGGTGCGTCTCCCCAATGGGATGGAGATCCAGTCCACAGAGAAGTGCCTCCTGGAGGTTACCATAGACGGGTTGACACTCGAGGCCCCGGCGATGATCCTGAGAATGCCGGACTTCGACCTTGTCTTGGGCATGACATGGCTTGTCTGGAACCATGCCCAGATTGACTGCCCGGCGAGGAGGGTCGTGCTGAGCCACGGCGATATTTATGCGACATTCGAAGGTACTACTCCGGTTTCCCGCCGCCTGCTTTCATCTATTCAGGCCGTTAAGGCTCACATGCAAGGAGACGAGGTATATCAGGTATTATTCGAGATGACTGAGGAGAAGGACCTGATTGCTATCATTCCGGTGGTTCGTGACTACGCCGATATTTTTCCGGATAAGCTGCCAGGACTGCCTCCGCATAGGGAGAAGGACTTTCATATTCAATTGGTACCAGGGGCTAAGCCGGTATCCAAGGCTCCTTATCGGATGGCCCCGAAGGAGTTGGCGGAGTTTCGGACACAGTTGCAGGAGCTGGTGGAAGCAGGATTTGTTAGGCCGAGCTCCTCGCCATGGGGAGCTCCGGTCCTATTCGTGAAGAAGAAGGATGGCACTCTTCGCCTGTGCATCGACTATCGAGCACTAAACAGGCTGACCGTCCGAAATATCTATCTGCTCCCCAGGATAGACGAGTTGTTCGATCAGCTGGAGGGAGCCCATTATTTCTCGAAGCTGGACTTGAGGTCAGGCTACTACCAGCTGCGGATCCAGGAGGAGGATATTCCGAAGACGGCCTTTAGCAGCAGATATGGATTGTATGAGTTCATCGTGATGCCCTTCGGGCTCACGAATGCTCCGTCGGCGTTTATGAGCCTCATGAACCGGGTCTTCGAGGCTTATTTGGACGTGTTCGTCATAGTATTCATAGACGACATCCTTATCTATTCTAAGACGGAGAAGGAGCACACACGACATCTGACACTGACCTTGGAGAGACTGCGGGAGCATCGCCTTTATGCGAAGTTCAGCAAGTGTCAGTTCTGGTTGAAGGAGGTGGCTTTCTTAGGCCACATTATCAGCGGAGCCGGGCTGGCGGTAGACCCGAAAAAGATTCAGGCAGTCAGGGATTGGCCGCCGCTGAAGACGGCCACGGATGTGCGGAGTTTCCTGGGGCTTGCCGGTTATTACCGAAAATTCGTGGAGGGGTTTTCTCGGATCTCCCTTCCACTCACATCCTTGACGAAGAAGGATGTGCCCTTTGTGTGGACGCCACAGTGTGAGGCAGCCTTCCAGGAGCTGAAGGACCGACTCATCTCAGCCCCTATTCTGGCCCTTCCATCTGGGAAGGAAGGATTCCAGGTGTATACCGACGCATCATATCAGGGGATGGGAGCGGTGCTGATGCAGAACGGACACGTCATAGCTTATGCCTCCCGCCAGCTGAAGACCCATGAGAAGAACTATCCAGTGCACGACCTGGAGATGGGAGCAGTTGTATTCGCACTGAAGATATGGTGACACTACCTTTATGGAGTCCACTGTGATATATACTCCGATCATAAGAACCTTAAGTACGTGGACACGCAGAAGGAACTGAACATCAGGCAGAGGCGGTGGGTGGAGTTTCTATCTGACTATCAGTATGAGATGCACTACCACCCGGGGAAGGCGAACGTGGTAGCGGATGCACTGAGTAGGAGAGCCGCCACAGCAGGAGCAGAGCCTCAGTTGATGTCTATGGAGCTGCTGTAGAGACTAGAGGACATGCACATTACTCTGGTGTCGTCTGACGATCCTGATCTCTATGAGGAGTACATGGCCGCGATGGGTGTTACCGATGACATCAGAGACCGAGTCAGAGAAGGACAGAGGCAGGATGCCAAGTTAGAGCCCATCTTCCAAGCCCTGAAGGCAGGCACTGCAGGAGATTACACACTGAGGGACGACCTGGTGTGCTTCAGAGGACGGGTGTATATACCGGAGGGAGGCCAGATCCGGGAGGATATTATGACGGAGGCGCACTGCAGCCGGTATTCTGTGCACCCGGGGATCACAAAGATGACGGCTGATTTGAAGAAGACTATGTTCTGGCCGGGCATGAAGAAGGATGTCTCTTACTTCGTGACCCATTGTGAGGCATGTCAGCTAGTGAAGGCGGAGTGCAGGAACCCCGCAGGATTATTGCAGCCACTCCCGGTGCCGGAGTGGAAGTTTGATGACATAGCCATGGACTTCATACATGGGCTTCCCCGGTCTCGGACAGGGAATGACTCGATCTGGGTAATCGTTGATCGGTTGACGAAGGTGGCTCGATTTATACCGATCAGGAAGGACGATTCAGTAGGTGTACTGGTGCGGAAGTTTGTGGAGCAGTTCATTCGTTATCATGGCGTGCCCAGGACGATAGTGTCAGATCGTGATGGGCGGTTTACATCCACGGAGTGGCGATCAGTTCAGGCATACTTGGGCACCCGATTGACTTTTAGCACAGCCTTCCACCCTCAGACGGACGGGCAGACAGAGCGCACAAATCGGACATTGGAAGACCTACTACGTTTGTGCATCCTAGACCGAGGAGAGCCATGGGAGAAGATGCTGCCACTGGTAGAGTTCTCATACAACAACAGTCATCAGGCCAGTATAGGTATGGCCCCCTACGAGGCCCTATATGGACGGAGGTGCAGGACTCCCCTGTCATGGTTACAAGATGAGGATCCGAAGGTCCTGGGCTCGGAATTTGTGGAGGACACCGAGGCCCAGGTGAGACTGATTCGAGATCGGATGTTATAGGCGCAGAGCAGACAGGCTAAATACTATGACCCACGACATCATCAGGTGGAGTTTCAGGTAGGAGACAGAGTGTTTTTGAAGATACGACCGATGCACGGAGTCTCTCGAGTTCGTGGACGGAGGAAGAAGCTCAGCCCGAGGTACATGGGGCCCTACAGGATCCTAGAGCGGATCGGTCCCTTGGCATATAGGCTGGAGCTGCCACCAGAGCTGGAGGGCTTGCACGACGTCTTCCACGTCTCCTCCCTCAGGAGGGCCCTATTACGGCCAGAGCAGCAGATAGACGCCACGGATGGGCCGGTAGCATCTGACCGGTCAGTACACATGGAGTCGGTCCGGATTGACGATACGGGTATGCGGGCCTTGCGCCGCAAGAAGGTCCCACTGGTCAAGGTTCTGTGGAGGAATCACGGCCATGAGGAGCACACTTGGGAGCCTCAGGACTTAATGCGCCAAAGATACCCGGAGCTCTTCACCACAGGTAAACTCTAATCTAATTTTGGGATGTTACAATTTATTACCTTGGAAGAAACCCCGCAGGCCTAACCTGAATTTCGGGGACGAAATTTTTATTTTTATGTGTTGGGATTTGTAACATCCCCCAAACAGCCAGACCCCCGAGAGTAATTTTGTCATGACTAAGTCATGACAAAATCCAGGGAGCTTACAAACCCTTGTAGACCTAGGCAAAAAGGTGATAAAACACCATGGTCTGCAAATAGTAAACCTTAAATACTCAACTTAGGGCTTGACTTTAGGGCTCCAACTCGACTCCTTAACCCCACCCCAACACCCCTAGGCCATCAAGGAGTCCAGAAGACCCATTGGGGCCAGCCAAACAGGCCAAGTTGACCCAAGGTCAACCCTAACCCTAATTAGGGCAAAATGGTCAATTCCCCATCAAATGGCCCAACTGACCATCACATGTGGAAGTAGCTTCACTTTTAGGTCTAACGCATCATAAAAGACTAATTAGACCAAAAAGCACCATCCTAGGGTCACCACATGGCAAAATGACCAAAATACCCCTACTAGGTCAAAACGGTGATTTTCCATTAAACACCCCTATTGACCACCACAACTTCAAGTTGACCACACTCTTGGGGTCATAACCTCATAAGGGACCCAATGGCACAAAAATTTCATGGTTCGGTCAACCCTAGGGCCCAGTTTGACCAAAAGTGAAACTAGCGCTAACTAGGTCATATTACTTGGACCTAGCCCAATCCCTTTGGGCTAGGCCCAATTTGAGTGGTCAACCAGCCTAGTAGGCTGATATTTAAACATGGGAGGGAGTGAAAATTTGTTCATGGTGATTAGGAGAGAGAAATGGGGGTTTTTCCCCTATTTTGAGGAGAGAGAAAGTGGCCTTTCATGGCCATTAAGGTGACACATCCCTTGGCATCCCTCCATTACACTCTCATTCATCTTCTCTGATGAATTTGAGAAGTTTCCAGCCGTTTCTAGGTGCATTTAGGGCAGGGGGGATGTATAGGGTCGGCCATGGGAGGGGAGGTGAAGAGGCCATTAATGGCATATGTGATTAAAACCACTACCACCCACAATTAACCCTCCTATCACCTTCACAAACCTCTGAGCAGTGAAACCCCCCCATTTCCCGTGAGTTTGGAGGTCTCCTTGCAAGAAATCGGATGGCACCCAAAGCTTCGAGGAGGAGCAATGGCGGCCGGCGAATGGAGCAAAGGAACGCCCCAAATGAGGTCTGATCCTCTTCCCCTCTCCTAGTGTTAGATCTAGATCGATTTAGGTAGAGAAATCGGGCTCAATTGAGCCTGATTGAGAGCTTGAATTTTCAGATTTTTCATGGAAAATGGTGGTGTTGAGTTCGTCGGAAACCGCCGCCTCCGGCGGCATGGTCGCCGCCAAACGCTAGCCACCACCTCAACGGAGGTGGTGGTGGTGGTGGCCGGCCAGGGAGGTGGTCGGGGTGGCCGGAAAGTGGGCTGGAATGAGCTCCAGGTCGGGATAATCCCGTCCCTTGGCTGGAGCTTGAAGATGAGCAGCAGCCCTTGGATGCTGCTTTAAGATTCGTGCAAACTTATTATAATTATTGTTTTACTTTCTGTGATTATAATTGCAGTGCATAGAATTACTTTTTACAAATACTTATGCCCCACTACAGAAAAAGTGGTCAACATATAAAATGTAGCCCTGGATGTCTATTTTAATTTAAAATTGATTTCACGCAATTTGGAGTCCTGGTTAGACCGCAGCACTCATTTTGGTGAGGTCTACCCAAAGGGCTGTCCAGAGCTTAATTTAAGTGGCCACTCCAAACCAGACATCCAAATAATCTGAAATTTGGGGAATGGGCTATTTTTAACTATATCTAGGACATATCCAAAAATCAGAATTTTTGGGAAATATTTTTCTATAGTTTTTAGAAAAATTTAATAAAACAAGTATAAATTAATTAGGTGTCATAAACACCTCAAAATCCCCCCAAATTTTGGTGGGTGGTCTTACAGAGCATGTTAGGGCTCTGATAAAAGTTTCATCTCCTTTGAAGATGTTTTGATTAGGTTTTATCCAACCCCAGGTTGACCCTTCTAGGGTTAATTAGGTCAAAGCACCCCTTGGGGTTTTTAGTGATCAAATCACCTCAACAGAGGCTGATATTTTGTCCACTGACTCTATATGGTATGACACACCCTCCAATGTAATTTGGGGTGGTTAAGAGTAGGGTAGCCCTAGAACCCTATGGTAGGTCCCTTAATGGGGATTTTTAGGGTTTGAAGGTCATGTGGTCAAATGACCTTGGAATAACTTACAATTTGGTGGAGAGGACCATAAGGTTAGTATAGTACTCTGGTTAAAATTTTAGGGAATTTGGAAGCCTTAAACCCCCTCAAAACCCTAACCCTAGTTTAGGGCACCAAACCTAATTTGGAGTATTAGGCTACCAAATCACTTTCAAATCACTTGAAATTGGGCAGGGGAAGTTCTCTAGTAGAAATATTCCTAAATTAATTTTGGTGGGACTTTTGGGCCATTAAAATCAGTACTTCCTTTTCAACCATAGATGTGCCCTTAAAATTTACTATGTTGATAGTGAAGTTTTTATTTATTGGAAAATTGTGAAACCTTGGAATAGGACATTATATATAATGATAGAGCCCTCTGTATTTTTGTTTAAATTTTTAGATGTCTGTTTCAAGTACTTGATTCATTAAATTATGATTTGTGGTTTATGATCAAAAATAGAAACAGAGCCACAATATTATCAAAAAAATTATGAAATTAGGTCAGAGAGTGCTTTTGACCATTATTATTGTCCTGTAATTTTTCCATGATTTTTAGATGGATAAAACCAGTACTTACTTCACAAGTCTGTAAATTGGAAGTTTACATTTAATTAGATTTAGAGCCCTTCATATGTGATAAAAATTGTAAAACTTGGTTACTGTGAATTTTAGATATTAATAAGACTTGTGGAATTTTATTATAATTATTAGATGAGTTTTTACAGTACTTGCTTCATTAACCAAAGATTATGGAATTAATGGCTATAAATTAAATTAGGGGCTACTATTCACTATAAAAATTATGAGACTACTTCTAGGGTGTTTTTAGGCTATGATAGTCCTACTGGAGTTTTATTATAATTTTTAGAATAATATTGCTGGCCTTTTCATCTGTAGATGATATTATTGATCTTAAGTTCTAAATTACGAAAGGTAGGTCTGATCACCTATGAAAATTCGCAAACCTTGGATTTACTGTTTAAATGTCACTTAGTATTTATCATAATTTTGTTGTGATTTGTTTCTGACTTTAGGGAGCACTTCATGTTCAAGTAGGGCATTTGGAGTCTAGGATTAATTAAATTAAGTGCCCACTTAATTAGGAAAATTATGAGACTCTGGATTTAGTCTTAATAGGTCATGATAGACTCCCAGTAATTATTATGGATCTACAGGAAGAGTAATTAGGGTACCCCCTAATGAGAGCACCTTGTAACTTAGCATAGTTTGCATATAGTGGATAGGTCAGAGATAAGTTAACTCGGAGAGCTCAAACACACTTAGGGTATTCACACTGAAATAAAAGAGAGGTTGATCAAGGGTAAAAATTAATAACATTAAGTGCCTTGGCAAGAGAACTTTGGGCTTCATCCCATTGTAGTTCCTAGTACCACTGCGAGCCCCTCACCTGGTAGACTTCGGGAAGTCCAGGGTTAACCTTAAACCTTAGGAATAATATGGGCAAGAGTAACCCAGATAATAGTTTCACCTTACACTCACACTTGTACATGTAGGGAGATAAATTAGTAGTGAAAGGATAGCGTAGGCCCGTGGCCTAAGGGCTTACTGGTAGAGTTAAATGGACTCGGTATTGATTTGGAAGTCCGGGGAGCTGGATGCTCGAGGACTTAGAAAAAAAAAGAGACTTGATTAGTCTAGGGAGCCGTGGGCTCGGGAACATGGTGAACTAGTAGGCTCGGTATTTTAATTAGATACAAACTATCATGGTTGCATATGCATAACAGTGGTGGGTCCTCAGTATTGGACGATCGAACACACCGTCGTCGGTACGTTGACTCGGGGAGACTAGCTGGTTTGCTAGGAATAGTACGGGAACGGGGCTAGATTGTGTAGTGTGTTTACCAATCTAGGAGTGGAGAGGCCCAACCCACTGTCTCCGTTTTGCCACGGCGGAGGCTCCTGAGAGTTTAGCTAACTCCAAAAAGGGGAACTAAAGGTCTGTGCGCATAGAGTCGTGTGTGTGGGTTGCACTTGCATGTACATACCATAGCATACTTGCACGTCATAGCATAGTCATTTCATTTAACCCCTGACACCTATCGTATAAAATGGTATGGGACGTTTTATACGATAGGCCCTACAAAACGACCCCTTGGTCTATAGGGGTAATTCCTATAAATCAATGGTTATATTTCTTGTTGCTCTTACTTTCACTTTTTATTTCTTCTTTTTGCTACTCCTTTCTGTTTACTTTTGATGTATATTTGTTCACTCATGTTTAATTTTTGTGATACCCCTGCCATACTATATTATTTTAATCCTTAGGGTAGATGTCACCTGCTTGATTACGCCTTGCTTTTGGTCCTCCTTTTCACCCTTTTCTGCCCGGTGCCTAGGAGCCACGGGTAGAGGGGTGGGGGATTGTTGACTGAGTCTAGTTTGACTGACGGTCGTTTGACCACCATATTTTAGGTGCTCCGGATGGGAGACAGGGAACAGCCGCAGGAGACGCAACACCAGCAGGGTACGGTGCAGATGGAGATGGGCCAGTGTAGCTCGGGTGGACAGGCATCCGGATCCGTGAGTGGAGTCGAGTATTAGTAGTTTTACTTTTATGAGTGGATTGTAGTGAGGTTATCATGTACCGGGCTTAAGCCCGTATTTACTTTCTGGTGTTGGTACCTAGACTTTCTTCTGGTGTTGACTTGATTTATTGCATGATTTCCTCCTTTATACTATTGTGGACTTGGATGCTTACACTTTCATTCATTATACATTCTGTCGATGGTGATCGAGATGGCCGGCAGAATCGGCGTTTTGTGGTACCGATCATCCCGGTGGATGTTGCAAAAAAAAAATGGGGTCTTACATGGCGCGGCCCCTCCAACACTTCCTGATGATGACCCGGTTGCTGCAGCGCAACAATTTAAAGATTTACGACGTCATGACAACGCCACAGACGCTAACGGAAAGCTGTGATACAACCTCCGTCCGCGGCGCGCAAAGCTTGCTTAAAATTTTTACTTAGTTTTATTTTAATTGCTTTAAACATATGGCTTGTATTAATTTTTATTTTCATGTTGGTGTGCTACTAAACACTTGGTGTGTATGTAACCGCCCGGATGGATGAGATTTCATCTTCATCATGGACGGTTGGTTCTCTTTTGTAACTCCTATTTAAAGGAGGCTATTATGATGAGTTATGGAATGAAAAAGAAAACCTAAACCCCCCCCCCCCCTTATGAACTCCAGGCTCAGTTTGACGAACTTTAGGCTCAGTTTGTGATCTCGAGGCTCAGTTTGATGAATTTCTTTCAGTGTTCAATGTTCGGAGAGTTTTATTTTCTGAAGGTATTATGTTTGAAAGACATAATTTCAGTCAGTTACACTTTAATATTTAATGCTAAATATTCTTAATGAATATAGCCATTTCAGACAGCATTAAATATGAGTTTACTACAGAGTTTAATTCTAATTTATTACCCAGAGCAGTTACAATTCTTAGAGATTCTTCAGGCATTTTAGAATGGTTTTAATTCAAATATTTGATTTCTTCTCAGACAATAAATATTCAGAAGATTGCTGCTTAAAGGGGTTACACATTAAGGTGTTACTGACTTAGAACATACATAGATTTTGGATAATCTGCTTCAGCCTATCCAAGAGACATTCTATTTCATATCTGTCTGAAAGATCTTCTGGAGAGGAACAACATTCAAGAAGGCCTACACCCTGAACAAAAGGTTACCTCCCTTGATCACAAATTCAATTCAACTCAGGGGGAGCTTTTTGTATCTTCATCCATTAAAGCCTTCTAAGAGATATTTGATAGAGAAGACATCATCAACTTTCTTAGTTTATTTCTTAAACTGTGTATAGGGATTTTAATTCACTTCAAAATTTATCTCTTAGTTCATAAGTCGCCTGATCAAAAGACTTAAGCTTGGTTTTTGGGCTCCTAATCAAAAGCTCAGAGTGTTTCTAGATCTCCCTAAAAAAATAGATCTTCTTGTGATAGTGCACCTGATCAAAAACCTGTACTAGATTTCTACCAGTGTGGTAGAAGAGTAGACGTACCCAGATTTATTGGGGAACTACTATAAAATTTCCTTGTGTCGTCTGTGATTGCTTTACTTTCTATTGTGTGCTGTGATTCTCATATATATATATATCACTTATTTAAATTCGCTATAAAAATAAATTAAAGTTTTTAATATACACTATTCACCCCCCCCCCCCTCTAGTGTAAAATCAGATCTATCCCTCACTTTCAATTGGTATCAGAGGGAGGTTGGTTTTTTTTACAGGCTAACACTTGAACCAATAAGACCATGATAGATCTTATTTTACTTAGAGTTTGTTTCTATCATGGCACAAAATAAAGAGTATGCAAGCACTAGACCTCCTATTTGCAATCTTAATAAGTTGGCATTATGGAAGGCAAGGATTAGATTATATATGAACTCTATTGATGAAGATATCTACAATTCTATTTTGACAGGTTCAACTCTATCGTTGGCAACAACAAGCACCAGTGATGTACCACCACCAGAATGGACAGAAGCTCAAAAAATGGCAAAAATTGTTGATTCCAAGGCTATGAACATATTAGCCAAAACAATGTCAGATGACATTTTCTAGAAAGTTGCTGAATTCACTTCAACAAAAGACATCTGGGACTCCCACACAGCAATGTTTGCTGGAGTAACTGATGAAAGAAAGGACAGAAGATCTCACTTGATTTATCAATATGTGAATTTCAAAAGGGCGAAAGTGAATCAGTTGCAGATATGTACACAAGACTCAGTTTCATAATTAATGAGTTGAAGACCTTTGAGAAAGACATTACATTAACAGAAGTCAATGACAAGAAACTCATGTGTTTCCCTAGCATATGGGATTCAAGAATCTGGCCAATTACAGAAGTTAGAAGTGTAAATGAGATCTCAATAGAAACCTTGTTGGGAAAGCTCAAATCTTATGAGCAGCTCATCAAAACTAGAGAAGCTGAACAAAAAACTTTACTCTTAGTAAAGAAAGAAAAGAGCATTGTTTTTCGAGCAACTGAAGATGAAGAACAACTTCTTGAGAATGAAGAACTCATGAGTCTACTGGCTAAGAGATTCTACAAGATAGCCAAAAAAGACTTCAAGAGAAGATCATCTAGGAACCAAGACAAACAATGGTATAACAAAACTCCAACTAAATAAATTGTTTGTTATAGTTACAGGAAACCCGGACACATTCTTCAAGAGTGTCCTGAAAATCAAAAGAAGGATAAGAAGGAGAAAGACTCTAAGAAGCACTCACATAAATCCTCTTAAGGTAAAATTAAAAAGGAGAGATTCTTTGTAGCTAAAACTTGGAGTGAATTAGACTCTAAATATTCATCCAGTTCAAGTGAAGATAATGAAGAGTGAAGAGCTAAAGAAGTCTTTTTGGTGGTAATCAATGCATCATACATCAATTTTGATTTTGAATCTGAGTCCGAAGAAGGCCAGGTAATTTTAACATTTGATTTTACTTCAGAACAATTTAAAATAGATTTCAAATTACTTTGTAAAGACTTAATACAATCTGAGAATGAAATAAAATTTCTCAGAGGAAAATTAATTGAATTAAACAAACTAACTTCAAAAAATATTAAACTTGAAGAAGAGTCGAAGATTCTTAAGGAACAAATAATTTTACTAGAAAATAAATTATCTGAGGCAAAGATGTTTGAAGAATCTCTTAATGGGATAAGTATCAAACTGATGAATATCACAAGCACAGTCAATGCCAGAATAAATAGTAAACTTGGCTTGGGAGCTTCATCAAGTCAACATCATCTTTTATAGAAAAATATTTTATCTACACCTGTAAAATATACTTCTGCTAAAGGAAAAGAAAAAAATTAGAAGATATAGATAAAGCTTCAGAAGTTTTACAAAAGAATAAACCAAATCAAAAAAAAATTTCATAAAAACTATGTTCAACAAAATTTGTCGAACCTAGATCGACAAAATAAATATTATTCGTCGAACAGAGCTCAACGAACTATGAACACAGGATTTGAGTATAACTATTCAACGAATGGTGCTCGACGAAATCAATATGCTTCGTCAAACATAGATTGACAAACTCTGAACACAAAAAATGAATATTACTATTCTGTGCATGGAGCTCGACGAAATCACTACCATTTGTCGAACGAAGCTCGACGAAATCAATATAATTCGTCGAAATCAAATTTTTCAAACAAAATTTTTAATTCTTTTCAAAATTATAATCGAACACAAAAATTGAAAAATCCTTTTACTTAGTGGACCATCCCTCCTAGGAGATATCATCCATATGGTTATAAAGACTAACTTGAATATTATTTCATTTCTGCTGATTATGTCAAGAAATTAGGGCCCAAGATAATCTGGGTCAAGAACACCTAACTTACTCTTAATGTAGGAAAAGTACTATCCTACCACAATGGAATAGTGGTATTTGGATAGTGGATGCTCAAAACACATGACAGGAAGAAAATCTAACCTAAGTGACTTCAAAGCAAAGTTTGGACCAAAAGTTTTTTTTGGAGACTCCAACTGTGGCCAGACAAAGGGCTATGGCAAAGTCAAAGTTTGAGGAGTTATCTTCAGAAAGGTAGCTTATGTGATAGGTCTTAAGCATAACCTTATCTTCATCAGTCAACTATGTGATGAAGGTTATCAGATATCTTATACAAGTCAGTATGTTTTATTACATCTAGTTTAAACTTAATTGTCTTAACTCTAGTTAGACAGAGTAATATTTACTTAGTTAATTTTAACTCTGCAAAATCAGAAATCTATTTATTTAACTAGATAAGTAAATCTAATGATCTTTGGCATAAAAGATTAGGGCATGTAAACCTCAGAACCATTGTTAAACTATCAAAAGATAACCTTGTTAGAGGACTACCTTCTGATTTTTTACAAGAAGGAAGGATTTTGTAGGGCTTGTCAGTTAGGAAAGCAATCCAAAAATAGTTTTAAATCCATTTCTAAAAGTAATTTACCCAAAATTTTGAATTTGCTACATATGGACATTTTTGGACCTATTCCAATTCAAAGTTTGGGAGGAAATACATATACCTTAGTTATTGTTGATGATTTCTCAAGATTCATTTGGGGTGTTCTTTATTAAAAATAAGTCAGATACTTAAAAGGTTTTACAGACTTTCTTAGGAACATCAAGATTGAGTACTCTGCTCAGATTGCTTTGATCAAAAGTGATCATGGCACTGAGTTTGAATCTCTTCTGATGAAAGAATTCTGTGAGAAAGAATGTATGAGGCATTATTTTACTGTTCCTAGGACTCCTCAACAAAATGGAGCAGCTGAAAAGAAAAATATAACCCTAATTGAATCTGCAGGAACATTGATTGCAGATGCTCACTTATGCCTAACCTTTTGGTCAGAGGCAGTAATCACAACAAATTATGTTCTTAACAGAAGTCTCATATATATATTGGAGGGTAAGACTCCCTATGAATTACTTAAAAATAAGAAACCTAAAGTTAATTATTTCAATATTTTTGGGGGTAGATGTTATATTCACATTAATGATAAGAAACACATAAGAATATTTGAAGCCAAAGCTGCAGAAGGAATATTTCTTGGATATTCTCTTGTCAGCTAGGCTTATAGGGTCTTTAATAAATCTACCCTTAAGATAGAAGAGTCTGTACATGTTTCTTTTGATGAAACTCACATGTTTTATAATTAGAAAAAATTTTCTACCATAAACTCTTTTTAAGTACCAATTTTGTGTGAGAAGTTGGATGAATTAAACCTTAAACAAGAGGATACATTGCATCTTTCTCAACAGAATGCTGAAGACAGTGAAAAATATAATTCATAAATTTATGTTGAAATGACAATAGTTAATGAAATTGTACAAGAGGAGTTAACTACACAAGTTATTGAAGAACCAACTCCACCTGTTGATTTTCTCACACATAAAGATCACGCTAGATCTCAAGTGATTGGAGATATATCAGCTGGTGTGCAAAGAAGGCATCAACTCAATCAAGATCAGATGCACACATGCTATATTTCTAGGTTTGAACCTCAATCCATAAAAGATGCTGAATAAGATCCTCATTGGATCATTGCAATGCAAGAGGAACTCAATCAGTTTCGGAGATGTGGAGTTTAGGACTTAGTTCCAAGACCCAAAGACTATCTTGTCAATGGAACCAAATGGGTCTTAAGAAATAAGTTGGATGCTCAAGGAGTTATAGTAAGAAATAAAGCTAGATTGGTAGCTCAAGGATACTCATAGGAGGAAGGAATAGACTATGATCAGACTTTTGCTCCTGTTGCAAGATTAGAAGCTATGAGAATATTTCTTGCATTTACAGCATTCAAGAAATTTAAAGCATATCAGATGGATGTGAAGAGTGCATTTCTAAATGGAGAACCCAAAGAGGAAGTTTATGTCGAACAACCACCAAGTTTTATCTCTCCGACTCACTCTTCTTATGTTTTTAAACTCAATAAAGTCCTTTATGGTTTTAAACAAGCTCCAAAAACTTGGTATGATACCCTTGTTAGTTTTCTATTAGAAAATAAATTTAGGAGAGGCATGGTAGATAAAACTTTATTTTTTTAGACATCATAAATCCAAAATTTTACTAGTACAAATATATGTTGATGATATAATTTTTTGTTCTACTGATTCCAAACTATGTAAAAGGTTCTCTGACCAAATGCATTCCAAGTTTGAAATAAGTAGCATGGATGAATTATCCTACTTCCTTGGTTTACAAGTGAAGCAAACACATGATGGCATTTTCATATCTCAATCTAAATATGTTAAAAAGTTGATTAAAAGATTTTTGATGTCAGATGTCTCCTCTATGAAAACACATATGCCTACTAATGTTGTTGTTGTTGATAATGATGAACATGACAAACCTGTTGATCGGAAAACATATAGGACTATTATTGGGTCTTTGTTATATTTAACATCAAGTAGACCTAATATTATGTATGCAACTGGTGTCTACTGATCGTTATGAAAAAAAACCGAACTAGCAATCCAGATAAGGCAAGTATAACTACCGAACTATAGCTAGGGGACACAAGTGTCATATTTAAAATCCAAGAACTGTTGAGTAATCTGACTCACACGAAAACTATTATCTTATCGAAAGATTGTTTTAGGGTTTAAAAGAAAGCTAATTGCGATTAATAAAAGAAATATTGTGCTAAAAAGAGAACTACTTGCAGTTAAATAGAGAGCTACTAAAAGCGATTATAACGAGCGGTTGAGGTGATGAAATAGAAAAGCACTCGATCGAGAGTCACCTCGGCAAAAGTTGATTAAAAATGTGATAATAAACCCTAACTTAATAAGGTAAAGGACCTTGACCGTGGAGGTGCCTAAAGCATGAACATGCTTCTCACGAAGCCATGGCCAACTGATATTATGAAGGTCTGACCGAAATCTCATCCAAATCGGATGCCTAAAGCTCGCTTTACGCTGTGAACCCCACTATTGGATTTTACTCCAATCCGAGAGATTTAACGTCTGCCTCTCTTGAGGGATGTGTGCAAGTCACTTTACTCTTGAGTGTTCACTTCAAACTACGAGCCACTCGGTTAGCTAAGAGTGAAACAAAAATGGAAATTATATATCGATGATATAACTCCAAACAAGATTAATCAAGCGTACATCAAGCCCTAAACCCTAAAAAGAAAAAGTAAACTTAAAGCATCATAACTTAATCAACTCGAACCTTGGATCATCAAGATCGAGTACAACGAGAATTTGTTAATCATGGAGAAATGGAGAAAGAGAGTTGGGTAGAAGAACATTAAGAAAATAAAGAAAAGGTGCACTTTTTATTAATGTAAAAAAGAGCTACAACTTGAAATAAGAGATTAGAAGTGAAATGAAATAAAACTAAGCTAGCATTAACATTAAGCTACTAAATAAGTTACAAATACTAATACAAAAAGAGTACACAAACAAGGATTAAAGAGCTTAAAATGAGAAAGAGGGAGAGGAGAAGCATGAAAAAAACTACAAGAAATAAAAGGGCAGCACCTCTCCTCTCACTCCAAAACTGGCTCCTGAACCCTTGGAGATGGGCTTAATTTATAGAGGTTTTTTGGGTTGGGTCACGCCTCCCTTACACTACCGGGTCGGGCGTGTACCTGGGATGTGACACATTCGTTGTGACTTTTTTGCTGAAATTAAATGTTGGAGGTGACGGGCGTCATAGTTTAGTTACACGCCCCTATGTCACACTCTTGTAGGAAGGGTGTGTAAGCTGCAACGTGACGGTGGAGCGGGAAACATTATGCTACGATGATTCCTTAAAAATTGCGGACACGCCTCGGGAACATGCCCGTGTCGGTGGTACACAGGCATGACTAAGGGCGTGTAAACTAAGTTTTCCTAGAATCCAGTTTCGGACCGATAACTTCATTCCTCTAGGTTACATGTCGTAGGTACACGCCCGGGTAAGGCGTAACATTGGGGCGTTTAACAACAAAAATTGGCTGAAAGCTGTGAAAACCTACAAAAAGAAGAAAACGCATTAGTGACAATAATATATACAAAAGAAGGTCAATATATGGACTTACAAGACATGATTTGTGCTTTAAAAACCAGAAAATACCCTAATATTTTTTACTGAAAAACGTACTATATCAAATTCCCCCAAGCTTAAGCTTTGCTTGTCCCCAAGCAAAGATATAAAAACTAGCTAATCATAAAAAGTGACTAATCCAAAAAGTTTTAATCATGCGTACACAAGTACTATGCGGAATTTCAAGTAGGGAGAATTTGAAACGTAAACCTAAACAGTTACTTAGGCATGGTTTAACAATTTATAAACTTTACTAACAAAAATAAATCATCCAAAATTTTAAGAAAATTCTTTAAATAAATTTAAGTAAAGCAACAAAATGAAAAAGTGCATTGAGTTGTTACTAGATCCAAGAGACATATTATAACTATATCAATCAAATTACAAAAATCTAAATTCAAATCCAAAACTTTACTAATCTATTTTTCTTCTTTACTTAGCTAATAAATAAAATTCAAAAGCATGAATCAAAAGGGCTTATTAGGACCGAAACATGTGGTTTAGGATTATAATTAGGAGTGGAATTCAAAGATAAACAAGGATGCTTTAAAATCACACTAAACCAAAAATAAAGAGTTTCAAAAAAAATTATCTTAAATTAAATATTTTTCTTTCTTTCTCTTTTCCATTTTTTCTTCCCCTTTTTTTCAAAACAAAGACAATAAATAATTTTGCTTTTAATATTTAAATTGGCCAAACAAAAGTAAACACTTCTTTTGAGCATACTTTTTCAAGAAGTTCTCTGAATAAATCACAACACAAACATATCAAAATCATGAAAAATTTTTAATGAAACTCAGAAGGTTAGTGTGATTAGATAGGTTGAAAAAATTTAACTTTGGTGAAAATGAAATGATAAGTGTAACTATCAATTGAAATCGAAAAACGGCTCAAAAGCGGCGAACTCGAGGTAGAAAAATTTTTAGGTTGGCAAGAAGGATTAAACGAATACAAAAACATCCTAAATCATTTTCATGCTTCAAAATTTATTTAAAGCATTAGGTTTGAAAAATTTCAAAAAAACAAGTCCTAGATAATAAATAAAGACTAATGAAATTATCTTGAAAATAGAAATAATAAGCGACTTGGATCGTTCACATCTACTGTGTTAATCAAAAGTTGACATTAAAAAATTATACAAAAATGAAATGAAAAATAGTGGATGAAAGATTTTCGAAAAAGTAAAGAAAATAAAGAATAAAAACCATAATAAAAATGCAAGTTTTAGAAAAACATTTCACGTTAACATGCTACCGTGAATTAGAAAAACAGCATGTCCAATATTTTACTTGTGAAACATAATTATAAATAATGTTTAGAAAGATCATAATTAGCTAAGTTGTTATAGGGAATATTGTGAAAAACAAAGCAAAATGCAAGGGGTACTATTGAAATACCAAAATTCGATTAAATTATCAAAGTATTGAAATAAAACAAATAATATATATATATATCTTTACTATATATAAAAAAATACTGTGCTCTGCGAATATCATGAGTTCAAAATTCCACAAGCCGTTAGATCATGAGTTCATAATTCAACAACCGTCTGATCGAACACAATAAAATCATTCCATCTCTCCACATTTTAGTAGGTCTCCTAAACATACTACTAGGGTGTCCTAAACCTATGTGAAATTACGAATTTTCCCCTATAACTCTTAAAAATCCAACAGCTGGCTGTTAAAATAATATTTTAATTTAAACGCTGTTATTCAATTTCGATCCCAGGACCTCAAGGACAAGAGATACAACTCAATCCAATGATGCAAGAGGACAACTATGATAATTTTTCAAATAATTTATACTTATATTGTTATATTTTATGTATTTTTATAAATATATATATATATATATATAAGTATAATATATAATTCATTATTACATATAAATATAGTATAGTCGGGTATAGTTGCGCGAGGTCATAGTGGCGGGATGGGTACAGTCGCTTCGGGCCGTAGGGGCTGACCGGGTACTGTTGAGATTGGCAGTAGGGTTGGAGCCACGTGTCGGGCCCTCATATATATATATATATATATAAATATTTTAATATTTTCTATTATGATTTTTGGATTTTTAAGATATTCTCCTTTTTTTGTATTTTTAAGATATTCATAAAGCAAAATTTTGATTTTTATTTTTTTAAAGGAAACAAAATAAAGACAAGAGACGGAGGAAATCCTCCCCCAAGCTTAAAATGGACATTGTCCTCAATGGATAAAGGATGGGAAGGAGAGAGAGAAATTAAAACAAAAATGAAAGTACAGAATTGAAAAACAAGTACTTCCCCGGATTTATGCTCCGCGAATGTTTATTGATGCCGCTTATCGATGCTTGCGCTTTAGAATATCTTGAAATGTCTTCTTTGGACTTTGTGATGGATTCAGCAACATTGGATCAGGCGGTCGCAGAAGCTTCAACTTGGCGGAGCCGTTCGGTGGAAAAAAAGTGTAAAATAAAGAAAACAAAAAATAGTTTGGATTGCCTCCCATGAGCGCCTTTTATTCAAAACGTCGTTTGAGCTCATCCTGATTTCTTAAGCTTATGCTGAGTTGAGCTCGACGATCAGCAAGCTGATTTCGACGAACTATGAGCTGAGTTCGACGAAATTTGAGTTTACTGCCCAACTCATTTTTCTTTACTTGTCCAATCACGGGCTACCTGCATGCATGAACTAAAGCCCACATCAAATACATTATTTGTGCATGTCAGTGACCCGTTTGACATCTTACAAGCTTGGGATATTGGGATAAATAGACCCAACAGAATCCTAGTTCTCCCAACAATGACTGACAAAAATCCTCCAACATCCCTGCTCAAAATGAGAGCAAACAAA
This sequence comes from Platanthera guangdongensis, assembly GCA_039583875.1. Lineage (NCBI taxonomy): Eukaryota > Viridiplantae > Streptophyta > Magnoliopsida > Asparagales > Orchidaceae > Platanthera > Platanthera guangdongensis. The sequence goes on along the minus strand of CM077158.1, from coordinate 173,985,382 downwards.
CAATGGTCAAGCAAAGCGACCCCCTCTATTTTATAGGCTTCAAGAGAGGAACCGTAATAGAAGGCGTTCAAATAGGGGAAAATATTTTGCCAAATTTTCCTTTCTTAAAACAGGTAGCGAATAAGTTTCAATCTTTCACTAGAATCCCTCAAAGTATTGCAGTGGATCTTCTGATTGCTGAAACATTCTAGGAGACGCTAGAAATTTTCGTTCATATCGCTTCGCGGATCATGACTCACAAAAATTTGGGGGCATTTGATAGGTTCCCCATGAAATTTCTGAACTGATCCAGCCCAAATACAAAAGAGCCGAACCGGACTAGCGACACGTCCAGAACCGTGAGCACCCGAGAAGATTGGGAGGGCACGCCCGGGCCGCCTCCGGGCACCCGGCCCGGGCTGCCCGAACTGCCCGGGGGGGCACTTCCTTCATTTGGTTAATTTTGGTGATTCGCGTGATCGAAGCGGAGCGACACCATTCGCCTGCACAAATCACTCCCCGATGCAATTACTAACGCACCCCTCCAAAAAACTATAAATAGGCCTCCAAGACTTCATTTCAGGTCAAGCAACTCCAGAGGTAAGAGAGAGCTCAAAACTTTTACGGTGAGAACGTGGACTTAGACCAATCCTTCACTCATGAATTCAATTTGTTCTTCTCTCTCGCGCTACAGATTCCTCGCGGCTCAAGTGACGTCAACTGCCTTCGCGAGAGCGCTCTCATTTAGGCTTCGCATCAACGGGAGTGCAACCTCCGGAAGCCCCGGGGACTTAGAGTATTTTCCAGTTGGAATGCTCCAACCAATGTTCCGTGAGCACGACGCCATCTCATGGTCGGAGTGCTTCTATCGTGGCTACAAGGACTTAGCCATTTTTACCCTTTTTCTATACTGGTAATGGAGCAGCGGCATGTCGCCCTCCGAGATCAAACCAATTTCTGTAACACTCCGAGAAGCAAGTTGATTTTGGATCGACACAGTTCCAGCCACGTGGTTTTTCACCCTTTCCCGGTTTTCCAAGTCAAAAACATCTCTTGTCTATTCCTGCAGGTTTATTTAAATAATTGCGCGCCCGGCTCGACTCCGTACTAAGACGGTCTGATTCTCTGGACAGGGCAAAAGGCAGGGTCACCTGCAACAATAGTAATATGTGATCTGTGAATATCAAACACCCTTTTATTTAAATAGAAGGGCTAGATGTGGGCACTAGCCAATAATAATGCAACAATATTGCATTTATTTATTGCATCTCATATTTTTAATGTCAATTTGAAGTAAATTTTGAATTCTTTATATTTGAAATTTATTCTTTTATAATCGAGATAACTCCAAGGAAAGACATGATATGCTTAAGCATTAGTGAGATTATGACACAACATGGGGCACAATGAAGACAAATGATTCATATAGCCGATCCCATAATATTGGGATAAATGCATTAGTGTTGTTGTAAGTGAGATAACTCTACGAGTGACAGATACGAGGTTTTATCTCTACGTCAATCGCGACAGTACCTCGATTACTATTGGTTCGGGGCTCCGCTAATATCAATTATTTAATGCAGCTTAAAATAAATATAATATTAATTAATCAACTTTCATGCAGTTGATTGATTTAATGGTAGTTTCTCGAAAATACCGTTGATTTGCCTAATCATAATTTTCTTCGAATAGACAGTTGACATGTCTATTGAAAGCCTACCATTGTAGGTGTAGGAGCTTTTCAAAAAATTATTTGAATTTTAATATATTTTCATCGTTAGTTTTAATTTTGCATTATGTAATTCTTACACTGGATATTATATTTAAATTTTTTGAAATAAATTATAACATATGTCAAGTCATTAAACTATAAAAATGAGTGCAAAATTACCATTTTTTAAATGTTTTACCAAAATTAATTTTTTACTTTTAATATTACGAGTGATAGATACGGGATTTCTTCCTTACGACCAATCGCGACAGTACCTCAACTGCGAAAAATTTGGGGCTGCTCCTAGCAATTATTTATTAATGTAGCTTAAAATAAATATAATATTAATTAATTAATTTTAATAAAGTTGTTTGATTTAATGCTAGCTGGTCGAAAATATCGTTTATATGTCTAATTACAACTTTTCTTAAATTGTCTGCTATCACGTCTAATAACAGCCTATCATAGTAAGTATATGAGTTCTACTGATTTTTTTTTATTTTAATAGATTTTCATCATTAGTTTCTATTTGGGATGGTGTAATTAATAGAATTGACATTTCATTTTAATTTTTTTTGAAATAAATTATAATATGTATCAATGCCTGAAATTGTAAAAATGAGCACATAATTAATATTTTTAAATATTTAATAACTTTTTCATAGAGAGAGAAAGAGACCGCAGACAGCAAGGACTGGTAAATCAGATCCGAGAAGTAGGTGTAGGAGCTTCCGCTATCAAGAACTACGGGTCGGTTTGCCCCCAGCAGCTGCTTGCCAGCGTATATGCTAGCCACCCCAGGTGAATAATATTTCCTGCACAAAATATATGACCAGGAAAGAAAAAAAACAGTTAATATTCATGACTCCACAACCTACAAATAGTACCTTAGCAGAAGACAGACGACAGACAGTAAAATCTCACTGCGCTGTGACGCGGGCCATGGGCGCCCAATTGACGCTCCTGGGAGGAACAACGTCTTCGCCAAAGAACAAGAACCCAGCGCGCTGCCTGCTCAGGCAATGGCCGACGACACTCAGGCAGACGCCGCGATCACGCAGTTGGGAGAGGATACCGGCCTTCCCGCTTCCAATACCTATCACTCCATCTGTGGCCGAGCGGCCGTTGGGCTCCGCCGATAGCCCCGCCTGCTGGTCATAGCCACAGCCGAAGGTGAGAATGGGGTTGACGTCGGAGCTGTTTGTAAGGTGGAGGGCGAAGGCATCGGCCACCAGAACGCCGACAGAGGAACCGTGGTCCTGGTACTCGATCTCGTAATCGCACTGATGTGGCACATCACACCCGCCTTCGTGATTCGTCGATTCGTGAAATGCAGCGCAAAGGGGGTCCTCGCATGGCACAAGTCGGTTTTTAGCCGGCCGATACAGAGGGTGGGGACCCTGCGATATATAAGAAACATGGAATGTGAAGAAGGATTGGGTTGAAAATCGTTAAAACGGAAAATGAGCAGCCAATCTATTGATTGATGATTGAATACCTGAGAGCATCTGACGCAGGGGGCGTCGCATTGGAGCCATGTGACATCGCTCCCTGAGTCCACATCAAGGAAATAGGGTCTCGGCGGCTCCCCGATGTAGATCAATACGTAGTAGAATCTGCAAAAGTTCATCCAACAATCAGTAATGGCCAATCGATCTAGAACCATTATTACCAGGATCTTACCCGTGGGGATACACGTTTCCATAAACGGGAAGAATGATGGAGGACGGGGACGGCCGATCTTCGCCAGGGATACTACTTGGTGCTGCAGTTGAGGGTGAGTTCAGTGGCGATGGCTCCCACCAAGGCCAGAACCTAGGTTTCCTGGGTGATGTCGAGGGGGTGGATGGGGTAATGCCGGTGGAGCACGATGGGAAACCGGCGAGGAGGACGGCGGCGATGATTGCAGCCATGACGATCGTTTTACCATGTAGGCCCTTTTGCCACCACATCGCTTCTTTATTTTTTTGCATTGAGGAAGGGAGGTGAAGGGAGAATATATATAGGGAAGACTGAAGAGAACGCCAAAAGCCACTGTTGTTAGAAGCCAGAAGTTTTTTTTGTCGGTGTTGTGGCTGCAAGTGGAAGTATCCAGATTCTTTTGATTCATTTCAAGATATCTAGTGGTGAGGAGGTTTTTTTTTGATTAAAAAAATTTAAAAAAGAACTGAAACTGATAAATCCTTCGGATCAAAAAGCTTTTAATCTGGACCGTGAAATGAATCCCCTCTCTCTATATCATTTGAAATGGAGAGGATCCTAATCTCAACTCGCAAGTCAAAAGGGTTGTCGCTGCAGACTGCATCGCATATCAAAATGATGTATTTATTTATAATTTATACATACATATATATATAGTGACATCTCTTTATTATTTTGTGGTTTACAGGTGGCTGACCATCTAATCTTGGTCGCATGATCTGAAATCCATTTTAATATGGATTGTTGGATGAAATTGGTTCCAATACTGGAATCTGTGAGAGGCGCTCGAAACATCCGGAGGAAAGTTTAAGTGGAACTATCTCTCCGTTGCCACCAGCTAGGTTTATATAGAGTAAAACCTAGGGTTTATTCGCGCAAAGAGCCCGAGCCCGTTATTCGTCGAATATACACTTACAGAATCCTCCTAAGACCGGATTGCAATCGCTCGCGCGTGCGTGTGTTAAGAACCCACAGACCGGGTCGAACGACAAAGCCTCCAACCGCTCACACAAGTGCACATTTGGTTCAGGCAATACACCATACACTTACCGCGCACTTTTTTCTTGAGCCCTTGAACATTCAATTAAACCACTGGCAACACCCAAGTCTTCACCAACAACCAACAGTCATCTTCATTCACCCAATGGCATGAAACAAAACAACTCTTGCAGACAAAACATAACCAGATTTTCATTTCAAGCCCCAGTCCCAAAACAAGAGCCGACAAGGTCACAGTTACCACAACCCGCACAGCCCTTACACCGAACTCTCCCAAAAAATCAACTAACTTCAACAACACGCAAAAACCCCAACACGCAAAAAAATCCCAACACACACTGCCTCCTAAGCTCGTCGAAGTCAACTTCCAGCCTGCTGCACAACAGCTCCCCGAATGAGCTCACAGGAAATCGCTTCCAAATTCTGTTTTCTCACGCCCTAAGCCCCCCTTCTTATTCGCCCCTCAATCATTTGTCCCCAAAATGTCCCTAGAGCAAAACCCATACAAAACCTGGAAAAAAAAATAAAAACAACACCCAAAATCCCAACACGCAAAAAAATCCCACAACCCCGACAAAAACCAAAACCAACAAACCTAAAACACAACCCAGACAAAATTCGGTCTCACGCGAGCCCGATCCGCCCCTATAGCTGTGTCGTCGGTTTGAATTCCGAGCCAGAGTGCTTCTCCTTAGCGGAACTTCATCATCCTCTCTCCTTCAAGAACCCCTTGTCCTCAAGGGTGAGGTTTGGAAAAGTAGACTTCACTTCCTCATAGTCCTCCCACGTTGCCTCCTCCAATGCCAACCCTTGCCAATGTACTAACACTTGACATGACATTTGTCCATCTTTACCCTTCTTTCCTTGCTGGTAGTGAAGAGCTCCTTTAGGCTTCAGCATCATGTTCCCTTCATCATCAAAATTCGGCAGCTCATCTATTACTTGCTCTGGTTCCCCAATCCTCCTCTTCAAGGCGATGACATGGAACACCCGGTGTAAAAGAGATGACGCGGGTAATTTAAGTTTGTATGCCACTTCTCTCACACACTCCAACACCTTGAAGGGCACATAGAACCTTTGAGATAATTTGGCGTTAAATTTTTTCTTCAATGACCTTTGTCGGTAAGGTTGAAGCTTGAGTTAAACGTAGTTGCCTGACTCAAAGCTTATGTCTCTTTGAAAGTCTTTGTTTCAAGAGTAGCTATACACCTAGATGAGGGGGGGGGGGGGGGGGTGGAGAGTGAATAGGTTTTCTAGTCTTTATGACTATCTTTTTAATTTGGTGTGTTGTGAGTAAGCTTATTTAGCTTACTTTCAAGAGTACAGATCAGCACACCAGTATTTATAGCGATTCACCAAGGTATGGGTACATCCACTTTCCCTCATACCTTTCTAACAGTGTGTTAGACAATACAATTTTCTCCAAACTCAGGTCAAAGAGCTTACAACACAGATCCCACAGGATCTCTCAGAATTCCTCCAAGTCCTACCTCAGGCCAAAACCCTACACTCAGAGATAATATCTCCTACAACTCAGTGATCCTCAAATCACCTACCTCAGACTAAATCAAAAGTCCTACAACTCAGGATAGGAGGATAACCCTATACTTAGAGAGTAAAACTCCCATATAGCTCAGATCAAGAATGATCCTATCTCAGGCCAAAGGACCTACCTCAGAATCTCAAGAAGATCATAACTCAGAGAATAAATCTCCTAACACAGGCATACAGGCCTTACAACTCAGATCCACAACAGGATCCTACCTCAGCCTTTATATTTTAGGCTTACAACTCAGATTAATTAAAATCCTATAGAATGAGTAAGGTTTGATGTAATATGACTCCAGAGAAATGATTCTCTGAGTCTGCCTGTAACACCTCCATCCATCACATGAAATATAACAGAGGGTCCGACCGGGGCCCCACGCCATATTCCAAAGACAGTCGGTGGAGTTAAATGTTAATATCAAAAACTACTCGAATCGTAACTTAGAGCATTCTAGAGGATGCCTTTAGGTTGCCCGAACTCAAATCATGCGATTTTCCACTATATATAAACAACATTTATATATATAACAGGAATGTACATTCAAAATACATGTTACTGCCTTAAGGCCTTACAGTTGTACTACCCAGGTGTGGTTTACAAACATCGACACGCGGGCCGACCACACATGAAAACATTAAAAGTTCACCTTTGAGCCTTCGAGGGACAACCAATCGCACAACAAAGGCTTCAACCCGCTACTTTCCACTTGGCTCTCCAGCACCTGCAAACCATAGCCCACCAAAACGTGGCAAATAAGGTAACGATCAGCAATTGCCGACCCATTTATAACAACCCCACCCCTTACATGGGGCGGTGATTCTCCTTCCCTGCAACAACAACATAGGTGTGTGTGTGTGTGTGTGTGTGTGTGTGTGTGTATAAGGTGCATTTAAGAACTCATCACCACAGACGCAGGCTCAACGACCACACGCCCTGATGCAGGCTACGTCTCCTGACGATCCGCAACGGACAACGACACTTAATCGTTCTCTCACGTTCCAATTCTACGTCACACAAATCAAATGGTTTAGTACTTAATTGAGGTCTTTTAACACATGAGATTAATTTAACAAGCGGAATCCTTGTTTGTTAAACAATACCATATCATTCACAACACCTAAAATTATGACTCCTAACCGCTCCAATATTTGTCATGTATAACGCAACGTCACAACCACAATCTGATAAGAACTTGACTAAAAAGTACGATCCAAAATTAGTCTTGTTCGCTCCCAAAAATCCGAATATAACATTAAGGTTCGTCAATCTTTTAGAGATCTAATAAGGGCTATTCACCAATATTTGGATCAAGCGAAAAGGATCCACCCGATCCGGATTCGATTAATGAAATTGAAGAACATAAACGATAAAATCAGATTTTTAAAATGACGGATTCAAAAGCTGCGGATAAAATTCGATGTCTCGCAATCTCCAACTAATTAATAAAGGAATCACACAAGAGTAGATATTTTCGTTACCCAATCCCAAGCAATAGACCTTCAAATCTTCCACAAGGATGAGTGGAGAAATCACACGATGAATGTGGAAAGATCCACTTCCACAAAATTCCATGGAGCCGTACCGGAAGGAGAAGACGCACACCGCTTTCTTCAGAGTCACCGGAGTTGGAATCCACAAGTAGGCCTCCTTATATGCCTTGGCCGAAATTTCACCAAATAAACTAAGGGTGGTCGGGTTGTGAAAGGATGATGGTGGTCGGCCTTCTTGAGAAGGAGGTGGCCGGCTATGAGGGGGAGGAAGTGGTGGTCGGGTTTTCCTTTGGGAATAAGAGGTAAGGAATGAGGAGAAGAGAGGGGGGCCGAATAGAGGGGGAGGAGATAGGGTGGCCTGCGGCCAAAGAGGGGAAGGGAGAGTTGGAGGCTAGGGATTAAAGGGGGCCGAAATTTTGAGAGGGGAAAAGAGGAGGGAAATCTCAAGAGGGGAAAATTAGGGTTAAACTCAATTTCATACTTTTCACCCCTAAAATCCTTCATAACATGGCTATTTATAGCCTACACCACACAATCACCACCAATGAAAATTAAACACCTCATGATGGTTATATGCACTCATCATGTTACATGAAATCAAAATACATGAAATAAAATGGCTTAGAAATAAAATTGCTGAAATGAAAATAGATAAAATATTAATTGATAAAATATATAATTATAATTATTTAATTTATAATTATATATTTTATTAAATGGCGGTGGCGGTCGTCGTGCAAAACTTATAGCGTCGATGGCGGCGGGCATCGTAGTAGAAATCTCATCCTCGAGCTTGCGGCAACGATCGTCCCAATCCATGAACTTTCTCAGACGGGGATCCATGGTGGCCGCATCAACAACGTCATCATGAACAAGTGGAGGGACTTCGCCGCCAACAATCAACCGGTCACGAGCATTACGTGCACATGGCCGAACCTCTTCGCCATCAATCCTCCCTCACTCAAAATCACTCATCACCGATGAGTGGCCTGGAAGAGAGTGGTGGAATAAAGCAGCCTCCAAATGCAGTACGACGAGCTCCCAAGTAATAGCCGAGCGTAACTTGTGAAGCATTACGAAAACAACCAAGGTTTCCAAAAAACTAGACATAATTGTGACATAAAGAAAAATGACGTTGGTCTTACCAATCAGTGCAAGTACCATGGAATCCCAGTGAAAGATAGATATGACATAACTTCACTCCCCAACCCATGAGAACATTTAGTGGGAGGAAGAAACGACAGAGAAAGCCACTCTAGAGGAGGAGAAACATACGACATAAAATTCGGGACGTTGAAAATGGGTAAAATACCGCAATCATTCATAAAATCCAAAAAAATTGTAATGTCTCGAATTTCAATATAGATCAGGTACGTGTCAGCTTTCCTACATGTTATGTTCAAGATGGTGTCAGTCAGCAACCGGTCGGGAGGTGAATGCACTAAAATTGCACCGTCAACTTGTAAGTTGGGTACACTCGGGAGTAAGTTGACATGCAAATGATGCGACTCATATTGGATAGCTATGGCCACAAGAGTGGGTGCATTGATATTGTGGCATGGTTGAAAATAAGGCGGTGCTATTTGGTGTAATTGATTTAAATTATATTTCACGTTTAGCGGACGCAAACCAAGAGGAACGCCCGTCACGAAATCAGAAGTGGACACAATTGACGACCTCATCGTAGACGTATAATCAGAGAAGTGATTAATCGTAGGAAATTTGGGAGATACAGAACTACAAAATGTTGTGACAAGGCCGAACATGAATTCTAACAACTCACTAATACATATCTTACGAGATATATGAAAGTTCACCTAGTGTCAACTATCTTCACCTATGGGGGAGGGGGGGGAATAGGTGACGTGCAGCGTTTTTGCGGAATTTAAGATTGTACCTGCACAATAAAAATAAACAGCACAGCACACAGAATACACAAGCTATTTATAGTGGTTCCCCGATTTGGGTACATCCACTTTCCCCCTTCGACCTATCTCCCACCAAGGGACGACTCGGTCACTTCTCCAACAGGATTGAAATCCAATCCTTGCACTATCGGAAGGAACCCTTCCACACGTATGAGTCAACACTCCCACAACATGGGTTGCACCCAACCCTTACAACTAGGAACCTACGTTCCTTTATAACAAAAGTAAAACTAGAATGTACAAAAGATACAAACTACGTTTGGAGACAAAGGTGTCCTTCTTTGTTGACGACGTGTTCTTGAAGTCCACAAAGAGTCCACAACCCTAAATCTCTCTTGGAGAGGATCTCCCCGGAACCGGCGGTGGCAAGATGGGCGGCGGCTAGGTTCACGGGATCGGCGGCGACGACGATGTGCGGCTGCTGTACTTGGAGATCCAAACTTCGTAGCGAAGCCAGCTAGGTCTACCAATGGTCACTCTAGGATCAGTTGTTTCGATCGATTCGGACGGGGAAGTTTTTCCCGATCAACAAATCGAGAGACAAGGGATCTCTGGATAGACGCGTGAGACTCTAAGCTTGGCTAAGCTTCTGTCGCCGGAAGATCAGGAAGAAATCTCGATCAAGGTCGGCGAACGACTTGCTTGCGCAGCGACGGCGGCGGCGGAGCAGATTAGCGATTTTAGGTCAAGGTCGGCTGCCAGTTTTTCGTCTTTTTCTCTCTGTGTCTGTATACTGTTCAAAATACCCGTATATATACTGTAGACACTTCAATATGACCATTGTGGGTCCCACACGTAGAAACCCGAAATCCGGTTCAAAATAGTGCTAGCGGCAGAATCCGGTTCAGGAGGTTCTAGAAAATCGTCCAAGGCAAAATCGGCGAGAATCGAAGATGATTCCCGCCGAATCGGCGAGAATCAGCCAGTGATTCTCGACGATTCGGTGAGAATCACTAGTGATTCTCGCCGAATCACTTGATAATTCTCGACGAATATTACTTGGCCCTGATCTGCTCAACGATGGGTTCGGCGAGAATCACTAGTGATTCTCGCCGAATCTTACTTGGCACCGCTTTGAGGTAGCCGTATAGAGTCGACGAGAATCACTAATGATTCTCGACGATTCGGCGAGAATCACTAGTGATTCTCGCCGAATCGGCGAGAATCACTTGGTGATTCTCGTCGATTTATACTTAGACGAATTTTCGTCTTTCCACCCAAGAGCTGCTCCTTGACCCATCCTTGCTCCTTGTCTGCTCTTGCCTTAACACAGCCTTGTACTTGAAATTAAGTACACTCCAATAGAGAGAGTACACGTAGGCCAACACACTGATCTGCTCAATGAGGGATTACGTCGTGCAGACCCGTGTATATTGACCTACTGCACTCTGACATCGGTGTGCACTTAGCGTGGAAAAACTGCAAGCACAACTTGAAATATTTTGTCAAAAACATTGCCTATTTACCTTAGCTTGTTCAGGGGTTTCTTCAAATCAGGTACGTTGTGGATACAATACCCAACAATCTCCCCCTATTTGAAGAAGCCTAAACCCTACAAGCTAAGGTGAATAAAGCGTATGGGAATGAAAATCATAACCTTGAAATTAAGTAGAGAGAGATATTCATTATCGATACCAATTTCGTGCGAGCAAACTTTGGAGCCACTGTAGCCTTAGCCGAGAGTGTAATCTCCCCCTTTTCGGCTTCTGCAAATCTGGGTCTGTAGCATTTGACCACTTGCACTCCCTCAGTTCTTGCATCTGTGCTCACACTTGAGGTCCTTGCTCCCCCTCAGTTCTTGCACGAGCCTGGAGCTTCTGTAGTCTTCATTCCTCATAGTTTAGCATTCCCAATTCAGTTTTGAAAAGACTGAACTTGGCTTCATCTAAGGGCTTTGTGAATATATCTGCAATCTGCTTGTCCGTGGGGACATAACAGAGAGAGATGTCCTTGTTCTCCACGTGCTCCCGAATGAAGTGGTAGCGCACTTCAATATGCTTCGTTCTGCTGTGCGATACCGGATTGTTGGCAATCACAATTGCACTGGAGGAGTCGCAGTACATTGGAACTTCCTTGAACTGAAGGTCGTAGTCGTCTAACTGGTTTCTGAACCATAGTAGTTGTGCGCAACAGCTGCCTGCAGAGATGTACTCAGACTCTGCTGTGGAGGTTGCAACACAATTCTGTTTCTTGCTATTCCATGAAATAAGCCTTCGTCCGAGGAATTGACACGTCCCGGAGGTGCTTTTCCTGTCATCCCTACTCCCTGCAAAATCAGCATCTGAAAAACCTATTAGCTCGACATCATTGTTTCTCGGGTACCACAAGCCAAGATTGGGAGTACCTTTAAGGTATCTTAGAATTCGCATTGCAGCGACATAATGAGATTCCTTAGTGTTCACCTGATATCTAGCACAGACACATGTGGAGAACGTGATATCCGGTCTACTGGCAGTAAGGTAGAGCAGGGATCCAATGATGCTTCTGTATTTGGTTTCATCGAAAGGTTTACCTGTCTCATCCTTATCCAGAGACATAGTGGATCCCATTGGGGTCCTCATAGAGGTTGCATTCTCCATACCGAATTTCTTAAGGAGTTCATTTGTGAACTTCGTCTGAGAGATGAAGATTCCATCCTCAGACCGTTTCACTTGAAATCCCAAGAAATACTTGAGCTCTCCCATACTGCTCATTTCAAACTTTACTTGCATAAGTTTAGAAAACTTTTTGCAAAGATTGTTGTCCGTTGAGCCGAATATAATGTCATCGACATAGATTTGCACCAACAAAATCTTGCCTTTGACTTCCCTGAGAAACAATGTCTTATCTATTTTACCTCTAGAGAACTTGTTCTCAAGAAGAAAACTAGATAAAGTCTCATACCAAGCTCGTGGAGCTTGTTTTAAACCATATAAAGCTTTATTAAGAAAATAAACATGATTGGGATAAGTAGGATTGACAAAACCTGGGGGTTGAGCGACGTATACTTCCTCTTTCAGGTCTCCGTTCAAGAATGCTGATTTCACATCCATTTGATAGACTGTGAATCCTTTGTGCGAAGCATACGCCAGGAATAATCTGATTGCCTCGAGCCTTTCTACCGGTGCAAAGGTCTGGTCGAAGTCAATCCCCTCCTCCTTTCTGTAACCTTGAGCCACCAGCCTGGCCTTGTTCTTTATGATGACACCATGTTCATCCAGTTTGTTTCTGAAGATCCACTTGGTGCCAATCACATTCTGCTTGTGTGGTCTGGGAACCAGCGTCCAAACGTTGCATCGTTCGAATTGATGTAGTTCATCTTGCATGGCCAAAATCCATGCCGCGTCTTTGTTCGCCTCGTCGAACTTCTTTGGCTCAACCTGTGACCGGAAGCTAAGATGCAAAACTTCGTTAATAGTACCTCTTCGAGTTCTGACACCGACACGAGGATCTCCGATGATCTGATCTCTAGGATGATCCCTCACATGCCGGAGCTCTAGAAGTCTGGCGTCTGGAGCTTCGACTACTTCTTGGGCTTCTCCTTCTTCTAAGAGATTGGTTCCATTTTGATCTTCACCATTCCCAGATGACGTGGAGGTGGAAACTTTGACGTACTTAGGAGTTTCATCTTTAGCGGTCTCATTGAGACTCAGCTGTTCAAGTCGTGCACCTGCATCTTCAAGAATACCACTGGAAGAATTGCTGTTAAGCAAACTTCCTTCATCAAATACAACATTAATTAATTCTTCTACCACTAGGGTTTTCTTATTGAAGAACCTATATGCCCCACTGTGGGAACTATAGCCCATGAATATGCCTTCGAAGCATTTTTCACCAAATTTAGTACGCGGGTACTTCCCATTATTCAGTACATAGCATCTGCAACCAAAGATCCTCAAGTAGGACATAGTTGGTTTCCTGCCTTTCAGTAGCTCGTAAGGCGTCTTACGATGATGCTTGTGTTGGGTTTCTCTATGAGGATGGCACAACGCTTGTGCACGCAGCGGAAAAATAAACATCAAGAAAAACCCAAAGAGATGTGGATCGGGCTATGAACGTTGAATCAAGAAGTTAGCAAAAACTAGGCAAAAATTACCTCAGTGGCGTTGAGTCACAACTCAACGGAGATGCTCCAAATTTCTTCTTCCTGCTAGCGGCGAGTTCTACGTGGAATAATGTCCACGTTTCTGCAGAAGTCCACACGAGCGGGAGAACGTCGGTCTTTCCGTCACACGGAAGATTGGGATGGAGAAGACCGCACCTTTGCTTTCCCACGGACTGCTAGGTCCGCGCCAGGGATTGCAGCACCAGCGACAGTCGCCGGAGAAGAGGTGGTCGACGGAGCGAACACGGCGGCGGAACTCTTCCGGTGGCGGGATCGGGATCAGCGGAGCGAACGAGCGGAACTCTTTCCGTCGCGGGTTTCGATTTGCTACAGGAGAAAATCGCGAGAGAGTGTCCTTTCCCGAAAACCCTAAGTATCCCTTTTATACCAAAGGCATATAAGACTTAGAAACTCCGCTATCCGCAGACCACCCGAAATTAGGGTTCAGAATCGGCGAGTATCATTCGGTGAGAATCGGCGACAATCGGCGAGAATCACTGATCAGGTTCGGCGAGAATCAGTCGACGAGTATCACCAACGATCGGCGAGAATCAGAGTATAATACTCGACGATTCTCGCCGATCGTCGAGCATGACTTGATGATACACGACGAACGCGTCGATCGTCGAGTCGCGGTCGACGATACATGTCGAAGTCGTCGATCGTCGAGAATCAACATATTGATTCTCGACAATTCTCCTCGATCGGCGAGAATCAAAGAGATGATTCTCGTCGATCGGCGGGAATCAGAAAGACGATTCTCGACGAATGCTATCGACCCTCGGACGACAATCTAACCAGCCTTCCAAGGCAACATTTGCCCAACCCGACGATCCTTTAAGGCAACACTTTGCCCACAACCCTATTCAGGTCGGTGATTGGTAACCTTTACCAACACAGTCAATCGTCCAACTTCTCCACATCTCTTATGTGCGACCCTGCAGGCTCATATCGCGTTGGCAGTGAGATTACATGTTTGATCACTTCCAGATCATCATGGTGACTCCAACAGACTCCCACTTGATCTCGAAAGTATCAAAGCAAAAATCTCACAAACAATGAGCGGCATCTAGCAATGCATCATTGCTCCCCAAGCAATAAGAGTTTATAACTCATAAGCCTTTATGACCAATGTATCAGCGTTGTCTTTGTCCCTTTGTCCCTTACATCTGGAAAGAACTAGAGGCATGGACCGTGTCACCCTCGTAATAGATCAATCCAAGTTTCTTGATCCAGGACGGACTTCCAGAGAATGGTGAGTCCAATATCACATATTGACTCAACCAAGCATGGCCATGCATTTCTCAGTCCAGTTCCATCAAGGGGCCCATGGATGCAACTCCTGTCATACAGGAGGACAAATCCCATATCTGCTCACACACAAACACCCAAATGATTCGTAACATGCCCAACAACCACCCTTATCATCAACCTTTCTCAAGGAAGACTTTAGATGGCATCAAAGCACGCTCTTCCTCACTTGATGAATGCTGTGACTTCAGGTCAAAGGATCACAACACCATTGTCAATTGAGACCTACTCGTGACACGATTGGATGACAATCCACAGAGTAGTCTCAGGTTGGGTCTGTCCAGTATAACTTGTTCACTAACAAGTACCCACGTGATGACTTGATATCACAATATCATGACCTGTGAGAACCGATCATCAGTCAACGCACGTGCTAGTCTTCATGTACCATCATCACCCTTAGCTTCTATGATGATACTCGACCAGGGACCTTTAAGAATGAAGCTTCAAATAAATCATGGGCTCTCACATTCAAGTCACGTACTTGATGTCCCATGGAAGCGAACATTCTAAGGGTATCTATTATGTTAACATTTAACTATCATATAGAAAAACATAATAAAAGAATTTGTCATTAATTGTAAAAGGAAAATTAGGTACACAGTTCATCATATGAACAAACAGCCAACAAAATACAAGATTACATGCAACCCACAAGATTCTCGCTAGAGTTGATCATTTAGGTATCGTATACCCATCGATCTAGTATGACCATCATGCTTTCTCTGCGCGAGAGGCTTTGTCAGCGGATCCGCAATATTTTCCTCAGTCGGCACTCTGCAAATATTTACATCTCCTCGTTCGACAATCTCACGAATAAGATGAAACCGCCGGAGTATGTGCTTGGAGCGCTGATGAGATCTAGGTTCCTTAGATTGTGCAATTGCACCATTGTTATCACAGTAGAGAACTACGAGACCAACAATGCTAGGAACTACATCAAGCTCGCCGATGAATTTCCTAATCCATACAGCCTCCTTCGCCGCATTAGCTGCTGCGATATACTCGGCCTCTGTTGTAGAATCAACAACTGTCTCTTGCTTGGAACTCTTCCAGCTCACAGCTCCTCCATTCAGGCAAAACACAAAACCTGACTGAGACTTGGAGTCGTCTCGATCAGTTTGGAAGCTAGCATCCGTGTAACCACTTACAACAAGCTCTTCCTCTCCACCATACACCAAGAACACGTCCTTAGTCCTTCTCAAGTACTTCAGTATATTCTTGACTGCAATCCAGTTACACTCACCGGGGTCTGACTGATACCTGCTAGTCATGCTCAAAGCAAAGGAGACATCGGGTCGAGTACATAACATCGCGTACATGATTGATCCAATTGCCGAAGCATATGGAATCAACTTCATGCGGTCCTTATCTTCACAAGACTTTGGACACTGGTCCTTAGAGAGATTCACACCATGAGACATGGACAAAAATCCTTTCTTGGACTCAAGCATGTTGAACCGCTTCAACACCTTTTCGATGTACGTACTCTGGGTCAAACCCAGCAACTTCTTCGATCTATCTCTATAAATCTTAATACCGAGTATATATAAGTCGCTTCACCCAAATCCTTCATTGAAAAGCAGTTCCCTAGGTTGTTCTTAACAACTTTCAGGGTAGGAATGTCATTCCCAATCAACAGTATGTCATCTACATACAATATCAGGAAGACAACAATGCTCCCACTGATTCGCTTGTAAACACAAGGCTCATCTTCATTCTTGATGAAACCAAACTCTTTGATTTTCTCATCAAAACGAAGATTCCAACTTCGAGAGGTCTGTTTCAGTCCATAAATGGACTTATTCAGCTTGCATATTTTAGTGGCTTCATATGGGGATACAAAACCCTCGGGTTGTGTCATATACACTTCCTCAAGGAGGTTTCCATTAAGGAAAGCCGTTTTGACATCCATCTGCCAGATCGCGTAGTCATAATACGCAGCAATAGCAAGCAATATCCTAATGGACTTTACCATGACAACAGGGGAAAAGGTCTCATCATAGTCAATACCATGAATTTGCTTGAAACCCTTAGCCACTAGTCGCCCTTTGAATGTCTGTACATTCCCATCCATGTCGGTCTTCTTCTTGAAGACCCACTTGCACCCTATGGGTCGTACCCCTTCAGGTGGTTCCACCAAGTTCCAAACTTGGTTTGCATACATGGAGTCCATTTCGGATTTCATAGCCTCTAGCCATTTGTCAGAGTCCGGTCCATTCATAGCCTCTTGGTAGGTTGATGGTTCATCATCATGATCCATAAGCAACACATTATCTATTTGAGACACGAGAAATCCATATCTCTCAGGCTCAAACCTCGGTCTACCAGATCTACGTAGGACTTGTGTTCCCTGAGCAGGTTCTCTAGCTACAACATCTTGTAGTCCTGTCTCAGAATCCAATTCCGTTTCATTCACTACATGTGTTTCTTGAACTTCTTCAAGCTCTACCTTCTCAGTCTTTCTTGATAAGAACTCTTTCTCCAAGAAGACACCAGTCCTTGCGACAAACACTTTGCCCTCAGACGGTAGGTAAAAGTAATGCCCTTTCGTTTCCTTAGGATATCCCACCAGATAACATTTATCCGATTTGGGTTCCAGCTTGTCAGGCATTTGACGTCTCACGTATGCCTCACAGCCCCAAATTTTAATGAACGACATACTAGGACGCTTCCCAGTCCATATCTCATATGGTGTCTTCAGAACCGTTTTAGTTGGAGCGCGATTCAATGTCATTGCAGCAGTCTCGAAAGCAAAACCCCAAAAGGAAACAAGCAAGTCTGCATGACTCATCATCGAACATACCATGTCTAACAGAGTACGATTTCTCCTCTCAGACACACCATTATGTTGTGGTGTTCTAGGTGGAGTGAGCTGTGATACAATACCACACTCTTTCAGATGATCACGGAACTCATGACTCAGGTATTCGCCACCTCGATCAGATCGGAGTGCTTTAACACTTTTACCCAACTGGTTTTCTACTTCATTCTTGAACTCTTTGAACTTTTCAAAGGTCTCGGATTTGCACTTCATAAGATACACATATCCGTATCTACTGAAATCATCAGTAAATGTAACAAAGTAGAAATACCCTCCTCTAGCCATGGAACTCATGGGTCTGCATACATCACTATGTACAACACCCAAGAGATCCTCAGCCCTCTCAGTATAACCAGTGAAAGGAGCTTTAGTCATCTTGCCTAACAAACAAGATTCGCATCGCTCAAATGATTCATAATCAAATGAGTCCAAAAGTCCATCTCTATGGAGTTTGGATATGCGCTTCTCGTTAATATGGCCCAAACGACAATGCCAGAGATACGTAGGGTTTGAGTCATTTGTTCTTAGTCTTTTATTATTATCTACATTACAGATCAGATGGTCCAAGTTCAAAACATAAAGACCATTAAACAATTGGGCTACAGCATAACAAACATCATTCTTAAATATAGAACAACAATTGTTCTTAATTATAAAAGAAAATCCAATCATGTCCAAACATGAAATAGATATAATGTTTCTAGTTATGACCGGAACGAAATAACAATTATCAAGTTCTATTACAAGCCCACTGGGCAAAGAAAGACGATAAACCCCTACGGCTACAACAGCAACTCTTGCTCCATTGCCGACGCGGAGGTCCACCTCCCCTTTACTCAGCAATCTTCTCCTTCCCAGTTCCTGCACATTTGTACAAATGTGAGAACCAAATCCGGTATCCAATACCCAAGATGAAGGAGCAGAAAGGTTTATCTCTATAACGTAAACATTTGAAGCGGAAGTCATACCTCCCCTCAATTTCTGCAGACCCTCAATGTATGAAGGACAGTTCCTCCTCCAATGACCAGCCTTGCCACAGTGGTGGCATTTCCCTTCCTTCACCGTGCTTTTCTTTTTCATCAGTGCTGAAGACTTGGGCTCAAGATATGACTTAGGTCCCACCTTCGTCTTCTTGGAACCCTTGGCTTTGCCCTTGCCCTTATGCACCATCAGTATGGGGCTGGCATGCTTGGCCTTCTTCATGTTGATTTCGGCAGTTCTCAGCATGCCTAGGAGTTCGGGCAGTGTCTTGTCTATCTCATTCATGTTGTAGTTCAAGACGAACTGCTCATAACTGTCTGGCAATGATTGCAGGATCAGATCCGTGGCCAACTCTTGACCAAGAGGAAAACCCAGCCTTTCAAGGTTCTCGATATACCCAATCATCTTGAGTACGTGAGTCCCTACTGAGTCTCGAACTCCCATCTTGCACTGAAACAACGCTTTCGTGATGTCGAACCTCTCTTGACGAGCCTGCCCTTGAAACATTTTCTTGAGATGCTCGTCAATCTCCTTGCACCCCATGTTCTCATGTTGCTTCTGAAGCTCAGAGTTCATGGTGGCAAGCATAAGGCATCAGACATCCAAAGCATCGTCAGTATACTTCTTATAAGTATCTTTCTCAGCACGGGAAGAGTTCCCGGTCGGCACCTCGGGGGCTTCTTCTTCCAAGACATAGAGCTTTCGCTCCTGCCTGAGAACAATTCTCAGGTTCCTGTACCAATCCATGTAATTTGTCCCACTGAGCTTATCCTTCTCAAGGATGACTCTCAGAGACAACGTGGAGTGTGAAACACTTGCCATGGAATTCTACAAGAATTTATGCAGAATAAAATCAGTACCAAATTTCAAATACAATTTATTTTAATTTGGACTTCAATTAAAATACTCCCACTATTTTATTCGAAATGATAGCCCTCACTAACAATTCAGAGAGTTCATGCGAGCTACTCTCTTAGTGGACAAGATCCGTATTTCACCAACACTATGAGTCCGCTTTGGCGTTCCTCTCACGATGCGGTTATTTAGGTAGGCAACGCTTGCCAATTGCATCCTCATGCAATTCTTGTATGGTTGGTGAATAACTCCTTATTCGCATCCATCATATGGTGCATGCCAACCCTATGCCTCTAGGCACTCAACCTTTGAGGTCACCTAGTTAAGTATGACCCGATGTCGACAGTGGGATATCACAATTATCTGCTCGCACCCTTACCAAGATAGATTAATGCACCTTGCTTTGGCAAGCCCACACTTCATCGATCGAGGCAGGAAGAGTGTCATCCATCGGAAGGCATCCGAACACTTAATATTAGATGAAGGGATTTTTCAATTATAGGTTAACAATTAACCATGATCAACATTTGATCAATATGCACATC
The DNA here is from genome assembly GCA_039583875.1 of Platanthera guangdongensis. Lineage (NCBI taxonomy): Eukaryota > Viridiplantae > Streptophyta > Magnoliopsida > Asparagales > Orchidaceae > Platanthera > Platanthera guangdongensis. The sequence continues at coordinate 173,965,425 of CM077158.1, read as the reverse complement.
CAAAGAAAAACAAAATTCTTCTAAAACCACATGCATCCTTTATGTGCACATCCTAACACCATCAACAATTGATAGAAGGAAGGGCTAAATCTGAACATCCGGAAATTTCCAAATCCTCAGATTTACATGCATTGGACAAAGGCAAAGACAACTCAACTTAAAGCAGTAGACAAGCTCATCTCTCTATGTTGGATTCACAATCCAAAACATACTCGAGGGATGGTTACTGCTAAGGAGACAACAATTTCTAACACTTAGAAATTCCCACGCAATTTCAGAAGTTCTTGGAGGGAACCAAGACTAAATCTAGACATTTATAACACTTCTAAATCCCTAGGTTTACACGCACTGGAATAACAAACTTCCAAAACAACGATCATGGCCGGAAACCTGGCTTTGATACCACTGTTGGGTTTCTCTATGAGGATGGCACAACGCTTGTGCACGCAGCGGAAAAATAAACATCAAGAAAAACCCAAAGAGATGTGGATCGGGCTATGAACGTTGAATCAAGAAGTTAGCAAAAACTAGGCAAAAATTACCTCAGTGGCGTTGAGTCACAACTCAACGGAGATGCTCCAAATTTCTTCTTCCTGCTAGCGGTGAGTTCTACGTGGAATAATGTCCACGTTTCTGCAGAAGTCCACACGAGCGGGAGAACTCCAGTCTTTCCGTCACACGGAAGATCGGGATGGAGAAGACCACACCTTTGCTTTCCCACGGACTGCTAGGTCCGCGCCAGGGATTGCAGCACCAGCGACAGTCGCCGGAGAAGAGGTGGTCGACGGAGCGAACACGACGACGGGATCGGGATCAGCGGAGCGAACGAGCGGAACTCTTTCCGTCGCGGGTTTCGATTTGCTACAGGAGAAAATCGCGAGAGAGTGTCCTTTCCCGAAAACCCTAAGTATCCCTTTTATACCAAAGGCATAAAAGACTTAGAAACTCCGCTATCCGCAGACCACCCAAAATTAGGGTTCAGAATCGGCGAGTATCATTCAGTGAGAATCGGCGACAATCGGCGAGAATCACTGATCAGGTTCGGCGAGAATCAGTCGACGAGTATCACCAACGATCGGCGAGAATCATAGTACAATACTCGACGATTCTCGTCGATCGTCGAGCATGACTTGATGATACACGACGAACGCGTCGATCATCGAGCCGCGGTCGACGATACATGTCGAAGTCGTCGATCGTCGAGAATCAACATATTGATTCTCGACGATTCTCGTCGATCGGCGAGAATCAAAGAGATGATTCTCGTCGATCGGCGGGAATCAGAAAGACGATTCTCGACGAATGCTATCGACCCTCGGACGACAATCTAACCAGCCTTCCAAGGCAACATTTGCCCAACCCGATGATCCTTTAAGGCAACACTTTGCCCACAACCCTATTCAGGTCGGTGATTGGTAACCTTTACCAACACAGTCAATCGTCCAACTTCTCCACATCTCTTATGTGCGACCCTGCAGGCTCATATCGCGTTGGCAGTGAGATTACATGTTTGATCACTTCCAGATCATCATGGTGACTCCAACAGCTTGTTGATCAATGCTCGGTTTTGTACATAACAAGTTGTGTTGACAGCCTCTGCCCAGAAGTATTCAGGGAGAGAAGCGTCTTTCAACATTGTCGTGCAGGCTTCAATGAGAGTTCTATTTCTCCTCTCCGCAACTCCATTTTGCTGAGGAGTGCGCGGGGAGGAAAACTCATGAAAGATACCTTATTCTTCACAAATTTCTGTCATAGCACCAGATTCGAATTCTGTTCCATGGTCACTTCTGATTTTGACCACTGGGCAGTTAAATTCGTTCTGAACCTGCTTGACAAAACTAGTGAAGATGTCAAACGTATCTGACTTTCGTTTTAAGAAGAACACCCATGTAAACCGAGAATGATCATCAACTATCACTAGCGTATAGTACTTGCCTCCCAAGCTATGAACTTGCATTGGACCAAACAAGTCCATATGTAGAAGGTAAAGACATCGGGAAGAGTCTTTGTCTGCAATGCTCTTAAAGGTAGCCCGAGTCTGTTTGCCCATCTGGCATGCAGGATAGGGGCTATCTTTGATGCACCTGATAACGGGAGCATCCCTTACTAAGTTTTTAGAAAACAGCATACTAATTGTTTTGAAATTAATATGTGCCAATCTCTTGTGCCATTGTTCACAAAGAGATGCACTGCCTGTTGTCACAAGACATACAGGGGTAGATGAATCTAAACTGAGAAAATCTAAGCAGAAGATATTTCTGCTCCTAATGCCTGATAATACCGTCTCAGATGAGATACGTGAAATTATCAGACATTTATCCTTGCAGAACTTAACGTCATAACCTTTGTCACATAACTGACTTACACTGATCAGGTTATGGTTTAACCCTTCAACATAAGCCACGTCGGTGATAGAGATTATACCGTTGGAAATCATACCATAACCTCTGGTGACTCCTCGATCTGACCCTCCAAAGATGACTTTGGGTCCATTCTCGACTGGAGTGTAATCACGCAGCAGGCTTCTTGTCCCAGTCATATGCCGGGAGCATCCACTGTCCAAATACCGGATCGGCGTTTTGGTGGCCTTTGGACATTCCTGCAAAACAAAATTAATTTCACTTAGGAACCCAATCGAACTTGGGTCCTAGATTCCTGGTTAGCATACTCCCCCTCGGTTGGTTAACCCTACAAGTGGTCGGCCTCGCATTGCAAACATAGGGAGTCTCGTGATACCTTGGATTAAACCAATAATCCACGGCAAAGTGACCGACTTTGCCACAGCACCAACAGTCAAATCTGTTGTACCTCTTCCTAGGCTCCTACCTTACCCTGGGAACGGTGGGTTCAGCCGGGGCTTTGGATCTGGAGGTGGGGGCCTCACAGTGATTGCAGTCACAAGACTTCTTCACCTGCTGTATAACAGGCTTGGCTTTTGGTGACTGCTTTCCATTATGCCCGCTAGAGAATTGACCATAATTTCCCATGTGGATTTCCTCATAAGGTGCCTTGAAGGCACTCTCACCGAAGTTCCGGGGAAAGGTCCAACCGTCATATCGGCTCTTTGGCTTTGCAACCGAGGGCCTGAAATGATGACCAAATGTTGATTCAAAGTCATGTTGGTTGCAAGGAAAGCCAGGCTTTCTGAACGCAACAGGACTGAGCGGAGCCTTTCCCTTTTCAGCAGCAGAGGCCTTCTTGGCGGCCTTATTCTTCCTCTGGTTCCTATTTCTCCTGGATGAGGAACCAGATACCCCTACATGCCCCAAGCCAGCTCCTTTGGCCTGAGCAGAGAAGGTATCAACTACTGGAAGAACAGGTTTTGGCATAGAGAAGCTCTTGACGATCTTCCTTTCTGCCGCAAGTTGTTCTTCCAACTTGTCGACTTCCTCCTGCTTAAGATCAAGGTGTTTAAGAGACTCTGAGTGCTTTGAAGTCAGGTCAAGGTGCTCCTGTCGGAGATAAATCAAACTAGTGACCTCTTCCCTTAGGGATACACACTCACCCTTAAGGAATTTCACTTCCTTTTTCTCAGCCTTCAATCTCTTTCGGCACTTCTCGAAAGTGTTGAGCAGAAGCTCATACTTCTCGAGGAGCTCCGCTTCATGGGCCGAAGGGCTATCCTCAGGTTCATCATCCTGAGACTCAGGATCAGAGTCGGAGTCGGAGAGAGGGGTGTGAGCTTTTACCTTCCCAGTAAATGGGGGGCATTCTCCTTCTGAGTCAGAGCGACCCACTAGCCCGAAGTAGGCTTCCTCATCATCACTGGAGTCTGAGGAATCAGACTCACTCAGTGTCTTTGGCCTTTTGGCGATGTAGCTCCGCTCTTTCTTCTTATCTCTCGAAGATTTGTGCTCCTCTTCTTTCCCTTTTTCTCTCTTGCCTTGGTAGCAGTCGGCCACGATGTGTCCTGACTTATTGCATCCAAAACAAAAAATGTCAAAGGAGCGATGTTTGTTCGGTTTAGAAGCATACCTGTCAGAAGAATAATTTTTCTTCTGATGCCTGGAGGAGGAGCCGTCTTTCTTTCTTTGATTCCTCATCTTGAGGAACTTCTTGAATTCTCGGGTGATGAGGGAGAAATCCTCCTCCGACAGCACTGAGCTGGAGGAACACGGCTCAGAGTCCTCCTCCTCATCCTTCTTCCTGACACGGTATGAAACCGCACCCTTGCCTTTTCTGGAGTGACTGGCTTTTAGAGCCACAGTCTTTTCTTTAGCTGCAGCCTTCTCTGCTTCTTCTTCTGCTTTCCTGGTGTTCAGCTGAAGCTCATAGGACATCAGCTTCCCAAATAGAATTTGCGGGTCTGTTTCTGCTAGTCTGCCAAACTCTCGGATGGCGCAGATCTTTGTGTCCCATTCCTTAGTAAGGGACCTAAGGAATTTATCATTGAGTTCACCATTAGTGAACACTCTTCCGTATCCTTTGAGGGCGTTGAGAATCTTGAGGAAGTTCTCGTAGGTGACTCCGATCTCTTCCTTAGGCCCTTGTCTGAAGGCCTCATATTTCTGGTTCAGGAGGGATCTCCGATCATCCCTCACTTCATCAGTGCCCTCCATTAGGATGATCAGGCAATGCCAGATCTCCTGTGTTGTCCTGCAGTTGCAGAAGTTCTGCATCATTGAGTCATCAACTGCGCTGATCAGAATGCTCTGCGCCTTCTTGTCAAGTCCCACTAGCACCATCTCGTCCTTGTCCATTTCAGAAAGTGTCTTCGGCACTTTCTTGGTAGGATCAATGGTGGAGGCCTTAGTGGGGACATAAGGTCCCTCCTCCACGATCATGAAGAGTCGAGGATCAACTACTTCCATGTAGAACCTGATCCTTTCCTTCTAGATAGGAAAGTTGAGCCTGGTGCACACTGGGATCTTGCCTGTGAACTTGAGCCCGTCCATAGTGGATGTTTGCCTCCTTCTTGACACTAGCGACAGGATTCAAATCAAGGTGTTAAACTTTTTGATGAGTAACCTCCCTCTGATACCACTTGAAAGTCCACCTAGTGTCAACTATCTTCACCTATGGGGGGGGGGGAATAGGTGACGTGCAGCGTTTTTGCAGAATTTAAGATTGTACCTGCATAATAAAAATAAACAGCACAGCATATAGAATACACAAGCTATTTATAGTGGTTCCCCGATTTGGGTACATCCACTTTCCCCCTTCGACCTATCTCCCACCAAGGGACGACTCGGTCACTTCTCCAACAGGATTGAAATCCAATCCTTGCACTATCGGAAGGAACCCTTCCACACGTAGGAGTCAACACTCCCACAACACGGGTTGCACCCAACCCTTACAACTAGGAACCTACGTTCCTTTATAACAAAAGTAAAACTAGAATGTACAAAAGATACAAACTACGTTTGGAGACAAAGGTGTCCCTCTTTGTTGACGACGTGTTCTTGAAGTCCACAAAGAGTTCACAACCCTAGATCTCTCTTGGAAAGGATCTCCCCGGAACCGGCGGCGGCAAGATGGGCAGCGGCTAGGTTCACGGGATCGGCGGCGACGACGATGTGCGGCTGCTGTACTTGGAGATCCAAACTTCGTAGCGAAGCCAGCTAGGTCTACCAACGGTCACTCTAGGATCAGTCGTCTCGATCGATTCGGACGGGGAAGTTTTTCCCGATCAACAAATCGAGATACAAGGGATCTCTGGATAGACGCGTGAGACTCTAAGCTTGGCTAAGCTTCTGTCGCCGGAAGATCAGGAAGAAATCTCGATCAAGGTCGGCGAACGACTTGCTTGCGCGGCGACGGCGGCGGCGGAGCAGATTCGCGATTTTAGGTCAAGGTCGGCTGCCAGTTTTTCGTCTTTTTCTCTCTGTGTCTGTATACTGTTCAAAATACCCGTATATATACTGTAGACACTTCAATATGACCGTTGTGGGTCCCACACGTAGAAACCCGAAATCCGGTTCAAAATAGTGCCAGCGGCAGAATCCGGTTCAGGACGTTCCAGAAAATCGTCCAAGGCAAAAATCGGCGAGAATCGAAGATGATTCCCGCCGAATATTACTTGACCCTGATCTGCTCAACGATGGGTTCGGCGAGAATCACTAGTGATTCTCGCCGAATCTTACTTGGCACCGCTTTGAGGTAGCCGTATAGAGTCGACGAGAATCACTAATGATTCTCGACGATTCGGCGAGAATCACTAGTGATTCTCGCCGAATCGGCGAGAATCACTTGGTGATTCTCGTCGATTTATACTTAGACGAATTTTCGTCCTTCCACCCAAGAGCTGCTCCTTGACCCATCCTTGCTCCTTGTCTGCTCTTGCCTTAACACAGCCTTGTACTTGAAATTAAGTACACTCCAATAGAGAGAGTACACGTAGGCCAACACACTGATCTGCTCAACGAGGGATTACGTCGTGCAGACCCGTGTATATTGACCTACTGCACCCTGACATTGGCGTGCACTTAGCGTGGAAAAACTGCAAGCACAACTTGAAATATTTTGTCAAAAACATCGCCTATTTACCTTAGCTTGTTCAGGGGCTTCTTCAAATCAGGTACGTTGTGGATACAATACCCAACAATATATCCAATGGACGGGCTACTAACTGAGGCAGTACCAAATGTCTCGGGCTAGTTATACCAAATCCGTACCCAACAAAGTCATCTAGTCGAGTTACATGATCCGGAAAGAGGAGCGGAAAAGTCAGATCTGGAGGAAGATCATAATCATATCGACTACCACATAATGGAGTTATCATCAAAGAAGATTCTTCCGGTTTAATACTACTCAAAACTTCCAAGAATATTCCTCCCTCGCTAGGTAATTCTTCCAACGCACTAGTTTTGTCATCTAACTCAGGATGATCGGGAAACTCCTCAACTAATATGGATGACGGACCCGAGATATGATCGAGGATGAGTCGATTAATCAAAGGGGTGGCACTTCAGAGGAGAGCTCCTCTTCCATGTCACTGGGGTAACCGAATTCCTCAACATCGCTAAGCTCGTCAAAGATGCCAACATTGCCTTCCACGGTCGGCTCAGTCAAAAGCACTGGCTCAGAATCAACAGAAGAGTCAATGACTGGAAAATAACACTCGGGGAAGGACCCTAAATAAACAGAGGTCGAAGGCTGAACTAGGCACTTGATTGTATAGGGATCTAACATGCCCCCAACATCATGGGATATTATCGTGGGATAACCCATACAGCTCGGAACACTCTCACCCCGCGGGCTCATTGAAAGATATGGTACCTAAACACCTAGAGGGGGGGGGGTGAATAGGTGACCTAACCTTTTTCCTTTTGTTTGGCAGCACAACAGTTTTTCACAGATTATTACAGTTAACAGCAATTACAGAAATCACACAGAAAAGCCACAACACAGCACAGCACAGCAGACACACTAATTTTATAGTGGTTCCCCAATCTTTGGGTACATCCACTTTCCCCCTTCGCCTATCTAGCAGTGTACTAGATTCGGCCAAACTTCTCCACTAACTCAGAACCAAACTAGGTTCCTACCTCAGGCCCAAAGCCTTACACTCAGCCAAAAGGCCTACACTCAGCCACCCAGGCCTACACTCAGCCAATTAAAGGCCTACACTCAGAGTTCTTCAACTCCTACACTCAGGCACCAAGCCCTACCCTCAGCCTTTATAAAATAGGCTTACAATCACTCAGATCCAATGGATCTTACAAGTTTAAAATAGAAATTACAAATGCTAACTCTACAACTCAGAAAGGATGAGAGGAGTTGAGAGTTTCTTGAAGAGTTCTTGGAAGAACTCAGCTTGATCCAAACTGACTTAGCTTTCTTCAAAGCTTCTTGAGTAGAACTGAATTAGTCTGAATCTTCTGCAGTTGATCCTTGATCTCTGCTTCTTGAAATCCAGATGACTCTGAATTGTTCTTCTCAGCCTTAGTTCCAAAGACTGAATCCTTGGTTGGAGCTCTCTCTCTCCAACTACTTAGATCTGCAGTTGGACTGCCTGATCTTCTTGTGTTGATCCTCTATGTATCACTTCTTGATTTAATCTGATCAACCCCTTCAGTTATTCTCACAACATGTAATGATAATGAACAACCTTCTATATCTTCTTCTGTAAACTATGGGTGCCTATTTATAGGCTTCCTTCATGGTAACCGGCTGATCCGGTTTATAACAGACTTTTGACTTCTCTGACAGTTGCTGTAGACCGGCTGGATTGGCAGCTGTCATGTCAACCAGTACTTCTTGAAATTCTCTAACTGTCAGTTAGTGTCGAGACTTTCTGTTCTTAAGTGTCGACACTTATAGACCAAGTGTCGACACATGTTGTGTAAGTGTCGACACAAGTCTACAAGGTGTCGACACAATTCCTTGTATGTCTCGACACAGTTTCTTCTGCATGTGTCGACACTGAAATTGAGTGTCGACACAAGTACTTGTACTTCATCCTTTAACTGTATTCTTCTAAGTGTCGACACATCTCCTTTGTGTCGACACATCTTCATGTGTTGAAACTGTCAAGTGTCGACACTGATTCTTGGTGTCGACACAAGTCTTCATTCTTGATTCTTCAGCTGAGTGTCGACACATTCCCTTAGTGTCGACACTTATACTTAGAATATTTTACAACTTTTCTGTTCTTTGCTAAGTGTCGACACAGCTCCTTGTGTCGACACTTTCTTCAAGTGTAGAGTCTTCAACTAAGTGTCGACACATTGTGCTGAGTGTCGACACTTTCTTCAAGTGTTGACTCTTCTGATTGTGTGTCGACACATTGTGCTGAGTGTCGACACATTCTTCAAATACTGAGTCTTTAGCTAAGTGTCGACACATTGTGTTGAGTGTCGACACTTACTTCCAGTGCTGAGTCTTCTGCATAGTGTCGACACACTGTGTTGAGTGTCGACACTTGTACTTAGAATCTGTAGACTTTTGCTGAGTGTCGACACTCACTTCAAGTGTCGACACTTTCTGGATGTAGACACAGCTCTTCTGGGTGTCGACACTTCTGCTAAGTGTCGACACAGCTTTTCTGCATTCTTCTACACTGAGTGTCGACACAGCTCCAAGTGTCGACACTTTCTGACTGGTGTCGACTCTTCTTCCCAGGTGTCGACACAATGACTCCAAGTGTCGACACTGCATGTCTGGGTGTCGACACAAGCTTTCTCAAGTGTCGACACTTTGCCTCTGGGTGTCGACACATGGACTTAGAAATTTTCAGCTTCAGTCCAGTGTATACCTAACCTGCACAAGTAACTCAAACAAACATCAAATACATTCTGATGTATATCATTGAGTTAGGTGAGGCTTCTTCAAATCAGGTACATTTGACCAATGTACCCAACAATCTCCCCCTATTTGGAGAAGTCATAACCCTTAGTCAATGATATACACCACTCATAATTAAAATTACAAAATGATGTAAAACATATAAATGACAACAGGGTAAACTTGAACATGTAATAAAGCACACATGTATACTTATTAAACATTGCAGAACAATTAAGAAACACACATATTTCAGAACATTCATACTATATTTAATATACTGTTCCAATAATGTTCCTTATACATTTTCAATGAAGTATTACAATGTTTTTCACTTAACAGATTACAACAAGCATCAAGTTAATTCCTAATCTAGTGCTGATCAGGTTCTTTAATAACAATGCCTTTTCCAGCTTTAACTTGAGCTTTCACAGCAGCAGCAGCAGCAGGCTCAGCTTCAGCAGTCTTCTTCCCTTTAGATCTTTCTTCTTCTGTTCTTCAGCCTTGATCTTTTGCCTTTCAAAATAATGATAAGGCTTAGGAAAGTACTTGCTAGGCTCCACAGCTGTGGAGGTAGCTTTCCTAACTTAGCCTTCCTTCTATGTTGGACAATGGCTTCTTGCCTACTCTCATGCTTTCTCCATTCAGCCTCTGAGAACCACTTGTTCCTCTCATGGGCATTGTCCTTGGCTGCTTTCCAGGCTGTAGAATTATGTTCCTAGAAGTAGGGCTCCATTGTTCAAAATCTGGCTTTTGCTCAGCAATTTCCCTAAACTTCTTCTTTGACAGCCTAGTTTCTTCTTCCTTGTCCAAAGCCTCTTGCATTGCAGCTGTGATAGGTTGAACAACCTTTTCCAGAATAACATTGGCTTGCCAGCAGTGGACTATACATAGTGCTTATATCTGCATGAATCATTTCAAAGTCTGGAGGTGGATAGATTACATCAGCCACTGCTTGTTGCTCACCTCCAAGATATGTTCCTTGAATACCAGATTCAGCCACTTCATTGTCATCACACAGGGGAGGATATCCAAGTGTAGCCCTTATAGAATTTGAAATCCATTTTGCATGCTCAGAACTGGCCTTGACTAACACTCTCTCCCCCTTTATGACTTCTTGAGCCATATGATCTCTTACATCATCTTTCTGAAATCTGATTTGGCTATCCAAATATCTTATGCCCTCTTTAAAGAAAGGTCTAAGCTTTGTAAGCTGTTCTGATATGACCTTCTGGGAATCTTGTATGGCATTCTTTACAGCAGCAATCTCTGCTTGAAATAACTTATCAAAATCAGCTTTGGCAGCAGCAGAGGAAGTTGAAGGTTCATCTGACTTATTCTTGATTTCAGTGACTATTGCATTGTGAGATGCAGTCAAGTTATCATTCATCCTCAACTGATTCTCCAGCACATAGCCTTGTTTGACTGCTATATCATCCACTTTCTCTTTAATAGTTTCTTGATGTTTAGCCAGATATACCACAGCATGAGCACCCTTTGTAAAACAATCAGTCATCTCCTTTTTATTAAGGTTCATTTCAAACCTTATGGACTTGATTTCCTGGCCCAGATCAGATTGTAGAGCTTTGTGTCCTTCATCAACATAATGTTTCTAAGGCCTTTCTTTGTTCATCCATCTTGATTTGCAAGGCAAGCAATAGAGCACTGTAATCAGTGGATGGAGCTTGTTGAACTAAGGAATGTTGAGCAACTGTTTGTAGAGCCTTCTTATAGCTCTGGCTCCTTCTCTTAAATACAAAGAACTTCTTTTTCTGAGCTTGCTCAGCTTCATCATCTTCAGATTCAGATGTACTTGCTATATCCACCCTATCCTTAGGGCTGGATGGTTTTTCAGTATGCACATCTTGTGCCTTCTCAGTATCTAGCCTTATAGGCTCTTCTTGAATATCCAAAGTCTCCCCCTCAGCAACAGCATCCTTCACTGCATCAGCAGCATTCTTTTCCATATCAAAATCTTCTTGATCTAAGTTCAAAAGAGATCTTCCATTGTATATTCTGCTGGAGACTGTGCAGGAGATGTACTTGGTTCTTCAACCACTGTATCAGGTATCACAACAGATGTGTCTGGAAGAACAACATCTGGTTCTTGGTTTGCTGGCTGATTTGGCTGATGGACATCAGACAATTCAGAATCTATTACAGAAAAATCTAAGTATTAAGGTCAGTAAGTACCTCTTGAATGAGGAGGGTGGCTTGTTCACTCTCCAGTGTAGATGGTTGTGCTACACCTGGAAGCTCCCCCTGGATGTCAGCTGCCTCCTGAGGAGCAGGTGTCTTCTCTGCAGCCACATCTACTGGACTTTCAGGAGTGAAGACCACATGTTCTTCACTGCCTGAGCTGCTTGAGGACTCTTGAGGCACAGCAGCTGTCTTCCTCTTCTTCCTGGGAGGAGAGTCTCTCTTAGAAGCTTGTTTCTCAGGGGTGGCCAAGTCCTTTGACACCAGCACCCTTTCCCATCTTGAGAATATCCTGGAGTCCATTCTCCTCATATGATTAATCTTTGTTCCTGCAGCAGAGCTCATTACCTCTGGAATTGATCCAGCCAGGTAGAGACTTATTATCCTGCCCAGATTGGGCTTCTTCAGGCTTTCTTTTACTTTCTCATAAACCACCATTGACCAATCTGTCTTCAGAGTGAAGATGATTCTGGTCATGATTTCAAACATGGAGGCAGACACCCTGTCATGCCCTCCTGGTTTGCTCAGGATTACCTTGCCCACTACTTCAGACAAGAACTTGCCTTGATTGTTCATCCCCTTCCTGTTGAAGACTGATCCCACCTTCATCTTTGGATCCAGCCACACCAAGTAAGAGCTTCCCTGGTCTTAGAAGCAGTTACCTCCTCTTCTTCTTGAATCTTAGGTAGCTGAAGTACCTTTCTTAAAGACTTGGGGGATAGTTTGACTTTGGTGCCATGCACCCTGGACTTAATCCTGAAGCCTGAGTCATCTATGGACGCGCCAGAAAGGAATTCAATGACTTCCTTCTTCCAGATTTTCGTTGGTTCTGAAACCAAGAACTCCAATCCTGAATTGGCAATTAGGGTTATCACTGATTTGAATTCCTGATCGCTGTCGTCGAATGCGCCTCGCACGAGCTCATAGCCCTCGTTGACGTTCTCTTCCAGCTTGGGAGCCATTAGGGTTTGAAGATTTAGTCTTGAGATGAGAGAAATGTCGACACAAGAGTTTAGGTCTCGAAACTTTGAAAGCGTGTCGACAATCACAAACAGAACCCTATTTATACCTTTCTTGTTTGAAGACGAACAGGCGGGATGAATTTCTAATGATGTGTCGACACTGTCAATAAGTGTCGACACTGACTTATAATGTCTCGACACTCATGTGTCGACACAAATTTAGTCAACAGATTTTATGTGTCGACACTTGGTTAAGTGTCGACACCACTATACTCGACATGTGTCGAGACTTTACTTAGAAAAATTCTGAGTAAAACTTAAGTGTCGACACTTTATTGGATGTGTCGACACCTACTCGACATGTGTCGACACTAACATTCTGAAGTGTCGACACTAACTTCCTAGATGTGTCGACACCATTTTCCTGAAGTGTCGACACTTACTATTCTGTGTCGACATAGACTTGTCTATGTGTCGACACCTTTTTACTTAGCCAATTTTTGTTCTGTATACTTAGTCTAAGTTTATCATACCTAGTTCAATTTTGAACCTATTAAACTTAGCTTCTTCTAAGGGCTTAGTGAACATATCAGCTATCTGATTATCTGTTTTAACATATTCAAGTGCAATATCATTTCTTTCTACATGCTCCCTAAGAAAGTGATATTTATCTCAATATGTTTAGTTCTACTATGTGATACAGGATTATTAGCTATGGAAATAGCACTAGTAGAATCACAATAAAGTGGAGTTCTACTTACCTGACATCCATAGTCTTCTAGCTGATGTTGAATCCACAGAAGTTGAGCACAGCAACTTCCTGCAGCTACATATTCTGACTCAGCTGTGGAGATGGCCACACTGGTTTGCTTCTTACTACTCCATGAAATGAGTCTTCCACCTAGGAATTGACAGGATCCAGTTGTGCTCTTTCTATCTTCTTTGCATCCTGCAAAGTCTGCATCTGAATAACCTGTTAGATCAAAATCTCCATTCCTAGGGTACCAGAGGCCTAGATAAGGTGTGCCCTTTAGATATCTCAAGATTCTCTTGACTGCAGTCAAGTGAGACTCTTTAGGGCAGGCTTGATACCTGGCACAAACACATGTAGCATACATAATGTCAGGCCTACTTGCAGTCAAGTAAGTAGGGAGCCAACTATCCCTCTATACAAGGTTTCATCCACAGGTTTCCCTGCATCATCCTTGCTTAGAGACATACTTGACCCCATAGGAGTCTTCATGGTACTGGAGGAATCCATACCATATTTCCTTATGAGTTCTAGGGTGAACTTAGACTGACATATGGATAATCCACTTTCAGTCTGTTTAACTTGGAGACCCAAGAAAAACTTCAGCTCTCCCATACTACTCATTTCAAATTGACTCTGCATAAGCTTTGCAAACTTTTTGCAAAGGCTACTTTCAGTAGACCCAAATATAATGTCATCTACATATATTTGGACAAGTATTACTTTGCCTCTAGATTCCCTAAGGAATAGAGTCTTATCTATTTTCCCCCTTGTGAACTTGTTCTCAATGAGGAAACTAGATAGGGTTTCATACCAAGCTCTAGGAGCTTGCTTTAACCCATACAATGCTTTCCTAAGTCTATAGACATAATGTGGAAGAGTAGGATCAACAAAACCTGAAGGCTGCTCCACATATACTTCTTCTTTTAAATTACCATTAAGGAATGCTGACTTCACATCCATTTGGTATACTTTGAATCCTTGGTAGGTTGCATAGGCCAAGAACATCCTGATGGCTTCCAGTCTGGCTACTGGAGCAAAGGTTTGATCAAAATCAATACCTTCTTCTTGCCTATATCCTTTTGCAACCAATCTTGCCTTATTCTTAATGATGACTCCTTGTTCATCTAACTTGTTTCTGTAGATCCACTTTGTTCCTATCACATTGTGATCTTTAGGCTTAGGAACTAAGTCCCAAACCTTGCACCTCTTGAACTGGTTTAGCTCTTCCTGCATAGCTTCAGTCCACTGTGGATCTTGTATTGCTTCTTCAAATTTCTTTGGTTCTATTTGAGACAGAAAACTTGAATATACTGCAGCATTCTGATTTCTGCTCCTTGTCTGAACACCTTGTCTTGGATCTCCAATGATCAGCTCCACTGGATGATCTCTTAGATGCCTGTTGGCTGGAGGCATCCTTACTTCTGGTTGTACTTCTTCAGCATCTTCATCATGCTGAGTTCCTTGTACTTCTTCAGCTCCTGGTACATGTAGTTCTCCCCCTGGACATAAGCCATCTTCTTCTACTTGCTGTCTTGCAGCAGGTACATCTTCCATGGTTAGCTTGTCCATCTTCTTAGAAAGACCTGTGGGGCTGCACACACTACTAGACAACTCATTGTTAATTAGTTGTGTCTCATCAAAAACTACATGCACAGACTCCTCTACAACTTGTGTAGTCAAGTTGTAGACTCTATAAGACTTACTATTACTGCTGTACCCAACAAACACTCCCTCTTGGGATTTGGCAGCAAACTTAGTTAAGTAAGTCTTCCCATTGTTAAGTATGAAGCATTTACAACCAAAAATCCTGAAATAGGATAGATTTGGTTTCCTGCCTTTCACTACTTCATAGGGGTCTTGTTTAACCTTTTAGTGATGGTAGCCCTATTTATCACATGGCATGCAGTGTTTACTGCTTCAGCCCAGAAATATTCTGGCAGTGATGAATCACTTAATAGAGTTCTACCAGCCTCTATCAAGGTTCTATTTTTCCTTTCAGCAATGCCATTTTGCTGAGGTGTTCTAGGTGAAGAGAATTCTTGAAATATCCCATAGTCTTCACATAATTTTGTCATGCTTTCAGATTGAAACTCTGTACCATGGTCACTTCTAATTTTGACCACTGTACAGTTCAATTCATTCTGAATTTGCTTAACAAAACTGTGGAAGACACTAGGTGTTTCAGATTTCTGCTTTAAGAAGAACACCCAGGAAAACCTTGAGTAGTCATCAACAACTACAAAGGTGTAGACCTTCCTACCTAAGCTGTGAACTGGCATTGGACCAAATAGATCCATATGCAAGAGGTATAAACACCTCACAGCATCCTTGTTGTCAATGCTTCTAAAGGTGGATTTAGTCTGCTTGCCCTTTTGACAAGCTGAGCAAATGCCATCTTTGACACACTTAACTTGAGGACCATTCCTCACTAACTCTTTACTAAAGAGTTTGCCAATAGTCTTGTAATTAAGATGAGCAAGCCTCTTGTGCCACTTGACACATTGAGAGACTGTCTCATCAGCTACAAGACAAACTGGAGAACTATTGTTCTCAACCATAATGTCTAAACAATAGACATTTCTCTTCCTATAACCTGTCAAAATGATCTTTTGATCACTTGACCTCTTGATATGACAACCATTTTTAACAAATGAGATGTCATACCCTACATCACTTAATTGACTTATACTAATGAGGTTATGTTTCAAACCTTTAACATAAGCCACTTGAGTAATGGTAACAAGGTTAGAAGAAATGTTACCAAACCCTTTGATGATTCCTTTTTCAGAACCACCAAAGGTCACCTTTGGACCATTTTTGATAGGGATGTAGTCCTTCAGTAGTCCCCTAGTTCCAGTCATGTGTCTGGAACATCCACTATCCAAGTACCATGTAGGGGTATGGCCACTTGGATTCTCCTGCAAAACAAATTAATGAACCTTAGAACCCAAAGTAAACTTGGGTCCTTGGTGATTGTTAGTTTGCAAATTGACATAGCTACCTGCTGTCTTTCCAACAGGTAACTTGCTACTCAACTTGGCACTGGCATTGTGCCAACAATCCAAAGCAAAGTGGCCAACCTTGCCACAGCACCAACATTCAAATTTGTTGTACCTTTGCTTAGGTTCTGACTTAGCTGTCTTAACTACAGCAGTCTTGTTGAATGTTGGGGCTTTGCCCTTGGACTTGGACTGATCCTGAACAGTCCTAGCTGGATAACAAAACCCAGTCCAGTCTTTCCTTTATGATGAACAAAATCATCAATCAAGGGTAGCACTGATTTAGGTTTTGAATACCTAGCTGCTAGCTCTTTCTCCTTCTGAAGATTAATCTCCAGTTTCTTAATTTGATCATTCTTAAATGTAATAGTACCCATCTGAATCACAGTAATGTGTTTCAGCCTGGCCACTTCATTCAGTTTTTGATCATAATTCTTCTCATAATCTATTGCAGCTGCCTTGAGATCAGCAATTTCCTTGGCCAAATTTTTGGCTAGGGTCTTGCTTTTCTTATAGGCTTGCAATAGTACTTGATATTCATCTAGGAGTTGATGAATATCTCCCTCAGACTCAGATATATTCTCATCACTTGATGAAGAATAATCTGACTCTGAACTAGAACTGGAATCAGAACTTTGAGTTAAACCTTGTACCTGACTGGGTCCTGGCTGCTCCAGGTTTTTGGTACTTTCAGTCAAAGCCATCAGTCCTTGGCTTTGACAGTCTTCTTGCTCATAGATAGATTCCATGATCTGCATAAACTCTTCTTCTTCCTCAGCAAATAGCCCAATATAGGCTTCAGCATCTGTCTCAGTGTCTGAAGAAGACATATCTGAAAGAGTCTTCTCATTCTTTGCAACAAAGGACTTCTCCTTCTTTCCTTTGAAGTGAGTTTTCTTTTTGTCACTGGATTCCTTCCTTCTTTCAGGACAGTCTGCAATAACATGGCCCTGTCTATTGCAGCAGTAACAAATTATCTTGGATCCAGTTGCCTTACTAGTCTTGGTCCTTTTCTTGTCCTTCTTTGAAGGCTTCTTTTCCTGATACTGAACCTCTTTCCCTTTGGAAGATGAAGGTCTAGACCTCCACTGTTTCTTCTTAAGGAACTTCTGAAAATGTCTGGTGAATGCAGCAAAGTCTTCATCACTTTCACTGCTTGTAGATTTTGTACTTTCTGACTCTTCAGATTCTGATTCAACTACCTCAGGAGGAGGAGTTGATGACTTGGTCCTGCTCTTTCTGGTACATCTGACTTAAAGGCAACAGTCTTTTCTCTGTATTCAGTCCTTGTTGACTTTTCTTCTTCTTTTCTCACTGACAATTGCATCTCATAAGATAACAACTTGCCAAAAAGTGTGGGAGGAGGAATTTCTCCCAACTTTGCCATTTCTCTGATGGCACAGATCTTGGTGTCCCAGTCTTTGGTGAGGGACCTTAAGAATTTATCATTCAACTCATAGTTTGTGAACTCTCTTCCATATGACATGAGTTCATTTACAATTCTATAAAATTTCTTATAGCATTCAGTGATGCTATCTCCTCTTCCTTGCCTAAAGCTCTCATATTCTTGATTAAGCAAGGACTTCCTATCTTGCCTTACTTCTTCAGAACCTTCCATGTAGACAATGAGGGTATCCCACATTTCTTTTGCAGTTTTACAGTGAATAAGGTTCTGGAAGGTGGCATCATCAATTGCACTAACTATTATGTTCTGTGCCCTTTTGTCCATAGTTGCTAGGACAATCTCATCCTTGGTCATTTCAGAGAAATCCTTTGGAGTCCTCTGATTTGCATCCAATACTGAAATCTTCATGGGCACATATGGCCCTTCTTTGACTGTGATGTATATTCTAGGGTCAGAGGCCTCCATAAAAAGCCTAACCCTCTCTTTCCAGATCCCAAAGATCTCTTTTCTGCATATAGGTAGTTTCATTGAACCCAACTCCTTATGATTCTCTGAAGAACCCATGTTCTTGATTTTCTTGAAACTGTTTCCTGTTTTCTGACTTATACTGAATCTGCCAAACTGGATCTCCTCAGACAGTTAGTCCTGATTTTGAGGAACCTCCCTCTGATACCACTTGAAAGATATGGTACCTAAACACCTAGAGGGGGGGGGGGGTGAATAGGTGACCTAAACCTTTTTAACTTTTGTTTGGCAGCACAACAGTTTTTCACAGATTATTACAGTTAACAGCAATTACAGAAATCACACAGAAAGCCACAACACAGCACAGCACAGCAGACACACTAATTTTATAGTGGTTCCCCAATCTTTGGGTACATCCACTTTCCCCCTTCGCCTATCTAGCAGTGTACTAGATTCGGCCAAACTTCTCCACTAGCTCAGAACCAAACTAGGTTCCTACCTCAGGCCCAAAGCCTTACACTCAGCCAAAAGGCCTACACTCAGCCACCCAGGCCTACACTCAGCCAATTAAAGGCCTACACTCAGAGTTCTTCAACTCCTACACTCAGGCACCAAGCCCTACCCTCAGCCTTTATAAAATAGGCTTACAATCACTCAGATCCAATGGATCTTACAAGTTTAAAATAGAAATTACAAATGCTAACTCTACAACTCAGAAAGGATGAGAGGAGTTGAGAGTTTCTTGAAGAGTTCTTGGAAGAACTCAGCTTGATCCAAACTGACTTAGCTTTCTTCAAAGCTTCTTGAGTAGAACTGAATTAGTCTGAATCTTCTGCAGTTGATCCTTGATCTCTGCTTCTTGAAATCCAGATGACTCTGAATTGTTCTTCTCAGCCTTAGTTCCAAAGACTGAATCCTTGGTTGGAGCTCTCTCTCTCCAACTACTTAGATCTGCAGTTGGACTGCCTGATCTTCTTGTGTTGATCCTCTATGTATCACTTCTTGATTTAATCTGATCAACCACTTCATTATTCTCACACATGTAATGATAATGAACAACCTTCTATATCTTCTTCTGTAAACTATGGGTGCCTATTTATAGGCTTCCTTCATGGTAACCGGCTGATCCGGTTTATAACAGACTTTTGACTTCTCTGACAGTTGCTGTAGACCGGCTGGATTGGCAGCTGTCATGTCAACCAGTCACTTCTTGAAATTCTCTAACTGTCAGTTAGTGTCGAGACTTTCTGTTCTTAAGTGTCGACACTTATAGACCAAGTGTCGACACATGTTGTGTAAGTGTCGACACAAGTCTACAAGGTGTCGACACAATTCCTTGTATGTCTCGACACAGTTTCTTCTGCATGTGTCGACACTGAAATTGAGTGTCGACACAAGTACTTGTACTTCATCTTTAACTGTATTCTTCTAAGTGTCGACACATCTCCTTTGTGTCGACACATCTTCATGTGTTGAAACTGTCAAGTGTCGACACTGATTCTTGGTGTCGACACAAGTCTTCATTCTTGATTCTTCAGCTGAGTGTCGACACATTCCCTTAGTGTCGACACTTATACTTAGAATATTTTACAACTTTTCTGTTCTTTGCTAAGTGTCGACACAGCTCCTTGTGTCGACACTTTCTTCAAGTGTAGAGTCTTCAACTAAGTGTCGACACATTGTGCTGAGTGTCGACACTTTCTTCAAGTGTTGACTCTTCTGATTGTGTGTCGACACATTGTGCTGAGTGTCGACACATTCTACAAATACTGAGTCTTTAGCTAAGTGTCGACACATTGTGTTGAGTGTCGACACTTACTTCCAGTGCTGAGTCTTCTGCATAGTGTCGACACACTGTGTTGAGTGTCGACACTTGTACTTAGATTCTGCAGACTTTTGCTGAGTGTCGACACTCACTTCAAGTGTCGACACTTTCTGGTGTAGACACAGCTCTTCTGGGTGTCGACACTTCTGCTAAGTGTCGACACAGCTTTTCTGCATTCTTCTACACTGAGTGTCGACACAGCTCCAAGTGTCGACACTTTCTGACTGGTGTCGACTCTTCTTCCCAGGTGTCGACACAATGACTCCAAGTGTCGACACTGCATGTCTGGGTGTCGACACAAGCTTTCTCAAGTGTCGACACTTTGCCTCTGGGTGTCGACACATGGACTTAGAAATTTTCAGCTTCAGTCCAGTGTATACCTAACCTGCACAAGTAACTCAAACAAACATCAAATACATTCTGATGTATATCATTGAGTTAGGTGAGGCTTCTTCAAATCAGGTACATTTGACCAATGTACCCAACACTCATGGCACTCCTAGCAGTAACAAGCATGGAATCTCGGCCAATGGATCTAACATGCTCCCTTTTCCTAGTGGTGGATGGAAGTACACATCGTGTAGACATACCAGTCTGGGGAAAGGTTCTAACCTGAGGGCTAAGATCACTCCTATCATCAGATAGGAGTCTAGTGCCCTGGCGTAATGTAGCCACTTCATCGAACATCAACGCGGGAGCGTACTGATCGGTGAGGAGGCTCTTCATGACCGACCAACCTATAGGAGACCCAATACGTCTTTCCTCGTTGAACCAGAAAGTCCGGTCTCGACCCACTAACTGCTTGCTCGCCACTGGGACCTTGTGGAGGTCCCATAGGCCATGACACTCAAAATAACGTTCTATCCCAACAACCCAATTAAGGAAGATCTGAGGACCTCCCAACCCATCGTATGTGGGAGCAACGCTCCTAGACAACCATGATACGTCAACCTCTTGCTCACGGGGACGGTCCTGATGATGGTAGGGTTGCCTAGGGGATAGTAGTGTCGCTTGATTAGCCGATAGTTGCCTAAACAAGTCCGGAATTTCATCCATTATAATTGAATGAACTGGCTTCCTAATATTTGACGTGATTCCAGAAGATTTGAATCGGGAAACGTTAACGTCATGCGCCATTTTAGTGGTTATGGGACAAAAAATTTTCTACTCGAATCTGCTGCACATGCAATGGAATAGTGACTCTAATCCTATAAAATTATAACAGATGGAATTGTTCCCGCTAAACCACTAAAGCAACAAATATATTTTTTTGTATTTTCTTACTGAAAATAAATAGAAGATTATTAAATAATTTTTTTGAATTTATTTGGCAGTAAAATAAAAATTTAAGCCGCTATTGGCAGACCAGAAGAAAGTTTTTTGTAATTGTTTTTGACAAATAAACGTGCAGGGCAAATGCGTGTCGACGTCCTAAGAAAAGGGGAGGGTGCCAATTAGGAAATTGACATGAACCTGGCTCTGATACCAAATTGATGCATGCCACGTCTCCTGACGATCTGCAACGGACAACGACACTTAATCGTTCTCTCACGTTCCAATTCTACGTCGCACAAATCAAATGGTTTAGTTCTTAATTGAGGTCGTTTAATACACGAGATTAATTTAACAAGCGTAATCCTTATTTGTCAAACAATACCACAGCATTCACAACACCTAAAATTATGACTCCTAACCGCTCCAATATTTGTCTTGTATAACGCAACGTCACAACCACAATCCGAGAAGAACTTGACTAAAAAGTACGATCCAAATTAGTCTTGTTCGCTCCCAAAAATCTGAATATAACATTAAGGTTCGTCAATCCTTTAGAGATCTAATAAGGGCTATTCGCCAATATTTGCATCAAGCGAAAAGGATCCACCCGATCCGGATTCGATTAATGAAATTGAAGAACATAAACGATAAAATCAGATTTTTAAAATGACGGATTCAAAAGCCGCGGATAAAAGTCGATGTCTCGCAACCTCCAACTAATTAACAAAGGAATCACACAAGAGTAGATATTTTTGTTACCCAATACCAAAAAATAGACCTTCAAATCTTCCACAAGGATGAGTGGAGGAATCACACGAAGAATGTGGAAAGATCCACTTCCACGAAATTCCACAGAGCCGCACCGGAAGGAGAAGACGCACGCCGCTTTCTTCGGAGTCACCGGAGTTGGAATCCACAAGGAGGCCATCTTATATGTCTTGGCCGAAATTTCACCAAATAAACTAAGGGTGGCCGGGTTGTGAAAGGATGACGGTGGTCGGCCTTCTTGAGAAGGAGGTGGCCGGCTATGAGGGGGAGGAAGTGGTGGTCGGGTTTTCCTTTGGGAATAAGAGGTAAGGACGGAGGAGAAGAGATGGGGGGGGGGGGGGGGCGAATAGAGGGGGAGGAGATAGGGTGGCCGGCGGCCAAAGAGGGGAAGTGAGAGTTGGAGGCTAGGGATTGAAGGGTGCCGAAATTTTGAGAGGGGGAAAGAGGAGGGAAATATCAAGAGGGGAAAATTAGGGTTAAACTCAATTTCATTCTTTTCACCCCTAAAATCCTTCATAATATGGCTATTTATAGCCTACACCACACAATCACCACCATTGAAAATTAAACACCGCATGATGGTTATATGCACACATCATGTTACATGAAATCAAAATACATAAAATAAAATGGCTTAGAAATAAAATTGCTGAAATTAAAATAGATAAAATATTAATTTATAAAATATATAATTATAATTATTTAATTTACAATTATATATTTTATCAAATGGCGGCGGCGGTCGTCGTGCAAAACATGTAGCGGCGATGGCGGCGGGCATCATAGTAGAAATCTCATCCTCGAGCTTGCGGCAACGATCGTCCCAATCCACAAACTCTCTCAGACGGAGATCCATGGTGGCCGCCTCAACAACGTCATCGTGAACAAGTGGCGGGACTTTGCCGCCAACAATCAACCGATCACGAGCATTACGAGCACATGGCCGGACCTCTTCGCCATCACGCCCCGTGCACTCGGGGCACTTTCTCGGTGTACCAGACTTCCTGGATACCACCTCCCATTCAGAAGTCCAAGACTTAACAGTTCATTCTTGAGCATTTCAGTCTTTCTGGCCCCAGGCCTAAGACTCTCATTATGTCATCGATGATAGCCAGTTACTTTATGCAATCTAATCAAGATAGACAAAACGTAGGTACAGTTTAGTCACTTCCCGTTGCTCAGATCGTCATGCCAATTCCGACAGCCAAAGCAATCAAGGATAATTGACAAGATGCGGGTGGACCTCCCTTTTTCCCGTTCGGCTTAACGACCAATAGAGTCGGGCACTACAAGCTCACAGCTTCGTTATAGCTCTCACAGCCATAATAGTTGGCCTCCATGACTAAACACACATGCTAGCCGCACAGTCTTCGCAAGACAAGCTTCACACCAAATTAGGCTGACACACATGGCCACCATAGCTGGGCACTACAGGCTCTTAGCTTTTTATACATGACCCTTAGGTCTCCCTGAGATAGATCTCACAAACATAGCTCTCTAGGAGCTATCACCGGCAATAGTCACTATCGCCCGGCGATATCCAACAGTTTTGTAAATCATGGAATTTCTTGGTTATTTTCTCGAAGACCAGCTCCAGTACTTCATGCTATTCCCATTTCACAGACATAACTCACAGACCCCGTAAACTACTCGTTTATACGTGGAGTATTCTCCGATACGCAAAATAAAATATCATTAATCCAGACTAACCTGTCTGGATGGGCTTCACACAGCATGCCTATTCCGTACTGCAAATTTTCGGATCAATATACAAATGTAATCGGGGATCATAATCATCGACCCACTGGAAACCTCCTTTTCTTCACCATTTGGTGAGGGGTTTCATGCACGTATGCAAATTAAGGACTTGTCCAAGGAGAAAATCGTTACCCTAGAAATCTGTTTCGGAGCCATGAATGAGCTTTTATCCGGATGGAAAGGAGCGCCTCACTTTCCTCTTCACGGATCTTACTTCAGCCCTTGAATCTGACCACAGGATCTCCTTCCCTGAGCTAGCAAAGCTCAGCCTCAGCCTCCTTATTCTCAAGAACATCAAGAACTCAGAGAAAGAATGATGAGTTCAATTATGTTCTCGCCTCCCAAACAATCTAAACCTGGCTCTGATACCACTTTGTAACACCCCCACTCGTCACGTGCCATATAACGGTGGGTCCGGCCGGGGCCCCACGCCATATGTCACAGACAAGCGGCAGAATTACTTGTGGGAATCAAAATCTACTCGCATTCTAACTCAATGCATTCTAACACAGCATTTTAAGTTACCATAAACTCAATTCAAAGAATGTCCACTATGATATAAACTCCACATTTATATCAACACCAGGAATGTATACAACTCACACATACTGGCCTTAAGGCCTTACAGGTTTCTTTTTACACACCTACATTTTCGTACATCGGAGCGCAGGCCGGAGACACATGAAATCCAAACACGCTTCGCACGACCTTCAAGGGCCTTTAGAAGTAGTCCTTCATTTCTGCTCATGTCATTTCAAGCAACAGCACCTGCAAACACATATCCACCCAAGAGCGACAAATAAAGTAACGGTCAGCTTTAGCTGACCACTTATAATGACCCTACCCCTTACCCGGGGCAGTGGTAACCTTCCCTGTATGCATTGCCATATCATAATATTTTTCAATCTAGCAAATCTACCAAACACAATCATATCACAAATGCTGGTATCCACCAAACGCTCCATACACTCAGGGCACCTTCTTGGTGTACCAGATATCCCAGTCGTACACCGCCGATCAGTGGTCCTTCACTTGTTGGTTGGGCAGTTCAATCCTAGTCCACCTGTCCCGCAGGCTGGCGACATCTCGTCCATACCACTCAGAGGTACTACCTCACAACATCCACAAACACAACCAGAGCAGATCGAACCACACCATGTGGTGTGGCAAGCCGGGTTTATCAGTGCTCCCCAGGCATTACCACCAATCAACCCCTCACCTATTCCTGATCGACCCACCCTTGTGGTGTAGCAAGCCGGGTTTAACTCGGCTCCCCAGGCATTGCCACCAATCGATCCCTCATCTATCCAGATCAACCCACCCTAGTGGTGTAACAGGCCGGGTTTATCTCGCGCTCCCCAGGCGTGCTACCAAATGATATCTCATCATAACCAGGAGGTTACTCAAAGCCTCCATACATCCATAAGCAACATTCATTCATCCATACAACCATTCAATCAAAGCATAAACCTTTCATAGCATCAAATCCACAGTGTCTTCTCTGGTTTACCCATGATCATCACCAATCCAGACTACCCATCCAGATGGGCTTCACATATCATGCCTATGCCGTACTCTACACTTCCGACTCTAGATGCAAACTCAACCACGGAATCACTTACGAAATCCACCTCTTAGTGGAGGATCCCACACACATGCAAAAAGAAAGGACTTCGATGTACAAGAAGGAGATCGTTACCCTTGAAGATAGCTTCGGCGCCATGAATCAGTCGGATGGAAATCACCGCCTCGGCTTTGCCTTCACAAATCCGAACTCATATTTAAATTCCGCACTCTGTAGCTCCTCCAGCAACTAGCTTTCCCTTCACTTCCCTCCTTCCCTTGACCTCTCTTCTCTCGTTCTTTGAGAAGAAGAATGTACATGAGGGAAGAAACCTCATTCTCGCCCTTTTTATCCACAGTGAAGAAGCCTGGACCATTAGATCCAGAACAGAGAAATGAATAGCCAGAAAACTCTGACAAAATCACTTTTCGGGCCTGACACGCCCTGTGACAAGCCCGTGTCACAGGGCGTGTACCTTAAGCGGCACACAAACCGACTCATTCTGACATATCCAAAATAGATCAGGACTACGGTACACGCGCGTGTCGGCCCAGTCACGCCCGTGACACAGGGCGTGTAACCAACTCGACACCTACTCGAGAGAAAATCGTCGACGTCTCGACATAGCAGGACATGCCCTGTGACATGCCCGTGTCACAGGCCGTGTACCCCTTGCTTTCCACTCGACGATCGTCGAGCGCAGTTCGTCAACCAGAGGGGACACGCCCTAGGTCACACCCCCTGTCACGCCCGTGTCATAGGGCGTGACCTCCCAAAAACTTCGTCGACCGAATTTCGTCGACCACGCGCCCAACTTCTCAACCTGAGCGGGACACGCCCGTGTCCCAGGCCGTGTCACCCAATTTTTGCCAATTCTATAATTTGGGATGTTACACCACCGCCGCACGGTATCTACTACCGCCGTGCTGTATCAAAGGAGGTTGCCACTTGGGCCAATCTACATCGCGCTGTGTCTCCAAAACAGCCTCCACCTTACTATCATGTGGCAGCTACTACCGCGCGTCAGTTACTACCGCCAAGCGGTACTTAAGCTCGAGTTATTTCCGCGCATTACTCCTACCGCCGCGCGGTAGTCACTCAATGCCTCATTGAAAGCATTGAGTGATAGCGCCACACGGTAGCCCACTAATGCCTCGCAGTAGTCCTCTCAATGATTCAAAGCGTTGAGTGGTACCACCATATGTTAGCCCACTAACGCCCCGCGGTAGTCCTCTCAACGCTCCGTCGAAAGTGTTGATTGGTATCGCCAAACTTTACTATCACCACGCGGTCGATTCCTGAGAGGTCCGTCGATTTAATTCACAGGCTAACACCAATGATAACACTATCGCCGAGCTTTAACTTCCAATTTGTCCTTTGGACTTTTGGGTATTACAAACCTCCCCTCTTTTCAGAAATTTCATCTCAAAATTTGATATATCTGTACAAGAAAATAGCACACATGTTTATAACTTGATTTTACAAAATCAACTCGGGAAATTCCTCTCACATGGTTTGCTCACGCTCCCATGTCAATTCTTCACGGTCACAATTGTCCCAACGGACTTTGACCATCCCGATTGTCTTGTTCCGTAGCTGATTGACCTCCGTATCCTCGATCCGAATGGGCTTGACCTTCATCATTAGCTCACTATTGACTGGTACTTGATCATCAGCCACTAATTGCATCGGCTCTTTCACAGATTTTCGCAGTACTAATATGTGAAACACATCGTGCAAACCACTTAGTTCCGTTGAAAGAGCTAATCGATAGGCAGCTTCTCTAACTCATTTAACCACTTCAAATGGACCATGATACCTCAGACTCAACTTTTTCAAGCGCCGAATCCTAGACATGTCTTTGAATGGCTTGATCTTTAAGTACACCCACTCGCTAACCGTAAACTCCATGTTTTGGTGTTTGGCATTGTAGTACTTTGCTTGCCTATCTTGGGCTACCAAAAACCTCTCTCGTATAGTACGTATGCTCTAATTTGCATCTTCAAACTCCTTAAACTTATATAGCTTTGACTCTCCTATTTCCGCCCATGTTAACGGTGTACAACACTTCCTACCGTATAAAGCTTCAAAGGGCGCCATCTGTATGCTAGCTTGATAGCTATTATTATAGGCGAACCCAATAATATAGAGATGGTCTTCCCACCTCTTCCTGAAATCCAAGGCGCACATACGGAACATATCCTCCATTGTTCTATTGGTCTTTTTGGTCTGACCATCCGTTTGAGGATGAAAGGCTGTGATAAATGTTTACTTTTTACCCAACCGTTGGTGGATTAGCCTCCAATCAATCGAAGTAAAGTGCCCATCTCGATCACTGACGATGCTACGGGGCACACCGTGCAATCGTACTACATTGTTGACGTATAACTTAGCCGACTTTTCTACTGAATTGTCCTTCCTGTTAGGTATGAAGTGCGACACTTTTGATAACCGGTCAACGATCACCCACACAACATCATTTCCGCTCTGAGATCTGGGCAGTGCATGCACAAAATCCATAAAAATGTCATCAAACTTTCATACCGGGATTCGTAACGACTTCAGGACATCTCCAGGATTCTAACATTCCCGCTTTTACCAAGGAGCAAGTCTAACATTTTGCCACATAACGAGCTATGTTTTTCTTCAGACACGGCCACCAGAACATCTTCTTCGTGTCCTTGTACATTTTAGTGCTCCATAGGTGAATTGAGTACTTTGTAAAGTGTTTCTCATACATCAATTCTTCACGTAGTTTACCCACATCCAGGATGCACAAATAACCATTTTTCCACAAAAGGCCATCATCCAAGCAGTATTGGACATTTGACCCATTCGTTGCATAACATTGTAGACTCTCATCGAGTTCCATTGCTCGCCGAACCCTATCTGCAAGGTCATACTGTACCTCCGTCCAATTCAGGCACGCATTTGTAGTGGCATTCTTGTCAACATAAGAAATGTCTAAGTTCTCCAATTCCTATATCAGACGCTCATTATGCATCTGCAACCAATTTGCCGTTACCAGAGTCACCGACTCAAGGCATCTGCGACCATATTCACTTTCCCGGTTTTATAGTGTATCTGGAAGGTAAGTCCCCGAGGAAATCCATCCACCTCCGTTGTCGTATGTTTAGATCTTTCTGATCCTAGAGATACTTAAGGCTCTTATGGTCCATAAAGATGTCAACTTTCACGCCATATAAGTAATGACACCACAGTTTAAGTGCAAAATCACCGCTGCCAACTCCAAGTCATGGACGGGATAGTTTCGCTCATGCACTTTCAATTGGCGACAGCCATATGCTATCACTTTTCCGAATTGAAGAAGAATGCAGTCTAAGCCGCTCCCTGACACATCACAATAAATTTCATAGCCTTCTGTACCACATGGCGACGTCAAAATAGGCGTCGTGGTCAAACGACTCTTTAATTCCTCAAAAGCACGCCAGCACTCAGGCATCCAAATAAACTTCTGATCTTTTCTCGTCAGTATGGTGAGAGGTAAGGATATCCGTGAAAAGTTCTCCACGAAGCACCTATAGTAGCCCGTAAGTCCAAGGAAACTCTGGACTTCAGCTACAGTAGACAGAACATGCCACCCTTGTATCGCAAGTATCTTCACCGAATCCACCTCTATACCTTCTCCACTAACCACATGGCTAAGAAAAGCCACTGACGATAGCCAAAACTCATACTTTGAGAACTTGACATAGAGCTTGTTTCTTCTCAGGTGTGCAACACTATCCATAAATGATTCGCATGATCTTCTTTAGACTGAGAGTACATTAAAATGTCGTCAATAAAGACGATTACAAATAGTGCAAGTACTCTCGAAAAGTTTGGTGCATTAGGTCCATGAACACCGATGGCGTATTTATTAGCCCAAATAGCATTATAGTGCACTCATAATGACCGTAGCGTGTTCCAAACGCTGTCTTGGGATTGTCACATTCCCGAATCCTCAACTGGTAATAGCCAGACTTTAAATCCATCTTCGAGTAGACAGTTGATCCCACTAGCTGATCAAACAAGTCATCAATCTGTGAAATCAGATACTTATTCTTCTTCATCAGCTTATTCAGTTCTCGATAGTCAATGCATAGACGCAAGCTTCAGTCCTTTTTCATAAAGAGGACTAGTGCGCTCCAAGGTGACATACTTGGGCATATATAGCCTTGCTCCAACAACTCTTGTAATTGAACATTTAATTCCGTCATCTCCTTTGGCGCAACACGATACAACGAGCGGGCCACAGGTTTCGCACTTGACACCAACTTTATAGCGAAGTCAATCTCTCGCTGGGGTGGAAGCCCATGGAGATCCTTAGGAAACACATCAGCGTATTCTAATAAAATAAGAACGTCACTTACACCGAGCTTCAGCTCAACATCCCCCAATTGCATGAAGAATTATTCCGCGCCCTTCCGAACTTCCTTAACTACCTGGAGAACAGACATTAATATCTTGCTTGATCCTTGCATACCAACAACCTTAGTCTCTCGTTTGTTGTTCTATCCCAGTGTGACTTCCTTATAGTTGCAATTTATATAGGCACACTGCTCCGACAGCCAGTACATACCAAATATTACATCAAACTCCGATATTAATATCATAGATGCTTCCAAACCAAAGTCATGAATTCCTATCCGTACCTCAACACAGTTGGCTCGATCCGCTTGCATCAAGCACCCGTTAGGTAACAACACATTCACTCAATTTGTCGGCTAAACGAAGGCACTCTGATACGCTCCATGAAGACCTCAGATAAAAAGGAATGAGAAGTTCCTGCATCGAATAGTGCTCTCGGCTGATATTCTGATATCAGGATAAAGCCTGATTCAAACCAATCATACACAAGCAACACACAAGGTGCTAAGTATGGAAAGCAGTAAAAAATGTATCTTAACTCATACCTATTACGACATCACTTTTTTATGGCCTATTGTTGGCCAAGATTATAGACTCGTGGTTGCGCTTGAGATGTAGTTGACTCCACCACTGCCTTTCCCTTTTCGGCATAAGTTGCACCTGTCTTTTTCTCCCCTTTTGGAAGGCAACTCCAACAATATCGAGCCATATGTCCCACCTTACCATATATATAACATGTGAGAGGACGTTTTCCTGTCGTCACTTCCGGCTTGCTCGAAGAAGAAGCAGGTCCTGAAGACCTAGCCTTTGACTTCCACCACTTTCGGTGCTCAAACTTTGAGGAATGCGTCACTTTGAAATCTGACTTCTTCACTGCCAGATCATTCTTACGCTGCACGCACTTCATATCCAGTTCGAGAGAGCGGGCCATATTGACCAAGGTAAGAAAACCCTGCATCATCGGTCCTAAGAAAAGCAACCGCAGGTCATCCCTCAGCCCTTCAAAGAACCAATTTGTTTTCCATTCCTCATCTACAAAGGTAAAGCCTACATACATTACCAATATCGTAAACTCGTGAAAGTAGTCATCCACAGACCTCTCGCCCTGAGTTAGACATTTAATTTGATTCTCCATCGTAATCTGCTATGCCGATGGAATGTATCACGCTAGAAAACACCTTGAGAACTCTCCATTGAGATCTCGATCAACAACCGACCAGCAAACTGGTGCAGCTCCAGCTCATCCCACCATAGCCTTGCCTTACCATATAACAAGAAGGTAGCCACAGTGACTTTTTGTAACGTCCCGATTCGCACTAGGCCCCTCGTGCACGTTTTTGAGTCAGGATAGCTGACTTGGGCTCAGGGAAGTGCTGGTAGCTAGGCTTACACTAGTGTAGGGGAGGTGAAGTCAGCCTAGAGAAGGACACGAGTAGAGACACGAGCATCTCCCTACCTGTGTGTGTCTACCCAGTACTCGAGTCGACAACTCGAGTTATTCCCAAGAAGGACACGGGTAGTGACACAACCATGTCACTACCCGTGTGTATGAGGACACGGTAGGGACACATCGTGTCCCTACCCGTGTGCGTCGAGTAGAGGTCGACGAAGTGTGTCTTGAGAAGGACACGGGTAGAGACACGGGTGTGTCCCTACCCATGTGCCTCCAGCCAGCACTCGAGTCGATTACTCGAGTAGTTCCAGAGAAGGACACATATATGGATATGGGCGTGTCCCTATCCGTGTGTGTGAGGACATGGGTAGAGACACGGGCGTGTCCCTACCCATGTGCTCTAAGAGGAACTCGATGAAGTAAGACCCGAGCAGGACATGGCTAGGCACATGGCCGTATCACTTGGAGATGGGTAGAGACACGGGCATGTCCCTACCCATGTTTGTGTATCGAAACGGCCGTCAAACCGTCGACGACACTTCGCCCGAGCAGGACACGGGTAAGGACACGGGCGTGTACCTACCTGTATCATTTTTCACTTACTAGGGAAATGAAAACCCTAGCCATTTTCATTCTCATTTCCAAGGCTTTTTCCTTAATAAACTGCTGGAGAGGAGGAAGAAGGTGCTGGAGCAAGTCCGAGAGCCGAAGTACCGCCGCCACCGAGGAGAAGAAGATGCCATCGAGAAGAGTTACAAGATCCTTGGCCGAAAATGGTGGAAATGCCGGAAACGAGGTGAGCTTCCTCCCCTCTCCTTCGGTGCTAGATCTATAGTTATTTCTTAGGAGAGACATTGACTCAAGAGAGTCTTGATGGAGAGAAAAGCTTTCTAGGAATGGCCATGCTAGGACATGTGTCCTAGGTTTTAGATGTCTTCAACCTCTCCTTTCTTCTATGTGATGATGGAGGATGGTTTTGTGAAGAGAAGTGTCCTTGTGAGGGTGAATAAGGGAGGATGAAATCTGGATGTGATTTTTGGAAATCGGCTTGAGGAGGAAGATGAAGTGATGTCGTTCACTCCGCCTTAAGATGCGTTCAGAAATCTATGTTTTGCATACATCGATCTTCGTGGCTCTTTTCAAGTGTGATACGGCTAGATCTGGGCTTCCGACTAAACACAAAAGTTGTAGCCACTGTAAATACCTTTCCAACGAGGCGTTACACGCCTTCACCGAATTTCTGTAGCCTTGGAAATCTCCGGTCGAAGGTGATGTCCTGATGGTGTTCTATGCTTAAAATTATGGGTTTGGTATAGCATTGGAATTGAATTCGGTAGAGACATTATAATTAATTGACGTAGGGGCCGGAGAATTCTTTATGTTTAAATGTCATAGTTTAACGAGTGATGAAATTGTTTGATGGATCACATGTAAACAAATGGAGAAGTAAATTGCAATTGAACAAATCTATTTGGTAGAAATTAGTGAATGAACGTTTTGACGTGTTGATGTGATTAGAATGATTTCAATATGAGTAATATTGAGGACGTAACAATAATGGTAATATGTCGATTATTGGTAAGATTGACTCGAATTTGTATACCCGATCGGTGGTGATTGTTATGAACAAACGATCGTTGCTATTTAGATCATTGATTCATGTGCACACAAATGATTGAACTTGATTAAAGTATGGTAATTAGTTATGTTAGAGTTATGTGAACATAGGTTGTATAGAGTCTTATAGACCGCATTGATTCGGGTAATGTTGAGATGCAACATAGAGGGAAGGTTGGGTTTGGTCCTCAGTGTTCATTTCCCGGGGCTCCTTCCGTGCCGAGGGGACGGTTGGGCTTGGTCCTCGTGCTTTCTCCGAGGCTCCTTCCATGCCACGGTGATGTGAAATTGCATGCGGTGTGAGTCGACACGCGGTGCCGTAATCCTGGGTTAAGGATAGTGTGGCAGGTCTACGGGCTCGCCAGTCGTCACACCGATGGGAGTTGACAGATAGACTTTGGGCGGTTGGGCTTGGTCCTCGGTGTTCATGTCCCGGGGCTCCTTCCATGCCAAGTGAATGGTTGGGCTTGGTCCTCGTCCTTTTTCCGAGTCTCCTTCCGGGTCACACAAGGCCAGTTCGGGGCTTGGTTCTCGGTGCACATCTACCTGAGACTCCCGCTGGGCCGTTGTACGCATGGGGCTCCGCTGTTGTGTTCTTAGCATTGAGGCGTACGGAGGTCTAAGAAGAGTAGTATGGATACCCGCTCTACTATCACCGCCTGGCCATGGTGGTTGACACCTGAGAGGTTAGCAACCTGCTCGAAAAGTGGGAACTACAAGTCTGTGTCGACATAGCGGTTGCATGTGTGTGATCATGAGTGAGTCATTGCATTGTATACATACCATTACAACACATTGCATAACAAGATCCTCATCGTATAAGTTTGTATGGGCACTCCTATACGATGAGTTACTTTATGTTAAACTGATCCTTAACTTATAAGCTTGTATGAGCTTCCTTATAAGTGAAGTTACTTTCTTGTTGTAGAACTCTATACTAGATGGATTGGTATAACTTGTGTAGAATTTCTAGTGTAGACTGCTATTAATCATGTTTCACATTTCCTCTTTTATTGCTCACGTTATATGTACTTATTCCACCTTCTTGTACCTGCTCATATTACTTATTATATATTGTACCATGATTCCTTTCTCCACCCGGTACCGAGGAGTCGCCGGGGGAGCGGAGGTGAAGCCACTTAGTCTTTTTGACTAACGGTTGCTACGTCTTCCTTTCTAGGAGGAAACACGCAGGTAGAGCAGCCGTAGATTATGCAGCAGGACAGCTAGGCCAGGACGACAGGGCATGAAGGGACGGTACCGTCGCTACCATCAGTCACCGATGTGAGTTTTGAGAGACTTTGGTGTAGCCTTTGGGCATTTATTAGATGTACTCTGATATTTTAGAAGCTTGTAGTAGCTTCTTGACTTGTTGTACTTTTGGACTATTTATGCTTATGTGTGGATTGACTTCTAAATTATATTTTGGTTGGTTTGGCATTTACTGATATTGGTTGTAGCCTGCAGAATAGGCGTCGGTTAGGACTTGTGGTGGGGGACATGGGTTTAGGCTAGGTTTGATCCATGGGGTTAGGGTTTAGTCACATGGGGCCCACAACAGGGCCCAAGGTAGTCTATGTCAAACCAGCCCCAAATTGGGGTCCTAGCCACACATAGATTCCACCACTGCATCGCTAACCCTAACACCAACCTAACGGAACCATAAGCCATATCACAAGGTCACCAATTGACTAGAGTTGACCCAAGTCAACCCTAATTTTAATTTGGTCAAACCTACACCTAAAGGCCTAAATAGTCCAAGTGGGACACCACCATGGCCCAACCCAAGTTGGGTAGTGTCATAGAGTCCATGACCTTCAGGTGGGGTCAGCCCACTCATCAAGTTGACCAAGTCAACCCTAAAAGTCAACAAAGTCAACATGAAGCCTAAAGGAAGAAAGAGTGAACCAAGCCCAATCCCAATGGGCAAAGCCACTAACCATGGCCCATGACCAGCCCAAGTGGTCAAGGATAGCTCCTACCCCTCTGAATTAGGAGAGAGAATGCATGCATGGGAGGTAAAATAGGAATTTTAGGAGACAGAAGGTGGAGAAAAGAAGATGAGGGCCATGTGGTCCTCCTTCCTTCTGTCCAAGGCACCTGGAAAGCTTCCCTAGCTCATTCCAGAGGGAATATGGTGCTGGATGGCCACTTGGCACCATGGGTAAATCTTCCTAAGCTTGGCCGAGCCCCACCTTGAACCTAACTTCCTATACATCCACTCCCAGCTAAAAGCAAGCCCACCATCACCTTAAGTGAGCTCAGGCGAGTGGAAATCAACATTTGGAACAAGGAAATTGCTGGAGAAACCCAGAAATGTGAAGGACTCGCCGGAGCAAGCTCGACCATGGCTCACCGCCGCCAAACCCGCCGCCAAGCCTGAATTCTGGTCTGTTTCGCTTCACCTCTCACCGTACTAGAATCCTTGATCGACTAGGCGAGACATCGGGCTCAATTGAACCCGATACCATGTGAGATGAGAGCAAAAATTCGAGCTTTCTCTTCTTGCTCGGGATCGCCAGAGGTGCCTCCTCCGGAGCCTCACCGCCGGGAAATGCCAGCCACCACCTCGACGAGGTGGTGGTAATAATCGCCGGCGGTGGCGCCGACCCAAGTGGCCGGAAATGCGAAATCAAGGAGATCCAGGCTGGGCTCATCTCAGCCGTTGGCTAGAGGTAGGAGATGAACATATGCCGTCCGTTTCATTTCATATGATTTAGTGAATTTAATTTAATATGAACAGTGCATTGTTTGTCACACTTTTATACAGTTCTTGCATGCTAATAATAGGCCTCTTAAATGCAATTTAAGAACCAGATATCAACATGAAAACTGTAGGCCTAGGTCTTATCTTCATTTTGCCACCCTAAACTTGAGATTTGGAGTCGTAGGGATACCTGTAGGGCCATTCTACCTAGAATGGTCCTAGGCTAGGACAGATTTTCAAATGTGTGCCCAGGCCAAAATATAAGTCCTCATGACCTGAGATTTTTTCCATGAATGAGATTATGACATACTTAGTTACTGACCAAAAATTAGAATTTTTAGAAAAATTATTTCCGATAGTTTTTAGTAAAATTCACTTATTTAAATTAATTGAATATATGGAGAAATACAACTCCATATGACCCCAAATTTTGGTGGCATGGAATTTGGGTCAATATAAACCCATGAAAAAAAATGTCAGCCCCTTTGAGCCTCTGCATGTTGGGTAAACCCACTTGCATGAGTATGATGAATATAGGCTTGGGGTGCCTTTAGAAAAAATCTATATATTGGGGACTTAGCCCATTTGGAACATGAAAAGTCTATGAAATCTTGGTCAGAGGATTATTAGGGTGAAATATACCTTTAACAGAAGTAATGAGATTTTTGGGATCACAAATCCTATTATTTGGAATTTTTGAGTATTAGGCCATTTTAGAATAAAAATTTGAAAATAGGGTTATTTATGAGTTAAAATTCTAAAATTTTGTTAAGAACTCAAGGGAGTCATATTTAACACCTAGAATATTTTATGGGTCTGTTAGATGATTATATTTTGGAATTATGTAGAATTTACAATTTTTCCCCTTTATGGAATTATTTAAAAAATGATGGAAATTACAGTGAAAATATTATGGAAAAATTTCTAGTGATTTAATTATGTGCTTGTGACCTTGTGTAATTTTCGTGATATTTTTGGATGCCTCTATAGGTTTAAAATCAAAATAATGGCGTTTTTGTAATATTTGTCATATGAGTGTTGGTAAACCAAATTACTGTTTAGGACCATGAATTTTTGTATTTGGTATTATTTCAGCAATTTACATCTGCAATAAGTTTTCTAGAAGTTTTAGAAACATATTTAATGTACTTCATTCGTAAAGTGGCCAATTCATGAATTTAACTTAAAATGAAAATTAAATGAAAATATAAATGGGAAAATTACAAATCTTGGAAACCAGTCATAATTAGCCTAGATGATCATCAAAAAAATTTATTAGACTAGGGCGATCATTTGATATAGTACTTCTTGTATAAAGTGACATAGGCCACTTAATTAAAGGATTTAATTTAGGGTCATATGATTTAGAAAAATAGTAAAAACTCCACATAATCAATATCATATATCATACCATCCCATGATAAATGGTTAGGGTCAATTTGGCTAAGAAATTGGAAGTCGTACTTTATGGGTGGTAGTAGGTCATGGGTTACGTCTAGCTCAGCTAATATATATTACTAGGACCGTAGGGGGACAAAAATAAACATTCAGATGAAAATTATTGTGGGAGAATAAACCCTGGTTGGTCTACTATAGGTCATTTCTTTGTTACGAGCGATGGAGCGCAAGTCCTAGGATAATAATTATAATAAAGGCTGGCGGAAGACCGCCGCCCTTCTATTAACATCTTAAGTCACTAGAATCACTCCAGAGTAATAATGAGAGCACCATATGGACAAGGGGTAGGAACTAATAAGAGTAAATATCCTTAAGAAAGTGAGTTTTGGGATTCAGCCAATCGTAGTTCCTAGTGCCCTCGAGAGCCCTTCACCGGGCATGCCCTGGGCAGTCCTGGGATTAACCCTAAACTACTAGGTGTAACTAACACTAGACAAGAGTGGTCTAACAGGTTAAGGCATTGTGGTTCATTCTCACCCGTGATGGGTTTGAGAGATTTGAATAAACGCACAAATGTGCATTATCACCCGTGGAGGGTTGGAGGGATTCAGAGCTAAGACACTGATGTGCAATCTCACCCGTGAGGGGTTGGAGGGTTTCAGGACAGTTTGGTCTTACAAGCTGGAGGCTCGGGTTGGAATATCTTGCATGTGCATAAACTTGTGGCGGGTCATGCGGTACAGGGCCAATCGTCACATTAATGGTAGTACGATGGCTCTGGCGAGGTGTGATGGTTTGAGGGGCCAGTGGGTTATTTTACGCTGCGGTCTGGAGGACGATCCCCGAAAATGCACACTCGACCAAAAAACTGGTGGGTAGCCAGCAAATAGTATGCAGAGACTCTAGAGTGCACCTAGGACGTGTACAAAGGAGTATGGGAGGTCTAGGCCTAGTAGTGTGATACCCGTCTAGGAGTGGAGACGCCCGCCCCACTACTGCCGTAGCCACAACGGTGGTACCAGAGAGTGATGCTTGCTCCAAAAAGTGGGAACTAAAGGTCTGTGATCACAGAGTCATGTGCGTGAGTTGCACTTACATGAACCATAATACGCATGCATATCATACATTCATAAGTACGTCATACGCACCATGGATCCTTATCATATAAATTAGTATGAGCTCTTTTATATAATAAGATACATTTCTGGAAACCTTAACTTATAAGTTTGTATGGGCATTCATATAAGTTAAGGTACTTATGTGATGGTCGTAGTAGCTTATTACATTTGCTGTCTTTACTTAGCTTTCCTACAGTACTTATTTATTTACTGCACTTTACTTGTTTCTGTTCAGCACTTCTTATTCTTCTTGCACTATATATATAGAACTGCTAGAGTAGAAATGTTTGTTATACATGTACTCTTAGTATAACTCCACTGTCACCTGCTTCCCTTTGTTTTACCCCTTGTTGTCATCCGCTTCGTCCTCCCGCCCGGTGCCTTGGAGTTGCGGGGCGAGGTGCGGAGGAAACGACTTAGTCTTTTTGACTAACGGTCGGTGTGACCAGTCATTTTGGGAGCTCGAGGAGATGGAGCACCAGCAAGATGAGATTGCAGGACATGAGGAGCTGATACCACCACCACCTACTACTACTGCAGCCCGACGTCAGGTGGGATGAGTCTTCTGAGGATTGTGTTGCTTCCGCTTGTTGTCATTTATGAGAGAGATATTTGTCATTTATATACTGGGCATAAGTCCCTTTTTCTCTATTTTTATATAACTCATGCTGGACTGATGTACTCTATTTATTATGAGATAGTGTTGTGACTTGTGGACTAGTGGTTGCTTTATACTGCTTTTACTTCTTACTCTCTTTTGACCAAACAGGTTATATGATCGTACTAGCTGGCAGAATCGGCGTGTTGCGGTGTCAACTAACCGTGGGTTAGTGCCACAGTAAGACGACAGTTTTGGGCAAAATACCGGGTTAACTCCTTGGTAAGGGGGAGGGGTCTTACAATAAGACCGCCTTCGTGCTGTGTTTTGTGTTCCGTGAGGGGGTCTTACAAATGGTATCAGAGCCAGGTTTCGATCCGAGGACCTGTGGGTTATTGTCCTTGCACTTTTTATAATGGTCCATGCCCATCAACATGGGACCCAGCCAGACCGCTAGCCTACCAGAGTCCAGACCTAGGCCCACGGCTGGTAGTCAGCCTATCACATTCAAGCATGCAGGCCATACACCCCGACCCCTCTCTGCGCCTGTTTATCAGCAGCGGCGGGTTGTTTCCACTGGGGATTGAACCCGGGACCTTGAAAAGAGAGCTTTACGCCACTCCCTCATCACCAACTGAGCTGCAGCTCAGTTGGTGATGAGGGAGTGGCGTAAAGCTCTCTTATCAAGGTCCTGGGTTCGATCCCCAGTTGCAGCAACCTGCCGCTGCTGATAAATATGCGCGGAGAGGGGTTGGGGTGCATGGCCTACAGGCTTGAATATGATAGGCTGACTACCAGCAGTGGGCCGAGTCTGGACTCTAGTAGGCCGGCGGTCTGGCTGGGTCCCATGTTTATGGGCCTGGACCGTTATATTTTTTTTCCACTCCTCCATTTTAGTTGTCGTCAGGAATCTCTTTATCCTTGAGAGCCATTCTTCGGATTTTGTCGGGGTTTCGGTACCCGCAAACACTGGAAGATTGAAACTCATAACATGTTTCAATTGCTTCTTCATCGCTCGCCTTGTGGCCACTAGCTCAATGGCCACTTGTCTCACAACTACATGCTCAACTATGCCAACCGGTTCCTTGACCACCATAGGAGTCGGGGGTTGTCTTTAACCTCCTGGTTGCGCATTGACTAATATGAACAAGGCTTCAACAACCAACCGTATAGTTTCTGTTGAAGGAGGAGGTGTTGGCAACATATTTGGTGCACTACTCTCCACCGAGCGTTGGGGTTCTTGTTACCTCGCACCATTTCTAGTTGACTACAATGTGAAACACACAATTAAGCAACTAAGAATATTGCCAACAACAATTATAGGAATGCAGAAGTCTCTCAAACATGTGTATTTGCATTCCTAGTAGACAGAACATGCCAATCTTGTATCGCAAGTACCTTCACCGGATCCACCGCTATACCTTATCCACTAACCACATGGTTAAGAAAAGCCACTGATGGTAGCCAGAACTCACACTTTGAGAACTTGACATAGAGCTTGTTTCTTCCCAGGGTGTGCAACAACATCCCTAAATGGTTCGCATGATCTTATTTAGACTGAGAGTACATTAAAATTTCGTCAATAAAGATGATTACAAATAAGTGCAAGTACTCTAGAAAAGTTTGGTGCATTAGGTCTATGAACACCGATGGCGCATTTGTTAGCCCAAATGGCATTACAGTGCACACATAATGACCGTAGCATATTCCAAACGCTGTCTTGGGAATGTCACATTCCCAAATCCTCAACTGGTAATAGGCAGACTTTAAATCCATCTTCGAGTAGACAGTTGATCCCACTACCTGATCAAACAAGTCATCAATCCGTGGAATCAGATACTTGCCCTTCTCCGTCAGCTTATTCAGTTCTCGATAGTCAATGCATAGCCGTAAGCTTCTGTCCTTCTTTTTCATAAAGAGGACTAGTGCGCTTAATGGTGACATACTTGGGTGTATATAGCCTTGCTATAGTAACTCTTGTAATTGAACATTTAGTTCCACCATCTCCTTTGGCGCAACACGATACAGCGAGCGGGCCACAGGTTTCGTACCTGGCACCAACTCTATAGTGAAGTCAATATCTCACTGGGGTAGAAGCCCAACGAGATCCTTAGGGAACACATCAGCATATTCTGATACAATAAGAAAGTCACTTACACCGAGCTTCGTCTCAACAGCCCCCAATAGCGTGAAGAACAACTCCGCGCCCTTCCAAACAGCCTTGACTACCAGGAGAGCAGGCATTAATATCTTTCTTGATCCTTGCATACCAACAACCTTAGACTCTCGTTCGGTGTTCTATCCTAGTGTGACTACCTTAGAGTTGTAATTTATATAGGCACGCTGCTCCGAGAGCCAGTACATTCCAAATATTACATCAAACTCCGATATTAATAGCACAGATGCTTCCAAACCAAAGTCATGACTTCCTATCCGCACCTCAACACATTAGGCTCGATCCGCATGCATCAAGCACCCGTTAGGTAGCAACACATTCACTCGATTTGTTGGCATAAATGAAGGCACTCTGATACGCTCCATGAAGACCTCAGACAAAATGGAATGAGAAGCTCCTGCATCGAATAGTGCTCTCGTCGGATATTCCAATATTAGGACAAAGCCTGATTCAAACCAATCATACACAAGCAACGCACAAGGTACAAAGTATGGAAAGCAGTAAAAAATGTATCTTAACTCATACCTATTACGATATCACTTTATTTTATGGCCTATTGTTGAACAAGATTATAGACTCGTGGTTGCGTTTGAGATGCAGTTGACTCCACCACTACCTTTCCCTTTTCGGCATAAGTTGCACCCGTCGTTTTCTCCCCTTTTGGAAGGCCACTCCCACAATCTCGAGCCATATGTCCCACCTTACCACATGTATAACAAGTGAGAGGACGTTTTCCTGTCGTCGCTTCCGGCTTGCTCGAAGAAGCAGCAAGTCCTAAAGACCTAGCCTTTGGCTTCCACCTCTTTCGGTGCTCAAACTTTGAAAAATGCGGCACTTTGAAATCTTACTTCTTCACTGCAAGATCATTCTTATGCTACACGCGCTTCATATCCAGTTCGAGGGAGCGGGCCATATTGACCAAGGTAAGAAAACCCTGCATCATCGGTCCTGAGAGAAGCAACCGCATGTCATCTCTCAGCCCTTCAAAGAACTGATTTATTTTTTGTTCCTTGTCTACAAATATAAAGCCTGCATATATTCCCAATCTCGTAAACTTGTACAAGTAGTAATCCACAGACCTCTTGCCTTGAGTTAGCCATTGAAATTGGTTCTCCATCACAATCCACTGTGCGGATGTAATGTATCTCGCCAGAAAACACCTTGAGAACTCCTCCATTGAGATCTCGATCAACAGCGACCAACAAACTAGTGCGGCTCCAGCTCATCCCACCATAACCTCGCCTCTCCATCTAATAATAAGGTAACCACCGTGAGTTTTTGCCACTCCTCCATTTCAGTTGTCGTCAGTACTCTCTTTATCCTTGAGAGCCAATCTTCGGCTTGTGTAGGGGTTTCAATACCCGTAAACACAGGAGGATTGAAACTCATAATGTGTTTCAATTGCTTCTTCTTCGCTCGCCTTACAGCTACTGGCTCAACGGCCACTTGTCTCACCGCTACATGCTCAACTATGCCAACCTGTTCCATGACCACCACAAGAGTCGGGGTTGTCTTTAACCACCTGGTTGCACATTGATTAATCCGAACAAGGCTTCAACAACCAACCGTATAGTTTTCGCAGAAGGAGGAGGCGTTGTCACCTCATTTGGTGCACTACTCTCCACCCAGCGCTGGGGTTCTTATTGCCCCACACCACTTCTAGTCGACTACAATGTGAAACACACAATTAAGCAACTAATAATATTGCCAAAAGCAATTATAGGAATGCGCAAGTCTTTCAAACATGTGTATTTGCATTCCTAGATGGACATTCTTGAGTTCATTTTATTATAATGGTCGGCACATACATGTGCTCGCCACCCCTCAAAAGCACGAATTCAACGAAGGAAGACTAAGACAAGTTGTTACCAAATTTTAACTCCTTCATCCGTCACATGAAATATAACAGAGGGTTCGGTCGGGGCCCCGCGCCATATTCCACAGACAGTCTATGGAGTTACATGTTAGTATCAAAAACTACTCGAATCTTAAATCAGAGCATTCTAGCAGAAGCTTTTAGGTTTTCCGAACTCAAATCATGCAAATTTCCACTATATATAAACAACATTTATATATATAATAGGAATGTACATTCAAAATACATAAAATGTTACGGCCTTAAGGCCTTAGAGTTGTACTTCACAAGTGTGGTTTACAAACATTGGCACGCAGGCCGGTAACACATGAAAACATTAAAAGTTTGCCTTTGGGCCTTCGAGGGCAAGCCAATCGTAGCACAAGTGCTTCAGCCTGCTAGTTTCCACTTGGCTCTCCAACACCTGCAAACAACAACCCACCAAAACATGGTAAACATGGTAACGGTCATCAATTGCCGACCCATTTATAACGAATCCTCCCCTTACTTGGGGCGGTGATTCTCCTTCCCTGCAATAGCAGCATGTATATATATATTGACAACAACAAGGTATATTTAAGCACACATCACCACAGACGCAGGCTCAACGTCCACACACCCGTACACTCAGGACACATTCTCGATATAACGGACTTCCCGGATACCACCTCCCGTTCAGAGGTCCAAGACTTAACGGTTCATTCTCGAACATTTCAGTATATCTGGCCCCATGCCCAAGACTCTCATTATGTCATCGACGAAAGCCAGTTACTTTAGGCAATCTAATCAAAATAGACATAACGCTGGTACAATTCAGTCACTTCCCGTTGCTTAGATCGCCATGCCAATTCCGATAGCTGAAGTAATCAAGGATAATAAACAAGATGCGGGTGAACCTCCCCTTTCCCATTCGGCTCAACGACCTTAAGATCTGTGTACTACATGCTCAGAGCTTCGTTACGGCTCTCATGGCTATAATAGTTGGCCTCC
Source organism: Platanthera guangdongensis (assembly GCA_039583875.1). NCBI lineage: Eukaryota > Viridiplantae > Streptophyta > Magnoliopsida > Asparagales > Orchidaceae > Platanthera > Platanthera guangdongensis. Next base: position 173,922,003 of record CM077158.1, on the reverse strand, counting down.
ATGGCTCAACACACATGCTAGCCTCACGGTCTTCGCAAGACAGCTTTGCACCAAATTAGGCTGACACTCATGGCCACCAGAGCTTGACACTACAGACTCTCAGCTTTTCATACATGACCTCCAAGTCTCCCAGAGACAGGCCTCACAAATATTGCTCTCTGGGAGTTATCTCCAGCGATACTCATTATCGCCTAACGATATCCAACAATTTTGCAAAATGTGAAATTTCTTGGTAATTTTCCTGGAGAGCATCTCCAGTACTTCCAGCTACTCCAATTTCACAAGCATAATTCACAAACCCCATAAACTACACATTTATACGTGGTGTCTTCTCCAGCATGCAAAATAAAATGTCACCAATCCAGACCAACCTGTTTGGATGGGCTACATACAACATGCCTATTCCGTACTGCAAATTTCCAAATCTATATGCAAATGTAATCGGGGATCACAACTATTGGGTCCATTGTCCACAATGTTCCCTAGAATGGATTTGAAGAGGCATCAGCATCAACACTAAGAGCATAGTTGTATTTGATATTGTTTAATCTCATCATGTGCAGGATGTTCCATGGAACAAGTTTAGATAGATTGTCTAAGTGATATGATAGATGGTCACAAAGAGAAGATGCTGGAAAGGCAGGAATTTTGCCATGTCCACAGGCGTTGAATGGAGCAAGCTCACTCAATTCTAGAGGTAAGGAAGAATGTTGGCAAGCTGGAAATGTGGCTATATCCACAGGAGTTGAGTGAAGGTCATTCACTGAACGCCATACAGCTATAGACATAAATATGGCTAAGTAGTTTGGAGTTGAGTGAGGAAGAAACACTCAGTGCCATAAAACAAAAAGATGTGAGTTGAACTGAGTTCAGAGTTCATCGAACTCAGTTTAGAGTTCGTCAAGCTAAGGTCACCATTCGTCGAGCTAAATTCAGAGTTTGAGATTCTGAGTTAGTCGAACTCAGTTCAGAATTTGTCGAACTAAGTTTAGAGTTCGTCGAGCTAAGCTCTCCATTCGTCGAATGCAGTTCACCATTCATCGAACTCAGTTTAGAGTGAGACTGGCTGAGACAGTCAATGCCTAAGGTTAAGAGGCAGAAAAGTGGCTAAGTCTACAGGCATTGAGTGAAGGTCATTCCCTCAACGCCATAGCCTTATAAGTGTTGAGTAACACTTACAGTCAGAGCCAGTGTTGAGTAACACTTACAGGAAAAAAGCGTTGAGTGAGGAGTGCTCACTCAAAGCTCTCAATGCCTAAGATACTGCAGAGGCAGAAAGCACTGAGTGAGGAGGGCTCACTCAATGCTCTCAATGCCTAGTGAAGACAGAACTTTGTCTAAGGAGTTTGGCGTTAAGTGATGCCCACTCTCTCAATGCCAAGCAGCAGAAAGCTGATAAAGTAAGTTGGCGTTGAGTGAAGCTGAATCACTCAATTCCTAGAAATAGATTTATATTCTAAGTAGTTTGGCGATGAGTAAAGGTTACTCACTCAACTCCAAGAGACAGTAAATCTGTCCAAGTGTTTTGGCATTGCGTGATGCTTGCTCACTCAACGCCTATGCTAATGTTGTTTGATTTTTGGCTAAGTCCATGGCTGATGATGTCCGCAAGTCAAGAAGTCAACATATTTCAAATTAGTGGCGGGATGGTTACAGTATGTGATAATTCTTACTGCAGACCTACTGTACGACAGTTGGCATTAAAGCAATGGTGTTGCTGGCCACTAATAATGTGGGGCCCACTGCTCAAGAGTCGTTGGGTCATAATCAATAAAAGGGAAAGGCCTTACAGAGAAAAGAGAGTTTTTTTTAGAGAAAAGCAATCAGGCAGTTCTTCTTCACCTCCATTTTTACTGTGCCTAAGAATAGGAAGCTCAAGCTAGCAAGATGAAGAACAAGTTAGCTATTGTCTTCTTCATCAACATCAGCAAGTTCAGAGTTAAACTCTGAAGAAAAGAAAGCAGCCAAGGCATATCCTAGCTACTGGATCTATGATCTCAAGAAAGATAGCTGGTGCCATTCTCACCTGCACCAACAAGCTTGTTCAGAGTGTTTCTCTGAGGAAAGAGGAAGTAGTTAAGGGCAATTCCTTACTACAGGTCCTTCACAATTCCAGCTATACAAGCAATATCCTGAAGATCTTTATTTAGAAGCTGTGAAGAGAAGAAAGTTTGAAGAAGCATAGAACAAAAGAAGGCTCATGGGACTATTCCTCAGGAGTCAAAGTTAGGGCTGAATCACCTCAGCTCAGGAAAGAAAAAAAGGGGCAGAACAGGGTCCTGTAAGTTACTTCAAGCACAAGTATCCTTGTTGCTGTAAAGAAGTTGAGCTGAGAAACCCTCAGCTTAGTTGCAGCTTGTATTGTTGTATTAACTTCACAGCTCCAGCTAGAAATATCCCTAGTACTGTGAAGAAGAAGTTAGGACTAAGTATATCTTAATTTAGTAATGATAGACTAAGGAAATAGTTTCCTATAGTCATAGTTGGGCTGAGTTTATCTCAGTCATGAAGCTTGACACTGTTAAATTTTCTCAACGTGGTCAGCAAGATAGCCCAAACGCCAAATTAATATCTTCGGTACTACCCAGTTCTCACGTTGAACCAGCAGAAAACCGAGGAACAAAGGTTAATCCCAACAAACAATGGAAGCACAAGCAGGTCTATATTCATTCACTTCTTTACAACACGAGGCATACATAGCGAGACATGATTTCGTTAGTATAACAGCTGTAAACAGAAAGCACCAAAAAACAAGACGGGCGGATAGCACCGGAGTCCGCCGAGACCGCCGAGGTCGCCGAGTCCACTGAGATCGCCCGAACTTAGCTGCTATCCGCCGAATAGCCACAGAGTCCGCCGAAGCTGTGAGGCCGCACGGACACACCGTTATTCTTCTCCTGCTGAAGCTGAACTGAGGAACACCCCCTACCCGCCTGAAGCTGGCGGACAGGTTATTGAAGCTGGCAAAGATGAAACAGAACTGACAAGCCGCAGAGCGACCTCCTGCTGAGTCCGTAGAGACCACACACTTCCAAATACTTGACCGAAGTCACAGCCAAACTCCTGGCTCCATGAAGCTACCCGCGCGACCTGCACACAGCAAATGTCAGCACTGAAACAATCCGCGCGGACTGACAAACAGAGACCGCAGCACTTCGCCCAACCCAACTTACTGTTCACTCAAGTTACTGTAGACCTGCCAGGAGGGTCCTATTTATAGGCGAGGTGAGGAGTGTGGTCACCGCCCTAGAGATAGAGACACCGCCCCAGCCCGCGCGATAGCAAAACAACGTCCGTCGAGTCCGCAAGGACTTAGCCGGATACCAAGGAAAACCGCCAGGAGCAAGGCAAACATTGGCGAACCCTCTCCAGTCCGCCCAAGCTATGCGGACAAGGCATCAGCCCGCAAAGCTTCCGACCACTACAGGACAACAACTCCCTTCAATGGCTATCCGCACCAACCCGAGGCAGTCCGCAAGACGCACTCCTCAATCCGCCACAAGTCCACGACCAAAGGCAGACAGCAACAGTCCGCCCGGTCATGTGGACTTGGCGGATACGGCGGACACCATGGTCTTGGCACGAGTGTGCCAAGTCAAAACCTCAAGACCCAATGCGAGCATGGTGGATGCAAACACCCGTCCGCCAAACAACAAAGCACAGACCGCCAGCAGTCCGCAAACTCCTCGCACTCCTGTCCAACGCAGCAGCCTCCTCCCGGACTCCAAACACCAGGCCGCCAAAGACCTCTACAGCAAAGCACCTGCTATACCACCAGAGCTCGACAAGCCCTCAGTCAAGCTCTAAGCTCAGTCCGCAACAGCCCACACCGCGGATAAATCAGTCCGCAAGCTTCCCGCAGACTCGAGCCAAACCGCCTATCAGCACAAGCTTGCACCACAACCACTGAGCAAAGCACCAGTCCGCAAGCCTCTCTATCCGCAGATACCAGGCCGCATAGTCCGCGGACTCCATGCAAACAACCCGCTCAGAAGACATCCGGCTTTTCACTAGACCTTCCACCAGGCTGCACATCACAGTCCGCCCAGTCCGTCTAGTCCGCCAAAGCTGTCCGCCCAGGCCGCCCGACTTGTCCCGTCAACCACTTCCACTTCACAAATTTCAACACTCCCCCTTGAAGTGGGAAGTGGTGACCAAGCCCAGCAAGCTGCGCAAGCTTTCAAAGGGCCCTTCGATAGTGGCTTTGTGAAGATGTCAGCAAGATTATCTTCACTCCGAACATGCCCGACCAGCAGAGATCCTTCCAACACCTTCTCCCTAATGAAATGGTGATCAATCTCTATATGCTTGGTCCTGGCGTGACACACTGGATTGTTAACCAGTTTGAGAGCACTCTCATTGTCACCCCGGAGTAAAGTAGGCCCTTGCACTTCTTCATGAACATCCTCTATAAGCCTCCTCAACCAAACGGCTTCCCGAGCAGCCAAGGCCGAAGCCTTATACTCCGCCTCCGTGGTTGAAACCGACACCGAGTCCTGCTTCTTGCTACACCACGAGATGCTAGCTGAACCGCAAGTAAACACATAACCTGAAGTAGACCTTCGATCATCCGAATCACCGCCATAGTCAGCATCCGTGTACCCGAGCAACGCAAACTCCGAGTCCCTTCCATAGAGGAGTCCCATGTCAGAAGAAGCTTTGACATACTTCAGAATACCCTTTGCTTCCACTAGATGAGATTGCCTTGGTTCAGCCATATACCAACTTACTCGGCCAACAGCATAAGCAATGTCCGGCCTTGTAATCGTCGGGTAAATCAAGCTCCCAATAAGAGCCCTGAACACCAAGGGATCATGAAGAACCCTTCCCTCATCTCGTCGAAGCTTCTGCCCAGGTTCTAGTGGAGTAGAGCACTTCTTCCCTTCGCCCATACCGAACCGCTTCACAATGCGATCCGCATACCCTTTCTGGCAAATGAGAACCCCACACTCCTTCCTCTCCACTTCCAGACTGAGAAAGTGATGCAACTCTCCCAAGTCCTTTATCTCGAAGCGTATAGCAAGCTCTGCCCTTAGCCTTGCTACTTCCCCCTCCGAATTCCCTGTGATGATCATGTCATCCACATACAGCAAGACCAAGACTCGTAGCTCTCCCTTCTTCTTGACGAACAAGCTTGAATCTGAGTTCGAAGCAAGGTATCCAAAGAATTGCAAGTACTCTGCAATCTTCCCATACCACGCTCTAGGAGCTTGCTTTAACCCATAGAGAGCCTTCCTGAGTTTGTAGACATAGTCCGGATGCATTTCAGAGACAAAACCAAGCGGCCGATCCATGAAGATGTCCTTGTCAATCTCTCTGTAAAGAAAGACATTCTTCACATCGAGTTACCACAACCTCCATCCCTTGCCAGCAGCCAAGGCGATCACCACTCTTACTGAAGTCATCTTCACAACTGGACTGAATGTCTCCTCATAGTCTTCTCCATACTGCTGTGAGAATCCTCTAGCGACCAGGCGAGCTTTGAACCTATCAATGCTCCCATCAGCCTTCTTCTTCAACTTATACACCCACTTGCAAGTAACCAGAGTAATACCATCAACCTTGGGCACAAGATCCCAGGTTTCATTCTTCTTCAAAGCATCAATCTCTTATTTCATGGCTCCTTCCCACTCCTTTACTCCAGTGGCCTCGTTGAAGTTTGCAGGATCTCGCTCATCCAGAGGACCTGCAAAGAAGCAGGAGACAAAGCTCACTGCATTCCCATCACAGTACCGAGCCAGTGGCTTAACCACCCTCTTCGATCTCCGAAGAAACGGCTCCTTACTCACTGCTTCTGTTGCTTCTTCGGGCTCCACTCCTACATAGGGCAAGCATTGAGCAGTTCTCCCCCTGCTTCCTGAGCGAGAAGGCTCAGCCTCGGAGTTCGAAGAAACAAGAGCTGCTGGTGAAACAGCAAGCTCCTCTTCCAAGCCTTCAGCAGCCACCACCGGTGCTTCATCAAACTTGCTACTTCCGGTTAGCTCAACTGAGCAACCTCCATATGATGTCAGCTCGTCAAAGACAACGTCTCTTGACACCACAAACTTCTTCGTCACAGGGTTCATGCATTTCCATCCCTTCTTCCGCTTATCGTAGCCAACAAAGACCAGTTTCCTTGCCTTCACATCCAGCTTTGTCCGTGAAGCATCCGGGACATGCACGTAGCAAGTTGAACCAAACACCCGAAGGTGTCCAACACTCGACTTCTCCTTCAACAATAGCTCAATAGGAGTCTTCATGTTTATAGGGATGAGTGGCATCCAGTTGATAACATACGCAGCACAAGACATCCCCTCCGCCCAAAAGGACCTTGGGATATCTTTCACATGAATCCAGCATTTGCAGGTCTCCGTCAGATGACGGATCTTCCGCTCCGCTACCCCATTTTGTTGTGGAGTGTGAGCACAAGTAAGCTCTCGTTGGATCCCGTGCTTCCTACAGAAGTTAGAAAACTCGGAGGAGACAAACTCACCCCCGTTATCAGTTCTAAGCTTCTTAATCCGCAAGCCAAGCCGGCCTTCTACCAACTCATTAAACTCCACAAACAAACGGAAGACTTCCGACTTCTCCTTTAAGAAGTACACCCAAGTATACCTTGAGTAGTCATCAACCAAGACAAGCATGTATCTGATTCTCCCAAGGCTGGCAGTAACCGTCGGTCCCATCAGGTCGCCATGAATGCACTCCAAAGTTTTCTTGCTCCTTGTTTGTGATTTATCAAACGGAAGGCGATGTGCCTTGCCGTATTGACAGCCCGCGCAAACATGCCCGTCACCAAAGGAGGGACAACTTAGGCAACCCCCTCACCAAACTTCTACTAGCCATTGCCTTCAGCTTCTCCATGCCAACATGCCCCAGCCTCTCATGCCAGTTAGCAGCGCTATCATTGGCCCTCATCCTATCAACATAAGAATTGGTGGCTAGAACAAACAAGTTCTTCACCCTCCTCCCAACATGAGCAACATCAGCCTTCACCGCTGATATGTTGCGAAGGAACCTCACGTCTGTTGGCCCAAACAGAACGTGATACCCAGCGTCCACCGCATTGGTCACCGAGAGAGGTTCTTCTTCATGCCCGGCATGTGATACACACGCCTTAACGTGAGTGGCCCCTGATCACTACCCAAAGACACGACCCCCTCTTTCTCTACTGCATAAACAGTATTATCAGCAGTGATAATAGCTTCATTACCTGAGTAAGCCTGCATGGAGGTGAACTTCGATTTGTCTCCAGTGAGGTGATGACCACAACCGGAGTCCACGATCCACTCGCTATTGAAGTCCTCAGCAGACAAGGCCCGGACACAAGTGCCCGTCATGAAAGCTCCGCCCCATCCTGCTTCTTCACTTCTCGAGCAAGCTTCCTCCTTTCCCGCAGCATGCCCAGGCTGCAGTTTGACCTTGCAGTCCCGCTTGAAGTGCCCTCGCTGATGACACCGGTAGCACTTAAAATTCTTCTTCCAGTCCTTAGGAGCATTGCTGCTCTCCGGCTGATATGAAGTTGAAGTTTCCTTCTCACCAACGACCTGCACCTTCTTCTTCTTCTTCTTCTCTTCCCATCCTTTCTTTTTGCCTGAGAAGAGAGCTTCTCCGCCTTCCTGATTCAAGTTCACTCCAGCCATCTGCCTTGCCAAGCTCTCCTACGATGCAAGCAGATTCTCCAGCTCCAGCAAAGACGGCTGAGTAGCCCACCCTTGAATAGATGTGACAAAGGCCACATACTCCTTCCGCAAGCCGCGGATAATGTGCCTTTTCATCTTTGCCTCAGAGATAGGCTCATCAGGATCCAGTGCCGACAGCTCAGCACACAAGCTCTTCATATTTAAGAAGTACTTTGAGATGGAAAGGTCTCCCTGAGTTGCCCTGGCCAACTCATTCTCCAGGAACTGAAGCCGCGCCACATTCTTCCTATTGAACAACTCATCAATGGTTGTCCAAATATCAGCAGCCGACTCACATCCAACAATGTGATCAAACAGTTCTGGAGACACGGCTCTCTTCAGAATGAACTCCGCCTTAGCATTTGTTCTTCTCCAGAGCCTAACCTGCTCAGCAGTACCGAACGCAGCAGTGACTTCCTGTCTGTCGTCACCACCGACGACTTCCCATAGCTCCTCGCCAAGAAGATAACTCTTCATGCACGACTTCCACTTCTTGAAGTTAGTCGGCGTTAAGAGTTCAATGCCCAGACCTCTTGCAAAACTCCCTTCCATTGCAACACCTGTTGGCAAACTTTCAGAAGCTCCGAGCAACAACACAGGTTGAGCACCACTCTATCACTGAGTAACAACACTGGTTGTGTTCCGCTCACGCAACTGAACCTGGCTCTGATACCATGTTAAATTTTCTCAACGTGGTCAGCAAGATAGCCCAAACGCCAAATTAATATCTTCGGTACTACACAATTCTCACGTTGAACCAGCGGAAAACCAAGGAACAAAGATTAATCCCAACAAACAATGGAAGCACAAGCAGGTCTATATTCATTCACTTCTTTACAATACGAGGCATACATAGCGAGACATGATTTCTCTAGTATAACAGCTGTAAACAAAAAGCACCAAGTACTTTCTGTTATTGAAGCTGGCAAAGATGAAACAGAACTGACAAGTCGCAGAGCGACCTCCTGCTGAGTCCGCAGAGACCGCACACTTCCAAGTACTTGACCGAAGTCACAGCCAAACTCCTGGCTCCTTGAAGCTACCAGCGCGACCTGCACACAACAAACGTCAGCACTGAAACAATCCGCGCGGACTGACAAACAGAGACCACAGCACTTCGCCCAACCCAACTTACTGTTCACTCAAGTTACTGTAGACCTGCCAGGGGGGTCCTATTTATAGGCGAGGTGAGGAGTGTGGTCACTGCCCTAGAGATAGAGACACCGCCCCAGCCCGCGTGATAGCAAAAACATCGTCCGCCGAGTCCGCAAGAACTTAGCCGGATACCAAGGAAAACCGCCAGGAGCAAGGCAAACATTGGCGAACCCTCTCTAGTCCGCACAAACTATGCGGACAAGGCATCAGCCCGCAAAGCTTCCGACCACTGCAGGACAGAAACACCCTTCAATGGCTGTCCGCACCAACCCGAGGCAGTCCGCAAGACTCACACCTCAATCTGCCACAAGTCCACGACCAAAGGCAGACAACAACAGTCTGCCCGGTCACTTCGGACTTGGCGGATACGGCGGACACCATGGTCTTGGCACAGAGTGTGACCAAGTCCAAAACCATCAAAGACCAATGTGAGCATGGCGGACGCAAACACCCGTCCGCCAAACACCAAAGCACAGACCGCTAGCAGTCCGCAAGCTCCTCGCACTCCTGTCCAACGAAGCAGCCTCCTCCCGGACTCCAAACACCAGGCCGCCAAAGACCTCTACAGCAAAGCACCTGCTGTACTACCAGAGCTCGACAATGCCCAGCCAAGCTCTAAGCTCAGTCCGCAACAGCCCACAACGCAGATACATCAGTCCGCAAGCTTCCCGCGGACTCGAGCCAAAACGCCTATCAGCACAAGCTTGCACCATGACCATTGAGCAAAGTACCAGTCCGCAAGCCTCTCTATCCTGCAGATACCAGGCCGCATAGTCCGCGGACTCCATGCAAACAACCCGCTCAGAAGACAGCCGTCTTTTCAGTAGACCTTCCAACAGGCCGCACATCACAGTCCGCCAGTCCGCCTAGTCCGCCAAAAGCTGTCCCCGGTGTAACATCCCATGTTACTTCTAGGCCCTTCCACTTAGATTGGGTTAGGCATGGGATGGATGTCAAGGGTTTTAGCTAGGTTTGACCCTAGGTAGTGGGTTGTAGCCATATGAGGCCCACTATAAGACCAAGTCAAACTAGGTCAAACTTGTAATGCCCCGAAACTCAAAGGAAAGAAGGGGGGACGTTTTGGGCCAGTTTGGGTTCTAGCTGCAGGCACACGGCCTGGGACACGGGCGTGTCCCAGGGCGTGTCAAGCCTGTGTCGACACTAAGTCGGGAAGTCGACACTTTGGTCTCGACATTGTGTCGAGACTGGGCACACGACCTGCGACACGGGCGTGTCGTAGGGCGTGTCGACCTGTGTCGACACTTAGCCACGAAGTCGTCGAGATTTACTCGACGATTCGTCGAGACTGGGCACACGGCCCGCGACACGGGCTTGTCGCAGGGCGTGTCGACCCGTGTCGACGATCGTCCCGGGGAGTCGGCGAGATTTGCTCGACGATCGTCGAGACAAGGCACATGGCCTAGGACACGGGCGTGTCCAAGGCCGTGTCATCAGGTCGACGATCTTCACTCGACGAAGTGTCGAGTGTCGAGACCGTGTACACGGCCTGGGGTCCAGGCGTGTTGAGGTGACACGGGTAGGGACACGGGCATGTCCTAGAACCCGTGCAGTGCTCGGGTTGATTTGGGGAAAAATCATGGGCACACGGCCGTGTCAGGTGGAACACGGGCGTGTCAGCTCGAACACGGTCGTGTTCGATACACGTGTGAGGTTCCAGGTGATTCGATTTTGACGGCGAATGAGGCACACGGCCCTGGACACGGGCGTGTGCCAGGCCGTGTTCGGTCCAGATTGGACATTTCAGTCCCGAATCAAAGCCGTTCGTTTCCTTATTTTGAGATCCAACGGCTGGAGGTTGTTCCAGAAGGGATATACCCGGGTTTGGGCTTTCAAAACCCTCACTTTTCTTAAGTGTTCTCTTTCTAAAGCCTTAAAGAGAGAGAGGAGAGCCAAGGGAGGAAGAAGGAGCTAGATCCCGCCATTGGACGGAGCGTCGGAGCTCCGAATCGTCGCCGCTCCGGCTCGCCCGGAGGCACCACCGGTGCATTGGTTTTCGATCCGATTAGAACCCGCACCTCAAGAGGCCCGCTTACTAGTGCTAATAGCCCACTGAGATG